>CM060121.1:24249411-24849411 GCA_030522415.1 Channallabes apus
GCAGGTTAGTAGTAGGATAATGTAATGTTAATAGCAAAATGCAAATCTTGCATTCATGCTAACAAATAGTCAAACGATTTGTAAAAAACTAATGTAACATGGATTCTGTTTATAATTATGGCTTTCCAGCCTGTACTAGTAGCACTACAACAGTGACCCCATTTACCATTGTAAAGAAGGCTATACATGTACTGTGCAGAGCAATAAGTCAGGAAAGGAGTCATATTTTGACAGAAAAGGCAAATATGGTGAAATTTCTGCAAAAGAATTGCTAAAATTTGAAGCTTACATATTCATATATACTTTAAACTTTTAATATATTGTTAAATTTTAAGCATAAAATTTTTTGTTCAATAAAAATTCATTCTTGAGTCATCCACTATAATTTTTTGGCTTAAAAGTATCGGTTCAGGCACCGTTTTGGCACCGGTACCGTTTTCAAAGTATCGATTTGGCACCGGTATCGAAAAAAACCCAAACGATACCCAACCCTATTTTCTGCCCTGCGATGTATTTGGCACCATGTGCAGGGTGTACCCCACCTTGTGCCCTAAGTCTCCTGGGATAGGCTCCAAGCCCCCCCCGTGACCCTGAATACAGGATAATGCGGTATAGAAGATGAGTGAGTGAGTGAAATGTATTTTCTTGTTTTAGCTCTATTTTCTGGAGGCACATTGGCTTATTGGTTAGCACTGTCGCCTTACACCTCCAGGGTGCGTGTTCGATTCCTGCCTCTGCGTCTGTGTGCATGGAGTTTGGATATCCTCCCCATGCGTGGTGGGTTTCCCACAGTCAAAAGACATGCAGATTAGGTAAGTCTCCTGAGATAGTCTCCAAGCCCCCCTGCAAGCTTTATCGCACACCCATACTGTAATTCCCTCCATAACTCCCTTCACCAAGCAGCAGCCTAGCCATGGGCTGAAACCATCAAAGCTACTCGGGCTGTTTTATTAGTTTTATTAACCCACAGGAACAGCGTCATTAGTCATTTTTTACACCCCACAACTGCATGCTAACCTATGCGAAACCTTTGGCAGTTTGATAATGAGTGTAAATTTAACAGGACATTCATTGCGCTTACAAGCCTGGAAACCACCTAATTGCACGCCTCAGTTTTTCCTGCATTCAGCCATGAATGCTTCTGAAGATATAAGAGCCAAGTGTTCATTGCATCAAAGGGACTCATCAGCGATGCTCGCACAGCAGCGGCATAAATTTTTAGAGAGCTCTCTGCTCGCTAATCGACTCGAAACGCTCAGTCCAGAAATGCTCAGTTCACTGCCTTTGCTGAGAATCTGCGGCACGATATGCTTTAATATTTACAGCGTAATCGTCACTAACCTCTTACTCCAGTAGGGAGACAACTGCTTACATTTTCTGTATAGTACAGTATGTGTTCGTCAGATAAGCTTGTGACATTTGGGAGGCAGCATAGACTACTGTACATACTGTAAGACATCAAAGGGCTTGAGAAAAAACATTGGAAAAAATCATGTCCATCAAAAAAATGAATTAATCCCTTTCAAAAATGGCCCTGAAATCACCAGGGAAAAAAAATATTTTTAGACTTTATTGTGGTTTGTAAAGTGGACTTTGATCTGGGATTTTCTTATACACTCAACAAAAACAGGCAACAGGGGTAGCTCGGTGGTTAAGGTGTTGGACTGCTGATCAGCCCGACGCACCAGCCTGCCAATTTTGGACACTGAACATTTCACCCCCAAGTGCTCAGATACAATCGGACTTCGAGCTGGCAACCCAACCAGGTAAGCAACCAGAAAGGATGGATATATCTCCAGGGTGGGGAGTATCCGGCACCCGATGGCACGCAGACGGACCCTATCCCTAGCCCCCCCCAAATAAAAAAGGAAGCATTTCTACAAACACAAATGTCTTGTTGATGTAAGATATCAACTAGAATGAATGGCAAGACCAGTTCAAATAACCAGAAAAGTACAGCATGTCAAGGAGTCAGGCGGATGGGTTCCAATGGCAGAAGACCACATTGGGTTTAACAGTAGGAATCTGAATCCTATAGTGAGAGCATGTTTACAGAAACAGAGCAGGGGTACATTGAAAAAACACTGATATGATACAATGAATAGCTTTTTTAGTGAGGCAGTCCGGAATATTGAAACATCATAAGATAACAACACAACATCAGATAGGGTTTTACTCACCTGGAGAACCAAGCAGGAGCTGCACTACATCATCATAGAGAAGCAATGTAGCTGGTCTTTGGGGAAGCAAGTACAGGCTCACTGAAGCATACACTAGCAGAGACAAAGGAACAAATGATCAATATTATTATTATTGATATTTTCATTATTATTACTACAACAACGGGCGTTCAAGTCAAACTGGGACTTTTGATTGTATAGAATAACAGAACACATTGTTATAATCGCCTACTACATTAATAACATAATGATCCCATCGTTTCACTATGGCTTTCACCATCAAGGAAGAAAGTTTTGTCAGTATGCTGAAGCCATGATCAGACCTATGAAACACTGGCCTCCCAGGAACTCCTTTAAAGGCCCAAGCATGTGGAAAAACCGCCTGCCATTCAGTATAAGCTGTTCATTATACTGTATATAATGACATTATCTAAAGCTGTTAATCTGACACCCGGGCGATTGATTCTTTTTACCTGAAAGGCAGCATTTTAGTTTTTCCCGCAAATTGACAGGATACAGAGAATAAATACTGCTTAGATAATGCTTAGCTAAAACTCTATCAAAATGCCAGCGTGTCTGTAAAACCTCTGAGTAATCAGAGACAATGGAGCCATACAGGAAACACACTTATCTTTAAAGAGCTTATTGTTTAGCGTTACACAATACACAGGAAACTCGATCTTACCTCTGAGCTACAGTACATACAACGACATACCATGTTACTTCACGACACCACTAGGCCATTTATTTCAACAGACCACTGCTTAGATCAGTGATGTCCATTACCGATGGAATTGAATTAAAATTTATATCTGGCCTCGCATTTGCTTGCCTCCATTTTCTTTGATTTAATAAGCTCCAGCTGAGTGTGAACAGCAATGATAGTGATCTGCCGCAGCATAATGAGATTTAGCATTCAGAATAGTTATAGAAGAAAGATAAATAAAATAATAAAGAAACAAACAAATAAATAAATAATGGAGCAAATCTAATTTCATATAATGGTATTTTTGTAATAATGAAATGTAATGTTTTGTAATAAAGAGAAAAAGAGACTGATGAAAATGGTCGATTAGCCATAATATTAAAACCCAAAATATTAAGCTCAATATGCTGTAGGTTCCACTTGCGCTCCGCAGGTGTGGTGTAGTGTCTGGCACCGGGATGTGAACGGCAGATACTTTAAAGGTTAAGGCTTGTTTGTTGTTCAGTGCATTCCACAGGTGCTCAATCACATCAAACATCTGGGGAGCCTGAAGGCCGGATCAACAACTGTGAATTCTTTGGATGGTGAACCCCATACGTGGCAGGCTGTGGTGTACTGGGTGTTCTGGTGCCTTTCTATCGTGGCCGGCAATGACTTCTTTGTGCTACTGTATATTGACTTCTCAGTGTGATTGGACCAGACGGGCTAGCCTTTAAGATAAATGCCCCTTGGGTGCCCATGATCCTGTTACCGGTTTACTGGTACAGTACATACACTACCGTTCAAAAGTTTTAGATCTCTTTCTAACTCCATGATCATTCCTGATTTTTATTCCCTTCTACATTGTAAAGGAATGCTGAAGGCGTCCGAAAAATGCATTAATCTCGTTTGAACAGTTGATATTGAGATGTGTCTGCTACTTCTGCTCTGTAAAGACTTCATAACGCCTCTAATCTCAGGTGCTGTTAATTGGTCATTTTTCAGGCTGATAACTCTAAATGAACTTCTCGTCTGCGACAGAGGTACAGTAGGTTTTGGTCTCGTCCTCCTGGGACGGCCTTCACGAGAGACAGTTTCATTATGGTGCTTGACGGATTTTGCAAGTGCACTTGACAATACTGTTCTTGCAGGAGCTATTACAGAAAGGCCGACCGCTGTGTCTTAACATAACAACTAACGGTTGTTACGTAATTACCTAATTCCACATGCATTATTTTATAGTTTTGAAATCCCCAGTATTGTTGTAGAATGTGGAAAATAAATCACTAAACAAAAACAAAGACATTTGCAAATGTTCTAAAACTTTTGAACGGTAGTGTGTGTTCCATCCACCTAAAAAAAATACCAACATTACCAATTTCCAATACTATAATTATATTTTCGCATATAAAGGCAATCAAAACATTGACTAACGATTTGTAAAGGAAGTAAAATATGAAATAAATAGACACTCCATTCATGAATGTAGAAAATAAATCACTAAACAAAAACAAAGAAATTTGCAAGTGACCACAAACTTTTGAACGGTAGTGTATATCCTGATCTGTATACATCATCCTTGTACTTCTCAGTTTCTTTTAGGTTTGATTTTGCTATTTTTGTTATTGTAGTCAGTGGTTTAGGTGGAAAAAACAGCCTATTAGAACCATCAATCAATCAATCAATCAATCAATCAATCAATCAATCAATCAATCAATCAATCAAATTTGCAAGTGACCCCAAACTTTTGAACGGTAGTGTATATAATTCTAATTCAATTCACCTGTCGGTTATTTGTGTGTGATATAAACTTAATGGTACCTAATTGTAATTTAATTTTAAAAAATGTGCTTGGTCAGTAGATTGTAAAAATGAAATGCCTCCAAAAAGTGTATTTTAATAATTTTTTTAATGAGCCTAATGTTTAATAATTGTGAACCTATGTGGCAGGACATGGGTTATGGAGGCACATACTGTACACACTCACATTCAAACACATGGGGCACAGATGGTACTATCAGGAGGGCGTGTATCATTTTCAATAACATGCTCAGTGGGTACCTAAAGACAACAAGATTGTTATATAAATGCAGGAAAGCTGATCTGAGACTGGTGAAGTCTGGACTGATATTTTGGAGACAAACTGAGTAAGCTGAGAGTTTGTAGATGTGCGAAGACAAAATTTCCTCAAGAAGTGACGGGAAGTGCAAGTGAAAATGAACCCATGACACACAGGGCCTCAATCTGAGGAAGAGAGAGATGCTATTGTTCAAACATGTCTTGCAAAGCTCTCAGGATCAGATCACGGCTGAACAGTGAGATCTGTGAGCAAAGCCTGTCTCTGAGCATGACTCACTCCCTGGGTTTGCGTGGCAAGCACAGATTCGAGAACCTTCCAGGCTTCAGGACACTGGGACATTTCATGACTCCTCCTCTTCCTCTATTATTAATAAAAGGCTGAGAAGGAGGGCAGGTGACAGAAGTCTGAAAAAGCTGCCCTCCAAATAGCTGACTCACAGTCCCATTTTTTGACTCTGCACCATCTCAGGAGCAACACTGGCTCTCTGTATTCTTCTTACCATGGAAACGGTGGCTTTAACTGCTAAATATTCTTCTGAATGATAATGCACTGTAATTAAGAAACCACATTGCTATTCAATGAAACAATCAAGCAGACAGACACCAACATGTGGCATGCAGATGAACAATAAAAAGTCTCCCCTCTCAGGAAGAGAGAGAGAGGAGCTCTTTGATTTAAGAAAGAGGGGCTGGCTTTGATTTAATTGTACAGCAAACGTCCCAGTCTTGAATTAACATGTTATGTTCCATTGTGTCTAGATGGATTTAAATATAGTTCACTGTAACTCCCAAGTGGTGCAACAGAAGCATTTGGTTGGTCATCTGGAGTTTGAATCCCAGTGATGCCTCAATCATTCATGGCTAACAGCCACGAGCCAAGGGAGTAAGATGTATTGCGTTACTCGTTCTCTTTCTCTTATCATAGCCAAACTAGCCAACCATGGGCATGTGAAAGAGGGCAGATAGCTCTATCTATATGTAATTCTGTTACATTTACTTGAGAAGCAGCTTGTCTTGATTGTTTCAACCTACTTTCTTTCTAACTATTTATGGTAAGGCAATTCGATGGCAATTAGCAGGTGCACATTGGTACCTCGGCAAACAAACTTAATCCAAAATGCATTTTCCCATAGGAGAAAATGCAAATAATCCGGTCCAGCCACCCCAAAATATTACCAATATTACCAATTTCCAACACTATAATCATATTTTTTAATATAAAAACAATCTGCACTTTAAAAAAAGACATGTAAATTAAGTAAAATATGAAATAAATAGATTCCTTTTTGGCACTGGCTGCTTTAAAAACTAAACTGAAAGTGGCTCCCTTTTCTTCTTGCTGCCAGGCATGCTAACAATCATGCAACCCAAGATGACAAGCTTGATTTAATCATGAAAAAATGCTGACAATGCAAGAACTGAAGCAGTCACTTATCCCTCTAGTGGCACCATACAGTATTGCAACAAGCTTAATAGAACAGCGCAAGAGGGCGGTAATGGGGTGGGGCTTTGTTCACCCCGTCATTGCTTGGGATCAATATCCGCGCACGGATTTGGCAGAGACGAGATATGGGAAGTTCGAATCATTTTAGTGACTCTGTTCTTTGAATCTCGTTCATCAAAATGAACGAACCTTTTTTTGAGTCATTTCGTTCATTTGATCAGAAATAAATGAAAATGTGTTTTCAATAAAAATACCCCCAATACGTCTACATACACAAATTTTGGCTATAGTTCCAGTTATAAAAATATTACAATGTAACTAAGGACATATTATAATAAACAGAATGTGCAGCTCTCCTCTTATACCTTCCAGTCTGAGTCGTTCGTTCTTTTGAATCTATTGCACCGCATAGCGTCTATGGGAGTCACGTGACAAAGGAACGAACGCCTCGGCACTCGAAGACCCACTAGCACAATCGTTCAGTACTGTTTCCTGTGTACTGTACTGCATAGCGTCTATGGGAGTCATGTGTTAAAAGAACAAACAACTCGAGACTTGAAGACTTATTGCTGAGAATCGTTCAATACTGTTTCCTGTATATAACATACAGTTTTGCGATGCTTTGCGCATGCGTTCCCAATAGAAAATGAACGAATCACTCTCGGAGACGACTCGTTCATCTGAGTCATGTTAAAGATTCGTTAAAAAAAACGAATCGTTCATGAGCGACCCATCACCAGCAGAGACCCTTTCACCTGTCACGACTGTTTAAAAGGGCTACAATTGTATGTCTGTAAATCTAGCACAAAATGGAAATAAAAAAACACAAAGAATTTGTAAACTTGGCTTGACTTTCCATTGACGCAAACAAGTTTTGTACAGCTCTAGGATGTACGTGCAACTTAGGTGGCGCTTGGTACAGCTCGGTTCGGTCGCTCGTATGCCGAAAATGTTAATTTCCTGCACAATTTCAGTGCTTAAGGTAAAAATTATTTTAAAATTCATACGCCGAGGTACCACTGTACAGGGAAAAGGTCAACTGTGTTGGCCAGTATGATATAACATTGAAGTTATGAAAATTGTTATGACTTTTTTTGTTTCATTTTATTTTTAATACAAACCGACTAAAGCAGCTGATGCTTTGTACTCTTTGAAATCCTTATACTTATTATATAACAAATTTCCAGTGCAAATGTTAAATATCTGGTTCATTAATTTCAATACATCAGTTTGTGAACTAATCTTTTTTGCATAATAATAATAATAATAATAATAATAATAATAAAAGAATCATGATATTAATAATCAATTCTTAGGAGCGCAGATGTTTAATTTGAAGCTAATTAGACCACAAAAGGGTGCTCAATTTGAGACACTAAAAGACTTTGCCAGATGTGCATCTGTGAGAACTAATAAAAAAAAAAAACAATATGAAATCTGAAATGCACAAAAATATAATGAGAAGGAGGTAGAGAAAGGTTGGCCAACACTTGCAAAAGAATGTCTCTGAATGAGCAAACACTTTAAGTAGACAATGTGAGTGAAAGAAATCAAGAAGCAAGTGTGCAGGAAGTCAGCTGACGTTTCAATGCCTGGGTTGGATTAAAATTGGAAGAGGAGTCTTGGCTCCTGGATTGGCAGTGCATCTGGATGTGACATACAGTCTAAGTATAAAAACAGCCTGCATGTTCTAAGGCAGTGGTTTTCAACCCTTGCCTTGGAGGAGTCTGTGACTTGAATATTTAAGGTGTGTGGGACTGCATTCCTTGAAAGCTGATTACGTCATACTGTAGCATCGCGACTATGGCTGTCCTATTTTGAAGGGACTCTCAAATACGGCCAACAAATGACACAGATCATTTACACCCCAACATATTCCAAAACTCTTCAGATGTCCTGGGAGATGAGAAAACACTAAAATGTGTCCTCCAGGACCATAGTTGAGAACCAGATGTCTAAGAGTTGGTTAATTCATTGAAAATGTCAAAAGTTACATATGTGTAGTGTTAATCAAGTTGGATATTGTTCCATTTTGCGCATACTTACATCAGCAGATATTTACACAAAAAATGTACATCGGCATTACTATCCATAAAGTATAATCTAATCGAAGCGAATCGCGAGGTTAGACCATTTTTCAGTAATATATTTAGGTGGGCATCTGTGAGTACAGTCTCCATACAGTATATCATAGATGTGATAGAGTAGTAGTCACAGTTCCCCTCGAAAAAATCTTGTTCTTGTGTCCACCTGTGGTCATTAGGTCCATTTCATACCATCGCAGTCTAACGCGGCACGACTTAAGTGGAAAAGTGGGAATGTGTGCAATTTTCCCATCAGGGAAAACAGCCATAGTGGAAATGCTTGTACATAGCAGCCGGGTTACACCAACACCGACTTGTAAGGGTGGCCTGCATTTTTTTTGCTGCAGCTAAAAGTGGAACATGTACAGCTAAATGGCCTCCAGCTGGTGGTGTAGACAGCTCTGAACCCAAGCCTAATTTAGCTGCCTAAGAGAATATGAACACAGCATGGGTGGAATCAGGGCAGGATTGACATGTAGTAATGTTGACAACTGAACCTGCCAGTATTCAGACAATGGTATGACATGTTTATACTGCTATACAGAATATTTACCGTAGGGTTGTTTCAATATATGGTAATGTATCTTTCTCTAGCCCTTAAATATTCCTAAATAACTTTGGGCGTCAAATCAAACTCGGTTTAGCACCTTCATAAAATTGATATTGATGATATGCTTGGGACATTTTTCCTCAATATGGATAGATCAGTTTGCAGTTTTTGGTATGTACAGTACCATTGAATTTTGGTTTGTACAAATCCATTACACAAAGTACACACACCAATAGTAACTCAAGAGATCATGCCATCTAACAAGCCAGATATCTAGCTTTCACTAGCAATACAAAAAAAAAAAGTGTGACAGCCATTGGATGGAGTCCATGAGCTTAAACCTAGTGATCAGCAACACAGCAGCTGGTATGGTTCACAACATTGAAACAAGAGCACCGTTTAACAAGACCATTTATGTACAAAGCTCAGATTCCGTTAACTTGTGTGGGTTGTAGGTCTTAACTGGGAACTTGTAATGTCTAAACAGAAAGACATGGATACAGTAAGAGGTCATTCCAAGTGCATGCAGTACAATGGGTTCCTGAGCTATATTAAATTACACAATAATACAACTTAAGTTCAGCTTAAGTGCCCCAAGGCCATCACGTGTAGATGATTCATGAAACAGAATCATGGTTCTTACAAAGGAGCCTCACTGGATCACACTTAAGCTATAACCTGTTTTTGAGGGACTGTTTAGGTCTTTGCTTCACTTGTAAGTGAAAACATTCAGTACTAACAACTTTCTTTTAAATCGTTCTCTGGCCGAGATGTTGATAATGATTAGTTAAATTTGTAACCTAAAAAGAGTTTAACAAGAAGAGATGCCACTTACAGGGGATGCGGTTGGCATGCCAAGGTGCAGAGTTCGTAACAAATCCATGCTTGGAGGCTGAAACAATGACCCATGTTCCTGGGCGGTACATGAAGGTAACTGTGACAATGCCGTTCTCCCCTGTGAGGTCAGATGCCACGATGGATTGGTTCCCATGCACCTGAACTGTAGCTTCTTTCAGAGGTGAAAGGTCGCTGTTGTCAAAGATCTGGACTTTAATCAATACTTCTGTGGGATGGAGAAAAAAAATGGAAAACCATTAGGGTACTAAACATGATATACTGATGATATACAGTAACCTTAAATTACAAAGGGTGTGTCATAGGCTAATTTACATTCCTAACATGTTAGCTTACAGTATGTGCACCACACATGAAAAGTATTAGCTGTGTTCGATTCTGAATAAAAATGCATTTTAAGAGCTCAAGCTTCTGATGTGTATTTCTAACTGCTCAGTTACTACTACCAATTCCATCCATCATACTCACCCATCAATTCAACCATCCATCGATCCACATTCATGCACAACCTTCTAAACAGTAGTCCAGAGCTAAGCCACCACTATCCCATCCATTTACCCATTCATCCCCTGTCCACCCATCTCAATATTTGTTCACCCATGAATCAACCCATCAAAATATCCATATATCTACCAGATACCCATCCATCCATGACCTATCCATCTATGCATAATCAATCTTCCCATCCATCCATCCATCCATCCATCCAACCAACCACCTATTCATCAGAGGGTGCCATCTATCCTTCCAAGCCACTTACTCATTCACCCACTGTCCATTTATCTACCTTTGTCCTGACCACCAATTTGTTTCAAAGTAGATGACTAGTCATCCATGTACCCATATTTACTTACTTATTATTCACTTATCACAACCTACTACTAAGCCACAATTACAACATCTAACCATCCATACATGCATCCATTTAACCACTCACTGTCCATCCATCCAGTTATCCATCCAGTTATCCATCCATCCATCCATCCACCAACTCTCCACTCATCCATCCATCCATCCATCCATGCATCCATCCATTCATCTACCCACCCACTCACCCACCCAGACATCTACAGTATGCATTAATCCATCACATCCACCACCTCTCCAGAAATTTAATGCTTTTTAGTTCAAATAGTCCAAACTGGTGACCCCGGAGTTGTGAAGCAGCAACAATACCATGCAGAGGTATGAATATTTTGCTCCAGGGTGGGTAGTAGGCTTGAACAGTTCTGCCTCAGAGAGTGACTTATCTAAATCACCATACTCCCTTCTGAATTACCTTTCCAATGCCCCGAAGGTATCAGAAGCCTGATCGAATGGAAACAAAAAACAAGTCTCTACTGAAGTAGCATGTAGAGACACAAGTGCACCAATGTACATTCCTAATCAATAAATGCAAATAAAGAAAATATCAGTTTTTTTGGCAACAGAGTTAATATCGATTCTAAACCTAAAGTGAGAAGAATGAACTTAGCAGACATGCTGCTTGTATAAATCCAAAAAATAGACTGGAAAATACAAATAGTGCATGATCACTGCTGAAGATTTCTTTACCCCTGGCCATTCTGAAGAAGTTATTGATTCATACAGGCATGGATTTTAGGTCAAATGCTTTTGTAAAAATAGTCTACAAGCATGTGTTTAATACCCTGCACTGTATGATCTTAGAGACAAGGACATGGTCTTTTAAATAAATCATCTTTTAAAATCTAATTCTACTTGTTCAGCTTTAGTCAGAATTCTGCCATCATCCAATCATACAAGATGATGTTAACACCGATTTTTGTTTTGCTTCCAAAGAGGAAGGATTTTAGGGGCCTCGGAATGTACCAGTATTCAAAGAATGTTAACGGTAATGCTGTTGTTCACAGCCAGAGTTTCCTGTATATAAATCCACTTCCCATCCACTACAAGAATCACTCACTGTCAGGGTATTCCCAAGATTTTTCTGTTGTCTGATCAGCTCAGTGTAATAGTACAAGCATGGTTGGCTGCCATCCCAACGAGGCCCCCTGCCATGCCTATAAGACAGGCAATGTTTTTTATAATCTAATATTGTCTGGTAACAGTCAGAAGTTTAATAACGAGGCTACACTGTAATATCAAATAGCGGCACTGCGCTATTGGTATAGTGGACTGTGTACAGTAGATGATGCACAATGACGCTCTGATTACTCATGATGCCGCAACCTCACTGAAATTCTCATGAGTAATGAGTCATGCAGGGTATGATTGCTACATTCAAGTAATAAATGGCGTGTCGTGAAGAAAATTCTGCCTTACTATATATACTGTAGACAATATACTATACTGCACATGTGTTTATATGGCTCTACTATTACATTTGTGAAATGGTTTCGTTTATTGAAGAATGTGGAATGCTAAATCTATATAAAAGTGATATAAAATGATTTATAATGATATGTTGGTTGACCACTTCTCTGTATCAACTGATCTGTAAAAATTAAGTGAATATCGATCGATTAGAATCAGCAGCTAATCGATCAGAGCATGCCTAATAAATACTGCTCTTACAAGGGAAAAAAAAACAAAATGAAATCAAAAGAGATACCGAAGCATACACATTTTCCATCTCATCCCGCCAACACTTTGGTAGTCATTCTTATTTCCGATGCTTCCATTATTCACCTATCCATCAACCCATCAAAGCATCTATCCCTCCACAAGCTACACACCCATCCATCATCTGTCCACCCATCCCATCATCCATCTATCCCTTCTATTCAGCCATCTCTGTCCATCCATCTATGCTAATCTTCCTCCTCACTCATCCATCCATTCATCAGTCCGTCCATCCACCAAGCCACTTATTTAACCATTAAACTACCTACTGACCATCCATTCATCCACTCCATCCATCCATTCAGCAACCCACTGTCCATCCATTCATTCACTCAACCATCTATCCATCCACTCCAACCATCCATTCAGCAACCCACTGTACATCCATTCATTCACTCAACCATCCATCCACTCCAACCATCCATTCAGCAACCCACTGTCCATCCATCCGTTTAGTAATCGACTGGTGTTATGTAAAAATCCAGATTTGTATCAAATCTCCTGAGAGAACTAACAATTGAGCTAATAACTTTTATATTAAGGTGAAAGAGGCCAGAATTTTTAAATAGTCATAAAAATCTAAGCAATTCATTAGAAAAAGTTCTTTTTTTATTCTAATACTAGACAAACTATCACACAACCTGTTAATGTCCATCTTAGCTCAAATGCCCTACAAGTAAGCATGTAATGCATCTGTTACTGTTATTCCTCATGAAGCCCTTTTCTTTCTAGAAAATGTCTCTTCTTTGGGAATGTCTGGAGGAGTGCATGAAGCAGATAAAACCCCCGATTGCCTTCTCATGGCATTTTCGCTCCAGCTGGAAGCCATCGGCTCCAGTTCAGCAACACTCACTAATCCAGCTTTCACTAAGGACGTGAACTGCACTCAAGGAAGGGATTTTTAGGACCATCTTTTTACCACATGTGGAAAATAGACCAGCACCTGGACATGATTTCAAAGAACTGAGCTTCAAATACAAGTCAGCAATTTACTCCAGTAAAAAAAATGATCAGAGTCTTAGTGCTGCAGTCTTCCATGAAATTATACCAGAAGCCTATGCAGAATTCAGGTGGAACAAGTCTGGAATAAAGCATTATTATGAAAAAAAAATGATAAAACAATCAAGTGTTGGAATATGTAACCTTTAACAGAATTCCAGAATGTGAATTTGATACATAATATAAGCTATAAAAGATCATCCAGCCATTCCTTTCTCTCAGCAGACCCTAGAAGACCTGACCTTTTGACCACATGACCTTCTTCCAAGTCCAATATTTATACTCCTTAGCAAACTGAAACTGTGTTTAATTTACTCTCAGTCATCTTCCTGTCATATTCTGAAAAAAAAAAAAAAAAGAAATGGCAGAAAAACTTGGTAAAGTTGCGTTATTAAAATTCAACATTACCAAGAGTGATTTTTTATTTTGTCAGCAATTTCTCATGAAAGTTGATGGTTCAGCACAACCCCTTCAGGGTTTTAATTCCAGTAATTTCAGCTCCTTAGTTGTTGTCTTTGCTCAATGCAGGACTTTTTTTTCTTGGACCAGGCAGCATATAAAACAGCAATTTGCCTTGCAGGCATTCTGTTGCAGAAAATTATTCGAAACGTTCTCGCCTATTGAATTTGAGAATTCAGCAGCATATAAACATCAATTTGAGTATTTTAAACCCATCCTGCCAATGAAACAGAGCAGTTTCAGGAAGCATAACCTGGCTAAACTCTTAATGCATTCCAATGACTGGCATTTAGAAAAGAACAGGATGAACTTAAATTATTTTAAGTGGTTCAAACAAGTTCTTGTTTTTATCAAGATGCATTTAAACTTTTGCAAACTGACAAGTTACAACTTATGCATTACCTAGGAATTCTGATCATTTCCATTTCACTAATCTTTCCCTGCATTTGATCATTTATTTTGTGCCATAGAATATCTTCACTTTTGTGAAATAATGCACAATCTAATTTCTCTGCTTTTTCATGTGTAAACACTTTTAGACAAGTAGTGTTCTTGGCCTGCAGCTTGCAGTTCTGTCTATTATAATCATGATCACATAATGAAAATGTCTCATATACACTCTCTCACTCTTGCTATTCAGTCAGAAGGTGCGGATTCGGGGTCGCTGAGTGGAGAGATTTCCAGGCTTCATAAAAGGGTTTACATTTCCTCTGGGAGGAAATGAGTCCCACCAGCAGGTTGAGTCAGCATTGCCTGCCTCGAGGTTTAAGACATCTGCACAGCACACCGGTAGGACATGGGAACGCGGGGTGAAATGAGGCTGTGCCATTTTCTCACTGCTCATTCTTTCTCCTTTTGGTTTGCATTAAATGGTCAATAGCCTATATTTGTAAATTAATAATTTATAAGTGTAACCTAAATTAATTCTTTGAGTTCTTGTTCCTATATTACATGTAAGCGTCACAACCGATTTAATGACATCGGTCCCATTATTTCTAGTCAGTCCCTGGGTTGACAAGAAACCACCACTTTTTGGTATACTCTGTATTTACTGTGATTGGCAGAAACATGGATAGCTCAGTAGTTAAGGCTTCTGATTGGTCGTTCCTGTTTAAATCCCTAGGCTACCCTTACTGAGCCCTTCAACAAATTTTGGACTTGAACTTTCTAAGCAAGGTGAACGTTTCTTAAAGACAATCATTACTGGTGATGAGACATGGATTCATCGTTACAAGCCTGAGAGTAAACTTCAGAGTATGGAACAGAAACATCCTTAATTGCCAATCAAGAAAACATTCAAAAGACAACCATCATCTGGAAAATTAATGCTTGCATTTTTCTGGGATTCTCAAGGGCCAGTTTTGGAACAATATCAGGAAAAGTGTTCAACAGTCAACAGTGCTCATTAGAGTAGATGCTTATTGAAGAACTGAACAGTAAACTTCGGAATAAACGCAGAGGACTACTACCCAAGGATGTTGTGTGATGATCTTGCATGACGATGCACGTCAGCACACTTCTACCCACACTGTCGACACTCTGAAAAAACTTCATTTAGAGGTGTTAAAGCATCCTCCCTATAGTCCTGATCTTGTGCCATTGGACAGCGGTGCATTTATTTTATATTAGAAACATGCAAGATTGTTGACTGATGGACAAAGCAGGAATAATATACAGTCTAGGGCTGCAACAACTAATCGATAAAATCGATAATTATCGATAATGAAATTCGTTGTCAACGAATGCCGTTATCGATTAGTTGGGCTGCGCACGTTACTGAGGCGCGCGACCACAAGATGCACAAATACACACAGATACACAGCCGCTCGCGCAATGGAGTTTACTTAAGCGTTTGCAGGAAAAAGCGCGCGCCCCATGTCCTCCAAGGTATGAGAGCAATTTACATTAAACACCTCTTATCGGGCATTAAAATCGACCGTTTTTCTGCCGGTCGTAGTGTCCGGTGAGCGCGGATGAAGTGCTGAGGGTTCACACGGGTGAAACAGTGAGAGAGTTCACACGGGCTTTGATGACGTGTGTGACGTGTAAACTCTCACCTGAACACTCTCACCGGCTGCGCGGTTATAGTAAAAAAAAAAAAATCGTTGCATGCAGCTTTTTCTTTGCGTTCAAATACCAACGAACGCGAGGAAAACACTTCTAGTGCGTTTTCTTCACGTTCATTTTACACTTCGGAGGACCGGATATATCCCATCATCCTACATGCTGTACAGAGGGGAAAAGGGCAAAATAAACAGAGTGAACACTGTAGCGGCAAGTTTTTTTCTCTCTCTCCCCACGTCGCCGTATTACGAGAATGTCTAGTATTTATTTATTTATTTTTTTTTATTGAGACAAAAAAAAAGGATAAAATACACGAGAGGATCGAAATAATGTATAAACCGTGAAAAGGATGTAGTAGACACTTCAATTAAAAATATCATAATCTAGAAGTCTATTCTTATTATTATTAAGTTGAATTAATTTAAGAGAATTTAAAATTTATGTCATTCTTAATAACTGAATGTATTTTTGTTTAAAAAAAAAAAAAAAAAAAATATATATATATATATATATATATATATATATATATATATATATATATACACTGTAAACTTGCCATCTGCAAAGCAAAAATGTTGATTTACATAAAATAAGGTTTAAATGTCAAAATTAAAGATCATTAAACTCTGTGGCTATTGCATTTTTAAAAGTTTACTTTTATACATAAATAATACCCTGATTTATGGTTTTATACAGTTAAGCAAAACATCAAATTAAAGCGTCTAGCTTTTATCCGATAAAAGTCTAGCTTTTATCCGATTTAATCGATATACGTATGTATGTACAGTATGTATGTATACAGATGGCAAGTTGACAGTGTTTTATTTATATATATAAATATAACAGTCAACTTGCCATCTGCAATTATTGTTAAAAACAAAACAAATGTTGGTATGGTTTTATATATAATTATAAGCAAAACATCAAATTAAGGAAGCGCTTAGCTCTATCCGATTAATCGATTAATCGAAACAATAATCGGCCAACTAATCGATTATCAAAATAATCGTTAGTTGCAGCCCTAATACAGTCTACAAAAATAATATTTTATAAGAATCAATCAATTCTAAACAAACATTGCCAAAACATGGTATTGATGCTAAAGTGTCTCACCTAGGCGAAAAGGTGAATTTTTAGATAGGATCGTAACTTTTTTGCTTTCATAAGTTAAAATTAAAAAGTCATACCAATGAAACTTGGCCAATTTAGATTTTGCATGAAAAGACACAAACCTGAAAGTACAGTATAAACAACACGAATTGCTTTTTATTGGGCAGATTGCAAAAAGCAATTTGAACTGAATAAGCTATAGTTTTATATGTTTTGTGCCCACATAACCTAAGGTGTGTGTCTAATCTGGAGCATTTAAACAAAACCACTGTATGTAATTTTGTAATTAATTTAGTATGTAATGCTTTCATTATTTCATTAGTATCAATACCCATGAATAAATATGAATAATTTGCATTGTAAATTATTATTATTAATATTACAGTATAACACTGAAAATGTCCATTTTTGGGACAGCTATAAAATCATCTCTTCAAAATGACTTCCATTAGCAACTTAAATTTGTTTCTTTGGTACACAATTTTTCTCTATTATATGTGTAACAAACAGCAAATACTGTAATTTTCTCGTAGCACACAGGATGCTGTTCTGCCTTTTAATGTATGCAGTTTAAAACGTTTAAGCCAGAACAGCAACCTCAAATGCAAACATATTCATACAAGTTTTAAAAAAAAATGAAATAAATACATCGATCTTTACAAAATATTACTGTACAAATCTGTACCAGGTCTCCAACATTTAATGTGGTTTATGTATATAACTTATTTAAATCTGCAGAGCCCCATAGGAAAACATTAAGCACCTTGTGACATGAAGTAGACTGAGTTAAAAAAAAAAAAAAGGACCAGATATCTAATATGAAAATGAGCCCTTTAACTAATAAGTAACTTTTTAGTTGTGTACTAAAAAGATTTCTGTGGGTTTCTTTGCCCATATTATCTCACAAATGGAAATCATTTTGGTCAAACCAATGCACGGTAATTACCCTCATGACAGCACAGGAGTCACCAGTGGATTTTGATATGTATGCAAAATGCAGACTTATGAGCTGAACTTACTGTAGTGATGTAAATAGGATTCCTCTTAATGTCAGAAGCAGTGGGGTAACCACGATGATCATTAACCCTCTTCTATTTCAAACTTCATGCCATAACACTTCCAGTGGTCATTTTATAACATACGGTTTGGTCCAACCTGTCATTCTGAGGTCTGTGTACATTGTGCCATGGTCAGTGGTACAGCCTTGTGGATGGACGGTTTATGGTCATGTTTTCCAGGCTGTTAGTGGTAAAAAAAAAAAATCTGTCCCAGTCTACAGCAGTGCTGGAAATCACACTGAGCAGAAGGCCACCAACACATTTTCTGAACACAAGCTACCATACACCATAATATCCAACAAGCATTTCAGTGTCACCATGGACACAAGGGGGGAAGTACAGTAGTTTTAGCTAGCGTTCATTCATACTGTGCACACATGATAACAATTGTTTAGTTTCCTACTGTAGGTCATATTTTTTCCTTTATAGAGCCGAATAGATCCCGGCTATTCCGGGAGCCGTGCTTTGTTCCATAAACTTCTTTCTTTTTCTCCAAAGAATTAAAAAGGAAATTTTAAGAAAATAGCTCCACTTAAAGTTGATAGAAGTATCAACTTTTAATTGGAGCAGGATTTTACTGACCCTGTAAGTTTTGTTTTGGAATCATAAATTAAGGTTATATAAGATTTAATGTCTATTTATTTCACATTTCACTTAATTTACATGTATTTTCTTACATCTTTTCTTATGTGCAAAATTACATTACGTTGGAATTTGGTGATATTAGATATATTTTTGGATATTGGATATATTTTTTGATTATCTGTATGTAAGCAAAATGCCTTTTTACCAACTTACCAACATTTGACTTATGAAATTCCACACAAATTCAATCACAGAAGTAGCTCACGTATATTATACAAAAAAATGTATTCTGCAGTGCACCAGATACCAATAATTACAAGTATATACAATATTTTCAGTGTGTAAATGAATGTATAAAATGTCTTAAGTCAGGTTTTTGGACACATGATGACAGTGTGGGGAAAGGGGACAGATTTAGTCAAGTGGATTGGTATGTATTGTTATTGTATATTCGTATCAAAGGCATATAAGACTCACTCTGTCAGACTTAAGAACAAATTGGACTTATGAACGTGCTCCCAGAACAGGACTTGTTTGTAAGTCGCAGCCTACCTGTATCATACCGCAGCAATTTTTCATTCATAATTCTAAATAGTCAGAAGGTGTTGATTAATATTCGAAAATAGGAGTTCATCCAGGTTGCCAGGAACCTGATAATTCCTCCCTCCTGAAAAAAAAAATCTTGTCTACCAATGAATGATCTAAATTCAACAGAAATAAAAACCGAAAAGTGTGCACTCCTAATGTGAACTGTCAGATGGTCAATTAAAATGTATTAATGTAATTAACAGAGCAGGCTTTTCATTCTTTGGTATAAACCTTCATCTCTCCATTCACACGATTCATTCTCACAAAAGAGCGTTTCAAGTATCTGCAGCTGATTCCTTAACCATGAGACAGAAAAAATTTGCAAAACTGTTATCAGAACAATGATTAGAAGACAATTTTTCAACGAGTGCCACAGTTAACCCCGGCCAGCGGCACTGAAAGACAAGCTGAAATCCACAGCAGTCAGTTTGCATTAGTCCAAAATTGGCTTTTCCTCTGCAGGTTTTCGATTTAACACAGAACACAGTGGAGGCTACGACGGGTGTCAGCTCGATTAGGACGGTCATGTGCTTGCCGCGCAACAACAAAAAGCCAAGAATAACTCAGTTTCACGCTTTGCCAGATGACTCAGGCAGCATCTGCACACAAATACAAGATCCTACTGTAGCAAAAAAAAAAACAACAACAAAAAATAAACACCTAACATCAAAGGCCACAGCTAAACAAATAAGATAAAACACTTGGTCTTGATATTTTTACCTTATATTACTTTGCTAGTGATAATCAGCAGGACACATACGTCATGCTCCCAAATGCGACTAACAACTAAACTAACAACAGTACTGAAAATTGTAGAGATTCAGTTACACAATCCCATTTGTGAGGTTAGACACTGATGTTGGACGAGAAGGCCTGGCTCAAAGTCTCCGCTCTAATTCCTCAGGACTGTGACTTGACATGTGCAGGCCAGTCATGTTCTTCCACACCAAACTGGTGCGCAGTCATGTTGGAATTGGTGTTGGGTTGGGCTCGGCTCTCCACTTCCAGTGACAGGATCTCTCAATGCTTCAGCATACCAGGACATATTTGACAATTTCATGCTCCCAACTTTATGGTAACAGTTTGGAGATGGCCCCTTCCTGTTCCAATATGACTGTGCACCAGTACTTATGGCAAAATACTGTATATGTACAGTATGTACTGTATGACAATTACAGGTTTATAACCCGCATGTATTTATGTATGTATGCATGAATTGAATATATTTTCTATTTATACACATTTGCATCTTTGTAAAATGTTGCTGTTCTGCTATGATCCTACAAGTGGTGCACACTGAACTACAGTATTCACATAGAACAATTTAAATATATTAAATTGAAATAGTTATAAAAACATGATACTTACAGAATCGCAATACAAACTGAATCAACACCTAGGTATCGTAATAATATTGTATCGGCTGGTCCCTGGCGATGGCCATAGAAAATAGGATGTGCTGTAACTAAGCTCGGAATAAAGTGTAAGCAGCAGTAATCAA
This sequence comes from Channallabes apus, assembly GCA_030522415.1. Taxonomy (NCBI): domain Eukaryota; kingdom Metazoa; phylum Chordata; class Actinopteri; order Siluriformes; family Clariidae; genus Channallabes; species Channallabes apus. The sequence continues at coordinate 24,270,236 of CM060121.1, forward strand.
TAACTATGTAAGCTGACCTTCACTTTAGTTGGCTAATGGAATGTCTAAGTACGCAATATTTGATTTCACAAAGCAGATTCGTTTCCACAAAGCATCATTCTCTACATCCAGTCATAACATTAATTAGTGCAAAAATACTGAAACTTTTCTTTTGCCTTTAAAAAAGAAAATCATATAAAAACAAACCCTGGTTCGAATAAAATGACAAGCTTTTCTGCTGATTAATACTAAATTAATATAGTAAGGTTCCCTCACTACCCCTGCTCCACTCACAGCATGCTTCCTGGGCAAATTGCACAGGACATCATGTCATTAGTGCCGCAGAAGGCATGACTAAATATTCACCAGTTGGGTAGGAGCTGACATGACAACGTTTATCGGTAATTGGTTTGCACAAACTGCTGTCACACTAATGCAGCTAGAAATTGTGTGAATTCAAACCTTTCACCCACGATTCAGACCATTAGGGCACTGCTGCTTTGTTCCATAAACTTCTTTCTTTTTCTCCAAAGAATTAAAAAGGAAATTTTAAGAAAATAGCTCCACTTAAAGTTGACGGAAGTATCAACTTTTAATTGGAGCAGGATTTTACTGACCACTGTAAAACATTAACTTTCTAAAAAAGAGGTTGTTTAGAAGAGGAAATTATAATTTGTACCCAAAAATGTAATCGCAATTAGGATTGGGTACCGAAAGCCGGTGGCAATACAGCACTGGTACCTCCTGTATATGTAGTAGAACCGAATCAGAGAGCAGATTTCTGTGACTCACTTCAGGGTCACCGCAATTTATTTAGATCGACTTTTTAATCTTTTATTCTTCTTATATTTTTCAAAGGGGCTACAAATGGCATGGCTGTGTGCTTATCTTTTTTCTTTTTTTTTCATCCGTCAAAAACACTTTTCTTCAAAATTTTTGTTCAAGTTCAGTTCAAGCCAACAAAGTAACAATTACAAGTTTATAACATGAAAATAATGCAATGCCTGAAAAACAGAGAAGATTTCAAAGGATTGGACAAAATATCTAAGGCTGAGAATCCAATGTTTAGGACGAGCCGGTGGTGAGATCGCGAGCAAGCAAATGAATCACAGAAGCATCGCCTGCTATAAGCTCATAGAGAGAGAAAAGGCTCACGGATCACATTAATATTCCCCTAATGTCCCCGCACAAGTGAAGAGTTCCTGCAAAGAGTTTACACAAACAACTCCGCAAAACGTGGGCGCTAGTGCCTCGAAAAAACGATTTCCTAAACTAAGTGTTTAAAGATTACATTTCCAGCATGCTGGAAGCTTTTACTAAGATAAATATAACAAAATTAGCCTTGTCACGATGAGTATTCAAATAAAACATAACTGGATCAGCTTGGCAGCCCTGCTGACATTTAATCACAATATAATATAATATAATGGGTATAATCATCCAAATTGTTCAAAACCACAAATATATTTGTAACATAATGTTTTGACACATTACATCATTTAGTAAAAAAGTTACATTTTGGAATGTAGTGCACACTTTCCAAAACAAAACCTTATGGGTTTTAAGGGCGAAGCAAAATTTTCTATATCAGCAGCTCTGGCAGTAGTTCCAACATGACAAAAAAAATAACAGTTCTGTTATTCCAGACTTACAGTTGGGTGTGACTTTAGAAGTTAAACTTTAAAAAGACTCAGGATGCAGGTAAATTGGCATTTAAATGGACCCTAATATCAATCAGAATAATTGCCTAATAGGGGAAGTGTTGGCTCAGAAGGCTAAGGATCTAGGTTGTTGATTTGGGCACTGAGGATCCAGTTTAAGCCCAATTATTGGTGTGTTGCCACACCCCATACTACTCAGCCAGTGCATGTAGTGCCAGTCTTAAGCCCAGTTTTAATGAGAGGGTTGAGTCAGGATGGGCATCTGGAGTAAAAACCTCTGCCAAGTGGTGTGCAGTTCAGGTGGTCTTGACTGAAGCAGCCAAAAAACTTTCTTAATCAGAATAATGGCCTAATCTCAATAAAAGTCCATCATTTAATCACATCAATCAGAACACCCTGAACTGATCCGGTCCAATCGGGAATGAATTTCCGATCCTTTCATAATCCGTTCAACAGATAAATATCAGCCACTCTAGATCCAATCATTTCTCTCTTGTTGGAATAAATATATTCTTCCTGGACATGTTTGCCCCATATGAAAAGTTCCCAGGAAGGAAAATTTGCTCCCATTCTTGATCAGTAAACTTAGTGAAGACAACCATCTCCTACCTGACTTTCATCTGCTTGGTCTTTGGGTGAAGAAGGGCCATTGATTTATGAAATGGGATTCATCAGTCAAACAAGGAGGTTTAACCCAACCTCAAAGTTGAAGAAAAATACTTCTTCTGTTATATTCCTGAACATCAAAAAAGTTGCATTCTGATTAAATACTTTCAGAATATGAACACAAATCTTTTCAGATCAGAGTCTATGCAAACAGTTAAATTATGAAAATCTGTAATAAAAATGATTTCAAACAGGTTGAAATAATATTTCCCGTGTAAACATAGCTAGTATTTAACAGAAACTGAATGGAATATGTTAGACTAATAGACATAATAACAGGAGGGGACGTTCAAGTCAAACCAGGACTTGAACATATAACACCGATTGACATTCATAGAAAACGGCTAGATGATTGACATGTAGGGTTGTTCCGATTCCGATACTGGTATCGGAAATGCTACCGATACCACAAAAAAATCTGGCATCGGAATCGGTGAGTATTTGAGTCCATGTACTGATCCGATACCATTTTCCTAAACATAACCTATTTATGTCCGTTAGCTTTGCTAGCTTAGCTTACTTACAGAGTGTCACGGCGTGTGCCTGTGATGGGCGTGCGCCCAAATTGATATCGCTCCTCGCTCACTAGTTAGGCGACCTCCCCCACTTTAGGTATGTGAAGGAGCAGGGCCGCAGAATCAGGCAACGGCCCATGAGCGATCGCCGCTAATGATGCCGGCGCTATAAAACACAGCGGGGAGTGTAGCTCGGCGTCTGACTGTTGGGAAGCTGGACTTTGCGACGCGGTGGATTTTATGAGAGACAGTGGCACAAGAGCGGGGCGATGTGATGCGCCCCAGAGACTTTAAAAAGGTGGGCACCTTTGATCTCCGCGAGAGGAGCGCGTGAACGAGCAGGGAGCTCCCACGGCACCTTCACTTCCGCGTAGAGCCCGCCTTCGCATCCCTGCTGCCGAAGTGGAAAAGGCCGCAGAGAGCCTTTAACCCTTTCCTTACCCATTTTTCTAAATAAATTACCCTTTTTCCTGTAAGGCCTCGCCTCATGTCCGTGTTTCATGGTGTCGCCCGTGCACTTAGGGTCGAACCCATTACACAGAGCTAGTAGTATTTTACTTAAAAAAAGAAATTATATATATATGTATATATATATATATATATATATATATACAAACACACTGTACAGATACACACCCAGGTATCGGATCAGTACTCGGTATCGGCCGATACCCTGAGCCCAAGTATCGGAATCGGTATCGGGAGGGAAAAAATGGTATCGGAACATCTCTATTGACAAGGATAGCTTGACGATGAGACTCATAGATGCAGTAAAACATTTGAATGGTGCAAATGTTTTAAAGAAGTTTGCACATCCATGAACAATGATCCCGGCTGAGGTGGCTCGTATCCCACTGCAGTCATTCTCATGAACACTGAGCAAGTGAAATGCCTGAGTTTTGAAAATCTACAGATAACTTGCATAAAAGATATGTACAAATAATATTTCACCAGCACGGCTTGCACATTTCTGGAGATGGGCTGAAAGTTGTTGTTGCATCCCTCGCAAATCCCTGACCATGCTCCAAGTGATATCCACATGTTTGGGATTAAATATTAAATATTATTTGTAAAGCGCTTTTAACAATGGTCAATGTCGCAAAGCAGTTTTACAGAAACAAAATAAAATGATGGAAATTTGTATGAAAGGTGACAAGGAAAAACTTCCTGAGATGGCAATAGGAAGAAACCTTGAGAGAAACCAAACTCAACCGGGAACCCATCCTCATTTGGGCATAGCAAGGATTGTTTTTACGCGTTGATGCGTTAATGCATTCTGAGTTAGATTTTAGGGCCAGGTGTAGCTCAGTGGTTAAGGCATTGGACTACGGTTCGGAAGATCCCAGGTTCAAACCCCACAACCACCAAGTTGCCACTGTTGGGCCCTTGAGCAAGGCCCTTAACCCTCAACTGCTCACATGTGTAATGAGATAAAAAAAATGTAAGCCCCTCTGGATAAGAGCGTCTGCCTAAATGTAAATGTGTTGTTTTGCGGTCATACTGTGTTTTAGGCAGATTGAAGTTCAATATAACAGAAGATGTCTTTAAGCTAATACAGAGTCCAGTTCGTTATTGGAGCCTCAGTTAGACTGTAGGAAATTCCAGTCTTTAACATATTAATTGCAGAGAAGAATTAAACGGATTGAAAATAAATTAACCAATAAGGTTTGTTTTGCTGGCAACTTGTACACCTTCAGACAAAGCACATACACTTCATGCAGTTCACCATATTGAACATTGTATTTTTCAATCAGTTTTTTCATGAGGACATTAATTATTAATTTGTCTTACATAACGTATTTGGTGGAATATTGCAGCTATAACGGTTTATATAAAACTTAAACGGATTATATCATAATGAATTTATCGCGCTTTGATCGTGTTTGTGACAACTTCCCAATCCAGCTATGGGAATGCCTGGCAGATATTTTGATAAAAAGTGTTAATGTGCACTATGTATGGAAGCTTTGGCACACACTGTATAAGTTAGTGGTGACATTAATTATTGTGCCTAATGTGACATAACTGTGAAACAAGCATCATACATTAATGATCTTACTAATGCACCTTATTTTAAACAGTTCCATAGTTATAACCGTTGTTGTGTGTTATTTATTCACTTACTCATTTTCTATACCGATTTACAGTATGCTATGTACAGGGTCACAGGGGGCATAGACTTAGGGCACTAGGCAGGGTACTGTACACGCTGGATAGGATGACAATCCATCGCCGGACACAAAACCACAGGCTTATTCACACACTACAGGCAATTTGGGAATGGCAATTAGCCTAATCTGTATGTCTCTGGACTGTGCAAGGAAACCGAGCAGTACCTGGAGGAAACCTGCCAAGCACAGGGAGAACATGCAAACTCCATGCAGACAGACCGGAGACGGGAATTGAATCCAGAACCTGGTGCTGCAGGACAATAGTGCTAAACACTTTATTTATTCATGTGTTAATATTTTTACATAATACACACTATAAAAATGTTCATTTACCAGCCACTGGGGCATCAAAAGGAGCTGAACTATCCTGAATGCAATCTTGTAATGCAAGTGTTAATGCGTTCTGAGTTAGTTGTGTTGGCTCAGTTACAAAGTTACAAAGCAGAAGGTCATGAGCTCAAATCCCAACAAGGCCCTTAACCTTCAACTTGGTTGTATTCTGCAATAAAAAAAAGTACGAGATCTTAAAGTACCTGGTGTGAATACATTGTTTACTGTACATGGTGCAGTGCATCCTTTTGAAGTATTTTTGGAGTTCCTCGAAAGTAAAAGTTTAACTTCTAGATTTGTATACGGATCAAATCACTGCACCGTTACTGCTGATCCGAAAATGTGATCCTCATTGAGAAGCTCGAAAGGTGAACATAGTGAATGTAACTTCTGTTTACGTCCAAATCAGAAGAGAGAGAGAGCGAGAGAGAGAGAGAGAGAGAGAGCGAGAGAGAGCATTGTGTGTATCCAACTTTCACCCAAGTCCGATTCATTCCCGAGTTGATGTTCATTTAAGATCAAAAATGGCTCGAACACAAACCTTGCTATCAAACCCTTAAAAAAGAAACAACCGAAGTGCCGCTCAGCAACTCACCAGCTGCCCCTCTGTGCGCTGCGGATCCCAGCCAAGCGCCGCACAGCGCAAGAGAAAACACGAAAAATCGGGAAATCCGCGGCGGCGGCATTCTTACAGCAACATCACAGAAGTGCTCGAGGCAGCCAGTCGTCCATGTTTACCGCTCAGGATGAAGCAGGGTAAAGTGCTGATCCGGAGATGCCTCCTCGCTCTGCCCCTTCTCTTCTCCCCCCTTCCCTTCCTCGTGCCTCTATTGTCCTGTGCAGGGAGGGAGGATGTGTGCGCGCAGGCATGCACGGGGCGAGCGCGCTCCCCGTAGTGGTGAAGTGGCCCGCACGCGCCCTCTGCTGTTACAAGCTACAGTGGTGTACGGTCTATGTTTTCATCATTAAAAATAGGTTTGAAATAGAACATTCGAGATGTAATTGAAGGGTAGACTCACTCACTCACTCATCGTCTATACCAACTTATCTTGTATACAGGGTCTGGAGCCTATCCCAGGAGGGCCAATCTATCACAGGGCACACATACAGTACACACACACACACATTCACACACTACAGGCAATTTGGGAATGCCAATTAGCCTAATCTGCATGTTTTTGGACTGTGGGAGGAAATTCACATGCAACCTCCATGCAAACAGACCTGCGGTGAGCATCAAATCCCGACCCTGGAGGTACAAAGCGACAGTGCTAACCACGAAGCCACCATGCTGCCTGAAATGTAGACTTTCAGCTTTAATTAAAATGTTTTATCCAACAACAAAAAAGATAATAACTATTATAAAAACTATTTTTAAAACTGGTTTTAAACTTTTATAAAAACCTGTTTTGTAAAAGAATCTCAAGTGTGTCAATTCAATAACTCCTTACCCAGATAGCAGAACAACATTGAATCATCGTTGAATCAACATTAAAGCATCAACCAACTTGTCATTGAATCAATGTTGAAATTTCAATGTTAAACGTTGATTTTTCATCAGGTTTGCACCTTGAAATAATGTTATTTCAATGATGAAAAATAGATCAAGATGGGCATAAAATCAATGTTTGTTCAACGTAAATTCAATCACTTATTTTACATTGAATCAACATTGAAACAATTATAGTTTAGTCTTGCTTTATGAACAGCAAGATTCTATGACAGTAAATCATGTCCGTTTTGATTTATTTCTTTAAATCAGAGACCATGTAGGGCTGAAAAGCTTTTTTTTTTTTTTTAAACAAAAAGTCAGTAACTCAACATCCTTCAGTTTACATGTAAACATATTTATTTATTTATGCTCCATACCCATTTAAACAGGAAGTAACATCACAATTACAATAAAACAACTATATAATAAAACACACTACAACTTACATACAAATTATTATAAACTGGATGACAATATGACTTTTTAGAAGAGAACTATTAGAAGAGATTGTTAATTCTGAATTCATAAAACAGAATCTAACTGCCAAGATAAGAGACTGGAAAACCATAATATAAAAATGGCAGCCTGCCTCAGCAAAATTCAGTCAAATGCAAATAGAAACAACCAAGTCAGAAACACAACAGATGACTGAAACATTATTCGTAAGTTGAAATGTATTTACTCAGCAAAACAGATAATAAGACATGAGTCTGAACTTATGGTTTTCCACCACGAGCAATTCCCCCCAGCCGTTCTGGGGCATAACGAAGCCATTTCTGAACTGTTGAAGCAAAGAAACTCTGTGGCCTCCTTTTCTTCAGCTTTCAGTTGTTGTTGTAGTGCATCTAAAGAATGAAAAACAAACAAAAGGTTAGAACTATACAATGCTCTAAAAACTTGGAGTGGTAGTTGTTTATGAATGACAGAAGGTGGGTCCTAAATTTTTGGAAATGTGACTTTTACAAATGTACAGATATGCAACATATGTTTTGAAATGTCCTACAATCTTCCATAGATACAATGCACACATTAGATTTTTTTTAATATACAGGTCCTTCTCAAAAAATTAGCATATTGTGATAAAGTTCATTATTTTCTGTAATGTACTGATAAACATTAGACTTTCATATATTTTAGATTCATTACACACAACTGAAGTAGTTCAAGCCTTTTATTGTTTTAATATTGATGATTGTGGCATACAGCTCATGAAAACCCAAAATCCCTATCTCAAAAAATTAGCATATTTCATCCGACCAATAAAAGAAAAGTGTTTTTAATACAAAAATAGTCAACCTTCATATAATTATGTTCAGTTCTGCACTCAATACTTGGTCGGGAATCCTTTTGCAGATTCTTGTGTCTTGTGTCTCTCAACTTTCTCTTCACAATATCCCACAGATTCTCTATGGGGTTCAGGTCAGGAGAGTTGGCAGGCCAATTGAGCACAGTAATACCATGGTCAGTAAACCATTTAGCAGTGGTTTTGGCACTGTGAGCAGGTGCCAGGTCGTGCTGAAAAATGAAATCTTCATCTCCATAAAGCTTTTCAGCAGATGGAAGCATGAAGTGCTCCAAAATCTCCTGATAGCTAGCTGCATTGACCCTGCCCTTGATAAAACACAGTGGACCAACACCAGCAGCTGACATGGCACCCCAGACCATCACTGACTGTGGGTACTTGACACTGGACTTCAGGCATTTTGGCATTTCCCTCTCCCCAGTCTTCCTCCAGACTCTGGCACCTTGATTTCCGAATGACATGCAAAATTTGCAACCTGTAGCCCATTTCCTGCACACGCCTGTACACGGTGGCTCTGGATGTTTCTACTTCCGCAGGTCCCCCAAGGTCTGGAATCGGTCCTTCTCCACAATCTTCTTCAGGGCCCGGTCACCTCTTCTCGTTGTGCAGCGTTTTCTGCCACACTTTTTCCTTCCCACAGACTTCCCACTGAGGTGCCTTGATACAGCACTCTGGGAACAGCCTATTCGTTCAGAAATGTCTTTCTGTGTCTTACCCTCTTGCTTGAGGGTGTCAATGATGGCCTTCTGGACAGCAGTCAGGTCGGCAGTCTTACCCATGATTGCGGTTTTGAGTAATGAACCAGGCTGGGAGTTTTTAAAAGCCTCAGGAATCTTTTGTAGGTGTTTATAGATAATTAGTTGATTCAGATGATTAGGTTAATAGCTCGTTTAGAGAACCTTTTCATGATATGCTAATTGTTTGAGATTTTTGTGATTTTGGGTTTTCATGAGCTGTATGCCACAATCATCAATATTAAAACAATAAAAGGCTTGAACTACTTCAGTTGTGTGTAATGAATCTAAAATATATGAAAGTCTAATGTTTATCAGTACATTACAGAAAATAATGAACTTTATCACAATATGCAAATTTTTTGAGAAGGACCTGTATGTGTTATTTCACAATCTGCAAATGTTGTCCTACAATGTACATATTCAATGCTATGAAAACAAATATACTTAATGTAACAATGTAGTCTTTTATGTGCAAAAAAAAAAAAAAAAAAAAACCTGTAGGACCAAAAAAATAAATAAATTTAAAAAAAATCAATCCGTGGCGACGGTTTTGCAATTTGTCCCCCGCACTCACAAATACTTAAACTGTTCCCTCAGTTTAACAAATCGTGGCCACGGATTAACAAACTGTATGCACAAATTTCCAATCCGTGCGCTCAGATACCGTACTGTTTGCATATTTATTCTTAACGTGAAGACTTATTTTGGTGATTTTATTATAAGCTTTTTACCCAGAGTTAGATGCATGCTGCACTGTTAATGTTATTATTAAATAACGCCTATTATTACATTGCATTTAGTTTGAGAGCAAAGTAATGACAACATAAACTGTACATTATTTGTTTTGCATTGCTTTTTACCTTCTCCTCAAACTCACACTGCATGATTTTCAAAGTCATCGGATCACCATTGTTTTCACACTGTACTATCTGTGGTAGCATTTAGTTGCTGCTGCGTTCACACTGCACAATGAATTGGCGACAGGAGATTACACACTGCATGACTTTACAATAGGAAGAATCACCAACAACTCTGTCTGGTGTGCAAGCTACAGCCAAACGCACACAAGAAGTGATAAGGAAACAAACCCAAGATCATGCTGACATTGTGGTCTATAATTCCTCCCCGAACAAACAATAATTAAAAAAAGATGACGTCCTTGTTTAAGATCCCATATGGTCAAAACTGAAATTTCATGGCTTTTTTCATGGTAACTGAGGTCTAGGGGCTATGTAACTACCATATAAGTTTCAAAACAGTCAATCCACAGTAGAATGCACACAGCCTGCATAAAGTAGCTCTGCCTCTACTCAGTCACCGCTTTCAGTCACCATCAACCACCATCCCACCCTTCTTTTGCCAAAACATCACGTCCATGCCATTGCTGAACAACAATAACATGAAAACAAGTCGAAAAAACGCTGTTCAGTCGATAGATGTCGAAACTACATCATTACACAGGCTTCCGAACAACATTAATATAAAAGACCATTGGCACGTCAGCTTCAGCATCTTTCACACAGCCATTCCATTAAACTTTAAAAATTTACATTAAAAATTTTATTTAAATTAATAGAAGTTAATTGATAAAGAAAATCTATTTATGACATTATTTTTGACAGCATTATGATTATTTATTAAAACTTCAGACAACAACAATTAGTGCCACGAGGTTATTTGCAACACTATATGTTCTACAAAATAGAGGACTACACACCTTACAGCGCAATATAATGTGGCTTTAGAAGAGGAAAGGTAGGATTAAGAAGTGAGCAAGTGATGAATTAGTATTATAGGTCCCAAGCAGATACAGTAACAATAATGGGTGCCCTACCTTATGCAGTCTCCATTGATGGCTAATAAACATTGATACAAGTAGGTTATGGTTAAAGTTGTGAACTTATAAAGTCTTAAATATTTTGTTTTCCCTTCTCAACGCATTATGCATTTACTCACCAATAATGGCTACCTTTTCAATTTGGTCAAGTCTCCAAGTCGAAGGTGCCCAGCAGCAGATTCCGTACCATGGCAGTAGCAGAGGTGGCAAGGCGGGCTGCTCTCCACGCTTCTGCCTGGCAAAACACCCCAGAGCCCTTTATAACTTCAATCTGAAAAATTATTTCACATCACAATATTAATTTATTGGCAACTTTTAGAAACTTTTCATGTTTCATACTGATTCTTATGTTTAGCTTCCCAATAGTTAATAGGATTTTATGTATAAATGCAGATTAATGATAATCTGGACATTCTGGACATTTGTTTACATGCAGGGTAAAACTGCAACAGGAACAGTACAAAATAAAAACTGAAAAAAGACAGACATTCAGAGTAAAACAGTGCAAGATAAAAAAAAAAACTGTACAAAACATACATGCAGGGTAAGCATTGGTGGGAGCAATGTCCAAGCAGTGTAGAGAAATATTTCTGTACGACTTCATTGTTTTGTGCTGTGTAGTATAGTATTGTAATAGCTGATCAGAGTGATCAACTCCCCATGTGCTGGTTGTACGCAATCACAGGACATGGAAATGTCTTTGTAGTCCATGTACCTTGTAATTTCACCCTCATCTTCACCACGTCTACTGTAAAGCAGAATGGATGGTACAACATGTAGATACTTCTCGTGTGTCCATCCACTTCACAAATACAAGAGGTCCATCTGAACGGAGCTTGCGTGTCCTGATGTGAGGGGCTGGTGAAGGCAAGGGTGATGCAGACACATTCTTAAAAACAAATAAATAAAAAAATGTTAACCTATACTGTTCAGAGTAAATGGATGTGCAATTAATATGGATGCATAATATATACAGTACAGAGATGACCAAAAATGTATCCACACTTCAACATGAAAAATATACACCTCTCTTCTGTAGGTCACATGACAGCATCAATGATGGTGATAGATAATACTACACACTGCTGCCATAATTCAATTTGAGTTTTAAAAAACACCATCCACTGGACATTACACACATATTGAACACATTCTAAACAATTACATCTTATCAGGTATTTGTAAATACACGCTAAACAAAAGGGATTATATACATTTACACCAAAGAAATATTCATAAGCATCACTTAGCTACATAAGGCAGTATTTTAGCCACCTGGAACTTGCTTGTTTGTGCTAAATAACATTACTGATAGCAGTGTTATAAGCTAACCAAAATGGAGCCAAATACACATTAGCAACCATAATCTAAAGCTATCCAAAACAAGGTGAATATAAACATCTGTAAACTCCATAAGGCATTAGCTTAGCCACCGGGAAATATCATGTTTGTGCTACATGAGGCAGCATGCTAGCATGATTTACCTAAACTATATAAATGGCATTGAAAGCCAATGTGTCACACAAGCTGACAAGAGCTAGCTGTAGTGAGGAAAATATTTACTAATATTAGTTTAATATTATCAGAATAAGAGTTATATAAGACTTAATAACTTACCCAGTGTAGCATGGGTCTATTCTCTGTTCAAAATGCTCCCGTTCGTCGTCGGAGTCACACAGTCTTCTTCTGAGGTAAATGTAAACTTTCCAGAACATTCTGAAGAGTTTCCTCGGATGTGTAAGCGCGTGCCATCTTCCAAAACGTGCTGAAAACTCACTGAATCGGAGTATTTTCAAACCTGTCTCTCTGTGTTCGTTTTTTCATGCCGGTGTCCGGGGGCGTGGTCTAGTATGTAAATTACCCGGACTGATTTCCGTGTGATTGGCGCGTGGGCGTGTCCTGCCTCTGGTCATTAGCATATAAGTGTGACAGAAATTCTGTGCCTCTCCTTGGTTTCATACGGATTACATAAACTGAGAATATTTGTTTTCAATGTGACTTGCATCATTTAAAAGTAGACACTTTAAGCTTTATATAGATATATTTCTCATTTCAGTTAATTTTAGTGACGTGTTTCAAAAAGATTTTCACGGAGACTGAGGTTTCATATATGTGCATATATCCTCATATACTGCATGTGGCCAATTAGGATTAGTTTTTTGCATTTTTTTTGTTAGTTCTTAGTTATTGCCTTGATAATAGAAAATATGAGCTAGGCATCATGTATGACAGTTGCCAAAGTGAGATATGAGCTAAAATGACCAGATCCTGCCATAGGAGACATATCTTGTATGTACATATACAGTAGGGCTTATATGTGGATATAAAGAAGCAATACAGGAGACCTATATGGCCTGTATATGCACATATATGCACCTCAATGTTGCCTACATGTGGCATATATACGCATATATGCAGCATATATATTATCATATATGTGCATATATACTGCATATAGGTTTCATATATGCGCATATATCCTCATATTTACATTTACATTTAGGCATTTGGCAGACGCTCTTATCCAGAGCGACTTACATTTTTATCTCGTTTTACATCAGAGCAGTTGAGGGTTAAGGGCCTTGCTCAAGGCCCCAACAGTGGCAACTTGGTGGTTGTGGGGTTTGAACCTTAGTCCAATGCCTTAACCACTGAGCTACCCCTGGCCAGAGGTGTCAAGTAACGAAGTACAAATACTTCGTTACCTTACTTAAGTAGAAATTTTGGGTATCTATACTTTACTGGAGTAATTATTTTTCAGCCGACTTTTTACTTCTACTCCTTACATTTTTAAGCAATTATCTGTACTTTCTACTCCTTACTTTTTAAAAACAGCCTCGTTACTCTATTTTTATGATCAGAACGCGCAACCCCTCCGGTCGCATGATAAGAACGCGCACAACGCCCCCCCCCCCCCCCCCCGTCACATGATCAGAACGCGCACAACGCCCCACCCCCGTCACATGATCAGAACGCGCACAACGCCCTTGGGGTGATACTTCAACTTCTAAAGAAGTATTTCTGAACCCTAGTATCTATACTTCTACTCAAGTAATGAATGTGAATACTTTTGACACCACTGCCCCTGGCCCCATATAGGTGCGGTTATATGCGCATATATACTGCATATAGGTTTCATATATGCGCATATATCCTCATATAGGTTCTTTCCATGTGAGGCACGCACACTGCTCTGGGTCAGACACAGACAACGGGAACCAGGAACTAAGGTCTCAAACAAATGCTTCCCAACAGAATACCGTAGGTCGCATCGCCAAAATTCTTTCACCGTGAGTGGCAGGAACTTCCAGACTACAACATATTGAATTCTCATGCCTGTAGAGTGTATTATACTGACGTGGCGACAGTGTAAAAACACCCTCCGATGTTAAATGCGAGCCGAACATTGAGTACTTTTGAACGGCAAACAGGAATTAAGCTCTCAAGTGAGTAAACTAGACAGCAAGGTAAATACAAAAAACTTACCGTCAAATTATTTTTTTTCCTCAATATATATATATATATATATATATATATATATATATATATATATATATATATATATATATATATAATTATTATTATTATTTTTTTTTTAAGCACCAAGGCAAATCTCTTGTAGTCAATTTTTTTACCTGTTTTAAACACATACACACATGCATACACATTTTTATAGAAATGCACTTAGTTAATTTAATTTGCCTTACATTGTTGAATGAGGATGGGTTCCACAACCAAAAATCAACATTGATTCAATGTTTGTCTTTTCAACACTGAAAAGCATTGAATTATCAACATTGATTCAACATTATTTAGCATTGAAAAATCAACCTCAACCAAAATGATGATTCTGATGAAATTTCAACATTGAATCAATGTCACCTTGCTATCTGGGTAACTATGAGGGACTTCCAAGTCAAACCAGAAGTTGTGATGAAAGAAAGAATGTGTACTTCAAGCACACACTGCTCAAACATTCAGCGAGTGAAACTCCTGATCCTTGAAAATCGACAAATACATAGCTTGTCGCCAGCCTGCGTAAGAGATGCATCTGTCTGTGGGACTCTACTGTGCACATAATCATTCACCACCACCACTTGCACATTACAGGAAGTCGACTGGGAGTTATACTGTAGACACATCCCTTGTACAGACCTGATATTTCCACATGCTTAAGGCATTAAAGGGAGGTCAGCTTTTCAGTATCGATGATGATGATGTGAAGCAGATGGTCCAATCATGACTCTGGCATAATGAGAAATCTTTCTACCTTGATGGTATCCAAGCACTAGTGAAACAATGGGATAAGTGTCTTAGTGTAGCAGGGGATTATATAGAGAAACAAAGGTAGTTTTTACTCTCATAACTGTGCTCTGTTATTCTGCAAAATCAAAAGTCTCGATTTGACTTTTGATTTGAACACCTCTCGTAGCTAGGAACTGTGACCCAGGAAAGAATATAACTTTAACTGTAATGATTTTAAAGCATACTATTTCTTAGTTTAAAATTTAATATATTTAAACTGTCTATTTGGAGGTCTGCTTGATTTTAATAATGCTCCCTTAATGTTTTAAGAACTGACAGTTAAGACCTAATTAGTTTAAACCTTTATTGATTTAATAATGTTATGAGAAACTATTTTACCATAGAACTACAGTAATATTAATTATTTAGTTGCTAGAGTGAATTTAATATTTTTTTCAAATAATGAAAATGGTGATTGCAGTTCTGGGTCAGCTGACAGGTTGTTTTAAGGATTATTATGTCTTTAAATATGAAGATGGAAATTTTGTTTAATGTTGTATTATTTATTCGGCAATCAGAGAAGTATTACAGTTACTGTCCTAAAGTTGAACATTTTCCACTAACTGCACATCCTGATGTGTATCATACGTTATACCACACCAGTTTGCCCACAATAACTAGTTTTGTCTGTAATTGTTACAAACGCTGACAGTTCAGACACAAAAATGCTGAATAAACTTCTCTTCACAAGCTACTTCTACATATCAACAATTTCATAACAGTTATTTATGGAGCATGTCCACCATACAAGTCCATGTAAAAGCTGTTACTTAGAAACATTTTAGAATGAGAGCATTGATAGCATTGATATAAATCTGTAATTTATTTGCATCTAGGTCTACTGTCAGAGTTGCTCTTATAGAAAATGTATTAACATAATTAGAAAAATCACATTAAAGACTTTAACAACAATGTGGTAAATTAATAAAAGCATTAAACACACACACGCATTTAAATGGCAGGATACACATATACAGTACACAATAAAATGTACCATTTGATATATGCTTTGAATTTGCAGTAATAATTTTTATGACTGGTCTAGCAAAACATCAGCATACTCTGACTGCTCTGCTGTCGGCTCATGAGCAGTATCATCACTGTCATCATCAGTTGGTGGGCGGTTCCGCTTGAAAAATCCCATCTGTAAAACAGATACATGGTTTTAAGACACTAACTTGAGCTGCTGGAATTTTGTAACCTTAAGAAGGGAAATGCCATTACTACACGACATCAAAGCAATTGCAAGATTCCCTCTAGTGTTGATAGCATTTATGTACCTTCCAGAAAATGAAGCTTAGCAAGGCCAGGAGTAGGAAGCCAGCAATTATGGACACCACAATCCACCACACTGGCACTTTTTCCTGCCCATCAGGACGCCTCCACACCACAGTGGTGTTCGTCTAACACAGAGCACAGGTCTTTTTTTATTCAGTCTTTTTTTTAAGTATTTATTTTTATTAATAAATTAATCCAATGATCGGGAAGTCGGTTTGTCTTAACTGAAAATTCAAGTAGAGACTTTAAATACTTACCTCTGTTTGTCCACTAGGCAAGATGTTTGGCTGGATCTTGGACATCATACTTACTACCTCATAACGTGCAGTAGACCAGAGGACATAGTTCACATAAGGCGTCTAAAAAAAAGGAAAGAAGGGGAAAGTCGAGCTTAATCAATAATCGATTTTCTGTATTTCAGTAATACAAAATATATTATTTAATAATGTTATCAGCTATATAATATTATTAAATAAGGATGCATTACATCGAACATTTGATTTGTATTACAGCCGATGCCATTATAAGAGCAGTGTTAATCAATCAATCAATCAATCAATCAATCAATCAATCAATCAATCAATCAATCAATCAATCAATCAAACATCTTCTGACTCTGAAGAATTCAATTGCCCTAAATTGAAACTGAACCTGAAGATGACATGAAATTGCATGTCATTTTCTCACCTGGAAGAAGTGTGAAACCGACAAGCGTGCTGTCACTCTCACTATGGCTCTGGCATCTCTTTGCAGTGCTGGAGCCTCACAGGTGAACACCACACATGTCTCAGTGGAGCAATTCTTAACCAAGACAAAAATACAGCTACTTAGTAGACATAAAAAAAAATTTAAATAAAAAAATCACATTCACGTTTAAGGTTTATACGTTTAAGGTATACAGTTTTAACAGAATCTTCTTCATTATTATAAAGGTAAATATACAAGTAATACATTAAAGATTTGCAAACTCTTTGTCCTTAATTTATAATCATATCCAATTTGCACCCATCAGCAAACTGTGCCTATTGTAAGGCTGCTGAGAGTGCTGATCAGCAGCACAACGTCCCCCTTATGGGCTTTTGCCCAATAAAGCCCTGAGACCAACATGGGGTTTTGGCAACCAGGGGCTTGCACACAACATGTAGCCTTGCCCAACAAGGGGCTCCTGTGCCACTTAGAACTTTAACCAGCGGGAAGCTCCACATTGGTCTTCACCCAGAAGCAGGTTTTAGCCACAGATGGGACTTTGATCGTAAGCATGCAAAAACCCATCATGGAACTTTGCCCAATAGGAGGCTTTTGCAGTTGCCCATAATGGGATCTTGCCAAACAAGAGCCTCCATCTCACATAAGTCTTTTTCCAGAAGCAGGTGCCTGGAGCGCTGCCTGCTTGGAAGCTTTACTTCACCCAAGTGAGTTGAAAAACTATGGGTTTCTTTCCTACCAGGTTGTATGCTCCCCCAAGGGCTTTGCTCAGTGGGAGGCTTTGACAATCATGAGGCTGAGTTTGCACACAACAACATGTCGTGTACAACTACAACTCCCTGTTGAAGCTCTAGCTAGATATTACCATAAATCTACAATATATACATATACACTCAGCAAAAAAAGAAACGCCCCCTTTTCAGGACTGTGTATTTCAACAATAATGTTGTAAAAATCCAAATACCTTTACAGATCTTCATTGTAAGGGGTTTAAACAATGTTTTCCATGCATGTTCAATTAACCATAATCAATTAATTAACATGCACCTGTGGAATGGTCGTTAAGACCTTAACAGCTTACAGAAAGTAGACATTTAAGGTCACAGTTCTAAAAACGCAGGACACAAAAGAGACTTGTCTACTGACTGTGAAAAACACCCAAAGGGTGTCCAGGGTCCCTGCTCATCTGCGTGAACGTGCATTAGGCACGCTGCAGGGGGACATGAGGACTGCTGATGTGGCTAGGGCAATAAATCGCCATGTCCGCACTGTGAGACGCCTAAGACGGCGCTACAGGGAGACAGGAAGGACAGCTGATCATCCTCGCAGTGGAAGACCACGTGTAACAACACCTGCACAGGATGGGTCCATCCGAATATCACACCTGCGTGACAGGTACAGGATGGCCACAACAACTGCCCGAGTCACACCAGGAACACACAAGCCCTCCATCTCACAGCAAGAACTGACAAATCTGGTCCAGTCCATGAGGACGAGATGCACTGCAGTACTTCAAGCAGCTGGTGGCCACCAGATACTGACTGGTACTTTTGATTTTGAGCCTCCCTTCATTCAGGGACACATTGTGAAACATTTTTAGTTTATGTCTTATGGTGTTGACTCTTTTAGTGTTCATACAAATATTTACACATTAAGTTTACTGAAAGTAAAAACAGTTGAAAGTCAGAGGATGTTTCTTTTTTTGCTGAGTATATATATATATATATATATATATATATATATATATATATATATATATATATATACACACAATATTACTTTATATCTGATTAGACTGATAATTTCCTTTAACTCATTTTTAACATTTTATTCGTATTGTGTTCTTCTTCCACACTATATCCACTCTTTTGACATTAAACCAGTAGCTTTTTTGTATTTGAAGCATCAATTAGTCTACTCATAAGCAACAGAAATATTCTTAATATAATTTTTATATAATAGGTTATAAGATTCTAATCACTAAATATGATCTTAAAATGAAATACAGGCATCCACAAATTTAATCCACAATGTTTTAGATGTTAGCCCCCTCTGGTGGTCTGGATTTGTACTACAGTCAATTAAAAACTCAAAGCTGTTACTGTAGGCTTGCAAGCAGTTCAGGGTTAGCTCAAGGCACCTGGTTTTCTAGATAATATTAACTTCCTAATCTTGTCATCTACTGTTCAATATTTAAATTCATGCTTAGTTCATGCACTTATCTGGAAACAACATCTTAATTCACCCTTTAGGTCCCCATATGGATGAGGAATATTTATAAGTCCATACCACATGCACAGGTCCTCTGTGGTGCTGCTCAGGCTGCTCCTGTTCTTTCTGTTCATTCTGGCCCTCCTGCTCTACTTCCCGCTTGTTAAAATGGTGAACAGGAATCAGACTAATATTCTCGAACTCTGGAGTGGCAAGCTAGAAGACCAAAAAGAGTACAGACAGGTATGAGCAACAGCGTTTTGTGCAGATGTTACAGATGTTCTAGCATACAGGGAATGCTAGAAACTGCTGTTCACTCCTGCACGGTACAATTAATATTTGTAGTTTTTCTTCATAGTAAATGACAGTCATATACAGTAATGATAAGAACAGCAAACTCTGATTGACAATATCACTCAAAATGTAGTACAGTATATTTGGATGCTAAGATATTCAGATAAGAGCTCAAATGACAAAAAATAGTGTTATGTTTATTTAAAAATATGCAAAATTTTCTAATATACTTTCAAAAAGTGATTCAAAAGGAATCAAAATGGATTAACATTGTTAACCTTAAAGTATAATGCATGGGATAGATTAACATTAAACAGAAATCTATGATGAGTCATATAATATAGCCAGCAGGAGGCACTCTCACCCCGAATGGATCGATTTGTGAAGGGTCTGTGCTGCACGTCAGGAGCTCCTCTGAAGCATTCGCATACACATAGAGCATATAAGAGCCATTCTGCAGTATAGGGAACTGGACCTCCAGCTTGGCGTTGACTGTACTTGGCCCTTTATTCCTTAACTGACAGCACAAGGGATCATGGGTAAAATCGTTATAAGATATTATACTGTAGTAAATCATACTGTACTGTAAATGAGACAGATATCACACACTCGTTCACACCCATTCAGTCCACCTCCTATTCTATCTATTTAAATTCTGTTTTAAATTTAAACAAGCTAATAATTTAATTGAATAATTAATTGCAGGGATTAATACTGAATATTTCAGCTGGCAACAATTCTTTTAACCGAATAATGCAATGAGAAGCTTCTCATTTCTTGCCGGAAGATGTACATGGTCATGAAAAAGACATTACTATTGGACAAATTATTGGCCTGCATCAAACAAACAAAAAAAAACTAATTTAATTGGTAAAATTACTGATTAGATTAATAAGTAGCAAAGACATAAAAAATGCAGATTTGTGGGGAGAAAAAATCATGATCAGTATGATCACTTCACTTGGTGAAGTCGCATCATTAAAAAAATGGACAGTAGAAATAACAGCTATGTTTAATAGTGAAAGTAAGAGCATTTCAACACACACACATACAGTACACAGTGTGATGAGAACTCACATGATTAAACTAAGACTAAACTATTGTGTGCCACAAGAAAGCCACGTGTGCTTCAACCCCACCATCTCCAATACAAGATCTAATCGAAAAGTTATAAAATAAAAGCTACATGTTTTTTTTAAATAGTCAGGCAGTACTGAACCCAGAGAAAACCTAGAATATTGTTAAAATCATTACACAGACAATGGCTCATACTCAGGATTGACACACAACTATGGTACATGATTGCTAATCATATACTACACTATATAGACAAAGGTATTTGGCCCGATCTGGTAATTATATAATTAAGTTGTCTCAATCAGGTCCTTTATCCCCGGTGAAGGGCAATTTTAATGCTTCACCATACTAAAACATCTTGGACAATGTTATGGTTCCAACTGTGTGGCAAATAAATGCAATGAATTCCAATAGAAACACTCTTCCCAGAAGAATCAAAGCTGTTATACTGTAGTTACAAAAAGGGGGGATAACTCCATATTAAACTATATGTATTTGGATACAATGTCATTGTAGGTTTGGCCAAATACTTTTGTCCATACTGTATATTGTACCTTATTTTACATTTTATGATTTTATGAAGTTCTTTGTGTTAAAAATTTACATGCATGCATAATTATATGATTTAGCATCATAAGATTGACTAAAGAAATTTTGTGACCTCATAAACGTGCTCTACACTGGGGCCGAGATCATCCAGATTCACTGGAACAATTTTTGGTTCCCAGTTGGCAATTGGCAGGACGCACTCGGAAGGAGAGGAGGCTCTGCAATTAAGGTGAAAACTTGACAATGCTTCATATGTAACTATAGACTGCTAATCTGTACCAGCAAAGCATTCATACTGTACTGTATGTCAGATTCTTAACAATTAATATTAACAATTAATAATAGCAATTACATTAATTAATATACTTGTCCATAGAACAGCAATATTAGGAATACTTGTGACTACACCATATAACAAAAAACAACATCAAGCCTTCTTGCTTAATGAACAACATGTTTAAAGTAAATTCACTCACCCCCGCATCTCCAGCAGAGCCACAGCCTGAACATTGATCTTCACTTCCACTGCGTTGCTGTCTGGGTTCTGACTGTTCTTGCTAACCATTAATGAAGGCAAACAAGAACAAACATTCGAGCAACGCTGCTATAATCTTCAAAAGAAATTCGTTAGCAACTTAACGTCAAGGCTAACAGACTTCTGTGAAATATGATAATTAATATGAAAGATCTTTGAAGCTACACGGAAATAAAGGATGCTTGCCTTTTAATTTGTAAATGGAATAACACATGGGTCTTGACTTCCTCCAGACCACCCATGCTGAAATACAGGCCTGCCATAATCTACAAAAAAAGAGGCAAAGGAAAGTGTTCAAATGATTTTTGGGGGGTGGGGGGTGGGAGGGGGTACAGAATGAAGTACAGAATGTCTTAAGAATAATGCAGAACTCTGTTTTTACCTTCTGCTTAGCTTTCATTGGGTTGCCCAGTTCACACACCACAATGACAGTACCATTATCTTTTTTCGGACCACAAAGAAGAGGACTAAAGCCCTAAAATATAAACCAACATATCAGAATATAATCATGCTTGCTTTTGTTTTTACAAGCTTTTGGCCATAATGGACATTAACAGGTGATTGTGGTACATTTTGACTTGACTTATTGTGTAATTGTAGCCATTTAAAAGATACTGGATATTTATAGAAGGAATATCCAATGTCGAGGCGTCACGGTGGCGTAGTGGTTAGCACTGTCGCCTTGCACCGCCAGGGTCTGGGTTCGATTCCCCGGCCAGGCTCGATTCCCGTCTCTGTGTGCATGGAGTTTGCATGTTCTCCCCGTGCTTGGTGGGTTTCCTCCGGGTACTCCGGTTTCCTCCCACAATCCAAAGACATGTAGGTTAGGTTAATTGACATTCCAAATTGCCCGTAGTGTGCGAATGAGTGTGTGTATGTGAGTATGTGTGTGCCCTGCGATGGATTGGCACCCTGTCCAGGGTGTACCCCGCCTTGTGCCCTAAGTTTCCTGGGATAGGCTCCAGGCCCCCGCGACCCTGTATATAAGGACAAAGCGGTACAGAAAATGAATGAATGAATGAATGAATATCCAATGTCAGTGATTTGTACGAGTCAGATGTAAGGGGTTTTCAGCATGGTATGTATGTTCTCCCCGTGCTTGGTGGGTTTCCTCCGGGTACTCCGGTTTCCTCTCACAGTCCAAAGATATCCAGGTTAGGCTAATTGGTGTTCCCAAATTGCCCGTAGTGTGCGAATGAGTGTGTGTATGTGTGTGTGTGCTCTGCAATGGATTGACACGCTGCCCAAGGTGTACCCTGCCTCGTGCCCTAAGCTTCCTGGGATAGGCTCCAGGTTCCCGCAACCCTGAATACAGGACAAAATGGTATAGAAGATGAGAAGATGAGATGCGGCTAGGGTTTGGGTATTGGGTGGGAACAAATTGGTACTGTATGTCTCTTCTTCTATCCTCAGACAACCCTATACAGGTAAAGATCTCAACTCACTCAATGTTGAACCTACAGTAAGTTTAAATATACCATTTTTCTATAACTTTATTTCTTTCCATTGATTATTGGTGTTCATTAAGCATGCACGTTTAGGCTGAAAGAAAGACCCCTCACCTCCTCATCAATTAATACACCCTGGTAGTGTGTTTGAGGTGGAAGACGGACATACAGTTCGGTCTCATACGCTCCTTCACCACGATTCTCAGCAGTGATGATAAGGAGAGCTGGGTTCTCATCACCAATCAGAAGTGGATCTGTGCGACTGTAGAATAACAGGAAAAAATTTACATCCATCAACATAATTTTTTTTTATTAATTTTTTTTAATATAAAAAAACAGGCCCTAATACTTACGCTATGGCTGAAAGAATCAATTCAGGGATGCAGATGTTATCATCACCGCAGTCAAGAACAATCTGTGTCTGCATGTAGTAAAAGGTAGTAATAATGTTTTAGCTTGTAACTAAAGCAAGAAGAAACAAGAAGGTTTCTCAGCTATTATTGTTTCCCACCTGTTCGACTACAACATTTAGTCCATGTAACATTGCTTCATGGGGGTTGGCCAGGCTGTAGTTCAGGGAGATGAAGATGGGGCTCAGCTTGTCCTTGAACTCTGACTTAAGTTGTTGAAAGCATAGACACAAAAACAGATTTGATGCAAGTGTGAAAGAATCAGGTTTAAGTAGTAAGGTTAGAAATGTATTCATTTTGAAGACTTCTATTACATGTCCATTGTATACCAAATTTTAGTCTTATAACAAATACAATCACACAATGACATAAGGTATACAGTACAGTATGTACTGTATGTATGCATTATATGTACTACAGTATATGTATATACTGTACACTACTGTATATGGACAAAGGTATTTGGCCAAACCTGCAATGACATTGTATCCAAATATACTTATTCAACTCAACTCATCTTTATTTGTATAGAACTTTAACAACAAGAATGCCCCAAACTGCTTCACATAAATAATAAAATAACATAGTAATCTAAAAAAAAAGGTCTCCACAGTCACCGAAACTGAACCCAATCAAGATGGTTTGGGGTGAGCTGGACCACAGAGTGAAGGCAAAGGGGCCAAAAAGTGCTAAATACCTCTGGGAACTCCTTCAAGACTGTTGGAAACCATTTCAGGTGACTACCTCTTGAAGCTCATCGAGAGAATTCCAAAGTGTGCAAAGCAGTAATCAGAGCAAAGGGTGGCTATTTTGAAGAAACTAGAATATATATCATGTTTTCAGTTATTTCACCTTTTTTTGTTAAGTACATAACTCCACATGTGTTCATTCATAGTTTTGATGCCTTCAGTGAGAATCTACCAATGTAAATGGTCATGAAAATAAAGAAAACACATTGAATGAGTGAAGGTGTGTCCAAACTTTTGGCCTGTACTGTATATATAATACTTATATATACTCGTATACTTTAGTATGGAGTTGGTCCCCCTTTTGCAGCTACTGTATACCAGCTTCCACTCTTCTTGGAAGGCGGTCCACAAGATTTTGGAGTGTTTATGAGGTCAGGGACTGATGTTGAACGAGAAGACCTGGCTCGTAATCTCTGTTCCACTTCATTCCAAAAGTGCTTGATGTGGTTGATGTCAGGGCTCTGTGTTAGGGCCAGTCAAGTTCTTCCACGCTGAACTCATCAAACCATGTTTGAATAGTCCTTGCTTTGTGCACTGGGGCACAGTCATGTTTGTCACGAACGCAGGCAGAACGATATGAATCCAAGTGCGGATACTGACTATATAGAGATGTGGGGGCGTGGTCGGGGGCGTGAGCAAGGGTCGAATGCCGTGAGTCCGTCAGCGAAGCGTCCAAAGCAAAAACACGAGACGAGAGCCGTAGTCAAAAGGGGAAGCGCAAGGTCAAAACCGGGAAGACAATCAGCGAGGCAAAAATGAAACCAAAAGGACGAGAGACAGGAGCCGTAGATCAAAAGGGAAGAGCGTGGGTCGAAATTGGGAGATCAAAAGGGCAGGCGAACAATCCAAATCGGTAAGCAGAAATTCAAAAACGAGAAAAAACATGTCTTAATGGACATGAGATGAGGCGACGTAGCTGGGACACGTGGAATGTGGGATTTATTCGTCGCATCGTAGAGGGAAGCAAAAGTCTGACCGCGCAGGGGTTGACAATCCTGGTTATGGTGAAGGGGCCGATGTAACGGGGTGAGAGTTTGCGGGATAGGGTCTTAAGAGGGAGGTCTCTGGTGGAGAGCATGACTCTCTGCCCTATCCTGTACTTGGGGGCCTGAGAGCGTCTATGGTCTGCTTGCTCCTTGTAAATTCTGCCCTGTCGTAGCAGCGTCCTTCTGGCTTGGGTCCAGGTCCTCCTACAGCGGCGAATGAAGGCTTGGGCAGAGGGGACGCTGACCTCCTTTTCCTGAGAGGGGAACAAGGGTGGTTGGTAGCCCAGGCAGCACTGGAAGGGAGACAGCCCAGTGGACGAAGAGACTAGGGAGTTGTGGGCGTATTCGACCCAGGGCAGAAATCTGCTCCATGAGGTGACATCCCGGTAGGTCATGCACCTCAGGGCGACCTCGAGGGCTTGGTTCTTCCTCTCCGTCTGCCCATTGGATTGAGGGTGGAAACCTGATGACAGGCTTGGGGTGGCTCCAATGAGCTTACAAAATGCCTTCCAGAACTGAGAGGTGAACTGTGGGCCCCGATCAGACACAATGTCCTTAGGCAGGCCGTGGAGCTTAAATACGTGATTGATCATGAGCTCTGCAGTCTCCTTGGCGGACGGAAGTTTTGGTAGGGGGATAAAGTGAGCAGCTTTAGAGAACCGATCAACCACGGTCATGATGCAGGTGTGGCCGATGGAGGGGGGTAGACCGGTGACGAAGTCCAGGGCGATGTTGGACCAGGGGCGATGAGGGATGGGCAGGGGTCTGAGGGGGCCAGCTGGGGCCGTGTTGATATGTTTGGATCTTATGCAGACATTGCATGCTGCAACAAAGCGGGAGACGTCCTCCTTGAGGGTGGACCACCAAAACCGCTGCTGGGCTAGTGCCAGAGTTCTGGCGGTGCCTGGGTGGCAAGCGAGTTTGGAACTATGGGCCCACTCCAGGACCTGAGAGCGCAGAGCGAGGGGAACGAAGAGACGGTTAGGAGGCACATTGCTTGGGCTTGGTCCATGGGATAGGGCTTGCTTGACGCTGGTTTCGATATCGAGCTCGGCCACGGCGAGGAGGCAGGGGGGTGGCAAAATAGTCTCACATGGGGCAGGGTCTTGGGTGGTCGTAAATATTCTTGAAAGCGCATCCGCTTGGTGTTCTTAGACCCTGGTCGGTAGGAGAGGGTAAAATTGAACCTCGCAAAGAACAGGGACCACCGGGCCTGACGAGAGTTGAGCCTCTTGGCGCTCCGTAGATACTCAAGGTTCTTGTGATCGGTCCATACCAGGAATGGGACCTCCGTTCCCTCCAGCCAGTGTCTCCATTCCTCCAGTGCTAACTTGATGGCTAAGAGTTCACGATCTCCGATGCCATAATTGCTCTCAGCAGGGGTTAGGCGGTGGGAGAAGAAGGAGCAGGGGTGCAGCTTATTATCTCGGTTGGATCTTTGTGAGAGGATGCCTCCTACTCCGGTGCTGGAGGCGTCGACTTCTACGATGAACTGCCGTGACGGATCTGGGATGGTGAGGATAGGGGCGGAGGTGAATCGTTTCTTCAGATCGCTGAAGGCTTTTTCGGATTCCAAGTTCCAGCAGTATTGGGTTTTGGTAGAGGTCAGAGCTGTTAGAGGGGCGGCGATGGAGCTGTAGCCTCGGATAAACCGACGATAAAAATTAGCAAAGCCTAAGAACCTCTGGAGTTCATGTCGAGAAGTAGGGGTGGGCCACCTAGTGACCGCTTCGAGTTTAGCAGGTTCCATCTCGATGCCCTTGGGGCTGATGGTGAATCCGAGGAACGTGGTAGCTGTGGTGTGGAACTCGCACTTCTCAGTCTTGATGAACAAGTTGTTCTCCAGGAGTCTCTGCAGCACCTGCCTGACATGATGTTGGTGTTCTTCTGGGTTGTGAGAAAAGATCAGGATATCGTCGAGATAGACGAATACGAATGAATTGAGGAAATCCCTGAGGACGTCATTGATTAAGGCTTGAAACACTCCGGGGGCATTAGTAAGTCCAAAGGAAACCACCAGATACTCATAATGTCCAGTTGGCGTATTAAAAGCAGTTTTTCACTCATCCCCTTCCCGAATGCGAACAAGGTGATAGGCGTTGCGCAGATCGAGCTTAGTGAAGGTGCTGGCCCCCTGAAGGAGTTCGAAGGCGGTAGACATTAGAGGAAGGAGGTATCGGTTCTTAATGGTGATGTCGTTAAGGCCCCTATAATCAATGCATGGACGAAGGGAACCATCTTTCTTGCCTACGAAGAAGAATCCCGCCCCTGCCGGAGAGGAAGAGGGGCGGATGATTCCTGCGGCCAGAGATTCCATGATGTACTGGTCCATGGCTTGGCGTTCCTTGGGCGACTGTGAGTAAAGACGGCCCTTGGGGGGGAAGGTGCCTGGGAGGAGGTCAATGGCGCAGTCGTATGGTCGGTGGGGGGGAAGAGAGACTGCACGTGATTTACTGAACACAGTCCTGAGGTCATGGTATTCTGGGGGAACACAGGTGAGGTCCGATGGCTCCTTTGTGGGGACTGGGTCGAGGTAGGGCGTAGTGGTGGCGCGTAAACATGACGTGGAGCATGATGGACTCCAGGCTACGATCGAGTTCCTGACCCAATCAATGTGCGGATTGTGTTGGGTTAACCAGGGGAGGCCTAGGACGACCGTGGCATGTGACCCCTCCATGATGAACAGCGACGTTTGTTCTGAGTGGTTGCCGGAGACCTTTAGGCCAATGAGAGGGGTTCTGTGGGTGATAGATGGGAGTGGACTCCCGTTGAGGGCCTGGACCTTGAGGTGGTTCTCCAAGGGCAGCGCAGGAATACCCAGGGTCTCGGCTGAAGCCGCATTCAGCAGGTTACGATCCGAACCCGAGTCGACCAGTGCCTGCACTAGGAGGGTCTGTCGCTCATGGATGAGGAGGATGGGAATCAGATGACGTTGGTCTGGGAGCCTTCTTGGAGTCTCGCCCTCTAGTGCTCCCAGCTGAACTAGAGGATGCCCCTTTTTTACTGGACAGTTCTTCAGCAGGTGTCCTGATTTCCCACAGTAGAAGCAGGCCCCCTCCACCCGCCGGCGGTGACGCTCCTCTGGGGTGATGCGGGTTCTGCCCAGTTGCATGGGTTCCTCCTGGGGTTCAACTCGTGGAGGTGGGGGTCGCGGTAGTGCCCTGGGTGGAGAAAATCGGGCTGACCTACGAAGACGGAGGCGGGCATCTACTCGACCAGCCAGGTCCACAAGCTCTTGGAGCGACGAGGGAAGCTCTCGCGAGATTAGCTCATCTTGGAGCTTCTCTGTCAGGCCCTCCAAAAAGACGTCGCATAACGCTCGGTTATTCCAACCGCTGGGGAGGGCCAGGGTCTGGAACTCAATGGCATATTCATAGGCCGAGCGCGAGCCCTGGTGAAGATTCAGCAGTTTTCGGCCCGCCTCCCTGCCATGGCATGAGCGGTCAAACACCCTCTGCATCTCTCTGGCGAAGTCTCCGTAATTGGAACAGCAAGGGTCGTGGGCATCCCAAAGCGCAGTGCTCCATTCACGGGCACGTCCTGACAGGAGTGTGATGACGTAAGCCACCTTAGATCGTTCGGTGGAAAAGGCGGAGGCTTGGAACTCGAAGATCAGGGAGCACTGAGATAAGAAGGAGCGACAGGTGTCTGGATCTCCCTCGTAGGTGGGAGGAGCGGGGAGGCGTGGTTCCTGTTGCGCATGTGAACTTGCTCCTTGCGGCAGGGAGAGTTGAAGTCTCTGAAGCTGAGATGTGACGTCGGCGAGAGACTGCTTGGTGCTGAGCAGTTCCTGTTGGTGAGTCCCGAGTAGGGCACCTTGACTCTCCAATGCCGCTCTCATATGGTCAGAAGCCGCTGGATCCATAGCTGGCTGGATTATTCTGTCACGAACGCAGGCAGAACGATATGAATCCAAGTGCGGATACTGACTATATAGAGATGTGGGGGCGTGGTCGGGGGCGTGAGCAAGGGTCGAATGCCGTGAGTCCGTCAGCGAAGCGTCCAAAGCAAAAACACGAGACGAGAGCCGTAGTCAAAAGGGGAAGCGCAAGGTCAAAACCGGGAAGACAATCAGCGAGGCAAAAATGAAACCAAAAGGACGAGAGACGGGAGCCGTAGATCAAAAGGGAAGAGCGTGGGTCGAAATCGGGAGATCAAAACGGCAGGCGAACAATCCAAATCGGTAAGCAGAAATTCAAAATCGAGAAAAAACAAAGCGAGGTCGTAACATGAAGGCCAGAGAAAAGAAAACGCGAGAGAATCGAGGTATAACACACACAATAATCCAGCGATCTGAGCAGCGCACCGCGCATGCTTAAATCGCTGGAGTAATCAGTCAGGGAATGAGAAACAGGTGAGCAGACGGGGCGGAAACGGGGCCGTGAGAGCGCACGTGACGGCTAGACAAAAACATGAGCGCGTGGGGGAGTGACAGCGTGGGAAAAAGACGGCCGACAGACCGTGACTCGTGACAATGTTGGCATTCCCCAAACTGCTGCCACAAAGTTGGAAGCATAGCATTGTCCAAGATGTCTTGTTATGCTGTGGATACGGGGCCTAATTGAAAAACCTGAATTCAATAATTAACAGGATTGGCAAAATAGTTTTTTTTTTTTTAATGAAAAAAAAGAAGAAAAAATTTAAAAAATTGTTTGATATTTTCCTGATTTTCTCCCTAATTTAGTCGTGTCCAATTCCTCCCCGCCACTAGGGGGCTCCCACATTAAACTACTACTACCACTCAGTCGGGAAGGACGAAGACTATCACGTGTTTCCTCCGAACCACGTGATGCCAGCCGACCGCATCTTTTTGAACTGCTCATTCACGCACTGTTGGGGGCGGCATAACACACTCGGAGGACAGCGCTATCCATTCATTCCACTTGTGCAAGCTCACAGATGCCCCTGCTTGGCTGTAGAGCCGTGATTAATGTGACAGCACGAAGTACTTCTCATCCCTCCCCTCTGAGAGAGCTCGGCCAATCAACTCTCTCTAGACGTCCGGCTGCGAGAGGTTAGCGATCTCCGGATGATAGAGCGAGCACTTTACCACTGCACCATTCAGAGGCCCTTGGCTAAATACTTTTGTCCATAAAGTGTATGTACAGTATATACTGTATTTATGTACAACATATTGTTATAAAGGTCCTATAAATTTTTCCACATTTTGTTATGTTTAACACTCATCTTAAAATAGATTTAAATCCTTTTTTCCATCCATTATTCTACAAACTATAATCCACAATGACAAAGTAAAACAGGTGTTTTGCAAGATCACATTTACAGAAGCATTCAAATGCCTGGATATGACACTGAAATTTAGCTCTGGTGCATCCTACTCCTATCAGTAATACTTGAGATGCTTCTACAACTTGATTGGAGTCCTCTTGTACCAAAATAAATTTACTGCACCTAGTTCTGAAAGGCTAACACATGTTTATGTGTACCTCTTTCACAGTGAAAACATAGCCACGATGTCAAGATAATTATCGGTGGACATGCAAGACAGGATTGTGTTAGAACTCAGATATGGAGAAGGATACAAGAAACTTTTTTCAACTCTCCAACATTAAAACTCCTGAAGAGCTCAGCAATTTTCAAATGAAAGAGATTCGGATCATTATAAATGATCACTATAAATGAGATGCTGAATTCCCTTGTGGAGCTGGGAGAGACTTACACTATAGCGTTCCACAAATTCTATGTTCTGCAGCAAGATGTAGTCACTAGTTTATATGAAAGAACCAGGAACTGATAACCTACAGTACCAGTAAGTATGCAGTGAAGTTTCTACAAGATTTCCCTATGTCTTTCTTAATAGTGAGCTGAAAGTTGCTGTATGGCTGCTGAGAGTCCAGAAGGAAGGTCCGTCTCGCCACATTTGGCTTCATTTTATCCAGCTGGAGCTCTGCATTCAACACTGGGAAAAGGGGATTTACAGCGAAATTTAATCAGACCTAAATGCAGTTGTGAAATTTACTTATTTGAATACCTTGTTTATAATTAAGCAAGGCAGATGCTTGTCCAAGTAGAGCAAATTATATTTAAAGTATTATAACGCTTCACAAAGAGCATTATTATTAACTTTGATACTATTATAAGCAGTACTACTGTAATACTGCTTTCAGTGAATCATATTACAAATAAAAACACGAACATGAATATGATAAGCTTTATCAGGGTTGTAATTAGCACATCTTTTACAGTCATAAAGAGGTTCATTTCATCCCTAATTGTATTACATTTTTTCAGGAAGGTGCCTTTACAGGCACAGTATCACACAAAATGACAGTCTTACCAATTTCCTCTAGTATTCTGTACCCAGATACACTAATGCACATCATGATATTAAAGCTGAAAGAAAAAAAAGAAGACAAAATGGCAGTGGGGAGGCTTATATCATTAAATTCTGCAACTTTCATTATGCAAATGTGCCTAACAAAAACCTCAGCTTAGGGAGTGGTGGCTCAGATGGCTAAGGTTTTGCGTTATTGAATTCCGATCTGAGGATCCAGGTTCGAGGCCTGCCTTTGGTGGTTCTATACCCCATACTACTTAGCCACTGCATGCTGTGCTGGTCCAGTTTGAGAGATTTTAATTTAACATAATGTATGTTAATGTTTGAGATATTATAAAACTACATAATCTGTTTCCTCTAACCAGTTTGTCATGCATTTCTTTATTCCAACATTGCATATTGCAAGTAAATCTGAGTATATTGAAATTGTGACTAATCAATGACTGTGACTATGATTAACTAGATTACTTTACACAGATGCTCACTTAAGTATTATATGTAAATCCTTACCAGGAGATGGGACTGTCATGCAGTTGACATAATTTTTCTTCAGGCTGTAGGAAATCAGGTTGGAAGGAAAGCTGGGCTTTTGTCATCACTACAGCTTTTGATCTGGTAAAGAAAACACAAACACGTTTTCACTTTCTTTTTCATACCATTTGATTCATTTATTTATATAGTAAGCACTTGGTCCTGGTCAGGGGTTATGGTGGTTTACACAGGTTGAGATGTTAATTTATGTCAGGACATCAAAAGCAATTTGTCAAAGCCATTTTTTTTACTAGTACTGTACTGTATCTGCATGTTTTTGGGACATGTACTGTATAAAGAAACTCAATAACTAAAACGAAGGGCATATGGACATTAAGAGAACGTGTACAGAATGTGATGACAGTTATTATCATGTAGTTAATTAATGCCTGTCCTTAAATAAACATAGTCTCAAACTTACGGCCTTTTTTAGCTATTGTCCCCCTACCTGTACACAGCAACTTTATCTGCTCCCCATGAACCAACAATAACATCTGTGGAGCAAAGAAAACTAAAGTGAAAATCTTGAAAAAACATATAAATCTTAAAACAACAACAACAACAACAACAGTTATCTGCTATCGCTGAGGGATAGCATTTTGGCAACAAAGACACTGTTGGTCAGAAAGCATTCTCCTGTCCATTGCCGGTCCAAAAGTCATTGCTGAGCATCATGGTCTACAAGTTGCTCGAACTGCTATTAGTCTCTCCCATGAGACAGATGGAAACAAAGCGCATTCATGAAAGTTGCATTTACAGAATAGTAGCTGTGATTCTGAACTTCTGAAAAAAAAAAAAACTGGACAAGCTGAAGGCAAAAGATTCCTCATGAAAGCATACAGTAATTACAATTATTACAGTAGCATGTGAAGTCCAGTCAAAAGAAGCAAATGTAGTTATGATTACAAGTTGACTAGAGCAATAAAACTCTCAGAAACCTGGATATCCGTTGTTGTCAATGTCGGTGCCTCCTCTTATACTAAAACCGAATGTTGGTGCAGGAGACTGGAAGGGGCTCTTGATGACTTGGGCGTACTGCGGGTTCAAACCATCACTCTGTCCCATATATATGAACACCAAACCCCCTTCACCAGAACCCGGTGCCCCGACAGCCACATCTGCAAATACATTTTTCCAATGGTATAGAGCAAATCTTTTAGTTGTGACATCTTTAAAATACGTCGATTTTAACCATTTCATATGTACTGTATAGTGTCCACACCTATGGGGAGTCTATATACTGTACAGGTGTTGTTATTTTTTTCCAATTATCCATCCAACTAGGATCCTCTGTAGTCCAACTATGGACCGTGGAGGCCAAATTTCCATTTTTATTACTGAAGTTTTTAATCTTTTTATCATGGTACATTTGGTAGTTTTATCTAGTGTAAAGTTGCTGTATCCTTTCTTATTCTTATACATATTTTTCACCAATCAATAATTACAGATGATGAGGTAAGCATGCAGTTTCTGAATTGCTCTTGCTGGTGCAAAGATCTGAACATCTCAACCCACTTGTAGCCATAGTTACATGTAAGTGAGAAATATTAGTTCATTCAAGACGTCCTGCTTGTCCAATCAACATGATAAAAATGCTTAAAGAGAAAAAATGAGCAGCTGGAATGCCAAATGAATTTCAAAGCCATAGGACGTTTATACCGAGCAGACCTATTTTCCAGCCTAAAATCTTTTTTTTCCCCCCAGTGACCATTGTAATACAGTAAGTGGAAAATGTAAAAAACACATACTTAGATGTGTTAAGTATGAGAGTCTCTTGACTTAGTTTTATTTGTACAGTATTCAAATGAGTCCTCCTCCACTAAAAGGTATGGTCACAAGCCACTACTGTACATGTTTCTTTGCGCTGCACACTCTGTAGTAACTCCTTACCATTGTAGCCATCATGGTTGATGTCTCCTAAAGGAGCAATAGTGATGCCAAAACGTCCATAAGCATGAGTGCCTGTTAAAGTCTGGTCAGGCTTTGGGGAGAAGTGATGGACTTCATTCTGCAGATAAACATACACTTGCCCGACTTCACGCAGCTTATGTGTAGACAAGTGCTCCATAAAGAGTGGAGCGCCAACCAAGATATCATCCCTCCTGAATTGGCACAAAATTACGCAAGTACAGGAGGAATATTACTACCTGATGCCTAAATGATGTCTTTTTATTATCTTTTTATCTGTAGAAATTAACACTATTTTATTTCTTATCATTAATTCATTATATACCAATAATTCCTGTGAATATAAATGTCACTTACCCATCACTGTTTATATCAGTCACGGCAACACTGTGGCCATAATAGGAAGCTACCTGTGGAGAACAAGCATACACACTCACTCATTCTCTATACCACTGTACAGAATAAAAGGAATCCTGGAGCCTATCCCAGGAAACTCAGGGCAAGGCACAGAACAATCGATCGCAGGGCACACAAACACACGCACTTACAATCTGCATGTCTTTGGCCTGTGGGAGGAAATTGGACTTACGGTACAGTATATTATATACTAAAATCAATATGTTTAATAATTTACAGTATATCATTGCTCCATCTATAGATTTTGTTAATAATTAAATAATTATTTATTTTCCATTTCCCCATTGTATGTACTGTATATATTACAGTATATGTATATATTTTCTCTGTGTATAAATTATTAATATATTCATTAAATTATATACAAACCGGATTCCAAAAAAGTTGGGACACTAAACAAATTATGAATAAAAACTGAATGCAATGATGTGGAGATGGCAAATGTCAATATTTTATTCAGAATAGAACATAGATGACAGATCAAAAGTTTAAACTGAGAAAATTTATCATTTTAAGGGAAAAATATGGTGAATCAAAATGTCATGGTGTCAACAAATCCCAAAAAAGTTGGGAGGCCATTTCAAGGCCATTTTCACCACTGTGTGGCATCTCCCCTTCTTCTTACAACACTCAACAGACGTCTGGGGACCGAGGAGACCAGTTTCTCAAGTTTAGAAATAGGAATGCTCTCCCATTCTTGTCTAATACAGGCCTCTAACTGTTCAATCGTCTTGGGCCTTCTTTGTCGCACCTTCCTCTTTATGATGCGCCAAATGTTCTCTATAGGGGAAAGATCTGGACTGCAGACTGGCCATTTCAGTACCCGGATCCTTCTCCTATGATGTTGTGATTGATGCAGAATGTGGTCTGTGTAACGGTTAACCCCTAGAGGGCGCCTAACGCCCGTTTATATTTGTTTTGTAGTTTTGGTTATGTTGGACTTTACTTCGTTTCCCAGTCTGCACCTCGGTCAGGTGACGTAAGAAGCTCACCTGAACCGAGGAAGAGCTAATTATGTTTGATTATGTTTGTTATAAATAGCCTGGCTGAACTCCAGTCAGGCGTCTAGCATTTGTTGTAGTTTAGTTTGTGTTGGAGTTACTTGTTTTTGTTTATGTTCACTATTGTGAATAAAAGACTTTATATTGAACCGTCAGCTCGCCTCCGCGATCATGCCTCGAACACACACCCGACACAGACATAGGGAGAAGCGTGACAGTCTTGCATTATCTTGTTGAAAAATGCAAGGTCTTCCCTGAAAGAGATGACGTCTGGATGGGAGCATATGTTGTTCTAGAACCTGAATATATTTTTCTGCATTGATGGTGCCTTTCCAGACATGCAAGCTGCCCATGCCGCACGCACTCATGCAACCCCATACCATCAGAGATGCAGGCTTCTGAACTGAGCGTTGATAACAACTTGGGTTGTCCTTGTCCTCTTTGGTCCGGATGACATGGCGTCCCACATTTCCAACAAGAACTTCGAATCGTGACTCGTCTGACCACAGAACAGTCTTCCATTTTGATACACTCCATTTTAAATGATCCCTGGCCCAATGAAAATGCCTGTGCTTGTGGATCTTGCTTAGAAATGGCTTCTTCTTTGCACTGTAGAGTTTCAGCTGGCAACGGCGGATGGCACGGTGGATTGTGTTCACTGACGATGGTTTCTGGAAGTATTCCTGAGCCCATTCTGTGATTTCCTTTACAGTAGCATTCCTGTTTGTGATGCAGTGTCGTTTAAGGGCCCGGAGATCACGGGCATCCAGTATGGTTTTACGCCCTTGACCCTTACGCACAGAGATTGTTCCAGATTCTCTGAATCTTCGGATGATATTATGCACATTTGATGATGATAACTGCAAAGTCTTTGCAATTTTTCGCTGGGTAACACCTTTCTGATATTGCTCCACTATCTTTCTGCGCAACATTGTGGGAATTGGTGATCCTCTTCCCATCTTGGCTTCTGAGAGACACTGCCACTCTGAGTAGCTCTTTTTATACCCAATCATGTTGCCAATTAATCTAATTACTGTTAATTGGTCTTCCAGCTCTTCGTTATGCTCAAATTTACTTTTTCCAGCCTCTTATTGCTACTTGTCTCAACTTTTTTGGGATTTGTTGACACCGTGAAATTTGGAGTCAACATATTTTTCCTTTAAAATGATACATTTTCTCGGATTAAACTTTTGATCTGTCATCTATGTTCTATTCTGAATAAAATATTGACATTTGCCATCTCCACATCACTGCATTCAGTTTTTATTCATAATTTGTTTAGTGTCCCAACTTTTTTGGAATCCGGTTTGTATTAAGCAATATACAGGTAGTCCCTGACTTACAATTGAGTTATGTTTCGGGAATATGTTCGTAAGTATGATTTGTTTTTAAGTCCGACAAAGTGTCTTATACGCCTTTGACACGAATACAATGTAAGTATACATACCGACAGAGGTGTCAAGTAAAGAAGTACAAATACTTCGTTGCCTTACTTAAGTAGAAATTTAGGGTATCTATACTTTACTGGAGTATTTATTTTTCAGCCGACTTTTTACTTCTACTCCTTACATTTTCACGCAATTGTCTGTACTTTCTACTCCTTACATTTTAAAAATAGCCTTGTTACTCCTATTTTATTTCAGCTTGTCAATCAAAAAAAAAAAAAAACATCCGGATAAATCGCGCCATCCGGATGGACCGAATTTGATTGTGGTTGGATGATGTAGTGTTTGCATGTAGTTCTGTTCCAAGTTTTCTGTTCAGCATCCTGACTCTGATGTAAGCACGTAAGCACGTAGAGCGGGGTGAGGTAACTAAGCGTGTGTAATCTGTCATTGTGCATGCGCATGAGAGAACAAAAAAGTAAACGGTACATTCGCTAACAACTCCGTTTGTCTATGTGATCTTTATTTTCTTCTATACCGAAGGACATTACAGATGAGAAGTATAAACATACCATTCCAACACCCTATTGGTTTGTACGCGATCCATCGCACCTGCACATGCCGTTACGTCACACACTCCAGCAAGGACATTTGAATAAATTAGCATTTTTGGTTGATAAGGTTGTGATAAGTAGACGAAGCTGTCCGTGATAGAGACTCAAGATTCGAGCGAAATGTCACAACCAAGCACCAGCGAGGAAGGTAACAGCACCAGGAAGGTAACAGGAATTATATATACTGTATACACACACACACACACACACACACACACACACACACACACACACACACTCGGCTGCAGAAGCTGGCTCTAGGGACATGGAATGTCACCTCTCTGGCGGGGAAGGAGCCTGAGCTAGTGCATGAGGTTGAAAAGTTCCGGCTAGATATAGTTGGACTCACCTCGACACACAGCTTGGACTCTGGAACCAGTCTCCTTGAGAGGGGCTGGACTCTCT
The DNA here is from genome assembly GCA_030522415.1 of Channallabes apus. Taxonomy (NCBI): domain Eukaryota; kingdom Metazoa; phylum Chordata; class Actinopteri; order Siluriformes; family Clariidae; genus Channallabes; species Channallabes apus. The sequence goes on from CM060121.1 coordinate 24,308,033, forward strand.
TCTACTCTGGAGTTGCCACCGGTGAGAGGCGCCGAGCAGGTGTGGGCATACTTATTGCCCCCCGGCTGGGGTGCACGGCAGTGGACGAGAGGGTGGCCTCCCTCCGCCTTTGGGTGGGGGGACGGATCCTTACTGTTGTTTGTGCTTATGCACCGAACAGCAGTTTGGAGTACCCGCCCTTTTTGGGGTCTCTAGAGGGGGCGCTAGAGAACGTCCCTCCTGGGGACTCCATCGTTCTGTTGGGGGACATCAATGCTCACATGGGCAATGACAGTGAGACCTGGAAGGGCGTGATTGGGATGAACGGCCCCCCCGATCTGAACCAGAGCGGTGTTTTGTTATTGGACTTCTGTGCTCGTCACGGAATACCATAACGAACACCATGTTCAGGCATAAGGGTGTCCATATGTGCACCTGGCACCAGGATACCCTAGGCCGCAGTTTGATGATTGACTTTGTGGTCGTGTCGTCGGACTTGCGGCCACATGTCTTGGACACTCGGGTGAAGAGATGGGCGGAGCTGTCAACTGATCACCACCTGGTGGTGAGTTGGCTCCGTTGGCGGGGTAGGATGCCGGTCAGGCCTGGTAGACCCAAACGAATTGTGAGGGTCTGCTGGGAACGTCTGGCAGAGTCCCACCTCCGGCAAAGCTTCAACCACATCCTGGGGGAGGTGGGGGACATTGAGTCCGATTGGACTATGTTCCGCGCCTCCATTGTCGAGGCGGCCGACCGAAGCTGTGGCCGTAAAGTGGTCGGTGCCTGTCTCGGTGGCAACCCAAGAACCTGTTGGTGGACACCGGCGGTGAGGGATGCCATCAAGCTGAAGAAGGAGTCTTACCAGGCCTTTTTGGCTGGTGGCACTCCGGAGGCAGCTGATACTGTAGGTACTGGCAGGCCAAGCGGAATGCAGCTTTGGTGGTTACTGAGGCAAAAACCCAGGCGTGGGAGGAGTTTGGGGAGGCCATGGAGAATGACTTCCAGATGGCTTCGAAGAGATTCTGGTCCACTATCCGGCGTCTCAGGAGGGGAAAGCAGTGCACGGTTAACACAGTGTATAGTGGGGATGGTGCGCTGCTGACCTCGACTCGGGACGTTGTGGGTCGGTGGGGGGAATACTTCGAAGACCTCCTTAATTCCACCAACATGCCTTCCGATGAGGAAGCAGAGTCTGGGGACATAGAGGTGGACTCTTTCATCTCTGGGGCCGAGGTCGCCGAGGTAGTCAAAAAGCTCCGTGGTGGCGGGGCCCTGGATGAGATCCGCCCGGAGTTCCTCAAGGCTCTGGATGTTGTAGGGCTGTCATGGTTGACACGTCTCTGCAACATTGCATGGACTTCGGGGACAGTGCCTCTGGACTGACAAACCGTGGTGGTGGTCCCCCTCTTCAAGAAAGGGGACCGGAGAGTGTGTTCCAACTACAGAGGGATCACACTTCTCAGCCTCCCCGGGAAAGTCTATTCAGGGGTCCTGGAAAGGAGGGTCCGTCAGATAGTCGAACCTCGGATTCAGGAGGAGCAGTGTGGTTTTCGTCCGGGTCGCGGAACAGTGGACCAGCTCTTCACCCTTAGCAGGGTCCTGGAGGGGGCATGGGAGTTTGCCCAACCAGTCTACATGTGCTTTGTGGACTTGGAGAAGGCATTCGACCGTGTCCCTCGGGGAGTCCTGTGGGGGGTACTCCGGGGGTATGGGATATCGGATTCCCTGTTAAGGGCTGTCCGGTCCCTGTACAACCACTGTCGGAGCTTGGTCCGCATTGCCGGTAGTAAGTCGGACCTGTTTCCGGTGAGAGTAGGACTCCGACAGGGCTGCCCTTTATCACCGATCCTGTTCATAATTTTTATGGACAGGATTTCTAGGCGCAGCCAGAGCGTTGAGGGGGTACAGTTTGGTGGGCTCAGGATTGGGTCACTGCTTTTTGCAGATGATGTTGTTCCGAGTCCTATCACCCTGTGACCTACAGCTCTCACTGGATTGGTTCGCAGCCGAGTGTGAAGCGGCTGGGATGAGAATCAGCACCTCCAAATCTGAGGCCATGGTCCTCAGCCGGAAAAGGGTGGAGTGCCCTCTCAGGGTTGGGAGTGAGATCGTGCCCCAAGTGGAGGAGTTTAAGTATCTCGGGATCTTGTTCACCAGTGAGCGTAAAATGGAACGGGAGATCGACAGGCGGATCGGGGCAGCGTCTGCAGTGATGCGGGCTCTGTATCGGTCCATCGTGGTTTAAAAGGAGCTGAGCCAAAAGGCAAAGCTCTCAATTTACCAGTCTATCTACGTTCCTACCCTCACCTATGGTCATGAGCTGTGGGTTGTGACCGAAAGAACAAGATCGCGAATACAAGCGGCCGAAATGAGTTTCCTCCGCAGAGTGTCTGGGCTCTCCCTTAGAGATAGTGTGAGAAGCTCAGTCATCCGGGAGGAGCTCAGAGTAGAGCTGCTGCTCCTCCGCATCGAGAGGAGCCAGATGAGGTGGCTTGGGCATCTATTTTGGATGCCCCCTGGACGCCTCCCTTGCGAGGTGTTCCGGACACGCCCCACCAGAAAGAGACCCCGGGGAAGACCCAGGACACACTGGAGGGACTATGTCTCTCGGCTGGCCTGGGAACGCCTTGGGATCCCCCCGGAAGAGCTGGAAGAAGTGGCCGGGGAGTGGGAAGTCTGGGCATCCCTGCTAAAGCTGCTGCCCCCTGACCCGACCTCAGATAAGCGGAAGAAAATGGATGGATGGATGGCATATGGTGCACTGCGTTAGGCTGCACGATGTTAGGAAAATATGCGATATGCAATATTGTTGTTGAATATTGCTATAACGATATTTCTTGCGATATAACATTTCCCTAGAGAAATGCATTTTTTAATTATTCTTTTTGGCTATTTTTACAAAATCATTTATATATGTAATGATCATACTAAAATAAACAGGTAATAGATATTCGCCTTTCAAGGAACTACATGTCAAGGAGGTTGCAAATATTTAGACTTCAAAACCCTATGAATGACTTAAAGCCCTCAGCAGATATTCTGACTTCTGGTTTGCTGTTACTATAGACCTGCCAACACAATATGAATTACTTTCAAACATTACTTTTTATTTACGTGTAACCATACACTCATCGATTTCATTTATCGAAATTGTTTGCGATACAGATATTGCGTATACCATTATCGTGATAAACTATAATTTTTTTTATATATTGTGCAGCCCTACACTGCTGTGTCTATTTTTGTTCAATTGATTGAACCAGAAGTAGAACCACGGTCTGTTCGTATAGGCAGAAATTCGTGACTTGAATGTTTGTAAGTCGGGAACTAACTGTACTTATATAATCATTAACTATACATTAAAATTAATAATAATACAATGACATGAGATGCTTACTTGAGTGCCCTTTAGAGACATCATGATTTTGATGTAGACTGTAGAAGCCCCATCATAGATTTTGACCTCCAAAAAATAAAGTTAGCATCATCATTGCAATGCACACAATTAGGGGTAGTTATAAGAATTATTGAAAGAAAATAAGAAACCTGAACTAAGAGAAGTGTACTGTACGTACAGAACCAACTGAGTTTAAGTCAAGTGGGAGGCTGGCTACATAGTCTGGAGGAAAAACAAAACATTAGGACACAACTTATTGGATGTCATAGAAACTTCGAATAGGCATCTGCTGTAAGTGTGAAGAAAGTGATGGTCTCCAAAGCACATTTTCTGATACTAGTCCTTACCTGTGATTTTGTCATCATTGAAATGACCTACTGCTACAGAGTACCCTGGAAAGTAATCAGAAGTACGTAGGTAGTACCAAGTTACATTTACTTAAGTAACTTTTTGAGGAAAAAAAAAGTAATTCTATGAGTAGCTTTACTACACAATAATTATTACTTTTACTTGAGTACTGTAGGTTAGTGAAGAAGAAACACTACTCTTACTCCACTACATTTGCCTACACTCGACTCTATTTACTAGATTACTTTTCTATCATTTATTCTATACATTAGATATTCTTTATTTTTGCCAGAGAAATGCAGCTGGTGAATCAACCAAACGACTGTTTCACCAATAAGACGTAGCAACAATACACACAGCAACAATACACTTTACAATACAGTTTACACTGTTCAAACATACATACACTACAGTGGGGCAAAAAAGGATTTAGGCTACGTTTACACTGCCAGGTAAATGTGACCTAATTCTGATTTTTTTGCTCATATGTGACACATATTGGATATGTTCTATATGCATTCCGATATTTCGAGATCGGTTTCAGGCCTCCTTCATATGTAGAAATAAATCGGATATAAATCAGATATGTGCTAATGTGACTGTCGTGTAAACAGACAGATCGGATTTCCTGAGGCATTGTGTTCTGTACGTCATTAAAACTGCGACTTCTTCGTGGTTTAATGACGTAATGTTATTCTCCGGTGGAAGCGCGTGTTGAATTACAACATCGCAGGTGACATGGAAAAGGGAAAGAACAACGCCACCCCCCCCCCCACACACACACACGCCGCCTTGTGTTAATGCTTATTTGGGCTAAATAACATTAAATCAGTATTTGATGAATGAAGCATATGTGCAGGCTGCAATTATGCAGTTTTTTTTCCTCCTCCTCCGTTTTAAAACCATGGTGACGTTTCGCGAATTTTGCATATATCGCAGAGCGTTAAGCATATTTCACCTTCTTCTATCTTGGCTAGTGTGCAGCGCAAGAACCTCCTAAGTATGCGCGATGTTTCAGATGGCATGGCAAGTGTAAACATGTGAATCGGATATGAGTCATAGTTAAAAGAACGTGTAAACAGACGGCCAAAAAAATCAGATACAGACAACCAATCGGAATTAAGCATCGAGACCTGGCAGTGTAAACGTAGCCTTAGTCAGCCACCAATTGTACAAGTGCTCCCACTTAAAAAGATGAGAGAGGCCTGTAATTTTTTATCATAGGTATATCTCAACTATGAGAGACAAAATAAAAACAAAATCCAGAAAATCACATTGCAGGATTTTTAAAGAATTTATTTGCAAATTATTGTGGAAAATAAGCATTTGGTCAATAACAAAATTTCATCTCAGTACTTTGTTATATACCCTTTGTTGGCAATGACAGAGGTCAAAAGTCTTCACAAGGTTTTCACACACTGTTGCTGGAATTTTGGCCCATTCCTCCATGCAGATCTCCTCTAGAACAGTGATGTTTTGGGGCTTTCCAGGACTTTCAACTCCCTCCAAAGATTTTCTATGGGGTTGATATCTGGAGACTGGCTAGGCCACTCCAGGACCTTGAAATGCTTCTTACGAAGCCACTCCTTCATTGCCTGGGTGGTGTGTTTGGGATCATTGTCATGCTGAAAGACTCCCATGGCCACCCCCATGGTCTTGGGCACATGAACCTCAGGGTTTCTTTGTGAAGAAGATTATATGCCAGTCTGACCTTTTTGAGGCGGATAGTGAGGCGCGTCGCACCCCAACTGTACGAGGGGTGGCAGACTCAAAAACACACTCCTTGTGTTTCACGCCTCGCCAGAGTAGACCCGGTCCCAAAGGCTTGTTATATATAACTTCGCCTAATCAACCTAGTGGCGACCGAGTTATTGATATCGCCAAACAGACCGGAAGGCGTGATAGGGGCATCCAGCAGGAATGCACGATTCTTATCCTTGATGCGCCTGAGATTGAACCACAAGTGCCTCTGCGCAAAAACCCATTGCAGCCATAAAACGGCCGATAGCACGAGCCGTCTGCTTTTGTTGCACACAGAGACAAGTCTGTGGCCTGGCATAATTCCAATACGCCCTATCTGAAGAGCCCCGCCAGTGCTGAAGTCTCTCAGCCGGTCAGCGTGATAGCCTGGAAGACCACCATGGTGTGCAATGGAGCAGCTACCTGACCTGCTTCCTGAAAAGCTTTTCCTTCCAGGGAAGATGAAAGTCTACATAGCTAAAAGGAAGTATTAGCTTTTCAGGAAGGATGATGCCCCAGGAGAGAGATAGACTGTGTCTCTTCTATCTGATGTCAGGAAAACACGGGATAATACAGCTTACTCCATGAAAGGGTTAACTCATATGGAGAAAGCTAAGAGGGGGAGAGAGAGAGAGCGTCATGAAGGTCCGCCCCCGGCCACCCGACAGAAACTGCCGTTTTTTAATGTTTTCCCAGTGCTTAGTATGGAGGCTATTTCCATCTCCGCGAAAGCAAGAGAGATATTTATCCTTGCCCATTCACAAAAAAACGCAGAGCGCGCTTTGAGAACGGACAGAAGGATTTCCCGTTTTTTTTAAGGGTTTAAGCCCCCCGAAACGTGCCGGATTATCACGCGGAGGGACATCTCGTTTTAAAACTCAGAATATCGGTGAGTTAAACACTTCTTATTTTGCTGGTTTAAACACAAACACGCTCAACACAATGAGGTCAAGTGAAGACAAAGAATCTGAGGAGTGTTTCCGGTTCACTCCTTTTATAACCTCCAGATGCGTCTAATCAGATGACGTCACCTGACCGAGGTTATATAATCCAAAATTTGGCGTGTTTGATACACACATGCTTCACATCCGGCAACATGACAAGATGTTCCCATAGCGTTTTCATGCAGCATCGAGTGTAGTCTTTGAAAGGGAACAGCCTCAAAGCATGATGTTTCCAACCACATGCTTCACAGTATGGTGTTCTTTGAATGCAACTCAGCATTCTCTCTTCTCCAAACACGAAGTTCTATTTTGGTTTCATCTGACCACATGACATTCTCCCAGTCCTCTTCTGGATCATCCAAATGCTCTCTAGGAAACTTCATGACGTTTCAGGACATGACGTAAGCAGGGGGACACGTCTGGCACTGCAGGATTTGAGTCCCTGGCGGTGCAGTGTGTTACTGATTGTAGCCTTTGTTACTTTGATCCCAGCTCTCTGCAGGTCATTCACTAGGTCCTCTCCGTGTGGTTCTGGGATTTTTTCTCACAGTTCTTGTGATCTTTTTGATCTTGCATGGAGCACCAGATCAAGGGAGATTATCAGTGGTCTTGTTTGTCTTCCATTTTCTAATAATTGCTCCCACAGTTGATTTCTTCACATCAAGCTGCTCACCTACTGTATTACAGTCTTCCCAGACTGGTGCAGGTCTACAATTCTCTTTCTGGTGTCCTTTGACAGCCTTTGGTCTTGGCCATAGTGGAGTTTGGAGTGTGACTGTTTGAGGTTGTGGACAGGTGTCTTTTATACTGATAACAGATGCCATTGATACAGGTAATGAGTGAAGGACAGAGGAGCCTCTTAAACAAGAAGTTACAGGTCTGTGAGAGCCAGAAATCTTGCTTGTTTGTAGGTGACCAAATACTTATTTTCCACCATAATTTGCAAATAAATTCTTTAAAATTTCTTATTTTGTCTCTCATAGCTGAGGTATACCTGTGATGAAAATTACAGGCCTCTCTCATCTTTTTAAGTGGAAGAACTTGCACAATTGGTGGCTTACTAAATCCTTTATTGCCGGCGGTCAAATGTTACATACAGTAGGTATTTGTTTCAAAAGCTTTATGTTGTGAAAAAAGTGAGATTAGGAAATTTGTGTTTCCTGTTCCTAATATATTTATAAATATATTTATTTTTACAAATTTATTTTATTTTAGTTTATTTATTTCATTAATTTTATTATTTGGAAATGTCAGAAATTGTACATTATTTTATCATTTTGTCTGGCTGCTTACATAATTTCTACAAAATAAATAAATCGAACATTACAATTAAAACAGTACTTGAGTAGTCCTTACACCAAATACATTTTTACTTTCATTTGAGTAATATTTTGGATGACTACTCTTTACTTCTAAAGTAGTAGTATTATTTTGAAGTACAGCTACTCTTACTTGAGTACAATCTTTGACTACTCTACCCACCTCTGAAAATAATTAAGGAAACACTTTGTTATTTTAGTGTTAGTAAAAAAGTAAGTGCAGCAAAAGAAGAAGAAGAAAAAAGAATGTAGCAAAAATGTTTGATGTCTTACCCAGATAAAGGTCATACTGGGCGTACATCTCACTGGATTTTGTCTCTCTCATAGGGCTTGGAATGAACGTCCTGCCAATGGACATGATGTTTTGGAGAAACACGGAAATGATCTGACCTGAAACAAAATCTGGTTCTTATAGCACACAATATCAATTTCATTGATATTCAAAATAATCGACTCGGTACGACTAGTAATTTTTATTATTTATTGTGTCAAGTGAAAAGTAGGAAGAATTTATGTTTAAAGAGGTTGGTAGAACCCAGCACAAATTAGTCTTTCACATTATCTGATATACAGTACATGTCTTTTGTAAATGTTTTTTTTTTATATAAAATAAAATGTTTTTACCTTGAAAGTAATAGCCTCCAGGAGCACCAAGAAGCACAATACCATCCTAAAGCAACAACAAACAGAAGGTAAACCTGCTTTTGCCTTATTTTGGATTTTGCACCTTTAGAAATCCTTAAAACTCGAAAAGGATTAGAACTGTATAACCAAGCTAAAGATTTCAAGGTCCTTGAAAGTCATGAAGCCATCATAGATTCATTATTAACATGCAATCTTCTTCTAGAAATGATTTGTATTGTTAAACGGGATTGGTACCTTAGTGATGTCTGAGCTAAATCCTGCTTCACAGTAGCGTCTGTCTTGAACTGAAAAAAGTAGAACAATTTTGTTTTTTTTTGCAAATGCAGAATGGAGCATTTTGTATAACATTTAGTTTTTGTTGTTACTGTTGCTTAATGTGATAATTGCTATGCATTGCTAGTTGTTATCGTTATCGAAAAAGTTTGGATCCATGGCATTAAATGACACAGAGTGTTAACCCAGTGGTACCGGTCTGATCTAGACATACATCCTCTTTTACGTACTTACATCCTCTTTTACTTTCATAATTACGCTCCACTTCAAAACCCCTACAGGGGGCGTAGTTTGCTATCTCTCCGGTTAACATATCCAGTAGCTGACAGTTTCCCACTGGTGTGTTCATGGCCTCATCTTGGTCCTGAATCACATTCCAGTGGAATAATGGAGCACAAGCCTGTTTGGAGGAAAAACACAATATTGATACTGGTTTTCAATGCACTTATATTATCTGAAATGTGAGGCATTTTATATTGGTAAATGTTTATTGTTAAATCTGGCTTAACTTTACAGAAAGCTACTTTATTTTTAAGATTTATTATTTTAAAAAGCTGGTCTCTCACATAAATAAAAATAAAATGAAATAAAATGTTCAGCACATAGGTGCTGGGATAGGAAAATGTCATTAGGAGAAAATAAGAGAAAATGTATTTAAAAAGGCAAATTAATGGCTAAAATTTTTTGACTCACCAAGACATAGCTATCATAGGTCCTTACTGTGGCTCCCAACCACTGGTTAGATTTATGGGCTTTAAGGATCACATCATCTAATGTGATATTTACATCACCTGTAAAATACAGTAAATCATTAAACATTGCATAAAAAATAGTATTTTATACTGTGCATTACTTATCAGAAATGTTTCTTGCATGTACAGATTAAGACAAGTCTAAATTATGTACTGTATAAACTAACTAAAAAAATGTTTGGCTGCACAATACATAGGAAGGAATGTAGGAACATTATACAGTACACACATACAATGAGATATGGAATCGCTGTGTTCTTTTGTGTTTGTGTTCTTATGAGTGGGCCTCATGTAGCAATGATTTTGTAAGATTCAGTGTAAATGAATAACACTAGATTTTAAGTTTAGGAAGCAATTGTTTCCTTTAAACTGAGTGTATATGTTGATAAATGTCAATTGCCTGTAAAATAACAGCCATCCCAACCAATAATGGATGAATTCAGACAATGCTATTTGGTTGCATCTTGGACAGTTAGTTGTGCAGCTACTGTATAACCTGACCAACAGCAACCTCAAACTGAGTACAGTTGATTCTTATTACAACTAACCTAGTTTCTAGTGAACACCGGGATACAACACACTGATCTCCTGAATTTCACCAATGTATTTTTTAGTTGAACATCAAGCATTACTTTGAAGCAATGTTGCTCTAACGTTTTTTTTTCCAACATTTTTTTAGGGTGGGGCAGACTTTTTAAAAATGAAGAGCCATCATGACCCAATTCATAGCAGGCTTTATTTGTAAATTATAAGAAAAGTTTATAAAGTACTGTAAGTGCATAAAAGAATGTTACTGAAAAACCGAAAAGGAAAAAACAGGTATTTTTGAGATGAGGTACATAGGACCAATTATAACTCCATATATTGGACACTAAAAAGTGTACTGCAGACAGAAATCGCAACTGTGGCAACCCAAATAAAATCTCCTGCAATCCACCAATTAGTGTTTTAAAGGGAACAGAATACTGTGTTATACAGCTTCAGCATCAACTGGACCATTTTAGAGCTTCAGTATCTCTAATGTAGAAATCAAACATTATACTGTACTTGTGCCACCTGCCTGACCAAACAAGGTTAAACAAGTACTATCGTTTTGAGTTTTCGTAGGATTTTTTCATACTTGTAAGTGTAATTGTGAAAGTTATCTTTTGTCATCAGTTGAACAGTGAACAGGGAAGAAAATGCAACTGATACAGGTAATGCAGATTTCTATACAGTCTATTACAATTTTTTTTTATCCATAGCCATGATTTTATGTTCTACCAGCAATAGTCCTCCTAAATAGTTTACTTGATATATTTTACATGAATCTTAATTGTTCATTATAAATCTTGTGTTTCAGATTGACTCTTGAGAAAGGTGTTAGCTAAAACAAACCACAAATGCAACTTGTGCAGCAGGTTTGATGTAATGAGATTGGACATCGTTATGAACTCAGTAGAATGCCAACGGCAGTTACAGCAACATCGATTGCTGTTCGACCATTTAATAAATATTTTCATCAATAATTGCCAGAAGTCACCATTTGATTTGATTGATACACTGAATTAATCAATATTTGCTCATAGTTTAATTAGCATTTTATTTAAGTCAAAATGTGTCCATGTACATATCAGGTTTGTTGGAAAAAGTACAGTATATTGTACCACTGATCCAATGAAAAACCTCAAGTTGTATGATGTTTTTTTTTCAGTTAATCTCAGAAATAATGAAATGTTATACTATTAAGGTTGGGAACCAATACTCCTGCATGGTTCAAAAGCTACAATGTGTTGTTCTGTCTTAAACATATACAACAACACTTACTGTAAACAACATTGGTTTGCCAACATTGTTCTGAATTACACACAACCACATACAAATGGTCATACATGTCACATGTTAGAATTGTAACATGAAGACAACTAAAATGGTCTGCTGAGATGCACATGGGACATTTGCATCTGATCACCTGAAATGACTAATGAAAGGCAATTTATTGTAAAACAAAAACTATCTACTGTACCTAAGCGATCATGGACACCAAGTACATACACAGAGTAGCTATTATTATTATTATTATTATTATTATTATTATTAATAACGAAGCATCTCAGGCATTTTCAGCTATAAATTACTAAAGCCCATGCCATGTTACAAAAGAAAAAGAAATGTTTTTGCAGGAAGTGGTCTGCAACACGCTAGGGAGTATACAGTGTATTGCAGATTGAGGCAAGATAGCAAAGATAGGTCATTTACCGGTCATTTAGTGCTGGCTCTAAATGTTGCACAGTATTAAAATATGAAATTACTAGATAAACTTTTTTTTCCCCTTATGTACAGTGGTTTGCAAAAGTATTCATGCCCTTGAGCTTTTCCACATTTTGTCATGTTACAACCACAAATGTAAATGTATTTTTTTGAGATTTTACAGTATGTGATAGACCAACACAAAGTGTTACATTCAGTATTATATCTAATTAATGCTCTCCTTGCCCAACCTGCCAATTTAGCTAGACGGCCAAGTCTTGGTAGGTTTGCAGCTGGTGTTGGCTTGAACAGTGCTCAATGAGATGTTCGAAACATGGGGTTTCTTTATTTAATCTAACCCTGCTTTAAACTTTATCCCAGACCTGTCTGGTTTCTTTCTCGGGCTTTATGATGCTGTTTGTTCACTAATGTTCTCTAATAGACCTCTGAAGACTTCCCAAAACAGCTGTATATACTGAAAATAAATTGCACACAGGTGAACTCTATCTATTAATTAGGTGACTTCCAATTGTAATTGGTTCCACTGGATTTTAGTTAGGGGTATCAGAGTAAAGGGGGATGAAAACAAATGCATGCCACACTTTTCAGATTTTTATTTGTAAAAACATTTATCATTTCCTTCCATTTCACAATTATGTGTAACCTTTTTGTTGGTCTATCACAGGGGCCTTCAACTAAAATTGCTTGAGGTCCGGTAAATGAACACTCCTCACCAGCTAAGGTCCGGAAAATTCAGAATAGGCACTGAATAAAATATAATATGTTCTCATATGGATAAACATATCAACATACATACAGTAAATTTACATCCTTCCCAAATTGGATCTCATTTTAATGCTGTTTTGTTCTGTCCTTTATGTTGCTTTGGTACAAAATAATTTAATTAAACCAGTAACAATGTCTGACAAAAATATGATGAAGGAAACAGTGCAAAATGCCTTCATCTCTAAATCTGCACGGAACATAAATTAATTTCAACATTAACAAAGTTGACAACAACTTAAATTAAAAATTAACAACTCCTTTACTATTTCCCCATCTGTAAAGGGCTTGTTATGTGGGTGTGGCTTGTTCTTCATATGCTCTGTGTTGGGCGGTGAGTGAGTGAGTGAGAGAGAGAGGACCTGTGTAGATAGCTCATACTGCACATACATTTTCCTCGCCCTTACCTCAGACTGCTGGGGGTAAATTTCTTCAAAGTGTATACAGTATGTTTAGCTTCGTAATGACGTTTAATGTTTACACTTTTGACATCCGCAAATAAGACACACAGGCCTCGTAAGAAGAATGAATGAATATTTTCCCACCTATTCATTTCGGAAAACTCGGTTTTACGAATCAACTTTTAAAATTTTTGAACGTGACTTTTATTTATTTTTATTTTATTTTATTTTTTTTGCGCTAATCTGTCTGTGTGCTGCTCTTGCTTTCTGCTCTCTTCAATGCACGCATCTTCAATAAATAGCTGAGTAGTGTGGGAAACTGGGTCAAGCATTGAACGTTTATTCCGTACTGTCAGTTAAGTGGGCATTTTGTTTTGTGTATTGTTTTTATGTTGGTTTATTTGATAGTTATTTTGTATTTTATGTTATCCCATAAGAACTAAGCATGTTCCCAGGCTAAATGTGTTTATGGTGTTCTTGTGTGTGGAGGTGATTCTGTGTTGAGTCCTGTTGTGTTGTGTCTTAGAGTGTAGGTACAGTAAGTAGTTAGCTCTGTGTGTCCCTTAGCCTAGCCTTTGAGTGTCAGCTGTGCTTCTGTGTCTCAAGTCTGTAGTGTTGTGGTAGCTATTAGGTAAGTGTAGCTAAGTGCATGTTAGGCTAAAGACATGTTTAGCTAACTGCCATGTTTAGCTGATTGCCATGTCTTTAGCCCTAGTCGTGTCTCCGTCTTCAGCTACAGCCCTAGCTAGTGTGTTTTGTCAGTAAGCATACCGTATGTCTCAACATAGTACTTATATTAAGTGTACGGGTATTGGAGCCTGTGATTTGTCAGTAAGCGTATGTCTCAACATAGTGCTTATAGTTTGTGTATTGGAGTCTGTCTTGTTAAGCATGTGTTTTCCCCATAATCCTGTCTTCTAGCCTGGGTATTGTTCAGTTATAGGTTTTATAGTTTGATTGTTCGTTTCTTTATTTGTTTTGTTCGTAATTCTTGTTTTATATTTTCTGGAATAAAGACTCTTGTTGCTAAACGACCCTCTGCGCCTATGGCTGCCCTTTTTCTGCCCACGGCATTTACAACAGCCAACACCCCCCATACGTGACACATTTATGTTTGTGGTTGTAACAATGTCACATTAAAAAGTTGAAGGGATTTGAATTTTGCTATGTATGTGAAATAAAAAAAAATATTTAAACAGTGTTATTTGAAGAAAAAAGTGTACAAAAACCAAACAATTTCTTTATGATCACACAGCAATATGAAAGACTATGGAAGGTTTTACAAGCCATAAAAAAAGAATATTCTGAGCACGTACTGTATTTAAACAATGTTATTTTAACGTTATATAAAGCCAAAGGTGACCTGTTTCATCGAACTTCAGTTTTTGACATGCTCGTCCAGTTGAATTCCAGGAACAGGAAAATACAGAGCCACCGCTTTCTGTCCCAACATCGTCTCTTGGTGCACCCACTATAACACTTACACTACAAACAAATCACATAAAATTGCAAAAGGTGACCAGGAATGCTTCAGTTAAGAGATCTTTTTTGTGAATGTGTGGAGCCACATATACAATCTTATGCAAAAGTTTAGGCACCCCTTGATAAATAAATGATATTTTTTTTTTTTATTGAAAAGATGTTAACTCAGTCTTTCTTGGAAATGGAGAAAAATGCACAATATTTTCAGAAAACATTGATGCATAGTTACTTTTTATGTCATAAATTTAACAAAAATAACATTATTATGGCACTGTGCAAAAGTTTGGGCACCCTACATAATCAGTACTTACACCTCCTCTGGCAGATATCACAGCTTGCAAACACTTTTTATAGCCAGCTAAAAGTCTTTCAATTCTTGTACAGTACTTGGGATTTTTTCCCATTCTTCCTTGCAAAAGGCTTCTAGCTCTGTTCTGTAATATCTTTTTGCAAATGACCCCCAACTTACTCTCCTTTCCTCCCTCTGACACTCAGGTTTCCACAGGGATCTCAGCATGTCTGGCAGACGTCTCATCCTGGATGGCTGTTCATCAGGTAAAGCTCAATCTGAGTAAAACTGAACTGTTGTTCATCCCTTGTGACTCATCCCCAGGTCAAGACCTTGTGACATCCCTGAACAACAACCAAATAACTGCCCGCAATCTTGGGGTAACCGTGGACAATCATCTGTCATTTTCTCCACACATCGCTAACCTTACTCGCTATTGTAGATTTCTTCTTTACAATATCAGAAGAATCGCCCATTTCTTTCTTCACAGGCTACTCAGGTGCTTGTTCAGCCCCTTGTTATTTCAAGACTAGACTACTGTAATTCACTCCTGGCTGGCCTGCCTCTGCCCACGATTCTTCCTCTGCAACTGATCCAGAATGCAGCAGCACGTCTCGTTTTTAACCTCCCCAAGTTCTCCCACACCACCCCACTCCTCTACTCCCTGCACTGGCTTCCTGTAGCTGCCCGCATCAAATTCAAAATGCTGATGCTTGTCTACAAAGCTAAAAATGGCCTAGCACCCACTTACCTCTCTGCTCTAATCACACCACGCACTGCACCACGTTTCCTCCGATCCTCCAGCACTGCTCGCCTCATCCCACCATCTCTCAGGGATCGAGGGCGGCATTCATCCGGACTCTTTTCTGTTCTGGCACCTAGGTGGTGGAACGAACTTACTCTAGATGTCCGTACAGCAGAGACTTTGACTATCCTTAAACGACGACTCAAGACGTATCTGTTTCTCCAGTACTTGGACTAACACCCCCGACCCCCCAAGTTGTGTTGGACTAATGGCACTTTGTTATTAACCTAGTTAACCCAGTGTAAGTATGTATCCAGTGATGTAAACTTTAAAGCACATTTTGTAAGTCGCTCTGGATAAGAGCGTCTGCCAAATGCCTAAATGGAAATGTAATATTCTTTGGTCGTCTTGCATGCACAGCTCTTTTAAGATCTACCCACAAATTTTCAGTGATGTTTAAATCAGGGGACTGTAATCTCCTGAAGTATTCCATAGTGGATTTCGAGGTATGTTTATGATCCTTGTCCTGGTGTAGAAGCCATCCTCTTTTCAGCTTCAGCTTCTGTATACAGATGGTGTGATGTTTGCTTCCAGAATTTGCTGGTATTTTGTGGAACCCTTCCCTCCACTCATGCATTGTTTCCTGTGCCAATGGCTGCAACACAACTCCAAAGCATATTAGATCCACCCCCAATGCTTAATAGTTGGCAAGGTGTTTTTTATGACATTTTAACTTTATCAGTCCATAGCACTTGTTTCCAAAACGCATTAGGCTTCTGTTGATGTTCTGTTGCATACTTCTGACGTTGGATCTTACGATGGGGACGCAGGTAAAGTTTTCGTCTGCTGACTCTTCCATGAAGGTCTTGTCTGTGAGGACATCGCTGCTAAATCTTCCTGCAAACTTTTTGTAGGTTTGATTTGTCTTTCTGACCAGCATACGAGCAGTTCTCTCCAAGATTTTTCTTGGTCTTCCAGGTCTCATCTTTACCTTCACAGTTCCCTTGAACTGCCATCTCTTAATTACATTTCTCATTGTGGAAACTGCAAATTGAAAACGCTTCTCTATCTTCTTGTACTGTTCTCCTGCATTCTGGGCATCAATAACTTTCATTTTCAGAGTCTTACACAGCTGCTTAGAGGAACCCATGGCTGTTGAGTGTCCGCAAGTGTGTGCACAAGGTTTGAAGAGTCAAAGCATTTGTAGAGCTTTGAAATTGGCATTTACTAATGACAACTATTGCCATGTATCAGATCTAACAAGCTGATTAAGGTCTGAAACCTTGTAATAAGAATCTGAGACTCTGGAACTCTTAGAGTGCCCAAACGTTTGCACAGTGCTAGGGTAATAATGTTTTTATTTTTTTATTCATTTTTTGGCATCTATGCATCAATGATTGCAGAAAACATTGTGCATTTTTTCTATTTCCAAGAGAAACTGTGTTAACCACCAAAACCAAAGTTATCAAGGAGTGCCTAAACTTTTGCATAAGACTGTATAATTACATTTTCATAATTAAAAAGTATAATACTGTATATCAATGGGTTTAGATATATCAATATAAGTATATCATATAAGGTTACATGTCACAATAACAGCACAAGGAAGGCTGTATGCACATTGACCATACACTTACTTTTGGTTCTGTGCTAGAAAAAAGTCCACAGCAAATCCAAAGTAACTTCCTTCTGGCCCAGAAAATTCTATGTAATTAGTCAGATCCAGGTTAATGCTACTGCCCTGATGTATGAAAAAACTTGCTGTCAAAAATATACCAAAAAGACAATTCTTTAGTCTCTCCATTACAAATTCTCATTATACAGTAGGAAGATTGGGCTTAGGGGTGAGACGCTTCCTCATTGTGGTATGTTCTGTACAGTATGTGCTTAAGTAATATACTGAACATGCTGCTTCATCACGATAAAGCTTTGTTGAACGCAATGATAAATATGTTTCCTGTAGTTAAAAAAAGAGCTAAGAAAAAAAAAGAAGAAAAGCCTTTACTAGGATGACTATCACCAGACTAGGATAGAATATTAAACTACATTTTAAAGAGTTAAATTGTCATAGAGACTAAGAGGGAGAATAAATAGAAAAATACATATTATTGTGCACATTCGCTTATGTAGAAGTATTCAAGAACCTAGTGCAAATTAAGACTTAAATTTTTTCCCCTCTGCTACTTACTTGGAGATTAACCAGACCACTAGACAAGAATTGTGCTCTTTGTACTGTTCCATGAAACCAAACAGGAACTTTATCACTTCCTGATTTCTGGAAGTTCATAAAGAGTGTTATATCAGCTATATGAACTAGAGATACACACAATGACTATGCCAGTTACATTTTATATTTGTGAAATAATGCACATATCTTTTTCCATAATGTTAAATGCAGTAATTATTGAATAAACACATACCTGTTGTAGGTTGTCATATAATGTTGTATACAGTTTTTAAATATACATACTACAGTATATTTCCAAAGAATTGCATGATCATAATACCGTTCCGTGAGCTCTCCCCAAATTGCCACAAGAATGTATGAACACTATTGTTTGGAATATCTATATACATTTTAATATTAGGATTATGTTTCAATGGAGCTAAACAGTCCATACCTCCTCCAGTAGGCCATGAAGTCAAATGGATCAGACTATGCATTTCAAGACTGATGTTGAAAAACTTGTAGAAGTGACAAATTGGAAAACAGGCTTCTGCACCTGACATCAGTACCTGATCTCACTAAAGCTCTTGTACTGGACTAGTAGATTACCTTCCTATTAGAGTAGCATACAGGGTGAGTGAATAATTAACTAGACAATATTTCATGGCTATACAGCTATAACTAGAGCACCACTCCATGGTGCACTAACCCATTTTGCTCTTGCGTGGTTAGAATAGCATTTTCCAGAACGTTGAACCTCATGAATGACGATGACGATGATTTGACTATAATGGTTTATGACTACAGTCACTCTGATGGTTTTAGGACTGAAATTGCCATTGTATGAAGTCTCCATCAGTCATCCGTTGGTAACCTAAACAAAGTGACCATGTTAACTAATATTAATTTTGGATTATAGATTTGAACTTTTCATGCAGCACTCAGTTATAGAAAGGATTTATTTATGGGTGCACTTTCTCTATCATCACACAAAATATTATATCAGGCTACATAACTAAGTCTAATTAGTTGAGGGCAGATAAGCTTAGTCATGCTGACAACAGGATATGATGTACATACTGTATATTTTGCATGCAAGATGCATTTAGCATCAGTACAGTGCAACAGGTTTCCACCAGAGAAACTGAATTTAGTTCATGCTATGCAAATAAGAACCCTTAAATATAATTTGATAATAACAACTGTTTTAACTTGTCTGTTTGTACAGATTTAAAATGATTAGGGAAAATAAAGTACAATGAACGGCTATGTTTAATAGTGAAAGTTGCAGCATTTGCACACACACAATGCAAAGAGAACTCAAGGGATTTGGACTAAACCATCTTTTTAGCCTTAAGAAAACCATGTATAAGTGATGATAATCAGGAATAAAATCTTCAATTTGCTAGGCAGTATAAAGAATGGACTGTGGAGCATTGGAAAAAGCTCATGTTGTCTGATGCATCCAGATTTACCCTGTTCCAGAGCGATGTTCCATCATGCCTTTTACCCACCATACACACCTAAAGGGTCAGTGTTAAGATCTGGGGTTGCTTCTGTTGGTCAGGTCTACATTCACCAATCTTATGCGCCCCTCAAAAATTAGGTCAGTTGGCTATCTGAATGTACTGAATCAACACGATGACATGGGCGTATTCCAAGATGACAATGCAAGGATTCATCAGGCTCAAATTGTGAAGTGGTTCAGGAAGCATGAGACATCATTTTACACCACAAAGTCCAGACCTTAACACCACTGAGAATTTGGGATGAGCTGGAGAAGGCAGGGTACACCCTGGACAAGGTGCCAATCCATCGCAGGGCACACACACATATACTCATTCACACACTACGGGCAATTTGGGAACGCCAATTAGCCCAACCTGCATATCTTCAGACTGTGAGAGGAAACCGGTGTACACTGAGGAAACCCACTAAGCAAGGGGAGAACATGCAAGCTCCATGCACACAGAGACGGGAATCGAGCCTGGCCGGGACTCTGAACGTGCAAGGCGACAATGCTAACCACTACCACTGTGCCCCCCACTCACTCTCTATACCGCTTAATCCTGTGTTCAGGGTCACGGGGGGCCTGGAGACCCAGGGCACGAGGCAGATACACTCTGGACAGGGTGCCAAACCATCACAAGGCACAAATACATACACACTTTCACACACTCATTTACACACTACGGGCAAATTGGGAATGCCAAATAGCCTAACCTGCATGCCTTTGGCCTGTGGGAGGAAACCAGAGTACCCGGAGGAAACTCACCAAGCACGGGGAGAATATGCAAACTCCACAATGCAAGGTGCATGGTAATAGTGTTAGCTACTATACCACCATTTTGGCCAAGCAGTGTATATCAAAATATCTTAAGAAACAGCATGATGTGCTATTTTTCCACTTTTCCCCACAGTGAAAGGTTTTTGTATGGTTTTGCTTACATAGGCAGTAGTACCTTACTCTACTAAAAGTTGCTGAGAATTAAGGTTCTAGAGATCCAGCATCCAAACTGAATGTTTGGCAGTTCTACAGACTACATTTACTCATAGTTTTGGTAGCAGATGGTAGGGTTAGAATTTAACACCAACAGCATGAATCCATGGACACAACCTGCCTTGTGTAAACAATCCAGTCTGGTGTATGCTGTGTAATGGTGTGCGGAATGTGTTGATTCCAGCGCAATAACGCACCATGTCAAAAGCGAAAAATCATCTTACAGTATGGTTTCATGGCCATGACAATGAGTTCAATGTTCTTCAGTGGCCTTCCTGGACAACGAGTCTAAATCCATAAGAACACCTTCAAATTCAAATTCAAATTTTATTTGTCACATACACAGTCATACACAGTACGATATGCAGTGAAATGCTTAGACAACTGCTCGTGACCTTAAAATAAAAGACTATGAATAGGAAATAAATATGAAAAATAAAATAGAGGGTAAATTAAACTAGGAAAGAATAAAATAAAATATAAAAATTAAAGTTAAAATAAAATAACTGTACAACAATACACAATATAGAAAATATATGAAGAATATATGAACAATAAGAGCAGCTGTATGAGTAGGAAAAGAATGGTAATGTCCAGGGTTGTGCCATCCACATGTTTAAAGTGTCTTGTGCAGTGCGAATATGCTTAAAGTGATTTATTTAAAGTGACTTGTGATAGTAATTTGAGTGATGTGATGACCACCAAGTGTAGTTGTGCAGTGGTCACTAGTGTAAACGAGTGTCCAGAATGTGTGTAAAAACCATATGTGTGGGTCAGTACTGTGTGGTGGTGTGATTGAGAGACCGTATGGCCTTTGGGATGTGGTTGATCGGGAGATGCGCAGCGTGGAAGTTCATGTAAAAAAAAAATCTGCAATGAATGTGTGATGCAATCTTGTCAACATGGACCAGAGTCTCATATCTTGTGGAATTCATGCCATGAGGTATTGTGGCTGTTTTGAGACAAAAGAGAGATCCAGTATTATAATAGTGTTAAATAAAGTGTTCAGTCAGTGTATGTGAAATGAGCAAAATGACAGAAAATTTCTAGCTGTTGTTCTGGGATCCAAAATTTATTTAAAGCTCAAACAACGACCCACACTATGACAAGGTATAAAACAGTGCGAGACAGTCCCAGTATGCCTGGAGCAGATTTAGATTTAGGATGCAGAGGACGTCACTGCCATGTTGACTGAAAATGCCTTGAAAGTGGTGTACTCCAGAGGGAATGAACGAGTATGTGAGTGCTGCTTAATCTTCCATCAAGAGGCTCAGGAATCACTTTAATCTCTTCAGCTTACTTTTCCTGAACTTTCCCATTCATTGACTGAACTACTACATTTCTTTTTGCTCCCTTTAGGATCTTAGTCTTACTGGTGTAATGACAAGCTCATTCTTCCCCCAGGTTTTTGGATTAAAGGGCCTTCTTGAACCTGCTCTTTCTCTTTGGCAGGATCTCATTTCCTCTAGTAATTTGACAGGCTGCGGTTTTCATTTCTGACTTGTCACTATCTGTTATTTCTCTCACTCCATGTGTTCAACTGTTGTTGTTGGGTACTGGCACTCCTGTCATTTTTCTTTTCTGATCCTTTGCTGTACTCTACTTGCAATAATTCACCAATCGATTGGTTGTAAACAAAGCATCGGAAGAAATCTAAAAGCTTTCCTTTTTTCTTGTCTTTTCCCTTTAAAATTTTGTATTTTTTTTACTTTAACATGTTTGTTGCTGGGGCGGCACGGTGGTGTAGTGGTTAGCACTGTCGCCTTGCACCTCCAGGGTCTGGGTTCGATTCCCGTCTCTGTGTGCATGGTGTTTGCATGTTCTCCCCGTGCTTGGTGGGTTTCCTCCGGGTACTCCGGTTTCCTCCTACAGTCCAAAGATATGCAGGTTAGGCTAATTGGCGTTCCTAAATTGCCCGTAGTGTGTGATTGGGTGTGTCGTGTGTGAGTGTGTGTATGTGTGTGTGCCCTGCGATGGATTGGCACCCAGTCCAGGGTGTACCCCGCCTAGTGCCCGAAGTCTCCTGGGATAGGCTCCAGGTTCCCCGCGACCCTGAACACAGGATTAAGCGGTATAGAAAATGAATGAATGAATCAATGTTTGTTGCTGCTCAGAAGATTATTGCCTATTTTGTATTATACCTGCATGCCTCTGACAGTAGTTTGGCTGCAAGACAAATGATGTTAAGATGGAATAAAATTGTATTTGTCACATACATAACTATACACGGTATGACATACAGTAAATAGCTATCATGTGGCAGATACAGTTCTCCAGGCCCTGAAGATAGTGTTCTGTGATAAATCCAGGGAGGGTTGTGAGTAAAAGCCCCGGGATATCCATCATCAATAGCATTGCCACAGATCACAGCTTTTCACCATAATCATGTTTAAAGGTGAACTGAGGCTCTTGACATGTACAATAGCTGCATAATTTTCGACAATGTGCTTCTGCCACATGATTGGATGATTACAGAACTGCATGGATATGAATGCCACTGTCACCTTGCCACCTCCAGGGTCGAGTTTGCATGTGTTTACATATAGTACTGTTCTTCCCGTGCTTGATAGGTTTCCTCCGGGTACTCCAGTTTCCACTCACACTCCAAAGACTTGAGAGAGTCTTAGACTAATTGACGTTCCTAAATTACCCATAATGTGTGATGGACAATCGGACATCGAGCTGGCAACCTGACCCCTTAAGTAACTGTAACTGTCAAAGAAATGACATATACATTATCACCAGGGTGGGAGGTATCTGTTGCCCGATGTCTCTGATGGCATGGGAATGGACCAAAATACCAAATAAATAAATAAATAAATAAATAAATACATAAAAAAAAGAATGTGGAGTTGTAGTGCTGTTCCTGATAAACTAGACAGTGAGTATTCACTTTATTAGTGTCTACTTTATACAGTACAGTGTATATAGTTCAATAGTACAATAAAAACAATATTTTAAAAACTTATATACAGTATATATATATATATATATATATATATATATATATATATATATATATATATATATATATAAATAACAATTAAGATTCATATTTGTCATATTTATTCATATTAGTTTGTTATAATGCACTCTTCATAAAATTGTCTTTTTTTATTCTCATGAACTACATGCATAGTGATCTCGCTTCATGAAGTCTTTTTTTCCATGATTCTTTTTTATCATTATTAATATGTTAAACTTTGTTTAATTCATAAGATGTTTATTTAAAGTTTACAATATGAGCATTACACATCAGGTCTTGTATGAATAACAATAGGTTCTCCACCACAGGAAAGTCCCCAGGCCTGAGTACTCACCATGATAAGCTCTTTTTTTCCTTTTTAGTTTCAGTCTGGTTGAGGCGATAACTGCTCCTAACTGCTATAAGAAAAAGGAAGCAACTGGTTTTACTGATGTTGCACAAAATTGAACATAACAATTCATGGATAGGCGGCACGGTGGTGTAGTAGTTAGCACTGTCGCCTTGCACCTCCAGGGTCCGGGTCCGATTCCCGGCCAGGCTCGATTCCCGTCTCTGTGTGCATGAAGTTTGCATGTTCTCCCCGTGCTTGGTGGGTTTCCTCCGGGTACTCCGGTTTCCTCCCACAGTCCAAAGATATGCAGATTAGGCTAATTGGCGTTCCCAAAATTGACCATAGTGTGTGAATGAGTGTGTGTGTGTGTGTGTGTGTGTGTGTGAGTGTGTACTATGCGATGGATTGGTACGCTGTCCAGGGTGTACCCTGCCTCGTGCCCTGAGTCTCCTGCGATAGGCTCTAAATACTGGATAAAGCAGTATAGAAGATGAATGAATTAATGAATTCATGGATAAAAAAATTGTCTAATATAACAGGTATTTTAATCAAACTGGGACTTTTGATTGTACTGAATAACAGAACACCATTATAAGAATAAAAACTGTTTTCAAATAAGACAGGCTTTATTTTACATGCCTTCTACTGAAAGCTTTTTTTTTAACAGAGAACAAAAGTAAAAACTATAAAACTATAAAAATCATACAGAAATAATATTACATAAGTATATACTGTAAAGGTCAAAACCTTTCGTTTAGGTGAAGAGACAGATGTTGCTTTCTTTAGCAGAACACATTTATGTGAGTAAAAACTTCCTTTATTGTTTAATATAATCCCCTGTTACACTAATGCACTTATCCCAGCATTTCACTAGTGCTTGGATGCTATCAAGGTAAAAATGTTTTCTCAGTACTCCAGAGCCATGTTTGGACTGCCTGTTTCATGTCTGAAGCACTGGCCTCCCAGGAACTTCTTTAATAACCCAAACATGGAAATGGCTTGGAGCGAGTCCAGGACTGTACTGGGGATGTAGCAATGACTCCCAGCCAAGCTCTTGTAATGGAGATGTAGACAAAGTTCATTTGAAGATTAGAACAAGCGCTGTTTATGAATGTTTGTGCAAACAGGAAACAAAGACAGAAGAATTCCAACGTTCAAGAATCAGATGTTCCACTTGCTGAATGTTCACAAGGAACTATTGAAGTACCAAGCCACCTTGCTTGGGATCAGGCTCACGGACATACAGCCTTCTTTAAAATGTCTGTACCATTCAAATGTTTTACCGCAACAAAAAGTCCCATCATCAATGAAGTCTTCTGTAAACATGAATCGGTTTCGCTTGCATTTACAAGAAATGTCATCACCCAGTTTGATTTGAACGTCTCTTAATATTATCACAATCATCATCTACAGTATACCACTTTATCCTGTATTTAGGGACAGGGGAAGCCTAAAGCCTATCCCAGGAGACTTCGGGCACAAGGTGGGGTACACCCTGGACAGGGTGCCAATCCATCGCAGGCCTTTTAATATATTTTTTTTAATATAATTTTGAATCACTTAAAGAATGAGATTAAAAAGTTTGGGGCTCTGGTGATATTATACTGCATTTTTTTTTTACAGTGTCTGTTGTTATAAAACAATAGTTATTTTCAATGAAATGTACTGTAAAATGAAGAAAAAAAAAGACTCCTACCTCATTCCTGCCCACTTAGCTTGTACAGTATGTGATACCCATCAGCATGCCTTAGACCACCAGGCCACCCCATACCTGTGCGACCAATCATCCTCAGAGATCAGTATTTTGTGCTTTCAGTTATAGAGGTCTTGAATGTGGCAACAGGAACACAAAGCAAGACTGATAAACAAGAAAAGGACATTACAGACAAATTCACAGCAAAAAAAATAACAGAGTAATGTGATGGGATCACTTTTCTTGTAGACTCTAGTTTTATGTCTGTACTTGCTCTCTTGTTCCAAAAACCCAATTAAGACTTAAGCATTCAGTGGAAACGTGCCAAAAGCCTGGCACAATTACTCTCTCAAACCGAGCTTGCTCCTACTGTATATACGTAGTAAGAATGAAAAGGGCTCAAGGATTGTCAAACAGCTAATATTTTAGTGTCTTAAACTGTGAAAGCCAAGATTGTCAGAAAAGATTGTCGAGAAAGTCATTCCCACCTGATAAAGGAAGGCTTGAAACATGATCAGACTGAGAAAGGTCCTCACATAGATGAGTGGGTTTGCTACAAAATGGCTCTTTTTTTTACAGCACAATCTAGAGAATAATGGCAGTAACAGTCGTAACGTTAAGAGTCTGCAAGAAAATGTACATTATATGCTGATAGCAAGGTCACACGGTAATGTAAGCCAAGTGATGATTGTGAAGCTATTCTATTCTATTACCCCATTCTGCTACTGTGAGCCAGTAATGACAGGAGACGTAGACGAAGTTAATTTGAAGATTGAAGATTAGAACCCATGGAGTGTTGGAATGGCAGGTCAGAAAAGAAGACACAAGTAAATATATTTCAAGAATCAAATGATATTGTGTAGAAAATGCTAGAACTTTTCTTAATTTTAATCAAGTCAAACCTGTACTTTTAATTGCGCACAATACAGTAACAGAACAGAGAACTTGAGAGTAAAAACGTTCAGGGTCCCTGGTATATTTTTAAATAGCTTAATTCTACAATAATGTTCAAAAGTTAGTACCACCTAATTTATTTGTCTAAAAAAAAAAAAACAGTTTGACAGCGTTCACAGTTTAGAAACTTGTGGTGTCTTATTTTAACTGTTACACCTTATGAACTGTACCACAATAAACGTTATAACTATTATTTTTAGCATGTCTTAACTGCATATTACTTTTATGTACATCAATTTTTATCCTTTTACACCTGGATCTGTCATTTATTCATAAATAACAATAGAGAAAACTGAAATAAATAACACCACATTATCACCATTGTTTACCTGACATCATAGCAAATCTATTTATATATACAGTACAGTAATAGAACATATATATACTTTCAGTAATATTGTTAAAAGTCGTTTGGTAGCATACAAAGTGTTTGTGTTCAACACAAGCTAACCCTATCTAATACTAACCTATCTTAAGCCCCACCAATGAGCCAATGTTGCTGTTGGCTCAACGTTGGTTTGACATTGGAGCACTGACAAAAGGTTACCAAAATTTTGCAGACTTTGGGCCAACAGAGTAATGCTATCTGGGATGCTCAAAATCATGCAGATACAGGTCAAGAGCTTCAGTTAATGTAACTTTAAATATCAGTGAAACAGGAAAAGTGTGTTCTCTGTGACCTTAACGATGATATGGTTGTTAATAAAAGATTCTCATCCTGAATTTCACATACAGAGAGCCAAATTTCCAATATTAATCTGATAATGTCTAAATCTTTTTTTTTTTTTTTTTGGCTTTCTCTGAGAACCGAATAATCCAATTTACCATATAACATTTTTCTTTTCTAGTCTGTGAAATAAAGCAAAGGCCAGGAAGGATAATCCTTATGACTAGAGCCACAGTGATGATCGAAATTGATGACAGGTCAGTTTATACACTCCAGCTCTCTGACCATCACTCCTTGTGAAGCTTGATAATGAACTTTCAGATATGTGTCATTTGCTGACCTTGAGGATTTTTCACACTCTGGCTAAAATACTTAAAGCCTCAAAATCTGCTTGCTTAAAAAAATGCGTAATACTGTTTGTTTGCAAATGATCAGTGACTTAGCTGATGCCATATGAATTATTTATTAAAATGTTACATCACAGCTACGTATTATATATACAGTATTTCTTACTCCAACATATAAGAAAGCTTTATCTATTTGTTCATCAAAACAAAATAGATCCACATCTGTTTCACTCAGATTCACACATGCTGTTTCAATCTACCTTCACAAGATGGCAATGTTGCAGCATTACACACGCTCCACTGGAACAAGGAATTATTCAAAGCGCTAAATTCTCCATATACCTGATAGAGAATATGCATGGCCATAAGAAAATAAAAAAATAAAAAAATACAGAACAAACAGCTGTAAGCACTTGGAGCACTGAAACATGACACACAAACCGAAGGAGGAATTCATCAACGATTTTTTTTTAGATCTTTGTGAACTTTCCAGGAGTGCTCAATCAAGATGGTGAATGCAGTTTGTCTGTCTGAGCTCCGGAGCTTTAGACCCTCCCATCATTCGATGATTTATTTAATTAAAAAAAAATTATAATAATAAGATTAAAATGCTGTCTCGCCAACGATCACTTAAAAAAATCTATACTCTAGTGTGTAGATTTTTAACTGGTAAATCTCATGCTGCCTCTGAACATCTGTAGTCATTATCACATGAGAAGTTTCACCATCTGCTGAGAGGCAACTTGAGAGAAGACAGTTGAGATCCTTTAATATGATATAACATAAAGAGACAGAATAAAGTGGCAGTCTATACTTACACATGCTGCCTATGTTTCCAGCTCTTGCACGCTTCGCACTAATGGACTGAATTTACCAGGGGGTTTTGGAGAGGAGGGGGGGGGGTGAATCTAGAGACTTTCATGTACTAGAAAGTGATTTGTGCCTCATGGGCAAACCCCTGCTCTACACAAATCATTGCAAGTACCAGCAAAATGTCCTCAGCACAGTATTTTCGAAATTATTCTACCATCTTAAAGACAACTGGTGTCTACAAACCTAAAACACACATGCGCACAAACATACAGAAGACTGGATAGATTGAATGGAGGCTTATCTACTGGTGATCATGTTGTTCCTGGAATGCTCATGCACCAGGAAATGAAGTCCAGAAGTCAGGCCAAATCTCTAAATGGACAACGCTACTGCATTCCACTATCAGGCAGCTCCATGTTAACATTTTGGAAAGAAGATAAAAATGTCATAAGGGCATTTATCTCATTGGAATAAAACAAACAGGAATAAAAGCATGACAAAATAATTATGTATTAATACTGATCAGATGGTTACGAACTATGTATGTACTGTACAGTATATGGAGTGGTCTGTTTTTATTTCAGTTAATCTAATATGGCTAGAAATAATGAGGGTGATTCCATTATTTTCCTAATTATATTATATGTCTGAAATAAAATATTAATCTACTTCAACAACCTTGGGGCATATTTCAGATATATCTACAGAAAACAGCATTATAGTCCAAGACCACTTTAACTACAGTATATATCACTTTGACATACTGTACTGTGCAAATGTCTTAAGCCATACCTGTTTCTTACTGGTTCATGCCTTACTGTAAGTTAGCCCATGCTTGGTGGGTTTCCTCTGGGTACTCCATTTCGCTCCCACAGTCCAAAGATATGCAGGTTAGGTTAATTGGTGTTGCCTGAAAAACTAATACATCATTAAATAATAAAATAAAATCATTGTAGTCCCACAGCAATCAATCAAGCCTGTTACCTGACCACATTCACATAGCAATAAAAGCCCTGGTTACTTTCAATTTCATATTAATCTAAGAGCAGAATGCATCAATTACTGGCTTGAGTGCTTAAGATCACTGATGAAACAATTATATATACACTAGAGATCAAAATTAGAGAACAATTTATAAACAATTGAACAATTCTGAAATAATGTCATCTTCACTGCTCAACAGTTAAAGGAGTTTTTGTCCTGTCTATACCATGCTACCAGAACACTTTTTTCCACAAAACAACAATGACTGTAGCATGGAAAAATATTACAACAAAATTTTCTGAAGGTTACAACAGTCAGCAATTAGTAGGAAGTGTACAGGCCTCTGCTCTGAATGACTTACTGTACATTTAGGCATTTGGCAGACGCTCTTATCCAGAGCAACTTAAATTTTTTTTTATCTCATTATACATCTGAGCAGTTGAGGGTTAAGGGCCTTGCTCAAGGGCCCAACAGTGGCAACTTGGTGGTTGTGGGGTTTGAACCTTGGATCTTCCAAACCACAGTCCAATGCCTTAACCACTGAGCTACCCCTGGCCCCTGCACATCTTCAGCACATCTGCGGCCACAGGACAGCACTAGTCTCTCACACTGCTCTGGTGTGATTTTGGTCGACTCTTCTTCCAGTCTCCTCCACTGGTCTGTGACTGTAGTTGGTTTCTTGGCCATAACTTTATCGCCAAGGATTTTCCAGAGGTTCTCTATTGGATTGAGATCAGGACTCTGGGCAGGCCATGTCATTATTTCAATGTTTTCAGTTTCAAGGAACTGCTTTACCCGTTTTGCTGTGTGACATGGAGCGCTGTCCTGCATGAACACTGCAGGCTGATTGGGTGATGAACGCAGGGAAGGAACCATATGTTGTTGACGAAGGTTCTGATAAACATTTGCATGTAGCGGTATAAGAGGCCCAGCTCCTGCTGCAGAAAACATGCCCCATGACACTTCCTCCTCCACATTTCACTGACTTTTTACACACTTTGGGTTCGGTCTTTCTCCAATTTGTCGCCGAACATTATGTTTCCCATCGGACCCAAATAAATTAAACTTGCTTTCATCACTGAAGTGAACTTTGGACCAGTTCTCCTCTGTCCACAGAGCTCCTCAGCAACGCTTAGTCTAGCCTTTTGATTCTTTCTGCTAATGAGAGGTTTGGACAAATACTTACCCTGTTCAGCGCTGAACTGGTGAGCAATTCCAGCTGCAGTGTGGAAACAATTGCCCATTGAGATCCTCCGCAGTATCCTGTCCTCTCTTGTATATGTCTTCTCTGGACAACCAGCCTTATTGGGGGACTTGAATGAGTTTGTGATGTTGTAAAGATTCAATATTCTTGAAATGACAGATTTGAAACGACCAACTTGTCTTGCTATGGCTGATAGGGTCATCCCTTTGGCCTTCACAACCTGCTGCCGGAGGCTTTCAGTCACTTTAGAATGGCCCACCATCTTGCAGAGTCAGTGAAACTGGAAGTTACTGTAGTCTGCCAGTTAAATAGGGGTTGACAGGTAATCAAGGAAATTAGCACCATGTGCCAGATTAACACCAATAACTGGGAGGTATCTGAAAGTGTTCTTTAATTTTGATCAGTGTGTTTTCTGCAAAATAATGTTTTTTGTTGAAATGCCTTAGTTATTTTGTGGAAAAGGTGTTCTGGTAGCATGGTATAGACAAGACAAAAACTCCTTAAACTGTTGAGCAGTGGAGATGACATTATTTCAGAATTGTTCAATTGTTTATGAATTGTTCTCTAATTTTGATCGCCAGTGTATACAGTGGTGTGAAAAACTATTTGCCCCCCTCCTGATTTCTTATTCTTTTGCATGTTTATTACACAAAATGTTTCTGATCATCAAACACATTTAACTATTTGTCAAAGATAACACAAGTAAACACAAAATGCAGTTTTTAAATGAGGGGTTTTATTATTTAGGGAGAAAAAAAATCCAAACCTACATGGCCCTGTGTGAAAAAGTAATTGCCCCCTGAACCTAATAACTGGTTGGGCCACCCTTAGCAGCAATAACTGCAATCAAGCGTTTGCGATAACTTGCAACGAGTCTTTTACAGCGCTCTGGAGGAATTTTGGCCCACTCATCTTTGCAGAATTGTTGTAATTCAGCTTTATTTGAGGGTTTTCTAGCATGAACCGCCTTTTTAAGGTCATGCCACAACATCTCAATAGGATTCAGGTCAGGACTTTGACTAGGCCACTCCAAAGTCTTCATTTTGTTTTTCTTCAGCCATTCAGAGGTGGATTTGCTGGTGTGTTTTGGGTCATTGTCCTGCTGCAGCACCCAAGATCGCTTCAGCTTGAGTTGACGAACAGATGGCCGGACATTCTCCTTCAGAATTTTTTGGTAGACAGTAGAATTCATGGTTCCATCTATCACAGCAAGCATTCCAGGTCCTGAAGCAGCAAAACAACCCCAGACCATCACACTACCACCACCATATTTTACTGTTGGTATGATGTTCTTTTTCTGAAATGCTGTGCTACTTTTACGCCAGATGTAACGGGACACGCACCTTCCAAAAAGTTCAACTTTTGTCTCGTCGGTCCACAAGGTATTTTCCCAAAAGTCTTGGCAACCATTGAGATGTTTTTTTTAGCAAAATTGAGATGAGCCTTAATGTTCTTTTTGCTTAAAAGTGGTTTGCGCCTTGGAAATCTGCCATGCAGGCCATTTTTGCCCAGTCTCTTTCTTATGGTGGAGTCATGAACACTGACTTTAATTGAGGCAAGTGAGGCCTGCAGTTCTTTAGATGTTGTCCTGGGGTCTTTTGTGGCCTCTCAGATGAGTTTTGTCTGCGCTCTTGGGGTAATTTTGGTCGGCCGGCCACTCCTGGGAAGGTTCACCACTGTTCCATGTTTTTGCCATTTGTGGATAATGGCTCTCACTGTGGTTCTCTGGAGTCCCAAAGCTTTAGAAATGGCTTTATAACCTTTAGCAGACTGATAGATCTCAATTACTTCTGTTCTCATTTGTTCCTGTATTTCTTTGGATCTTGGCATGATGTCTAGCTTTTGAGGTGCTTTTGGTCTACTTCTCTGTGTCAGGTAGCTCCTATTTAAGTGATTTCTTGATTGAAACAGGTGTGGCAGTAATCAGGCCTGGGGGTGACTACAGAAATTTAACTCAGGTGTGATAAACCACAGTTAAGTTATTTTTTAACAAGGGGGGCAATCACTTTTTCACACAGGGCCATGTAGATTTTGAGTTTTTTTTCTCCCTTAATAACGTAAACCTTCATTTAAAAACTGCATTTTGTGTTAAATTATGTTATCTTTGACTAATAGTTAACTTTTTTGATGAGCAGAAACATTTAAGTGTGACAAACATGCAAAAGAATAAGAAATCAGGAAGGGGGCAAATAGTTTTTCACACCACTGTATATGCCTAACAGAAGGCATTGGCATTATTATGGATGAGAAATTAGAGGTTTAATACATGTGTTTGAATGAACTTTGAATGACATATTTCGAAATGCAAATTTAAGTTAACTTTTTATTACAATTCAAGAACATTAAATTGATTCAATTAATTTAACTGGCTTATAGACTCTGTAAATAAATGAAATAAATTAGAGGAATTGGAATTGTGCTTCCTTTAGATTTAAATGCAAATAGTCACCAGCACTTTAGTTGATTCAATTTAAGTCCTTTCAAACCCATTCTTCTAAAGAGAAGAAGTCAATACAAATGTCAACTGTGAATGGCTTTACCATGCAACTAAACAAATTAATGAAAAAATCTGAAGGGTACAAAAACTGGATCTGGGTGGATGTCATTTGTCAGAAATTGCTTAAATGCACCACAATACTGTTTGGACAGTTTGTTCTATTTTATGGTAATAATTAAGCCATAAAATAGAACAAATAAGTATGATATTTGGTCACATGTGAAATCGATTCCCAGCCAAAACCCAGGAACTGCAGTACTGATCCCAAGTCGAATAAAATGGGAGGGTTGCGTCAGGAAGAGCATCCACAGTAAAACCTGTGCCAAGTTGTGTGCAGATCAGATGGTCTGCTGTACCAACTCCTTGCCGGAGAAACCGAAAGCCAAACAACAACATCTTCTCATCATAATTTTCTTTAATTTTCCAAATAAGCCAGGCTTTACGTTACTTCACATGCCTTATACTGTAAGTTTTTTTTAAAATGGAGAACAAAAGTAAAAACTCATTACAAAAAAGAAACAATATTACATAAAGAAATAAAATTACATCCAGTATACAGTATGTATATAGAGGTCAAAACCTTTCTTTGTTTGAAAGTCCTATTAAGTGAAGAGATACTACTTTCACCATGTAGAAATATAGATGTATGTATGTACTGTATGTATGTATGTATGTATGTATGTATGTATGGATGGATGGATGATAGATGAACGGATGGATGGATGGATGGATGCATGAATATACAGATGAATAGAAACTCTATTGATCCTGAAAAATATTTCAGATATCCAGAAGCAATAGAGACAGTAACACACTGACAGGTTGTATAGCTTACATACTGTATAGTCAGTACACACAGGATAATGTGAGAACAGACTGTCATGCACACTCAATCCGCGACCGGCAATAGAGGTGTTGTGAAGTAATGCGGTCGCGAACCAGGAAGTATAAGAGGAGTAAACAAACCACGGCACATCGCTCAGTCATTGAGTTTGCCCATGTCACCTCAGATCTTTTCGCCGAATCGTGAGTACTCACTTTCTTGTGTTTGCTTTCAGATTGAGTGTGTGTTTATAGGATGCGGGTTAAATTGGTTTAAATTGAAATGGGGAGCAAGGGTGTTTATCCCTTGCTCCCCATTTGTGAGAGTTAAAACAAATCGTGTTTAGTTATCCTGCCTACTCGTGTTACGCTACAAAGGGCTAACCCCTAAAGCTACATCTTTTGGTCTACTCAGGTCAGTTCTTGACAGAATGACTGAGCCATCCGTGGTGAACCCAGCGGATCATGCGCGCCTCTGCAATGTGGTGAACCAGCATGCCGTGCTTATCGAAAGCTAACCGGAGAGATCGCTACTCTGCGCCAGAGTGTCCAAGACGTCGCGGCCTAGCGGCGCGGGGTTGCGGAGCTCCGGCAGGAGAACACGGATCTCTGCGCAGCTGTCGCTAACGCGGTTAGCCGGCCACCCACCACAACCTCCGCCCTCCCTCCCCCGCGCCCCCCCTTCTGATGTTTTCCTCTCTCTACCAGACAAATGGGAAGGCACGGACGGGAAATGTAGTGTGTTCCTAACGGCTTTAGATCTGGTGTTTGAGTTCAATTCCACCAAGTACTCCACCGATCGGCTGCGCATTGCGCTACTCGTTTCGTTGCTATCCGGGCAGGCAGCTGAGTGGGCCACGGCAGTTCTTAGATCAGATTCAGACACCGCCCATTCTTACAATGAATTCACTTGCCAGCTCAAACTTACCTTTGAACATCCTGCAGGCAAGGTGGAGACCGACACCAAGCTCTACCACATGCGGCAGGGAGGATCGTCAGTGAGTCGCTACAGTATACAGCCGAATTCCTCACCCACGCTGTACAGACATCCTGGGGAGACGACGCGCTCCGGACATCCTATTACGAGGGACTGGCTTCGCGTATTAAGGACGAACTTGCCGGACAAGAGCTTCCCACCACACTGGAGGGACTGATCCAGCTCACTCTCCGCATCGATCTGCGCCTTCTCTCAACAAAACATTCGTTGTGGAGGTGGACGCGTCGAATGTGGGCGCCAGCGCTGTTCTCTCTCAATGAGGCCCAGATCAGAAGCTACACCCCTGTAGCTTCTTCTCCAAGAAATTTAACCGCACGGCGATACGGTTTAGGGGACCGCGAACTGTTGGGCATAAAGTGGGCCTTGGAAGAATGGCGTCACTGGCTCCAGGGCGCCAGTGAGCCGTTCATTGTCTGGACGGATCATCAAAACCTCATAACCTTTCGAAACATCAAACAACTTAATCCGCGGCAGGCACAATGGGCTTTATTTTTCGAACAGTACAACTTCCACCTGTCATACCGCCCGGGGTCAAAAAACACCAAGGCCGACACCCTCTCACGACAACACGAGGAAGATGCCCAACGTGCCTGTCACGCCCCTAGATGCACACCGCCCTGGATTTCATCACGGGCCTGCCGGTTTCCGAAGGAAAAGACACCATCCTAACCATCGTCCGCTTGCATGGGTTCCCTAAAGACATCGTCTAGGACAGGGTGCCCCAGTTCACTGCCCAGTTCTGGAAGGCCTTCTGCCATCTGATCGATTCCACCAGTAGTCTGTAATCCAGTTACGGTCAGACGGATCGAACCAACCAATAGCTGGAGCGCTATAAGAGATGCTTTGTTTCTGATCTCCAGCACTCCTGGGCCCGCTACCTCACATGGGCAGAGCTGTCCCACAACCTTCACGTCTCCTCTCCTACCAGCCTAAGCCCATTTGAGGCTTGCTATGGTTTGATGTACCACCATACAACAGTTCGTCCTCGCCAAAACCTCACCATCCAACGCGCCAGCACCAGCTACGTCGCCCAACATCGCCATCGACACCCTCCGGGACGTTTGTACAAAGTAGATGACATGGTATGACTTTCCACAAAAAACCTACATCTACATACGGAATCACGGAAACTCTCACCGAGATTAATCGGACCATATCGAATCACTCTACGGATTAACCCTGTCACTTACCAGCTCCAGCTGCCTGCGGCGCTCCGGATTCACCCAATATTCCATACATCTCAACTCAAACCCTTCATCACCTCTCCAATGATTACACCCACCCCCCCTGCTCCTCCTCCCCACATCATCGACGGTGGTCCCGCCTACACTGTGTGTCGGATCCTCGATTCGTGCAGGCTATGGCCCCAAGGAACGGTCTTGGATTCCGGCCTGGTTCATTCCCGAACTAATTCGAGACTACCGTCGTCGGGTATCCTCCACCCCAGGACCGTCAGGAGCTGATCCTGGACAGGGGGTTACTGTCATGCACACTCAATTCGCGACCGGCACTAGGACCCGGGCGTAATGTGGTCGCGAACCAGGACGTATAAGAGGAGTAAACAAACCACGACACATTGCTCAGTCATTGATAGGGTTGGGTATCGTTTGGGTTTTTTTCGATACCGGTGCCAAATCGACACTTTGAAAACGGTACCGGTGCCAAAACGGTGCCTGAACCGATACTTTTAAGCCAAAAAATTATAGTGGATGACTCAAGAATGAATTTTTATTGAAAAAAAAATTTTATGCTTAAAATTTAACAATATATTAAAAGTTTAAAATATATATGAAATATGTAAGCTTCAAATTTTAGCAATTCTTTTGCAGAAATTTCACCATATTTGCCTTTTCTGTCAAAATACGACACCTTTCCTGACTTATTGCCCTGCACAGGACATGCATAGCCTTCTTTGCAATGGTAAATGGGGTCACTGTTGTAGTACTACTAGTACAGGTTGAAAGCCATAATTATAAACAGAATCCATGTTACATTAGTTTTTTACAAATCGTTTGACTATTTGTTAGCATGAATGCAAGATTTGCATTTTGCTATTAACGTTACACTATACTACTACTAACCTGCGGAAAGTCTGCTGTCGGCATCATAATCAGTGACTCCTTTTTGATACAGTTGGTATGACTGGGACTGAGGGTCGTCCACACCGATAGCGCCAGCTGTTGTCCGCAAGAAAACACGGTGCCTCCCTCTGCTTTTAACTTTATTAAAAGATCTACAAGATGGCGCCGGTGAGGTCGGCTGCCGTCACGACTGCTCCGACCACCTTTTCTTTGTTTTTGTTCTTTAAGTTAGTTTTCAGTGTTTTAAAATCGGCAAAATCACCACCATTGAGTACATTAGGTATGATAGAGACACTCTTGTTTCTATTGGTATACAATGTACTCACAATTTGACGTTTTTAACTCCGGATCCGAGCTGGCCGAGTGAGATCCTGAGGGAGAACAATGGACGCGACGCGAAGCGGCGGCCTCGAGGGAGACGAGCTGGAGTGAGGAACCGGCTGAGAACCCATGCACACCGCACACCTCTGCCTAGTATCCTGCTCGCCAACGTCCAGTCACTGGAGAACAAGCTCGATGACCTCAGGCCCAGGATAAAGTTCCAGAGAGACATTCGGGACTGCAATCTCCTCTGCTTCACCGAGACATGGCTGCACCTAGCGGTGCCAGACCACGCCATACAACCAGCCGAGTTCTTCTTGGTTCACCGCATGGACAGGACGCGGGACTCGGGGAAGTCAAGGGAAGGCGGCGTGTGCTTAATGGTGAACAACAGCTGGTGCAACAGCGCGAGCGTTGTTCCTCTTACACGCTCCTGCACACCAAATATGGAACTACTGTCCATCATGTGTCGTCCATTTTATCTTCCACGGGAGTTCACATCGGTCATAATCAGTGCCGTTTACATTCCACCACAAGCAGACACTGACACTGCCTTATGCGAGCTGCATGAGGCACTCACACAGCACCAGACACAGCACCGGGACGCTGCACTCATTGTGGCAGGGGATTTTAATAGTGCCAACCTCAAACGCGCAGCTCCGAACTTTTATCAGCACATCACCTGCCCCACCAGGGGCGAAAGGACACTGGACCATTGTTATACCACGGTCAAAGACGGTTACAAGGCACAATCTCGTCCAGCGTTTGGTAAATCCGACCACGCCGCCATCTTCCTCATGCCAAAATATAAACAAAGGCTGAAACCTTTGGTTCAGAGGGAGGTCGTGCGCTGGACGGACCAATCGGTGACCGCGTTACAGGACGCACTTGATGACGCAGACTGGGACATGTTCAGAAACAGCTCCGATGATGACGTCAGCGTGTTTACCGAAGCGGTTGTGGGATTTATTGGGAAGCTAGTAGACGATACGGTGGAGAAAAAGACTATCAGAACGTTTCCCAACCAGAAGCCATGGGTGGATAAAACCATCCGCGACGCTCTGAGATCTCGCACAGCTGCCTACAACACGGGACTTGCGTCAGGGGACATGGAACCGTACAAGGCTGCGTCATACAACGTGCGGAAGGCGGTGAAAGAGGCGAAGCAGCGCTACGGGAGAAAACTAGAATCACAGCTTCAACAGAGTGACTCTAGGAGCCTGTGGCAGGGACTAAGAACAATAACGGACTATAAAGCACCAACATCCGGTGTGACGAACGCGGACGCGACTCTGGCAGACGAGCTCAACACCTTCTATGCTCGCTTCGAGGCTGCAGCTAAAGACGCTAGCGATGCTAATGCTAATGGCGCTAATGCTAACGGCGCTAATGCTAGCGGCGCTAACGGCTGCAGACAGGAAGACACTACCAGCACCGGGAACGCACTCATCATCTCCGAGCACGACGTGAGGAGAGCCTTCAAGAGAGTGACCACCAGGAAAGCAGCAGGACCAGACGGCATCTCTGGTCGTATTCTCAAAGCCTGCGCAGACCAGCTAGCACCTGTGTTCACTGAGATATTCAACATCTCTCTATCTCAGTCGGTGATCCCCACATGCTTCAAAGAGTCCATCATTGTTCCTGTCCCGAAGAAACCACATCCTGCTTCCCTCAATGACTATCGCCCTGTAGCCCTCACCTCAGTAGTGATGAAGTGCTTTGAATGCCTTATCAGAGACTTCATCATTTCTTCACTACCCGACACACTGGACCCACTACAGTTTGCATACCATCAGAACCGCTCCACAGACAATGCAATCTCTCATCTCCTCCACACATCACTCACTCACCTAGACACTAGGAAAGGGAATTATGTTAAAATGCTCTTCATCGACTACAGCTCTGCTTTTAATACCATAATTCCCTCCACACTCACCACCAAGCTGGAGCACCTGGGACTGAACTCATCTATATGTCTGTGGATCTCCAATTTTCTGACTGGCAGACCACAGGCAGTAAGGATGGGTGGACATGTCTCAGCCACACTCACTCTCAGCACTGGAGCCCCCCAGGGTTGTGTTCTGAGCCCCCTGCTGTACTCTTTGTACACCCACGACTGCGTGGCCACTACCAACTCCACCTCCATCATCAAGTTTGCTGACGACACCGTCGTGGTCGGACTGATCACCAACAATGATGAGTCGGACTACCTAGAGGAGATTGGAAATCTGGAGAACTGGTGCCAGAGGAACAATCTCCTCCTGAACGTCAGTAAGACAAAGGAGCTGATAGTGGACTTTAGTACAAAGCAGGAGAGGAACTACCAGACCCCCGTCATCAACAGGATCCCAGTGGAGAGAATGGACAGCTTCAGATACCTCGGTGTTCACATCACGCAGGACCTGTCATGGTCCTGTCACATCAACACCGTGGTGAAAAAAGCTCGGCAGCGTCTCTACCACCTCAGACGCTTGAGAGACTTTAGACTGCCCTCCAAGGTGCTCAGGAACTTCTACTCCTGCACCATAGAGAGCATCCTGACGGGAAACATCACGACCTGGTTCGGGAACAGCACCATGCAGGACAGACGAGCTCTACAGAGGGTGGTGCGATCAGCCGAGCGCATCATCCGCTGTTACGGTTTCCTATTTAGATGTTAAATTTGCTCTTAATGTCTAAGGGGGATAGGAAGCCGACATAAGAAAATAAAAAAAAAGGAAGGTTAATATTTTGTAAACCGTCACTGATTACTATTTGAGAAGACCTTTATGAACAAGAATGAGACAAACTCCAGAGTAGCGCTAAGTTTTAACAAACTTTAGTAATTTAAAGCACCAAAACACACAGTGGAAACCAATAGTACAAATAGTGAAAGAAAGAATATTTACAGAAAATATATACAAAGTAATAAATAGTCATTCAACGGTGGGAGCCACGAGCAGAGCTTAAATCAAAGAAATAAATAAAACAAAACACCTTCTAACTTATGCGCGGCAGTCAATCTAACCAATAAACACAATGAAAACAAAATCAGGGCTTGGGATGCCCGCTAACTACACTAACTAGCCAAAACATAAGTACAACAAGTAGCTCTCACTCCTATCTAGTGTGTCTAAACAAAGTCTAACTCTACGTGCTGTTTATGTAAACCCTAGGGCGTACTAACCTGGACTCGACACCGCGAATAGAGACACGTCCAAGAACTCGTACCGGGCGGAGTTGGGACGAACAATACACGTAAAGAGAGAGTAGCGTATCACGAACACACCATTCACAAATCACCATGACAACATATATATGAATGAAACAAAAGCCGCCGCTGGCTGCGTCACTTCCGGGTTCTTATACTCGGCTAGGGCAGTCTCATTGGTTCCCACGGGAATCGCGGTCGCGCTGGAAACCATGATTGACGGGTGCGATGCCCAATCCCAGGACCTGAAAGACATAGGCACCAAAATACATGCAAAATACTACGGGACGTAACATCCGCACTGAGCTCCCTGACCTGCACTCCATCTACAGCAAGCGGTGCTGGACTAAGGCCAGGAAGATCATGAAGGACCTCAGTCACCCCAGTAATGGACTGTTCTCTTTGTTGCGGTCTGGGAAGCGATTCCGCTCCCTAAAGGCCAACACAGAGAGGCTGAGGAGGAGCTTCTTCCCGCAAGCGATAAGGTCTCTCAATCACACCTCCACACAGGACTAATAACATCTTTTAAGCTCACAACACTGACTGGACAATCATGGACACATTCAGACACACTTGCACTAAATACTCATACATCTGGACAATTGCACATGTCACCTTTCATGCATATTTGCACAACCACTGACACTTTAATTCTATATACAGTGGTGTGAAAAACTATTTGCCCCCCTCCTGATTTCTTATTCTTTTGCATGTTTGTCACACAAAATGTTTCTGATCATCAAACACATTTAACTATTAGTCAAAGATAACACAAGTAAACACAAAATGCAGTTTTTAAATGAGGGGTTTTATTATTTAGGGAGAAAAAAAATCCAAACCTACATGGCCCTGTGTGAAAAAGTAATTGCCCCCTGAACCTAATAACTGGTTGGGCCACCCTTAGCAGCAAAAACTGCAATCAAGCGTTTGCGATAACTTGCAACGAGTCTTTTACAGCGCTCTGGAGGAATTTTGGCCCACTCATCTTTGCAGAATTGTTGTAATTCAGCTTTATTTGAGGGTTTTCTAGCATGAACCGCCTTTTTAAGGTCATGCCACAACATCTCAATAGGATTCAGGTCAGGACTTTGACTAGGCCACTCCAAAGTCTTCATTTTGTTTTTCTTCAGCCATTCAGAGGTGGATTTGCTGGTGTGTTTTGGGTCATTGTCCTGCTGCAGCACCCAAGATCGCTTCAGCTTGAGTTGACGAACAGATGGCCGGACATTCTCCTTCAGGATTTTTTGGTAGACAGTAGAATTCA
Organism: Channallabes apus; assembly: GCA_030522415.1. Classification (NCBI taxonomy): domain Eukaryota; kingdom Metazoa; phylum Chordata; class Actinopteri; order Siluriformes; family Clariidae; genus Channallabes; species Channallabes apus. The sequence continues at coordinate 24,349,177 of CM060121.1, forward strand.
TGGTTCCATCTATCACAGCAAGCCTTCCAGGTCCTGAAGCAGCAAAACAACTGAAATATGCAGTGAAATGCTTATACGACCGCCAGTGACCTTAAAAAAAAAAAAAAAAGCTTGTACGTAAAATAAATAATCAATAAAAAGGAAATACTAAAGAAATAATTTTAACTAGTAAAATTAACTGTACAATAAGGGCATAATAAAATATTGCAAAAATATAGAAATATAGGGTAGATAGAGTATATATGTACAGTGGTGTGAAAAACTATTTGCCCCCTTCCTGATTTCTTATTCTTTTGCATGTTTGTCACACTTAAATGTTTCTGCTCATCAAAAACCGTTAACTATTAGTCAAAGATAACATAATTGAACACAAAATGCAGTTTTTAAATGAAGGTTTACGTTATTAAGGGAGAAAAAAAACCTCCAAATCTACATGGCCCTGTGTGAAAAAGTGATTGCCCCCCTTGTTAAAAAATAACTTAACTGTGGTTTATCACACCTGAGTTCAATTTCTGTAGTCACCCCCAGGCCTGATTACTGCCACACCTGTTTCAATCAAGAAATCACTTAAATAGGAGCTACCTGACACAGAGAAGTAGACCAAAAGCACCTCAAAAGCTAGACATCATGCCAAGATCCAAAGAAATTCAGGAACAAATGAGAACAAAAGTAATTGAGATCTATCAGTCTGGTAAAGGTTATAAAGCCATTTCTAAAGCTTTGGGACTCCAGCGAACCACAGTGAGAGCCATTATCCACAAATGGCAAAAACATGGAACAGTGGTGAACCTTCCCAGGAGTGGCCGGCCGACCAAAATTACCCCAAGAGCGCAGACAAAACTCATCCGAGCGGCCACAAAAGACCCCAGGACAACATCTAAAGAACTGCAGGCCTCACTTGCCTCAATTAAGGTCAGTGTTCACGACTCCACCATAAGAAAGAGACTGGGCAAAAACGGCCTGCATGGCAGATTTCCAAGGCGCAAACCACTTTTAAGCAAAAAGAACATTAAGGCTCGTCTCAATTTAGCTTAAAAAAACATCTCAATGATTGCCAAGACTTTTGGGAAAATACCTTGTGGACCGACAAGACAAAAGTTTAACTTTTTGGAAGGTGCGTGTCCCGTTACATCTGGCGTAAAAGTAACACAGCATTTCAGAAAAAGAACATCATACCAACAGTAAAATATGGTGGTGGTAGTGTGATGGTCTGGGGTTGTTTTGCTGCTTCAGGACCTGGAAGGCTTGCTGTGATAGATGGAACCATGAATTCTACTGTCTACCAAAAAATCCTGAAGGAGAATGTCCGGCCATCTGTTCGTCAATTCAAGCTGAAGCGATCTTGGGTGCTGCAGCAGGACAATGACCCAAAACACACCAGCAAATTCACCTCTGAATGGCTGAAGAAAAACAAAATGAAGACTTTGGAGTGGCCTAGTCAAAGTCCTGACCTGAATCCTATTGAGATGTTGTGGCATGACCTTAAAAAGGCGGTTCATGCTAGAAAACCCTGAAATAAAGCTGAATCACAACAATTCTGCAAAGATGAGTGGGCCAAAATTCTTCCAGAGCGCTGTAAAAGACTCGTTGCAAGTTATCGCAAACGCTTGATTGCAGTTATTGCTGCTAAGGGTGGCCCAACCAGTTATTAGGTTCAGGGGGCAATTACTTTTTCACACAGGACCAGGTTTGGTTTGGATTTTTTTCCTCCCTATATTTTAAAACCCCTCATTTAAAAACTGCATTTTGTGTTTACTTGTGTTACTGTATCTTTGACTAATAGTTAAATGTGTTTGATGATCAGAAACATTTTGTGTGACAAACATGCAAAAGAATAAGAAATCAGGAGGGGGCAAATAGTTACACACCACTGTATATATATATATATATATATATATATATATATATATATATATATATATATATATATATATATATATATATATATATATATATATATAAAAATAAGACAAGCGTTAGCCTAGATCTCCTAGTCCACATGCAGTCCCTGCTACAGTAATTCTGTCAGTTGAAGATCCTCTACTCAAACACCAGTGTTAAACCAAACCAAACACACTGAAAGCTATTTATAATATCTCCAAATGCCTTAAAGGCCTGCAAACAGCTGATTTGCTACTCCAAATGTTCCCCATGCTTAAATGTCTGTCATCCTACAAGTCTATGGCTTGAAATAATTCCAATGACATTCGACACATCACGCACTAAATAATTTTGAGAAAACATTCCTGAGTGTGACGTTTTTGTTTTCTTCTACAGTACAGCTCTCGATAAAGCCAGTAGCTATAACTATTCAACCAAATCACAGGGCACAAAAAGAAAAAGGTTCTCAGCATTACTAAGCGTTATTGAAGTGGAAATCCTTGTATATTCCCTATCCATAAATCAAACTGTGCTTGAAAAAGAAAAATTACAATGTACATTTACAGTGGTGTGAAAAACTATCTGCCCCCCTCCTGATTTCTTATTCTTTTGCATGTTTGTCACACAAAATGTTTTTGATCATTAAACACATTTAACTATTAGTCAAAGATAACACAAGTAAACACAAAATGCAGTTTTTAAATGAGGGGTTTTATTATTTAGGGAGAAAAAAAATCCAAACCTACATGGCCCTGTGTGAAAAAGTAATTGCCCCCTGAACCTAATAACTGGTTGGGCCACCCTTAGCAGCAATAACTGCAATCAAGCGTTTGCGATAACTTGCAACGAGTCTTTTACAGTGCTCTGGAGGAATTTTGGCCCACTCATCTTTGCAGAATTGTTGTAATTCAGCTTTATTTGAGGGTTTTCTAGCATGAACCGCCTTTTTAAGGTCATGCCACAACATCTCAATAGGATTCAGGTCAGGACTTTGACTAGGCCACTCCAAAGTCTTCATTTTGTTTTTCTTCAGCCATTCAGAGGTGGATTTGCTGGTGTGTTTTGGGTCATTGTCCTGCTGCAGCACCCAAGATCGCTTCAGCTTGAGTTGATGAACAGATGGCCGGACATTCTCCTTCAGGATTTTTTGGTAGACAGTAGAATTCATGGTTCCATCTATCACAGCAAGCCTTCTAGGTCCTGAAGCAGCAAAACAACCCCAGACCACCACACTACCACCACCATATTTTACTGTTGGTATGATGTTCTTTTTCTGAAATGCTGTGTTACTTTTACGCCAGATGTAACGGGACACGCACCTTCCAAAAAGTTCAACTTTTGTCTCGTCGGTCCACAAGGTATTTTCCCAAAAGTCTTGGCAATCATTGAGATGTTTTTTTTAGCAAAATTGAGACGAGCCTTAATGTTCTTTTTGCTTAAAAGTGGTTTGCGCCTTGGAAATCTGCCATGCAGGTGTTTTTGCCCAGTCTCTTTCTTATGGTGGAGTCGTGAACACTGACCTTAATTGAGGCAAGTGAGGCCTGCAGTTCTTTAGATGTTGTCCTGGGGTCTTTTGTGGCCTCTCGGATGAGTTGTCTCTGCGCTCTTGGGGTAATTTTGGTCGGCCGGCCACTCCTGGGAAGGTTCACCACTGTTCCATGTTTTTGCCATTTGTGGATAATGGCTGTCACTGTGGTTCGCTGGAGTGCCAAAGCTTTAGAAATGGCTTTATAACCTTTACCAGACTGATAGATCTCAATTACTTTTGTTCTCATTTGTTCCTGAATTTCTTTGGATCTTGGCATGATGTTTAGCTTTTGAGGTGCTTTTGGTCTACTTCTCTGTGTCAGGTAGCTCCTATTTAAGTGATTTCTTGATTGAAACAGGTGTGGCAGTAATCAGGCCTGGGGGTGACTACAGAAATTGAACTCAGGTGTGATAAACCACAGTTAAGTTATTTTTTAACAAGGGGGGCAATCACTTTTTCACACAGGGCCATGTAGATTTGGAGTTTTTTTTCTCCCTTAATAACGTAAACCTTCATTTAAAAACTGCATTTTGTGTTCAATTTTGGTATCTTTGACTAATAGTTAACGGTTTTTGATGAGCAGAAACATTTAAGTGTGACAAACATGCAAAAGAATAAGAAATCAGGAAAGGGGCAAATAGTTTTTCACACCACTGTATTATTACCACAGCAACAACATTACAGGCCCTGAAGGATTAGTTTTTTGTCACACATCCCCCTTGTGCATCACCACATGAGTTGTTTACTGTTTCTCTTTTGGAAGACATTTAATCAGCTGTAGATTCGTTTCATTACGCACCTTTATATCATTAAGATGAAATATTTCTTCTTGTGATACACATCAACAGTGACAGACATGACATCTATGACATTTCTATTTGCATTGCTACAATGGGTGTTGCAAAACGAAATGAAGTGAGGGCACATACGGTAAAGCCTGCTCGTACCTTCCCTGCATCAGATGTTTCATATTTTCTAGGTTGACATTTATGATATCAACCTGTATACAAAAGATCAGATTGTCTAATCTCATGCCTTCTATTAAAGATGATGCTCAAATGACGTGCCAGTGGAGTTGATATAGCTTGGATTATTAAGGCTTTGTGGAATCTGTCAACTCTCAGTCATTTCACACTGTCATTAAAGCAAAAAAAAAAAAAGTGTAAAGACTCAAGTTGCTGTGGATAATATTATTTCTAATGACTAACATCTGTTATGAATTAAAAAAAGAATTATAAATGGAAACTTTTCCATTAGAGCTCTCAGCCTACTGGACCTCACTGTATTAGCAATAAATTTACATATGAATTTGCTCTTTATAAATGTTCCTAGACTGCCCCCTCATGCTCAGAAGCATTTAGAGTACAGTATCTGCACTCATCTGGGTCTGATCCTTTTTTCTTCTCAAAGTCACTAATTTGCCTTTTTTTTATCTACTGTATGAGTGTCCTAAAGTTAATAAGTACACAATCTTTATTTTAATAACCATGTCTGCAGTTGTAATTTCATTGCATTCACCAAAGATTAAAATATCTAAAAGGTCTCTGATTAGAGTTTTGCAATACTTATATATAATTATATATATATAAAAAAAAAGGCAAGACCAGTAATTTTGGTTTGGTAGAAAATGGCAAATGGTGCACACGATTCAACTTCTTAGCATGATTACTGATAAAAACGAATGGTTGCAATTATTGTAGCTGCCTCATATAATTATAAATGCTTAACTTGAATTAAGGGGTGAGAATTGCTTTATTATAACTTTTTAAAATCACTGTTATGCAAAACAGTACACTAGAATAGCACTTGTCAAGGATGACTGTGGCGAATTACTACAATGAAAAACGGCGCAATACAAACATTTCATTGCTCTTGATTTTTCCTCAAGTTCGGGTTTTAAACATGTACACACTGAAAACTGGTACAAAAATTTCATTCATTATAAGTGGATGAAGTCAGAGTGGCTTCTGAAGACCAGAGCAGAATTTACCTTCGTGTGCTCTTGACCACATACTGGAATAATTTCCATCTTTCTGCTGCTTACCAATCCCAAGATGCCAGTAAACCCCTGTTAATACACTACTGTTACTGGAAGGCGTTTGCCCTGTCGTTAAAATATATATTACAAACAATTTTCCCCTCGTTAAAGTGACACTTTCTCATAAAGTCCACCATGTTTGTATCAATATACATCTTTCTGATTAATTTCAAAATCAATCATCTTATTTAATACAGACCAAGCATATTGCGGTGTGTGTGTGGTTGTCCTTGTTTGTGTGTGTGTTTTTATGTATTTAGTCCAGTTTTATACTAATACTGAGACTTTTCCAGTCATTGGAATTGCTCTTTGCTTACATGATGCTACACACACACACACACACACACACACACACACACACACACACACACACTTACATTTATGGCATTTTGGCAGATACCCTTAGCCAGAGTGACTTTATAAAAAAAAATTTTTACATCTCATTATACAGCTGAGCAGTTGAAGGTTAAGGGCCCGGTCATGCGGGTCAGTCGTTGCTCAATGGTTAAGCCATTGGACAATGATTTGGAAGGTTTCAGGTTTAAACCCCATAACTACCAAGTTGCCACTGTAACTCTTAACGGCAACACGGTTGGGTTTGAACCTGGCACCTTCTGATAAGGGGAATACCTTAACCACTGATCTACCCCTGGATCATTGGACCAATGAGCTACCCCCTACAAACTAAGCCACCCCTGGATTGTATGTCAGCTGCATCCCATGTTTGCTCAATCAGAGAAATTTCCAGTTGGAGCCTGCTGAGGTGTTCTGGTACCTTTGTACTACAGTCTGCATTGACTTTTCTCTTGGATGAAGTATAGTTGGTGATCTCTATTATTCCTTTCAGCTGACAATGTTCACAATGTTACTGCTGATCAGTGTATATTTAGTTTGATTTCTGAAATTATAATTAGCACCCATGTATACAAATCCATTAGCACCGTTGTATACAAATCCAAAATAGAAATCATTGCATAGAGAATGTACAGATCCCATAAACTGTACTGTCCTTCCGCTCTTCTCTCTCTCTCTCTCTCTCTCTCTCTCTCTCTTTTTCCCTCTACCTGTCTCTTTGTTGAGCTATACATGTCATTCCTGAGCTGCCGGTGATCCAAACCCCCTCCGCCCCTGGAGCTGTCTGTCTCGTCCTGGTGTACTGCTTCTGGTTGGAGGTCTCATCGCATGAATGCCCCGTGTGGTCTGCCTGCGATGCGTGTGGTGCCTGGGTATGGTCCCACTTTTCCATAAAGACTGTCCTGTCCTCGGCTGATGCAGACAGCTGTTCTCTGAGGACCTGTGACTTCAGTCGCTAGATAGTTCAGGACTGGAGTTACCTACAGTCTACAGTACCTTAGCCTCCAATAATGAATTGGACTCAATTTTAACTTTAACACGTCTCCTGTTATACTGAAATTCCAGTAGAGGGTTGTTTAGAATGTTAAGAATTGTCCGCATTGTGGACTTGTCCCTGCTGTGTTACTGATAGTTAAAATAACATATACTGTATGTTTAAGCATGCAGTAACTCTCCTCTGGTGAAAAATAACAGAACAGAACATCATAAAAGAACTTCTGATATCTACCGGATCATTTCCTTATGTGGAAACTTTTAAGCTTGGGTGTCCTCCAGCTGAGGTTTGTGTGTCAGCCGAGTTAAATACTTTCCCACATACAGTACTTGATTACTTTGTGAGTAATGTTGGTGCCAATTATTCTGGAGTTATATTTACTGTAATATAAAGCAGGAAAGTTATGATGAAAGGTTAATGACTTTGTGCCACTGCAAATGCCATTATGATCACTGCATTAAAAAAAATGTAAATGTAATTAAGTGTTTTTATGTCGTGATACTTTATTTGTTACAGTAACTGGCTTATCAGTGACATTATGCTAACCGACAAAAATGCGACATATTCACGACAGGTGATGCAAAGGATCCAGCTTAACGCATTAGACAAATAAAGAACCATATACTGTACACTACTGTAAATGTCATGTAGAGTAAAAAATTATCTGTCAGAAGGCAGCTACACAAACAGATTGGCATATTACTGTTTCTTTTACGCTCTACAGATATTCAGTTGTTAGGTGTTACTCTTCTCCCTAACTCAATTTTCCAGTCATGTCCTCTTATACTGCTATGTGCTGCCTGATCCGGCTGACATTAAGCCATTTCCAACCCTCAAGGGCAGAACGATCCTGACTGAGGGGAAAGACCTCAAGGGTCCCTTCATTAGAGTCAAATTAAGAACAAGTGGAAGTTCTCAGGAGGGTTCAAATGAAGAAGAACGCTCTTGAGATGGGAGTATTTTCAATACTTTATATACAATTGTGTTTTATAGCAACAGAACTCACAAGAGACAACCGGGTGAAATATCCTCAATTATTGAACCAAGCAATGTTTAAAACCTACAGGATAGCATGATATACTGGCTAGAGCTGTAATCTGGCCTTAAAAGTTAGGCCCGACAGGGCCCGAGCCCGACAGATTTCGGCCCGAGCCCGACAAGTACATTTTGATTGACAGCCTTTTAAAGGCTTTTTTTTAAAAACCTGACAGCCTGACATTATTCAAATGTGCGCAAGCACGCAGCTCTTTTGCCTTTGGTCAAGAATGAGTAATTTATACATGTTTTAACATAATTTCTTTATGACTACCGTATAAGCTACAGGCAACTTGGAAGTTGGAACAAAAAATAAAAAAGCCCTCTGTAAGTATTAAGTCCAGGCATACACTTACCCTATAAATAGGCCAACAATAGTCCCATAAAAATAAGTATTTCTTTACAAATTAAATTAAGATAAATTCAAAATTAAGATGCGTATTTGGCAATAATGAAATTAATATAAAGGCTCCCTGGGATTTGCTTCGCCACTTCCCTCTACAAGGCCGGTGAACGGCAGCTGAAATTTCGCATTTCTCTCGCGCTAATCAAAACGCATCACATGACCGCTCATTCACCGCGCAAGCCTGAGCCCGGCCCGAGCAAAATTATATTAATTAAGCCCGACCCGACAGGACCCGACGGGTTCGGGCAAAGATCTTCAGCTCTAATAATGGCACTGTTTGTACTTTGAACTACTTAGAAAACAGAATTGTCAGCAGTCATAAGACAAGTGTACACAATGCACACATTTTCTGTATGTCCGAGAGGCACTCAAGTCAAAGTGGGGCTCGTGATGAAATTTCGTGCGAGTGAAGGCACAAACCTAATGATACAGTATGGGACACAGTATGGTGATGAGACTCTTAGCCGCAGTAAAATATTCGAAAGGTGCAAATTTTTGTAGACGGCCATACATCTATGAGTGATGACACCAGACCAGGTGCTTGAGGTGTTGCTCCACTGTACAGTAGTTGTTCCCATGAATATTTCTGAAAATGGAACATCCTACAGTATCCAGGAGAATCCATAGATAATTTGTCGCCAACTTGTGGAAGAGATGCATCTGTCTGTGTGAACTGTACACACCATCATTCATGAACACCATTTGCACATGGACTCGTCTCAGAGTTATTGCCACATCCGTGCACAGTCCTAACCTTACTCCAAGCCATTTCCACATGTTTGGGCCATTAAAGGAGTTCCTCGGAGGCCAGCGTTTTTAGATGTAAAGCAGGCGGTCTGATCATGGCTCCAGGGTACTGAGAAAATTTTTACCTTGAATGTATTTAAAGCACTAGTGAAAATCTGGAGTAAATGCATTAGTATAGCAGGGGATTATAGAGAAATAAATTCAGGTTTTACCCTCATAACTGTGTTCTGTTATTCTGTATGGTTTGACTTCAATGCCTTTGATGTATCCTACAGTATATCAAAGTATCACAGCATTGTCAAGCTTCTGATGGTTAATAAATTTAACTTCCAATTTAGTGTCAGAACAATGCATGGCATACAGTATGGGTATAATCATATCATACTCCAGTAAATCCAGCTTTTCATGAGTACACAAGCAGGGTGGTCTCATCTCCCAGCTGGAACTCGGTCGTCTTCCTGATGCATTCCATACGTTATTTTTCAACAGAGGTTATACAAAAGGTCATCGACTCCAGAGCCTTAAAGGCAATTCATCCACTGACAGTTTTTATTATAGAAAACCCATTAAGTACCCTTTAAAGAGGGCCATTGAACATATAGTATAAGTGTGAAGGGATCAGGGGATCTGCCCTTAATCCAAGGAACACTTCATAACATAAGCATACAGCTCTAATCCAAAAGGACAAGAATGGCAAAGGGATTCAAAGGGATGTTCACAATTCAAATGACGTAAAGCTATCATTAGTACTATTATAGCCAGCTGTATACAGTAGAATTACATGATTACATAACGTCAAAAGATATAACTCTGCTTCCATTATTATGAAACTATTAAGATACATACACAAATCTGAAATGATGAAAGCAGGAGGACACAAGTGCAATGTACAATTCATTATATTGCACAAAATTATTTTGATTTTGTATTTTGGACAAATAAAATTCATTGTTAGAATTACATATGCAACTTTTCAAGGAAATAGTGTGATGGTGGAATTAAAGCAAGATTAAATTTTAAATTCATGCTGCTGGGACTCATACAATAGGATAGCACCTTGTGGTCTCCATTTTATTATAGATGAGGGGGGCCTATGTACTGTAGGTTCTGCTTGTGCTTGTGCCTATTTCCATGGATACATGCAAACACATATGAATATATGAACATATGTACGTATAAGCAATTAAAACATCCACTGCCAACATCCTGGTGCTATACACCACAGCACACCCCCAAAGGTCTTGTGCATTCATTCTCTGAGTGGGTGCAAAGCCACCCAGAATGTACACATACACAATACTAGTTCAAAAGTTGTCTTTCATTGTTTTTTTTTATGTTTATTATTTTTAGGATTACAGTACATTAATACTGAAGACATCCAAAACATGAAATAACACAAATGGAATTATATAATAAACACAACAGTGTTAAACTACCCAGGATATATTTTATATTTTTGATTGTGTAAAGTACAGTAGCTAAGTTTATCTTTAATGACAACGTGGTACATTCATGGCATTCAGTCCATATTATGGCAAGAAACACTCAATTAAGTAAAGAGAAAAGACAGTCCATAATTACTTGAATAAATAAAGGTCAGTCAATCCAAAAAGTCTTAAGAACTATGAAGGTATATCCTAGTACAATCACCAAAACCATTAAATACTTTGATGAAACTTGCTCTCCTGAGGACCATCTCTGTATAGTTAGACCAAGAGCTACCGCTGCTGCAGAGGATAAGTTTATTAGAATGACTAGCTTTAGAAATTGCAGATTTACAGCACCTCAGATTAGAGTCCACATACTGTAAATACTTCTCAGATTTAAAGTTGCAGACATATTTCAACATCCTCTGAACAGTAATATTGAAATATGTCTGCCACTTGATCTCCGAGAAGCATTAACAGTATGTGGGCTTTACTCTGAGGTGCGGTTTCAGAGGCAGGTCATTTTAAGCAAGTCTTTTCTGCTTCTTGATCTTCCAAATTGACAAGAAACAAAAGGAAAGAGCATTAGATCATTGAAAAACTGTCCTATGCTCTGATAAGTTCAAATGGTCAGAAAAAATACACACTAAACATTCTTGTGAATAAAAATGAGAATACATCCAATTAATATACTTTTTGTTCTCTTTAATTATTTTCTAAACAACCAAGAAATATGTAACACGATTTGACATTTCCAGTGCTCTTTTCACTCCTGGCTCTACTCTATGCTGTCTAGTCTGCATGCTTGTAAATTATACAGCACAATCAGCAACGTTAATAAACACCTGCAGCATGCGATGGAGACTAATGATGGTCATTGAAAACAGGTTTAATGAGGGGGAAAATTTCCCAAATAGTGAAAGGTACAGAATTTATGCAGAAAAAATGTCCAGATTTCTTTTCTTCTTCTTCTGTTTTTTTTTTTACAATTAAAAACATGTGACAATAGATGATTTTTAATTTACTATTCCCGCCTCTTAGTTAGAAGGTGCTAAATGATTTCCTCTAACATCAAATTACAGGTTTAGGAATGTGCTTGTTCCTATATATATACAGTATACACAGGTCCTTCTAAAAAAATTAGCATATTGTGATAAAGTTCTTTATTTTATTTTATTTTATGTACTGATAAACATTAGACTTTCATATATTTTAGATTCATTACACACAAACTGAAGTAGTTCAAGCCTTTTATTGTTTTAATATTGATGATTGTGGCATACAGCTCATGAAAACCCAAAATCCCTATCTCAAAAAATTAGCATTTCAGATCCATTTCAGGTTTTATTTCAGATCCTTTGTGATTTGTGACACACACACACACACACACACACACACACACACACACACACAAACAGAATAGGGGGCACTAACTTTTACATACAGATGCATAGAGATACATGGTATGAAGATGAGGATCTAAGCCGCAGTAAAACATTTATATGGTTTTAAAGTAGGCTGCATGCCCACTGCAGTCGTTCCCATGAACATTTTGAATTGTAGCCATCTTGCATTACCCATCTGTCTTTGGGAACTGCACACACAATCCTTCATAAACATCAATTGCATATTACAGTATCTTACCTAGGAGTTTCCATCCCTCATATAGTCCTGACCTCACTCCAAGCCATTTCCACATGTTTGGTCATTAAAGCAGTTTCTGGGAGGCCAGCTGAGAAAACTTTATATCTTGATGGTATGAACCATCACTAGTGAAACACAGGGATAAGTGCATTCATGGGGATTACAGTGGTGTGAAAAACTATCTGCCCCCCTCCTGATTTCTTATTCTTTTGCATGTTTGTCACACAAAATGTTTCTGATCATTAAACACATTTAACTATTAGTCAAAGATAACACAAAAAAAAAGGAAAGAAGAAAAAAAAAAAAACATTCCTTGTTCACACTGGATTTATTTCCCATTTTGTTTACTGATTCATATAGCTCATTATGTTGTCACTTGTCACTTTCTTATCAACTAAAATAAGCACACTTGCACTATTCCGATTGCACTGTACCGTTTCTCTCCATAACTGCCTTCTGTGTTGTTAACTGTCCCTTTTTGCAGGATAGTAACTAAATTACCTCACCTCTGTTGCCTTTCTAAGTTTGTGTTATTTAAGTCTCTCTCTTTTTTTTTTTTTTTTTTTTTTAAACCTCTTCAGTGTTATTTGTAACTAGGGCGAGAGAAACGTAATTTCGATTCTCTATATGTATGCACTGTACATGTAGCAGAATTGACAATAAAGTTGACTTTGACTTTGACTTGACAAGTAAACACAAAATGCAGTTTTTAAATAAGGGGTTTTATTATTTAGGGAGAACCTAATAACTGGTTGGGCCACCCTTAGCAGCAATAACTGCAATCAAGCGTTTGCGATAACTTGCAACGAGTCTTTTACAGCGCTCTGAATTTTGGCCCACTCATCTTTGCAGAATTGTTGTAATTCAACTTTATTTGAGGGTTTTCTAGCATGAACCGCCTTTTTAAGGTCATGCCACAACATCTCAATAGGATTCAGGTCAGGACTTTGACTAGGCCACTCCAAAGTCTTCATTTTGTTTTTCTTCAGCCATTCAGAGGTGGATTTGCTGGTGTGTTTTGGGTCATTGTCCTGCTGCAGCACCCAAGATCGCGTCAGCTTGAGTTGACGAACAGATGGCCGGACATTCTCCTTCAGGATTTTTTGCTAGACAGTAGAATTCATGGTTCCATCTATCACAGCAAGCCTTCCAGGTCCTGAAGCAGCAAAACAACCCCAGACCATCACACTACCACCACCATATTTTACTGTTGGTATGATGTTCTTTTATGTTGGTTCTGTTGGTATGATGTTCTGAAATGCTGTGTTACTTTCACGCCAGATGTAACGGGACACGCACCTTCCAAAAAGTTCCACTTTTGTCTCGCCGGTCCACAAGGTATTTTCCCAAAAGTCTTGGCAATCATTGAGATGTTTTTTTTTAGCAAAATTGAGACGAGCCTTAATGTTCTTTTTGCTTAAAAGTGGTCTGTGCCTTTTGCCCAGTCTCTTTCTTATGGTGGAGTCGTGAACACTGACCTTAATTGAGGCAAGTGAGGCCTGCAGTTCTTTAGATGTTGTCCTGGGGTCTTTTGTGGCCTCTCGGATGAGTTGTCTCTGCGCTCTTGGGGTAATTTTGGTCGGCTGGCCACTCCTGGGAAGGTTCACCACTGTTCCATGTTTTTGCCATTTGTGGATAATGGCTCTCACTGTGGTTCGCTGGAGTCCCAAAGCTTTAGAAATGGCTTTATAACCTTTACCAGACTGATAGATCTCAATTACTTTTGTTCTCATTTGTTCCTGAATTTCTTTGGATCTTGGCATGATGTCTAGCTTTTGAGGTGCTTTTGGTCTACTGTACTTCTCTGTCAGGTAGCTCCTATTTAAGTGATTTCTTGATTGAAACAGGTGTGGCAGTAATCAGGCCTGGGGGTGACTACAGAAATTGAACTCAGATGTTAAACCACAGTTAAGTTATTTTTTAACAAGGGGGGCAATAACTTTTTCACACAGGGCCATGTAGATTTGGAGTTTTTTTTCTCCCTTAATAACGTAAACCTTCATTTAAAAACTGCATTTTGTGTTCAATTTTGTTATCTTTGACTAATAGTTAACGGTTTTTGATGAGCAGAAACATTTAAGTGTGACAAACATGCAAAAGAATAAGAAATCAGGAAGGGGGCAAATAGTTTTTCACACCACTGTATATATAGGTATACATGTAGTTTTTACTGTCATAACTGTGTTCTGTACATTACCTTTATATTGTAGAACAGGTTTAGCAAAAGATATGGATATCCGTATTGGCTGTGATGTCATTATAACGCAATCTTTCTGCATTAGAATGAGAAAAAGTTATTTTGACATGGATATACACAATAAGATTTACCATATCAATGCACTGGAACTTTCAAGCACACTAATGTCAAAGAAACCATTTTTAATTAATGCTCTGTACTGTATCTCTGGCACTATTAAGTGCTTGTGTTATCTCTCTACACGCTCTGTTTAAATTTCCATTCTCCTAATGTCAGCTGTTTATCTTGCTAAGAGATATATTTTAGGACGCCTTTGCTTTTTCTCAGTTCCTAGGATAAGTTTAATGCCTAATCGGATGCAAAGGAGTGGAGAAGGCAGGCAGAATATAACATATTTAGGAAAGCATTGCCTCCAGCCTGTTGCTGTCAGTGATTTTAGAAGTATTAGAAGTGCTGTCTAATATTAAGCATTTTTTTTGTCTCCCAATCACTGAGGTCACATCTTGAGATCCAAGCAGGAAAAAATAAGATATTTGAAGCAAAGTTAGAAACTGTTGGATGTCACAGCATCAAATGTGGCAATCAGTTTTTGTAATCAGACCCTGGCTGTCAAAACGTCCATTTTCTTCCACAGTGCCACAATCAGAATAAAACCGTTGATAAAAAAATTATCTTTTTACCCAGTTACCCAGAAATGTGTGCAGTTTTTTTTCAAGTTCAAAGGCTTTATTGTCCTTTCAACCATATACAGTTAGTACACAGTGAAACGAAACAACGTTCCTTCAGGACCAAGGTGCTACTGTACATGCAACATAAATTACAACATAAATTTACAAAAACTAACTAGTAAGACTACAGGTTTTACAGACAACATAAAGTGCACGTGCAAATGTGCAAACAAGAGCAACAACAAAGTGACAGTGCAACAAACACGACATAACATAACAGAATACTATGGTGTTGAGGTCGTGGAGAAACAGTAAACATCAGCAGCAAGAATTGAGGAATTAGTGCAAAAAGTAGTCCAGTAATGATTATTGTGCAAAAGAGATAAACAGTGAAGCATTTACAGATTGGTGTGTATGATAGTTTGGTAGTGTAGGTCAGTGTGCCTGCGCTTGTGTTGATTAGTCAGTCCAGTTCCAATATTTTAGGTAGTTGAGTTAAGCTGAGTGATTGCGTGTGTGTGTGTGTGTGTGTGTGTGTGTGTGTGTGTGTGTTTATCAGTCCAGTCCCTTTTTGTTGAGGAGACGGATGGCTTGTGGAAAAAAAACTGTTGCACAGTCTGGATGTGTGTGCCCGAATGCTTCGGTACCTTTTTCCAGATGGCAGGAGTGTGAAGAGTGTGTGAGAGGGGTGTGTCCGATCAGCCACAATGCTAGTGGCTTTACGGATGCAGAGTGTGGTGTCTTCAATGGAGGGGAGATAGACCCCGATGATCTTCTCCGCTGTTCTCACTATCTGCTGTAGGGTCTTGCGGTCCGATATGGCACAATTCCCGAACCAGACAGTGATGCAGCCGCTCAGGATGCTCTCGATAGTTCCTCTATAGAAGGTGGTCAGGATCGGTGGTGGAAGCTGGGCCTTTCTCAGTCTTCTCAGAAAGAAGAGATGCTGTTGGGCTTTCTTGTGTAGGGAGCTGGTGTTGAGGGACCAGCTGAGGTCCTTCTCTAGGTGGACACCCAGGAATTTGGTGCTTTCGATGATTCCCACAGAGGAGCCGTTGATGCTCAGCGGAGAATGGTCGCCTCGTGGCCTCCTAAAGTCAACAACCACCTCCTTTGTCTTGTCAACATTCAGAGACAGGTTGTTGTCTTTACACCAGTCCGTTAACCTCTGCACTTCCTCTCTGTACGCTGACTCGTCGTTCTTGCTAATGAGACCCACCATTAGTTTTAAGAGCTACTGTATATATAAAATGGCAGGCCAGCACACATAAAAGGTGGAGTAAATCAGAGAAAACAATGTTTCATACTAAGGTGGATGCTAATTCATACCCTTGGAAAATTAGTAATTATGAAAATCCAAATGGACAGTTGAATAGTTGGGTATTATCAATTAATTAGCTAACACAGCAATATGAGTTAGTCAAAACCTGAACTTCTTCATACCAATACATTATGTAATCAGGCAATCTTGTGGCAGCAGTGCAATGGAGAGTCATGGAGATAAGGGTCAGCAGCTCTCAACCACCATCAAATGGGGGGAAAAGTGTGATATCTGTGATTTTGTTCATGGCATGCATCAATAGTCCAGGCTTGTGGAGGTGGTGTAATTGTGTAGCAGACTTTGGCAGGGTTAATTCTAATCATTCATTTCTTGAAAGTCTACCCAGCCACTGCATGTGTGTCCCAAACCAGGATAAAATGGAAGGGTTACATCAGGAATGGTGTCCAGCGTAAAACGGCCCATATATACAGTGGTGTGAAAAACTATCTGCCCCCCTCCTGATTTCTTATTCTTTTGCATGTTTGTCACACAAAATGTTTCTGATCATTAAACACATTTAACTATTAGTCAAAGATAACACAAGTAAACACAAAATGCAGTTTTTAAATGAGGGGTTTTATTATTTAGGGAGAAAAAAAATCCAAACCTACATGGCCCTGTGTGAAAAAGTAATTGCCCCCTGAACCTAATAACTGGTTGGGCCACCCTTAGCAGCAATAACTGCAATCAAGCGTTTGCGATAACTTGCAACGAGTCTTTTACAGTGCTCTGGAGGAATTTTGGCCCACTCATCTTTGCAGAATTGTTGTAATTCAGCTTTATTTGAGGGTTTTCTAGCATGAACCGCCTTTTTAAGGTCATGCCACAACATCTCAATAGGATTCAGGTCAGGACTTTGACTAGGCCACTCCAAAGTCTTCATTTTGTTTTTCTTCAGCCATTCAGAGGTGGATTTGCTGGTGTGTTTTGGGTCATTGTCCTGCTGCAGCACCCAAGATCGCTTCAGCTTGAGTTGACGAACAGATGGCCGGACATTCTCCTTCAGGATTTTTTGGTAGACAGTAGAATTCATGGTTCCATCTATCACAGCAAGCCTTCTAGGTCCTGAAGCAGCAAAACAACCCCAGACCACCACACTACCACCACCATATTTTACTGTTGGTATGATGTTCTTTTTCTGAAATGCTGTGTTACTTTTACGCCAGATGTAACGGGACACGCACCTTCCAAAAAGTTCAACTTTTGTCTCGTCGGTCCACAAGGTATTTTCCCAAAAGTCTTGGCAATCATTGAGATGTTTTTTTTAGCAAAATTGAGACGAGCCTTAATGTTCTTTTTGCTTAAAAGTGGTTTGCGCCTTGGAAATCTGCCATGCAGGTGTTTTTGCCGAGTCTCTTTCTTATGGTGGAGTCGTGAACACTGACCTTAATTGAGGCAAGTGAGGCCTGCAGTTCTTTAGATGTTGTCCTGGGGTCTTTTGTGGCCTCTCGGATGAGTTGTCTCTGCGCTCTTGGGGTAATTTTGGTCGGCCGGCCACTCCTGGGAAGGTTCACCACTGTTCCATGTTTTTGCCATTTGTGGATAATGGCTCTCACTGTGGTTCGCTGGAGTGCCAAAGCTTTAGAAATGGCTTTATAACCTTTACCAGACTGATAGATCTCAATTACTTTTGTTCTCATTTGTTCCTGAATTTCTTTGGATCTTGGCATGATGTTTAGCTTTTGAGGTGCTTTTGGTCTACTTCTCTGTGTCAGGTAGCTCCTATTTAAGTGATTTCTTGATTGAAACAGGTGTGGCAGTAATCAGGCCTGGGGGTGACTACAGAAATTGAACTCAGGTGTGATAAACCACAGTTAAGTTATTTTTTAACAAGGGGGGCAATCACTTTTTCACACAGGGCCATGTAGATTTGGAGTTTTTTTTCTCTCTTAATAACGTAAACCTTCATTTAAAAACTGCATTTTGTGTTCAATTTTGGTATCTTTGACTAATAGTTAACGGTTTTTGATGAGCAGAAACATTTAAGTGTGACAAACATGCAAAAGAATAAGAAATCAGGAAAGGGGCAAATAGTTTTTCACACCACTGTATATATATATATATATATATATATATATATATATATATACTGACTAGATGTCGCCTTGGGCCTCTAAGCATATGTCAACATCGCCGCCATCTTGGGTCGGGGATCTGAAGGAAGCGCCAAAGTTTCTCGGCATTATTTTCATAAACTGGATGTTTTCAAAGAATGGTTAACCTGTGTTATATACTGTAGCCTAATCATTTAATAAGCTGTTGTAAATACTGGAAGATGTTTTTACACTACGTACTGTACGCACGTTATGTTTGTTTTTGTGTTATATAACCATTTTACGCTGGGTCATTGTATTGCAGGCTTGCTGATGTACAAAAGAAACCAGTACAATTCAAATGTTTTAATTAACATGTATTTTTAAATATGGATATCACACCATTGTAGCCATTTTGTGTGTAGTAGACTAGACTACGACTAGTTAATTTTAAGTTCACTGAAGTGGAAGAAATAAACCTTCACCTAGTTTTGAAGTAGATTAATATCAAAAGCTTAAATTTTCTCAGGACTCGATCATAAATACATGTCTGTCAGTTGGAAAAAAACAAACAAAAAAGTCATTTGAGATTTGTACGATTTATGATGATTTAATTTCTGCCTAGATGCAGATGTTACTGTAGGTTCCCCATCCTAACATTCTGAGGTCTGTTGGTCAGGAAGTCCATAATAGTTTTTGTCCCGCTTTGTTTGTTTAACTCATGCCTTTATTAATTTAAATTTTGCTCTATTATTTATCTATTTATTCATATTGTATATTATTCATATACATTCATATTATTCATCACTTTCAGCATCCTTGTAATTGTTTTGTGCATTGTAGAACAAATTATTTAGTTATGTACTGTAGGTGTGTCTAAGTACTGTATTGTATTGTATTGTATTGTATTGTATTGTATATGATCACATATTTATGATAGAACATAGATTAATTAATCTATGTTCTATCATAAATATATGTCTGCCATTCATACTAAACCAAACGGCTTGAAAATCGGTTGAAAATTAAGCAGATTAAGGTGATTTTAATTGTTGATAGTTCTCTGCCAATGTTAACTAATGCAGAGTAGACGCGGCTTCCCCCGACCCAAGATGGCGGCTGCGCTGACGCATTGTTCCTACTGTATGAACAGCAGCGTCAGAGGCGACATCTAGTCAGTATACTGTATATATCTATGACCTGGGCCAAGTTGTATGGTCAGCTGTGGCAATCCCTTGACGGGAGAAAAGAAAGTTAGTCACTGCTTGAAAGCCATAGTCTGTTTGACTATTATAGCTGATCATGTGCAACTCTTCATGGCCGCAAATTACCCTTCTTCTAATGACTACTTCCAGCCTGATAATGAACACTGTCACGAAGCAAAAGTCATCAGATCTTCCTAGTCACAGAGTCTGAATTCAATAGAACATCATTGGGATGTGGAAGCTCATGCGTCACAGCATGAAGATCTGCTTAAAAACATCTCAGGGACAATACATTGTGTTTGCTCTATCATCCTATGATTGCTGCCATCATCATCATCATCATCACCATCATCATCTTTTGATGATGATGGTTATTGCCATACAGGGGTACGTAAATGGTAACTGACTTGATTTACTTAGTTACTTTCCTTGAGTAGTCTTTTTAGAGGTGCTTTTTTAATTTTTTATTTTACTCCGCTACAGCCTGAAACAGATTTCTGTACTCCTGCTGAACTATGTTTCATGCATTCATCCATTCCATGGCATTGTGTTACATAACCACAGTGGTGTGTTATATTTAAAGCAGGAATTTCGCCACCTGCTGACTATTACAGTACTGTATGCCTGACTTGCATTTCCTTCGAGACATGCCTAATAACACAACAGTTGTTTGAAATCAGAAGCAGAGCTGGTTGTAGGCAGTGATAAAAACAGCAGATTTACAATTTGTGAGAGTGGGAAAGAGATTGAGAGAGAGAAAAAGACTTTTTCTATGAAAAGGGCAACTGTGAGCTAATACAGTACATGCCCTGTACTTTTCATACTTGAGTAAAGTTGAAGGTGAGTACTTTTGCACTCCATATGTAAATGGAGAATTTCAACTTTTGCTTGAGTAATATTTGCCCTAGGGAACCACTACTTTTACTCAAATACTGGACTTGTATACTTTGCCCACTTCTGGTGGCATACCCGCACTCTCACATCAATCATAACCACATTAGACAATAATGGGTACTTGTCTTGAAAGGGGCAGATAGCACTTTCTTCCACGTGTGTTATGCCATCCCCAGTGTTGCGTGACCAGCAGTTTAAAAAGATGTAGTCGGCTGACGTCATGCATCTCAGAAGAAGTATTTTTCTGCCCTCCCTTTTAAGTAGTTGTTACTGTGATGGGAGAATTCCATAAAGAGGGATGGGCAGGAATTGGCTATGTCAAAAATAAGCGGGAAAAATGGGCGGAAATCTCTCCCGAGAAATAAATAGATGCTGAAAAAACCCAACTCTGAAATGTAGAATAAAGAATTGGCTAAAGAGGCGTAGTCGAGTGATGTGTCATTTATAGTAATCAATGTCTAATCAACAGAGATGGAGAACAGATGTGTAAAATCAATAGGAAGGTAAATGGGAGTGTGGTAAAGATCTGAGTGCGACACAATGGGCCCTATAAAATCATAAATTGTTTATAGAAGCATTTACACAAGATTTTTTTTTTGTATTTAAAGACATTCTATAGGTTTGGGGGGAAAAAAGTTTGTCCTACTCATTTTTCTGGGTGTCTGTAAATGTACATGTAAGAAGACAAAAAAATAATGTAAACCTTGAATGATTGACTTCAAATCAGGTAATTTACATGAATTGCTCTGTTTATCTGTGGAATATACTGTCAGGTTTAAATTGTGCACTTATGTACTCTTACAGCATTTAGCAAATAACCTTCTCCGGAGCAGACAAGTGCTTTGTAGTCTCTATTAAAAACACATTCTCATGCTAGTTCACTAGAATACAGACAAAGTTTACCATCAAGGAAATTTCTGAAACCCAGTTGTTTTATTTTGTTGCCTTTAATTAAAGAATGTGAAAAACTAAAGAAAACGATCCAACAACAAACCCATAAATGATAGTAAATAAAACTCGGCAATGAATTATGACAAAAAATTGGTAATGTATAAACAGAGGATGGGCTGGTCTGTCTGCAGAAAACCATAAATCATAAACAAATGCTTCAGGTGATGGATGATTTAGCAAGAGATATGAGAACGATTTAGCAAGAGACTGTTTCTTTTTCTTTTCTTTCTTTTTTTTTTTTTTTTTAAGAGGATGAATGCTTCCTTATAAATTGAATCCATTTGCCACAGCAACTTAACATTTCATATAAAGTATTTGGGATATATTCAGTAGAATTCAAAATGATCAGGTTACATGTGCAACTTGCATGAATTCTCCTCTATTTTCTTATATGAAATTTTCAGGTGTTCACTGTTACAATGTGAAACATTTTTTTGTACTGCCATTTTTCACCAGGTCTCTGTGCACCTTTATGGACGGAAGAGCATCACTGGAAGATGAGGAGAGCCCAGAAAGACCTTCAACGAGCTCAACCACCAAAAATGTCAAAACCATTTGGTAACTTGTGCATGTTGATTGTCAAAGAACAATCCAAAACATTGCTGCCATTGTTAGTGTGTCATACATTGTCAGTGCAGGCAATTGTTTCATTTGAACATGCGCCATGTTGCTGCTAAGTTGGTCCCCAGGCTGCTGACCAGGGGCACAAGGAGTATATATATATATACATGGTGGGCCATTTATATGACTACACCTTAATAAAATGGGAATGGTTGGTGATATTAACTTCCTGTTTGTGGCACATTAGTATATGTGAGGTGGGAAAACTTTTAAAGATGGGTGGTTACCATTGTGGCCATTTTGGATCCAACTTTTGTTTTTTCAATAGGAAGAGGGTCATGTGACACATCAAACATATTGGGAATTTCACAAGAAAAACAATGGTGTGTTTGGTTTTAATGTAACTTAATTTTTTTCATGAGTTATTGTAACTTATTATTAATTATTAACTTATTATTATTATTATTTTAATTAAAAAAAACTTATTATTAACTTATTATTATTATTATTAGTTATTGTTCGTTAACAATTGTAGCATTGGAGATGGGTGGTCTTGTAGGGTGTTTTGCATTGAAATCTGCTACAATGACCCGGTTACTGCGTTCACCAAACATCAACACAATTTCTATCCGCTCCTCACGTGTTAACCTCTGCGGCATGTCAATGGCTATAAACAAAGAGAAACTTGTAAATAACTCAAGCTAAAATAGCTATAATTATAAGAACCCCACCTGTGTATGAAAGAAATGGCTAAAATGTCTGAGCTTTTTAGCTTTCTCTGTAGAATCTGTAGATGCAGGGTGTACGAAGATGGTGAAGTGATGAATGAACGCTAAACTGTTAACTGTAGTGCTAGCATGACGCAGGCATTTAGTTAGGTTGCTAGTTAGCAACCACATTAACTAGTCTGACTTTTAAAAAAATTAGTAGCTTTATCCTAAAAGCCATGCTTATTTTGCTGTTTTATTTTTGGTAGTAGCTGTCTCCACGTTTTTGTTTCAGGTTACCTATACCCTAGCTTTGTCATTTTTTATTTAGTATCAATCCTATTACACACTAAATTCATTGTCTTATTCAGGTTAATCTTTGCTTTTCAACAAATTTTTTACTTTCTTTCATTTCTTTCTTTCTAAGGTTGGAACCATCATGGTGGAATACCTCCAGCAGGCTGAAGTGTTAAGGCCATACCCCTACAACGTGACGTTGGGAGACTAGCGCTGCTCTCAGGCATTCGTCATTCTGGTGGGACAGGCTCTGCCTCAATGCACACTACTTGGGGCGGTTGATGTGTGCTTCGAGGCATTTTATATTTTTGACAATGACTATCCAAAGCAGTGTGCTCCTGTATAGGACTTTTTGTAATGTTGTTGATATGAAATAGCGAGGCCTACAGTACTTTAAAAAAAAGTCATAGACAGTGTTTGTATGTTAAAATGAGACCAGGGCTGGATAGTTTTGTTCTGCAGAAAAGATATCTGAAGTCACAGAGAGATCCTGCTCTGTAGAAGCTGCCTCAGTCTATTTGTGCAATTACTTCATTCTGCCCTTGTGAGTAATAGTATAGTAATGATTCTGTTCTTGTCCTTTTGAAAAATAAATGTTTTTTTTTTCTATGATCATTTAATAGGATGTTGTTTATTGTATATATGTATGATTTGCAAAACTTGGAAGTTTTTTTTTGTAAAACTTTTTTTTTTTAAAGATTCATTGTAAAACATGAAAATAATAATAACCTATTTGTGAGGTAGAATTAACCCAACATTCCAGTTGAAATTAATCAACATCTGGGTAGAACATTTGACCAATTTATGTGGTAGAATTAACCCAGCATTATAGTTAAATATGACCTAGCATTTGGGTTGAATATTTACCCCATCTTGCTGGGTTAAACAAATAACCCTTTTAGCTGGGTTAAATTCACCCAGCATGTAGTTAGTCCAATATTTACCCAGCAGCTGGGTTAAAAACAACCTAAACTGGGTTGTTTTTAGCCCAGTATTTTTTAGGGTGTACCTGTACCTGTTGAGTCTAGCTCCTCTGAAGAATTCATCCTATTGTCATCTGAGGGAGTTTTTTTTATATCACCTTTACCCTCAGTTTTTTTTTTACCATGAACAAACTGAAAGTTATAGTCTTATTCTATTTTATTACATTCCTTTCTGTACTGTATTTATTATTCTGTAAAGCTTTGTGATAATAACCATTGTTGAAATCTTATAGCTACAAATGAAATAACATTTAATTAAATTGAATAGAAACAGTACCATTCAAAAGTCTTAGGCACCCTGTTTTTATTTTGTACAAACCTTGCTATACAAGATGTCCCAAAACAATTGACATTATTTCATAGTCTAACAACATAGCCAATTCTTGCTCTAATTATCTAGAATTTTAACAAGATGTGTAAAAGCTAAATCTAATGTTTAACTTTTTTTTAAACTACTTTTTCTTAATGACAATGTGCTGTTGAAATGGCCACCATGTTCATCTGACTTGAAACCTTGTGATTATTGTTCTGTGGAGCTATTTGAAAGAACATACCCCCCCCCCCCCCCTTCCTTCCTCGTGTCACGGGCGTTGTGCATATTGAGGATCTGTAAAACTTTGTGAAACTTTGTGAAATCGGTTATAAAATCTATTTGAATATGCTGTTGGAATTTTAAATCTTTTAGTGTTTTTTTTAAACATGGATCCAGTTTAATTTGTGCTACTCAGATATTCATATTTCACTCACTCACTCAAGCAGCTAATTTCCTTATAAAAATTGCACAAATTGTCCCTGAGACTGTATTTTAAGCAAAAGATCATTACATCAGTTATTGACTTTGTTTCATAATAATGTTTTACCAGCTTCTACTATTATAACTATTTTATTCAGTTAAAGTTTATTTGTTTATCACTGTTATCAGCATTTGTTGCAACTGGTATCTAATTAATTTTATATTTAGCAGTCTGGGATCCTTTTAATTTCAGACACTTTCAGTACACTTACATTTATGGCAGACACCCTTATCCAGAGCAATTTTTATCTCATTATACATCAGAGCAGTCAATGGCCTTCCTCAATGGGGGCAACTTTGTTTTGGTGGGGTTCAAACCTGGGACCTTGCCGAGCATAGTTCAATGCCTTAACCAGTGAGGTACCCCTACTACAGGAATATTGTTTCCAGGCATGCAATAATATTCCAGCTATTTATTAGAGCTTTTTTTTCCTGAACTTCCACAGACCCTATTTTCTCACACTTCTTAATAGATTCCTGTTGACTTTACTTAAAGCCCTAATGAGTTTGATGGGCTGTGATTTCCACTATCTCAACACAATTATGGACCTTCTGGCTATGTTTCATGGACCCACTCAAAAAAAGGGGGTTAAATTGAGTTCATTGCTGCTCACTCTTAGTCTTCCTAATGATACAACATGGGGAGATCTCAAGATGTCTAATCCTGATGCCTCAGTCATGTTTGGTCAGGAGAATGGCCAGAGAAAGCAATTGGTCATGCTCTCTATATGTGAGGGATTGTGTTATGATCTCCCTTTTCAATCAAAGCATGGCTAACCAATCGATTACCTTAATAAGCAGTTTAAAAGATGTGGTGACTGACTGTGTGTGTCAGAGAAATCATGTGCTAGCGTTCAACCACCCTGGTGGGTGAGAATTGGTAAATTTGTCTTGGAAAGAAAAAAGAAATAGCTGGAAAATTAGATGAAAGTTTTTTATCGGAATCTCTGGAAAATTGTGCCATCATGCTCAGCATTACCGAGAACCAAGGAACTGTGAAGCGTGAGGACCTGTTAGAAATCTAAGCTAGCCGAAATTGACTGCTGTAAACTAAACAAAAAAAATGCACATATTTTCCACAATGTGCTTTTAAGACCTCAGATCAATGTTGGATTACATCCTACATGCTTGGCTAACCCTCATGAATGCCGGGGTGAAAGATGACAGTGTATGTTTTCCTTCTTCTTGAAGAAAAGTGTTTGAAGCATGCTGGAATGGTGTGTCATTTATGGAAGATGTGGAACCAGTTTCAAGAAGCTCTGGAAGAGAGATATGTGTACCTTCAGTTCATGGGTTGATACATCAGAGGTAAATCCACTGTCCTCTATGGAACTGCAGAGATCCAGGCACAGAGAAGAAAAAAAAAGGAACAGATTCTGCTTATTATTCTATTCATGCATCCATGATAATGTCCTCACAAAGGCAATAGAGCATGTAGCTCTGTCTGCTCCCTTTGTCGTTCTTGGGATCAGTTCAAAAACTAACATATTAATCATTACGCATAATGCACAAAAGAAAATGAAGGAACTTACCACCACATTTTTAACAGTGTCAAATCATGAACTGATTTAAAGCAGATTTTTTCCCCCAAACAAATCAAGCTCACAATATAACAATGACCCATTTTTATGTTCCTTACACTTGGCGTTTGGGTTGTCTGGTGAATATGGCAGATAAACAGTGCTGAAGTAACAATGATGTTTTGGTAATATTAACTATATGATGCAATGTGCATAAGAAGTGCATTAAGGCTTTAAGGGAACAACATCTCTGCAGGATTTGTTCATGCATCCTCAGAACATGTCCAAAAACTAATGCAAAAATAAAAGCCTGAACAATGAAAGAGTATACTGTATCAAATGTCAAATCTGTAATAAACCTCATACTTCACAAAACAAAGACCCTTTTCAACCCTGTGCTGCAAATCATGGCAAATAACACTAGATGCCAACAACGTAATACTATTTTCTAAGGCTTAGCATTTTCTTTTCCTTGTGGGCCACATTTTTGGGTTTATTCATAAAACAATTTCACAGAAAGTGGATGGATAATCATAATCCCATAAAATTCCAGGTTTCTAATTTCATTTTTCACCCAAAAGGTCACTTTATCCACATGAGACGTGCATTTTTGCAGACACAATACAAATCCTAATGTATGTTCCCACTTTTTAAATATAATCCCTTAAATTAATAACATAATCGATTTAATTAATGATGATCTATAAACTGACCATGTGAGAACAATGAAATAAAATAATAATAATAATAATAATAATAATAATAATTGTGATCTTCGGTTAACTGATGTTCTGGTTTGAGTGAATAAGAAACTATTCTATAAAATAAGAAACTATTAAATGATAATCTCTTGAGATTATGTTGCACAAGAGACTCTAGAACTTACAAGAAGAAGAAGAGGCCTTTAGATCTAGATGCAGAACCGTTAGGTGAACCACTAGGTGCACCATTAACCATTTTTTACACCAATAGTAAGCAGAACAGTACAATCTCCAAATGTACGGATTGTTGAATAAAAAAATGTGCCCAGGAAAAGAGTTTTTTTTTTCTTTTTCTTTTTTAAAAAGCTACGAGAAAAAAGTAGTATTATTACAATAAAAAAATAGTAACTTCCTGCTTGGGGTCAAGGTGGTTTAGAATTGATAATGCAAAATGCATGATTAGAGTCTGCATTGCGCTATTAAATTCTTAGTTAAGGTTTAAAACAAACAAATAAACAAAGACTGTCACCTTGCACCTTCAGGGTGTGGGTTCAATTCCTATCTCAGGTTTGTAAGCATGTTCTCCCCATGCTTAGTGAGTTGCCTACAGGTGTCCCGGTGTCCTTTAAAAGGTTAAGAATCATGAGAAACATTTCCCTAAACGATACAATCCATCATCATGAAATATATATATTTAAAAAAGGGAAAACAAGATCCACTGTCTTGCTGAAAGTAGATAATGCTATTCCTTTAGATCTTGCCGAAAAAAGCAAACACAGAAATGAAAGGAGATGGGAAGGTGAAAAGGAAAGGCTTTAAACTCTAACACTGCACCCCCCCACCCCCCTAATTCTGCACTCCTCTATTGCACACCTCAGGTTATGCTAGACTATACAGTGCTTCTCCACATTTGAAAATAGAAAATATTGCTATAAGACCCAGCTGGGCAGTAAACATGCAGCTTTTGGTGCAACCATACTATACAAATTCTCACAGGCACCTTGTTTAAATGTCTTAACACCGCGCTGCCAAATTTTCCTCTCCCTCATCTTGATAAATGCTTAAAACTATGAGCACACTGTATGTGCAGGTGCGTCTCCAGCCGTGCTGATTCAGAGAGGCTGTGGGAAGAAGTCTGAAGGTCAAAACATGTTCATTTTTCATCACTTGAATTAATTCTCTTTTACTATATATTATAAGGGGCATTCAAATTAAAACTTTTGATTGTGCAAAATAAAACATGAAAACATGAAAAACATGAATAAAAAAAAAAACTGCCTTTATTTCTCTACATAATCCCCTGCAACACTTGCACACTTATCCAACTGTTTCCCTATAGTGCTTGGATACCATCAAGGGAGAAAGTTCTCTCAGTACGCCAGGGGCATGATCGAACTGCTTTCTTTTATCCATCAGCTACTGTATGTTATTTGTCATTAGAAAAATAACATTCTAAAAATGGCAAAACACTTAAGGGTACACTTAAAGAGCACCACCTCAGCAAGAAGAGAATCCATGTGAGGCTGTTTTTTTCTGCTTCTTCTGCTCCTGTTTTGCTGTGGTGCCACAGGTCTGACTAATCTACATATAAAGTATAAACCTGTTGTTGGTCTACTGTTTTTCCATCGGTTCTGCTCTACGTCTGCGCCTCGACCACAGTCCTTGATCATTCTGTGCATGTGTATCCAATTTCTTCTCAGCTGTACCTTATTTTGTTTCTATTCCACCCAGAGTGTGTGTTTGTGAACATATATATACAGTGGGGCAAAAAAGTATTTAGTCAGCTACCAATTGTGCAAGTTCGTCCACTTAAAAAGATGAGAGAGGCCTGTAATTTTCATCTAGGTATACCTCAACTATGAGAGACAAAATAAGAGAAAAAAAATTATCCAGAAAATCACATTGTATGACTTAAAGTGGAAAATAAGTATTTAGTGCCTACAAACAAGCAAGATTTCTGGCTCTCACAGACCTGTAACTTCTTTAAGAGGCTCCTCTGTCCTCCACGCGTTACCTGAATTAATGCCATCTGTTATCAGTATAAAAGACACCTGTCCACAACCTCAGACAGTCACACTCCAAACTTTTCCATGGCCAAGACCAAAGAGCTGTCAAAGGACACTAGAAACAAAATTGTAGGCCTGCTCCAGGCTGAGAAGACTGAATCTGCAATAGATACAACTGTGGGAACAATTATTAGGAAATGGAAGACACAAAAGACCACGTGAGCTCTCACCTCATGCGGTCAAAAAGATTGCGGGAAATGTGAGCAAAAATCTCATAACCACACAGGGGGAACTAGTGAATGACCTGCAGAGAGCTAGGACCAAAGTAACAAAGGAGCACCGCCAGGGACTCAAATCCGTGTCCCCCTGGTTAAGCCAGTACATGTCCAGGCGCGCCTGAAGTTTGATAGAGAGCATTTGGATGATCCAGAAGAGGATTGGGAGAATGTCATATGGTCAGATGAAACCAAAATAGAACTTCTTGGTAAAAACGCAACTTCTTGTGTTTGGAGGAGAAAGAATGCTGAGTTGCATCCAAAGAACACCATACCTACTGTGAAGCACGGGGGTGGAAACATTATGCTTTGGGGCTGTTTTTTTCTGCAAAGGGTCCAGGATGACTGATCTGTGTAAAGAAAAGAATGAATGGGGCCATGTATCATGCTATTTTGAGTGAAAACCTCCTTCCATCAGCAAGGGCATTGAAGATGAAACATGGCTGGGTTTTTCAGCATGACAATGACAGACCACTCCAATGAAGGAGTGGCCTGGTAAGAAGCATTTCAAGGTCCTGGAGTGGCTAGCCAGTCTCCAGATCTCAACCCCATAGAAAATCGTTGGAGGGAGTTGAAAGTCTGTGTTGCCCAGTGACAGCCACAAAACATTACTAGAGCTCTACTGTAGATCTGCATGGAGGAAAGGGCCAAAATACCAGCAACAGTGTGTGAAAACCTTGTGAAGACTTACAGAAACTATTTGTCCTCTGTCATTGCCAAAAAAGCGTATAAAACAAAGAATTGAGATGAAATTTTGTTATTGACCAAATACTTGTTTTCCACCATAATTCGTAAATAAATTCTTTATACCTACAGTATGATAAAAATTACAGGCCTCTCTCATCTTTTTAAGTGGGAGAACTTGCAAAATTCGTGGCTGTCTAAATACTTTTTTTTTTTGCCCCACTGTATATATATATAGTTTTATTATGCAGTTTTAAATCCATTTCATCATATTCCCTTAGTGTTATTGATAGAATTGTCAACAAAGTTCATGAACACTTTAAAGTGATTGATTGATTGATTGATTGATTGATTATTTGCTGTGATTCCCAGGGAGCCTATCCCAGAAAACTCAGGACATGCGGTGGGGTACACTCTGGACAACCAAGCAGGGCACACACATACACACACTTATTCACACACTACCGTATGGGCAATTTAGAAATGCCAATTAGCCTAATCTGCATGCCTCAACCCTGGTGTGCCAGCAACAGTACATGGTGGCCAAAATTATTAAGAGAACATATGCCATGTACACTATGCACCAACATATACAGTACTAAAATAAAAATCTACATATACTGTTTATTTTTAGCAGGGATAAGTTGGTGCCTTTTACCTGCTTCAGTTGATGGGTTGCCCACAGCAGAACAACTGATCCGCACAACAAGGGTTTTATGCTGAATGCTCTTGCTAACGCTACCCTCTGATCTTATCTGGGTTTGGGACCAGCACTGAATCCAGTTGTTGGAGTTTAAACATTGGCTGGGAATCGAACCCAGGTCTTCTGCATGGTAGGTTAGAAACCTACTACTGAGCCACCATTTTTTTTTTTTGCAGTGGTATTAAATGATCATATCACAAAGAGGGAGTTGTTGATCTATTATCAACAGATTATGGCTTATTTCTGTATGTAAACTCTTATTTTGCCAACACATATCACATATGTTTAGTGACCGACAGTTAATGTAATTAGTGTAATTAGGGTGAAAGTAGTTTTAGCAGTTTTATTTTAGCAGTACTATGTAAGATGAGAAGAGTAAAACATGGAGGGATTGACAGTCCTGTAAATCTCCTGTAAAAAGTATTTTATATTATTTCCACTGATTTCACTTTAGAATATCAGTAGTGGCCTTGATGAGGGGCCAGAGAGGGATTTGTGATTTAGCCTCAAGTAAGAACCTACTGTAGTTAGCTTTGTAGCTCGTCTGGGGCATAAATTAACCAACAACATACAAACAATTATTAAATAGATAAAGTGTTGTTTAAGATGACATAACATTATAAGAGGTGTTTTCTTGCCAAATGTTCGACTGGGTTTGAATGTGGGTTTTGGCAGGCAGCTGTTCTCTCCCCAGCGCTACAGACCATACCGACCTACTTTCATTCATGTTGGCCAGTAACAGTTAGTGTACTTACTGTAGCAGTTCTAGAACACCTGTGTCATTGAAGACAGCATACAGTGAGGCAGACCAGCAATCAGCTATTAATCAGCTCAATTAATCTCATAGGACTGATGAATAGCACATCCTGGTTGAAACTGACCCTCTTAAATCCTGTGGATTTATTATTATTTATTTATATTTATTATTATTGCCCAGGGCCCGGTTTCTCGAAAGCTTCTTATCGCTAAGTAGTTCTTAAGTTGTACCTTAACCTCTCTCTTAACTTTATGGTGCATTTCCCGAAACGTTCTTACGCTAAGTATCTCTTAGCTAAGTCACACGTTCGTAAGGTTGGTCTGGACCAACCTTAACTCATACTTAGCGTAGTTTCAGCTCTAGACGCTAGTCGCCGCCACTGATCAGCAGTCTTTATAAATCAGCGGTGTATGGAAGCACATTATGGCACGTTATCAAAGTCATATTAATGATGGAATGTACTGTAGACCTGTTTAAGTTTTTTATTTTATTTGATATCATAACTAATAGAGTGACTTTTAATTAGCCTATTTCATAATGTGACTAATGCATTAAAATTGCCAATCACAATTAATATTAAACAGGTGGCGAACAATTTGGCAGCGTGGTGTTGTGTTAAACTGAAGACGGCGCGGTCCGTGGAGCCGTGTGGGTCATGTACATTTTTCCTTTAAGACAAAACTTCACCCCTTTTCATATTTTCCCTGTGGTCGTTATTAAAAAAATTTTTAAATAAACGTTTTGCCTTCCTAAGGCAACAGATTATGGAGCTTCTTGAGCTGCTCAGACCTGCGCGTGCCAGACCAACGCGTCGTACTTACTGTACACTCCCCGTCCCGATGTCCAGCTGCTCGCTGCTTTTTGTTTAAAATATGTTTCATTGATCATTAGCCATTATCCATGACTTTATGGGTTTTTCTTTTGACACGTTTTATTTTTATGAAATTTGATTTAGTTAAATGAGAAAATAACCTTGGGAGTTTCAAACCCCGCATCCATTCATTTTTCTGGGTGATTGTAATGTTTAATACCCCTACAGTATTCACTTATGCGGTTTGACTCGCTGTGAGATGCGGTGTGTTATACCCCTATCTCACCTGCTCTCGCGCTGTGGCCGTAGGCTTGATCATGATTCACCCCGAGTTTTGCGCTGTGATTACGTTTCCATCTTTCCGCGTGAAAAATTCAACGTTTAATTTTTTGCTGGTCCTCGCGGAAGCTTGCAGAACTTCGCGGAACGTTAAAGGAACGTCGTGGGCAATCGCGGCAGCTCACGGAGATGAGTCCGGCCACACAGGTGAGAGAGGGGTATTAGGCACCGTGATCCGCCTCGAGTGACCGGCGCCCGACGTCCGCGAGCTTCCACATGTTAAACATGTTTATTTTTTTTGCGTGGTAAAATGCAAACGTAATAACAGCACCAAAACTCGCGCTGAATCATAATGAACCGCACTTACGGCCCCGCGTGTGAGATAGGGGTATTAAACCTCCACTCTGTCATCTCATCATATTCATTCCATAAGTGTGCTATACAACCCCAACAACTGACACTTCACATTGTTTCTGAAGCTGGTGAAGAGTGTTATCAGCTGTTTGTCCATCAACTAAGATTGGATACCCGGTTCGTTTAACGGCCACATGTTACATGAAAATATTAGCAAAATTAATTAATTATTTAATATTAATTTATATATTTGTCTATTATGGCATGTTATTGTTAAGTTAACCCATGTCAAAATAAATGCTACTAAAAGAATTTAGTGCAATGTTTAATTTGCATAGAAAGTGCCGTCTTTCTTAGCCCTGTCATGCAAAAGGAGTGAAAAATCGATTCCTGAGCCACCGATGTCCGCTAATTCAGGACCTTCACTGTAGACAGCGCCGCGTAACGTCGGACGTAAGAGGCAGCGACTTAAGAAGACTCCTAAGAGACAGTTCGAGAAATACACTTAGAAAAGTTAACACTTAACGTAAGATATATCTTAAGAGTCTTCTTAGCGCGCGAATAGTGTGCGTTATCGAGAAACCGGGCCCAGATTTAAAAAAAATTTATTATTATTTTTGTTAATAAATAGGTAAAATTTTCCTAACACTAATACCCATTATGATCAGGTAATTTTTTATTATGCTTTCATACAAAAACACAGAATTAAAAAAGGGGTTACTAACTTTTGAAGATTATCATATACATAATATATATTATAATAAATAATTTACAATAATTGCATTACATTACAATATTTAATGCAGTTGTTTGTTGTAGATTTTACATGAACGAAGGATTAAACAATAACCTCACCTCTAACTATAAATTAACCCCTTCATTTAGCATCAAAAAAGCCAAGAACCTGGGCCCGGTTTCTCGATAACGCACACAGACCAACCTTACGAATGTCTGACTTAGCTAAGAGATACTTAGCGTAAGAACGTTTCGGGAAATGCGCCATAAAGTTAAGAGAGAGGTTAAGGTACAACTTAAAAAGTTTAAAGGAGCCATACAGACTCAATTTTGCATGAGTTAATATGATTCTTTAGGGTCCTAATGAAAAGTTTGTAATATACTTTAATTAAAAATTCTCAGTTGTTGTGTAAAAAAACATTACTTTTACCTGGTAAAAAGTATCTCTGTTCTCAGCAACCTGTTTCAGTACATGCTCCTTTAAATGTTAATGACCTCTACTGAACCCACCCCCCAGTTCTGTGGGGCGTGTCTTCACAATACAAGTGGGGTATAGCTTTGACAACAGTTAAAAATATTTAAAAAACAGTTAAAAATAATTTTACATGATGTTAGAATTATTTTATATATAAAGGAGTTATTTCTACTCTCTTGCTCGCTTCCTCATAGATCTGATATTAACGTGTTAAATCTTCCCTGCTGCTATCTTCCTGTCTCCTCTTGCATCTGTTCATTCATGCTCACCTTCCCATACTCTGTCTCTCTCTCTCCCTCTCTCTCTCTGTCTCCTTCCATTTATCTTCCTCTCCTTTGATTCAAATTCAAATTTTTTTGTCACATACACAGTCATACACAGTATGATATGCAGTGAAATGCTTATACGACAGCCAGTGAACTTAAAAAGAAAATAAAAGCTTATACGTAAGGAATAAATATCAATAAAAAGAAATACTAAAGAAAATAAATTTAACTAGTAAAATAAACTGTACAAATGAGGGCATAATAAAAATATTGCAAAATACGCAAAGCATTTTGTGTGTGTGTGTGTGTGTTTTTGACTGAGTCTCTCCTGGTGTTAGAAAAGCTTACTGAAGCATAGCGCACTCGCCTCGTTACTAAACAAACTTTAGAAAAACTTTATAAATATGTAGTGCAAAAAAAGCATGTAGCTTAAGCAGGAATCGAACCCGGGTCTCCCACGTGAAAGCGCCAAATCCTAACCACTAGACCACCACAATACTGCAACAAACTGCACACCACACTCATGTAGGCGCCATTTTGCTCCAGTGTAGAAAAACAATGGCCGACGGCTCTTTTTTCACTCGGGGCGGGTCTTTGCTAAAACACCAGTGTCAATCAACTGTAGTAGGAGCGGCCTCTGCCGGTGTGACTTCACACCGACAGGCTTTTGAAAACGGGCTGATTTCAGAAGGGGCATCTTATATTATTAAATTAACAGAAAATCGCTGGGCGGCTCTTTATCACTGTAGAGTGTTTGTGTACACACTCTCCTAACACACAATGCAGTCCAAACAGCTTGAAAAAGTCCATGTAGCACCGTAGGTGCCCTTTAAGAATTATCACAGGTGGTAAACCTGTTGCATGCTTGGGGATATAACAAAATCTCTATTCCATTAAATGCACAGTTGAATAATCTATTTATAATCTAAGTGACTGATTTCTTTTTTTTTTTAGTGCACAACAATTTCCAACTACTGTTCATTTCAAACAAAAATAAATGCACAGATATGCATCTCATCTATTCCAACTACTGTTCATTTCAAACAAAAATAAATGCACAGATATGCATCTCATCTTATGAGGTATATGTGGTCATATGGTTGAAGAAGCAGAGCAGATGTGAGAGCAAATGTGTCATCTGTATGTCATGTATCATCATCTTATTTTAAAAAATTTGTCTGTTTCCAACCTCAGATTAGTACTTGCGGCTTTGGTTAGGAAATCCTCAGCGCCAGCATCGAGACTATTGAGACCATCAGACCATCACATAACTCTAATGTCCTTATTACACTTTCAGGAAATGCTGATTTTATTCTTCATTGATGAAACTGCAGATAAAAAGAAAGCAAATGCACTGAATATGATCGGCTAACAAAGATGTTACACATCTGACTTATTCTGACTTATCATTAAATATCATATACAGCATTTTATATAAAGCATATAAAGCATTTTGTCTAATTTTTATAAAGATGTCTGTAAAGTTCTTTGAAATTTAGTACCAATTCTATCCACATTGTTGCTGTAAAAAGGAAAATCTAAGAATAGAACAATAATTACTGTAGCTTCACACTTACAGGATGTGGAAAAAAAATTACACAAGCTAAAATTTCATTCCAACACCTCTAACACTGATTACGGTGGCCAGGTCATGTGTGAACTTTTTTTTTTTTTTTACCAGTTTGAGTCCTGAAATATGCCTATGCCTTCAAGAAAGGAAAAGACATACTGTATCATTCAGTACCATCAGGTCTTCAGCTGATTTTTTTTGCTTCATACTGTAATATTGGTGAGCCTAGATCTGACAAACTGCAGTAACCCCAGATCATAACACTGGCTCTAGGGGCTTATATACAGTATAAAGCGGTATAGATGATGAGTGAGTGAGTGATCTAACATGATTTCTCTTGGCTTCATTATAAAAAAACCTGTTATTTGACATGGTTTGCCGATGCCCAAAAAAGAGAAATAAATTGCCTTCATTGGTGGATAAATTGATCCATTATCATACTGTATGTTTCCTGTATACTATCTGAATCAAGGGGCACAGTCTGAAGCACAGAATCATACGATACGGCCGATGAACATAGGGGAGACGGGTTGCACTGAAAGTAAGCCTTTGGGTTGTACATGGACAGTTATGGGCCCCCACAGAGATCTGAAGCTCATTTGTACATCTGAGACTCCACATTTATTTACCATGAAGGTTGTGAACGATTAACAACAATAAATGATCACAGGCTTTTTTATTTTCTGTGGATCTGTTTTCCTCTAAACATGAGGACGTGCTATAAAATAATCTGTTATTTTATCAAAAGTGGTCCAAAATATGATGTTGTTCTCAGCATCTCCAGTATCATAAAATAAGCTTACTTAATATCTAAAGTGACCTAAATGTGTTTCTGCTTTTAAATGTTGAATCATGATGGCAACATTAGCAGAGTGCTGACTTATAATTTTTTTTTAAGTCCACCCAATCACAAACAAAAGTATTGAGACTGAATAGAATAAGACCAACTAAAAGAAAGATGTATGTTTTTTTATTAATAAAAAATTATTATTATTATTAAAGACAGGTTCATTGTAGTACATGTTACACATGCTACAGTACAGTATGTACATGTATACACTCATTCCAGCATTTCACTAGTGCTTGCATACTATCAAGCTAGAAAGTTTTCTCAGTACACCGGAGCCATGATCGGACTACCTGCTTCATGTCTGAAATGCTGGCCTTCGTCCCAAACGTAATATTGTCTTGGAGCGAGGTCAGGACTGTGCAGTGTCACACCCGAGCCTCCTCAGTCCCGGAGAGAAAGATCCGGCTCGCCGGATTACTGAGCCGTGGCTTTGTCTCCCCCTAGTGTGTCTAAGTATGTCAGTATCTCTCATGATTAACAAATACAGATCACCTGTGCACACCTCACCTGACTCCCTATTTAACCCAGCCAAACCCACACCACACTGTCTGGTCACCGTTGTGTTATCCTCACCTAACCCATGTGTGTCTTTCTTCTCCCCCCCCCAGGTTTAAAGCGGTATCTGCAGGCGACGGCATGCGAAGTATGACAGCTTCAACGTCCGAGTAAATTCCTCTGAGGACACAGAGAGGTTTTGTTTTTGTTTATGTGTTGTGACATTCTCTTGATGAGTTATAATTTCGAGTTAACCCGCCTGCAGACCGCGCCTGGCAAACGGCGTAGTGAACGCCCCGTTTATTGATTTAAATTGTGAAGATTCTGAAAGACTTTGAGTTGAAACGCAATAAAGACTGTCCTTTCCTGCACTTGCGTAACGTGTGTGTGTGATTACTGCAGAGAGAGAGAGAGAACCATGACAGATGACCAGACCGATTTCCGAAACGCAGCAGGAACGCCCCTGCCGAGAGACACGGTTCCGATGATGGACTACATCCGCAGGCAGCAGGGGCAGATGGACAGCCTGGCCAGGGCCATTAATGACCTTGCTCATAGTGTCCGGGACATTGCGACTGGTCAGTCGCCCCTTCCTACGGTGCCCCCGCGCCGCGCACGATCCCCCCCACGAGCGGCGCCTCCTGAGAGATACGCAGGGGACCCTGAAGGCTGTAAGAATTTCCTCCTGGCCTGTGAGCTATATTTTGTCGACTATCCTGACCTGGATGACCAAGGAAAGGTCAGATTCGTCACGCAACGGCTCACAGGTCCAGCAATGGACTGGGCCACTGCTATGTGGAGCACGGGTGGCCGGGAGACGTGCAACTTTGTAAGGTTCCTACGAGCTTTCCGCGCGGTGTTTGACCACCCTGATCAGGGAAGAAGTGGAGAACAAAAACTCCTGAAAATAAAACAAGGACAAGCCACCGTCGCGGAATATGCGATACAATTCAAGATCTTGGCTGCAGAAAGCGAGTGGTGCGAGAAGAGCCTGCTCGCCCGTTTTCGAGATGGACTACAGCCGGAAATACAGCTGGAACTCGCATGCAGGGACGCGGAGATGGACCTGGACGAAAATATCCAGCTGGCCATCAAACTTGACCAACACCTCCGTAATCAAAAACGGCCGCCCTCGACACGGACGGCAGGGGGCAGGCTCGAGGCGCACCGATGCTTCAGCCGCAACAGGAGCCCTACAGAGCCGCACGACAGCTCACCAGCTGAACCCATGGACGTGGGCACATCCCGGCTGTCCGCGCAGGAGAGACGCCGCCGATTCACTACAGGCTTACAGTATGCCTGTACTGCGGAGGAGGGGGACACCTAATAAAGGACTGTCCTATACTAAAAGTAACTCCATGCACACCATCACGAACCACTCAGTCCTTTTGTGTTGATGCCACCTTAGCTTATAATGATCATGTTGTCTCTGTTTCCCCCCTAATAGATTCCGGGTTGGCTGGGAATTTTATTTCATTTTCTCTTCTTTCCTCGCTACACGCTCCTGTGTCGAAGCTTCCAACCCCGATCGAGATTAAAGCTCTGGATGGCAAACCATTAAATCAATCGCCAGTTTATATGCTATCCGTGCCCCTACGATTAACTTTCCCCGGCCACACTGAGGAGTTAAAATTCTATGTTATCCCCCAGGTGAGTCAGTCCGTCGTGCTGGGCCTCCCATGGCTCTGCGCCCATAACCCTAATTTTGATTGGGCAGAGTCTCGCATCATATCATGGTCTCCTCGATGTGCAAAATTATGCATGCCATCAACATTGATGGTCCAAACCACCACAGTTGAAAGTCCCCGCGCCCTAGTGTCTACCCTAGTGCCATCCGAGTACGCTACATTTTCAGACGTGTTTAGTGTTAGGGCAGCTGCACGACTTCCCCCTCATCGCCCGTGGGACTGCGCTATTGTCATCCTGCCGGGGAAAGCACCGCCCTGCTCCCGTGTTTATCCGTTGTCCCTGACAGAAACCAGGGCGATGGAGGAATACGTGAGTGAGGCTCTCCAGCAGGGACTCATTAGTCGCTCCACGTCACCCGCACCGGCCGGATTCTTCTTCATCGAAAAGAGAGGCGGGGGCCTTAGACCCTGCATTGATTATTGTGATGGCATTGAGTCCCCTATAAAGTATAAGCACCCACTGCCTCTGGTCCCGGCCGCGATCGATCTGCTCCGCGGCGCGTCCATCTTTACCAAACTGGACCTCCGCAGCGCTTATAACCTCGTTTGTGTTCGCAAGGGTGACGAGTGGAAGACTGCGTTTAGCACGACATCAGGGCATTACCAATATAATGTAATGGCTTATGGACTGGTAAACGCACTTGCGGTGTTTCAGGGGTTCATGAACGACGTGTTCCGACATATGTTAAACCGTTTTGTCATAGTGTATCTAGATGACATCTTGATATACTCGCGGTCATATCACGAGCACGTTGGTCATGTGACTGCCTGAGGGAACATGGGCTCTATGCGAAGGCAGAGAAGTGTGAGTTTCACCAAAAGGAGGTTGCATTTCTGGGCTACCGCATAGGGCCACTGGGGGTTCAGATGGACGCCGCCAAGGTCAGTTCGGTTCTACAATGGCCGGAACCCACATCAGTGAAGGCGCTACAAAGTTTACTTGGGTTTGCCAATTTTTACCGGCACTTTATTAGGGGCTATAGCACATTGGCAGCACCGCTCACCAATTTATTAAAAGGGAAACCAAAGCGATTAACCACCTTCACGCTGGAAGAGCGCCACGCCTTCCAGCGTCTAAAACAAGCTTCTACATCAGCACCTATATTAAAACTTCCCGATCCTAGTAAGCCCTTCGTAGTGGAGGTCGACGCGTCGGAGGTAGGACTAGGAGAGGTGCTGTCACAGCGTCATGGCCACCCAGAGAAACTATAACCCTGTGCTTTCTTTTCGAGGAAGTTGACACCTGCCGAGTGCAATTATGATATCGGTAATCGCGAACTGCTATGGCGGCATTGGTTGGAGGGAGCAGAACATCCCTTCACGGTACTGACGGATCACCGGAATCTTGAGTACCTCCAACAAGCTAAAAGTCTAAACCCTCGTCAAGCCCGCTGGGCGCTGTTTTTCACTCGTTTCGACTTCATTGTTACATATCGCCCCGGTTCAAAAAATATAAAAGCGGACGCCCTCTCCCGCTGTTTTGCGTCGCCGGACCGACCATCGGTTCCGGAACCCATTCTGCCCACATCACTCGTGGTGGCGCCGATCACTTGGGACTTCGACACGGAGATAGCCCGAGCGGCACGGTCCGATCCCATGCCGCCGGGCTGTCCTCCGGGCCGAACCTATGTGCCGGACGCCCTACGGGAACGAGTGACAGTGGACGCCCACATAAATCTCTCATCAGGACACCCCGGCGAACTTAAAACATTAAAACTACTGGAACCAAAGTTCTGGTGGCCAAATATGCGCGAAACAGTGAAAACAGTCGTTTCGTCTTGTGCTACCTGTGCAGCCACTAAAAGTCCCCGAGGGTTGCCAGTTGGGAAATTAATGCCCTTACCAACACCTAATAGACCGTGGTCCCACCTAGCGGTGGACTTTGTCACGGATTTGCCAGTGTCAAAAGGGTACACGATAGTCTTGGTAGTAGTGGACCGCTTCTCTAAGGGCTGTCGCTTTATTCCATTCTGCTCTCTCCCTACCGCCGCCCAGGTGACCGATGCCTTATTCAATACAGTGTTTCGCTACTACGGTATTCCGGAGGACATTGTTTCAGATCGGGGTCCCCAATTCATCGCTAAGGTCTGGAAGGCTTTTTTCCAGAAGTTGGGGACTACTGTTAGTCTAACCTCAGGCTATCACCCCGAGTCTAATGGGCAGGCAGAGCGGACTGTCCAAGACCTCGGGAGGTTCCTTCGCGCATATTGTAGTAGTCGACAACACGAGTGGGCAGATTGTTTATTCTGGGCGGATTATGCGCGAAATTCTTTAAGACACTCTTCTACCGGCCTAACGCCGTTCCAATGTGTACTCGGATATCAGCCACCGCTCTGTCCATGGGATGCCACTCCCACCAATATCCCCATGGTGGATGAGTGGTTCAAAAAAGCGGAAAAAGTATGGGAGGGGGCTCACACCCACATCTCCCAAGCAGTTCGCCGGTCCAAACAATTCGCCGATAGGCGGCGAAGGGAAAGTCCTCCGCTCCAGGTAGGAGATCGGGTTTGGCTCTCGACAAAGGACCTCTCTCTCAACCTCCCCTGTCGTAAGCTCTCCCCTAGATTCATTGGTCCCTTCCCCATAATATCCCAAGTTAACCCTGTGTCCTTTAAGTTACAGCTACCCACACACATGCGCATTAACCCCGTGTTTCATGTTTCTCTTCTCAGGCCAGTGATACGGGGGCTGC
Source organism: Channallabes apus (assembly GCA_030522415.1). NCBI lineage: Eukaryota > Metazoa > Chordata > Actinopteri > Siluriformes > Clariidae > Channallabes > Channallabes apus. Next base: position 24,390,702 of record CM060121.1, read on the forward strand.
TGGATGGAGGTGTCGTAGACCCTTCGCTCCCCGGGGCTGTGGAAATCGAGGGCGCTCCAGCGTTCAGAGTCCAGCAACTATTGGACTCCCGAAGGCGGGGGGGCTCCCTCCAATATCTAGTGGAATGGGAGGGGTACGGATCGGAGGAGCGCAGCTGGGTGCCGGCAAAGGACATCCTAAGCCCAGATCTCATTTCCGAGTTTCACCGGGCTCGGCCGGATCGTCCCGCACCACGCCCCCCGGGCCAACCCGCCCGCCGGCAGTACCATCAGGCCGGTGGGTCCCTACCCCCTTTGTTATCGCGAGGGAAGCGCCCACCTCCCCTTCAGGTAGCCGGTCCTGGGGGGGGGGGGGTGGTGTCACGCCCGAGCCTCCTCATTCCCGGAGAGAAAGATCTGGCTCGCCGGATTACTGAGCCGTGGCTTTGTCTCCCCCTAGTGTGTCTAAGTATGTCAGTATCTCTCATGATTAACAAATACAGATCACCTGTGCACCACACCTCACCTGTCTCCCTATTTAACCCAGCCGAACCCACACCACACTGTCTGGTCACCGTTGTGTTATCCTCACCTAACCCATGTTTGTCTTTCTTCTCCCCCCCAGGTTTAAAGCGGTATCTGTAGGCGAAGGCATGCGAAGCATGACAGCTTCAACGTCCGAGTAAATTCCTCTGAGGACACAGAGAGGTTTTGTTTTTGTTTATGTGTTGTGACATTCTCTTGATGAGTTATAATTTCGAGTTAACCCGCCTGCAGACCGCGCCTGGCAAACGGCGTAGTGAACGCCCCGTTTATTGATTTAAATTGTGAAGATTCTGAAAGACTTTGAGTTGAAACGCAATAAAGACTGTCCTTTCCTGCACTTGCGTAACGTGTGTGTGTGATTACTGCAGAGAGAGAGAGTGAACCATGACTTACAGGGGATGTGTCAGCAACTCCCAGCTGACTTCCTACAGTATAATATGCAAGTGGTGTTCGTGAATGATTGTGTGTACAGTTCCCAAAAACCGATGCATCGCTTCCATAAGTTGGCGTCAAGTTATCTGTTAAGTTTCAAGTTTCAATTCATTGACTAGAACGACTGTAGTGCACTCTGGGGGACCTCGGCCGGGATCGTCGTTCACCGTCACGGACATCCGACCTACTTTAAAACCTATTCGGTACTGTGATTGAAGTCTTCTGTAAATGTCAGTGAGTTTTAAGCCTTTATTCTTGAGGGATTTCATCACAAGTTCCGGTTTATCTTGAACAGTCATTGAACTTCACTGTGATGCAGAGCATTTAAAAACCAGTATTGTGTATGTTATTTAAATACAGTAAATGAACTAATGCAGTTTTTCTTCACAAGTTTTCCTCCAAAACTGTATACTGTAGGTTAACACAATCCTGCTTATAATCCTCACTTATTGACATAGAACAGCAAGAACCGCAGTTAGTAGTGCCCATAGGGAATTTATACATTTAGCTTTCATTATGTGTGGATCGAAGCTTGCACAGAGAGTGAGAATGTACGTACAGTAAATGGTGGGATTTTTTTTAGATTGCCTGATTCATTTAACCTTTTAAAAATAAGAACTAGCTCTTTTTTAAATATTTGTGTAAATATCTGTACATTTGTGTAAATACCTGTACATTAAACATTTGTGACTTCTTGGTAATCGTAACAAAATGACCTTTAATAAGTGAAATGTATTTCCAATTACACTTTTGACCTTATGGTACTCAGTTAAACAGAGATTTATTCATGGCTGCACTAAGTGGTACCTTAATACAGTATGTAGGCTTGATTCGTATCTCTGTGTCCATGGAGTTTGCATGTTCTCCCTGTGCTTGGTGGGTTTCCTCCGGGTACTCCAGTTTCCTCCCACAGTCCAAAGACCTCTAGATTAGGCTAATTTACGTTCCCAAATTGCTCGTAGTGTGTGAATGAGTATGTGTGTGTGCCCTGTGATGGATTGGAACCCTGTCCAGGCTGTACCCTGCTTTGTGCCCTAAGTCTCTTGCGATAGGCTCCAGGACCCCCCCATGAATACAGGGTAAAGTGGTATAGATGATGAGTGAGTGAGAGTCATTGTCCCGACAGTGGACATCATTGCAACAGTGTTACAACTTTGTAACAACCATAACAATAATTATCCAATGTTAGTTTTCATGCAAGGTTAGGACTTTTGTTTCCATCATAAACAACTGAATAAACATCAAATCTTAAAAAAAAAACACTAAAAACTAAAACAAAGAAACTCTGAAAGAAAACAGACTGAAGCTTGTTTTATTTTCAATTAAATTGTATTTGTATAGCACTTTTAACAATTGTCATTGTCGCAAAGCAGCTTTACACAATCAAAAGAATTATTTAAATTTGTTTAGAATGTGAATGTGTATGAATCAAAATGGTCAGATTGTCCCTGGTGAGCAAGCCGAGGGCGACAGTGGTAAGGAAAAACTTCCTGAGATGGCAATAGGAAGAAACCTTAAGAGGAACTGGACCCAACAGGGAACCCGTCCTCATTTGGGTGAAACAGAGAGGAGGAATTGATGTGCATTTATACAGTGTGTTAGGTGGCAGGCAGTTCAGCTATAACAGTTGATGTTAATTGATGTTAATATGGAGTCCAGGTAGTTTTAATGCTTGTACATGGAAACTGTTTCTCATAGGAAAGAGTCAACAAAACAACAAATATGAAATAATCAGGAAGAATGACAGGTGGGATTTGATGTAATTCAACATCCCATAAGGACTCAGTAGAAAGATGACTCTGAGCATGTTTAACAGCAGCATGGCTTCCCTAATTTAGGGTCTCATGACATTTTAAACCACCAAAATTGATATGTATAAAATAAAGTTATCTCGAATGTCTCACACAGACATCACCTGGAAGATGTCAGTAATAGCTGAGAGCTTTTCCAGCAGGTGGTCCTATAATTGGTTTCGTATCCAGCTTGTCCATGTTGATTAGAGACTGTCAGCATGCAGTTCTGCAGCATCTAAATGCATATTCTGAACTGTGCTGGAGAACAAAAAAAGCCCACCACTGTCAGCATATCACAAATATGATTCATCGACACAGCTTGGTTCAGCAGCTAAAGTCACTTTTTAAGCAGAACTGGGTTCCTTAGCTTGCATTTTGACAGCGCATGATCTATCTGTAATGATGCTGAATTGTAGATTTTCACATTATGTTGGTAGGATGATGAGGGGAAAAGAAAGATAATTACTCCTGGGGCTAAATGAACTGGCAGATTTCTGCTAATTACAGAAAATTGACCGATCTTCTTAACGCTTAATTGAGGTACTGTACACACTGGCTCTATAGAAGACAGACTCTTCCCACCTTCAAATGTTGTAAATGTTGTTTTTCTTCTACTAATTCTACTAGTATATTATTATCAATGATATTAGTAGTTCTAGTAATCTACTAATAGTGATTCTATCAGTGCTTATGTTTTATTTAAATTCACACGGTGTAATTAATGCAAATCATGAAAAGCTTATGACTAAGAAATTAACTCCCTCATGTGCTTTCAAGAAAGTGTCACGATGCAGGTGTAACGGGCTGTTATCGCCATGGGCTTCCAATAGGCAGGCATAAATGCAGAGGGTTCTTTTGTAAATAAAGAGTCTTTATATTTAAAACAAACAAACCAAACTCAAACCAAATAAACAAAACACGGGCTCTTTCAGCTTAACCTACACACAGACTTTTCAAACAGAGCACACAGGACACAAACTCTAGGACCTGGGACCGTTAACAGACACTCTGTGTTATGACACAGGATACAAGACTTTCAGGCTCTAATACCTGGGACAGTGAACAGACGCTCTGTGTTCTGACACAGGCTACAAGACATATTCATAAAATAAACACACTAGGCATGGAGCTGAAAACGTGGACTACACGAGAGACAAGCGACAGGACTAGAGACCGGGGGAGACAAGACACAGGACTAGAGACAAGAGACAGGACACAGGCTAAAGACATGGCAGTTAGCTAGGCTTGGCTACTAGCTGAACAAGGCTATGAGCTAACCCTGGCAGTCAGCTACACATACACCTAGCTAAGCATGTCTTTAGCCTGACATGCACATAGCTACACTTACCTGATCGCTACACATATAACACTAGGGGCGCAGGACACGGGAGTACAAGGGCTAGGGACTCCGAGGCTCAAAGGCTAGGCTAGGGGACACTCAAAGAGGCTAACTACAGAACTTACCTGCTCTAACACAAACAACACAACAGGACTCAACACCGTATCAGCTCCACACACACCAAACACCATGAACATATAACACAAAAACACAGGTAAAACCAAAGATATACTGAAAACAGTTAACACAGAAAACAAGCCTACAGAGCCAGATGCACATAAATAAACCCACTAAACATGCCTAAAGCCCACTAGACAATATTAATGCTCGACCCAGTTTCCCAGAGCTAACAGCTTTTTAACAGCTTTTTATAAGCTGTTAGCCAACACTTAGTCGTCACCTGACAGAGGTGCCTTCTGGGAAACTGGGTCTTCCAACAAAAAATTACAAGACACAAAACATGACCACAGTGCCCTCTAGGGGCAGTCCCTTACAGAAAGCTGCCACACACCTAGTTTATGCTTTAAAATAAGAAACATCATTCTTTTCTGTTGAATGTCATTTGCCAGTATTTGTTAATTTTATAAGCAAATAGTGTCAGTTATGTTTACGTAACCAATAAATACGAAGGTAACAGGCATTAACAGCTAACAGTGCAATGGGTTACAAACTGATCAGAGCTCATTCACACTGTGGCCTTTGGTAATAACTATGACAATTAAACATGCAAGCATATAAATAATTAAACAAACAAACAAACAAACAAACAAACGAATAAATAAAATATGAGGGGTGGTCAAGTTAAACTGGGACTTTTGATTGTGCAGGATAACAGAACACAGTTATTAGAATAAAACCTCTATTTACTGTATTTCTCTATATAATTACCTGCCACTCTAATGCACTTATTCATGTGTTTTACTAGTGCTTGGACACCACCAAGATAGAAAGTCTTCTCAGTATGCCAGAGCCATCATGGACTGCCTGCTTCATGTCTGATACCCTGGCCTTCCAGAAACACCATTTATTGCCCAAACATGTGAAAATGACTTGGATTGAGGTCAGGACTGTGCATTGGATGTGGCGATATCTGTATACGATGGGGTGTATGGTTCCCACAGACAGATACATCTGTTCTGCAAGATGGCTACAGGTTATCTGTTGATTTTCGAGGTTCAGACGTTCCACTTGCCTGAATGCTCCCAGAAACAACTGCAGTGTGGCACGCCGAGCTAATAAACAAGCTAAACGGAGAGCTCGCTTCTCTTAGCCGGAGCGTCCAAGACATTGCGGCCTTGCGCCGTGAGGTGGCGGAGCTTCAGCGAGAGAACGCGGATCTTTGCGAGGCTGTTGCTAGCACGGCTAACCCGGTCTCCCGTTGTGACGGTCGCTACTCCATCCCCCCCTTCTCCAACCCCTGATGTTTTTTGGCTTTACCGGATAAATGGGATGGCACGGACGGGAGATGTAGTGTTTTTCTAACTGCTTTAGGTCTGGTGTTTGAGTTTAATGGCATCAAATACTCCACCGATCGATTGCACATTGCTCTCCTTGTTTTGTTGTTGTCAGGGCAGGCAGCTGAGTGGGCCACGGCAGTTATCCGGTCAGATTCAGATACCACTCACTCATACAACGAGTTCACCCGTCAACTGAAACTAACCTTTGAACATCCTGCGGGCGAGGTGGAGATCGACTCAAAGTTATACCATCTGCGGCAGGGTGGATTGTCCGTGAGTCGCTATACTGCAGATTTCCGTACCCTCGCTATTCAAATCACCTGGGGAGACTCAGCACTCCGGACATCATACTATGAGGGGCTTCCCTCCCGGATCAAAGATGAGCTAGCCGGGAGAGAACTTCCTGCCACCCTGAAGGGACTAAGTTGCCGCTGGTAACTTCATTGACTCTACTTTTGCCAAAAAACTGGGGATGGAAATCGAGGCATTATCCCAGCCGGTTCAGGTCACATCTGTCGACGGTCGGCCCCTCTCTTCCAGCCCCATCATCAACCAGACCCAACCCATCATGCTAATCGTTGATCATGACAAAGAAAAAATCCAACTTCACCTCACCTCCATCTCCTCTCCACCCATCATCCACGGCTATCCCTGGCTTCTTCAGCATGACCCGCTCATCTCCTGGTCTCAACGCTGGATCATCCAGTGGGGTCCGACCTGTTCTGAACTTTGCCTATGGGCAACAGCTGGGACGTGTTCTAGGGAGTCCGAGGCCCCCGATGTCGACACCAACGCCATTCCAACTGCCTACCGAGACCTGGCTGAAGTGTTCTGTAAAAGACATGCTATTCACCTTCCAGCACATCGCCCATACGATCTGGCGATAGACCTTCAGCCGGGCTCCGCCACGCCCCCCCAACCACCCCCCTCCCCAGCGGCCATCTCTACTCTCTATCATCCACCGAGAACCAGGCGATGGAGGAATACGTCATCAATGCACTCAGGCAAGGTTCCATCTGACCATTCTCTTCGCCGCGGGGTTCTTTTTCGTGAAGAAGAAAGGGGCCGAACTTCGTCCGTGTGTCGACTATCGAGGGCTTAACAACATCACTATTAAAAATCGCCACCCAGAGAGGGCATCAGAGAGGGCAATGAGTGGAAGACGGCCTTCATCACCCCCACAGGACATTACGAAAGCCTGGTCATCCCATTTGGACTTTGCAACGCTCTGGCAGCTTTTCAACACTTCATCAATGACACTTTATGAGACATGTTAGGACGTTGGGTTTTCGCTTATCTGGACGATATACTTATATACTCCCGTACAACCGAGGAACACGTTCGTCACGTCAGAGCGATCCTTAAGAGATTGCTTGCCCACCAGCTGTACTGCAAGTTGGAGAAGTGCGCTTTTCACGAGCGCTCCACCACTTTCCTGGGTTTTGTCATCTCATCCCAGGGTGTGGCCATGGACCCGCAGAAGCTTGAAGTTGTGCGTCATTGGCCTCTACCCAAGACCCTCAAGCAACTTCAACGGTTTCTCGGGTTTGCGAACTTCTATCGTCGCTTTATCCGGGGCTACAGTGCAGTTGCAGCGCCACTAACCGCTCTGACAAGACCATCTACCAACCCTTTCCAACTCAACTCTTCTGCTATTTCCGCCTTCCAGGAATTATGCCATCGTTTCACCACTGCACCCATCCTCCTCCATCCAGATACCACGAAACCCTTTGTGGTGGAAGTGGATGCCTTGGATGTGGGCGCCGGGGCTGTCCTATCTCAACAAGGTCCGGACCAGAGACTACACCCATGTTGTTTCTACTCCAAGAAATTTGACTCCACTCAGCAGCGATACGGAGTAGGGGACCGCGAGCTGCTGGCCATAAAGTGGGTCTTGGAGGAGTGGCGTCACTGGCTCCAGGGCGCCAGGGAGCCATTCATTGTCTGGACAGATCACCAAAACCTAATTACCATCCGCAACCTCAAACAATTAAATCCCAGGCTGGCGCGGTGGGCACTGTTCTTTGAACAGTACGACTTCCATCTCTCCTACCGTCCGGGGTCAAAGAACATCAAAGCGGACGCTCTCTCCCGACAACACAAAGAGGACACACTCCGGACGGATCCCTGGCCTGTCCTGCCACCTGCAAGAATTCTGGCACCAATACACTGGGACTTGGAAACGAGAGTTTGCCAGGCGCAGGCCGAGGAAACCGTACCGGCAGGTGTGCCTGGACGACCCTACGTTCCCCCCACCATGAGGAAGGAAGTACTTCAATGGGGCCACTCCTCACCACTGTCTGGACACCCTGGAAATCGACGCACCAAACTGTTCATCCGTCGCGCCTTTTGATGGCCATCCATGACGAGGGACATTGACAAGTTCGTCCAGGCGTGCCCAGTGTGTGCCAGGTCCAAAGACACCAACCAGTCATCGCCGGGGGATCTCCAACCACTACCCATCCCCTGCAGACCCTGGACACACATTGCCGTAGATTTCATCATGGGCCTGCCGGTCTTGGAAGGAAAAGACACCATTCTTACCATCGTGGATCGGTTCTCCAAGGCCGTGCACCTGGTGGCTCTCGCCAGACTCCCGTCAGCTAAAATGACAGCCGAGCTGATATTAGAACATGTAGTCCGCTTGCATGGGTTCCCAAAAGACATCGTCTCGGACAGGGGGCCACAGTTCACTGCCCGGTTCTGGAAGGCCTTCTGCCGTCTGATCAATTCCACCTGTAGTCTCTCCTCAGGATATCAACGGTCAGACGGAACGGACCAACCAACATCTGGAGCATTACCTAAGATGTTTTATCGCAGATCAACAACGATCCTGGGCTCGCTACGTCCTCTGGGCTGAACTATCTCGCGACCTACACGTCTCTTCAGCTACCAACTTAAGCCCATTCGAGGTATGCCATGGTTTCCAACCTCCGATGTTGGAGCATCAAGAACCGGAGGTTGATGTACCATCAGCCCAACAGTTGGTCCGCAGGTGTCGACGGCTGTGGAACAAGACAAACACCGCCATCCGATGAGCCAACCATCGCTACATCAACCAACATCGCCGTCGACACCCTCCGGGGCAATTGTACAATGTACTGTAGGTGACAAGGTGTGGCTGTCCAGAAAAAATCTACACCTTTATACTGAATCTCGGAAGCTCTCCCACAGGTACATCGGACCATACCGCATCACCCTACGAATGAATCCTGTCACCTACCGGCTCCAGCTGCCTGCGGCGCTCCGAGTCCATCCGGTATTCCATACATCACAACTGAAACCCTTCACCACTTCTCCTATGGTTCCACCCCCCCTCCCTTCTCCTCCTCCTCGAATCATCGACGGTGGCCCTGCTTACACCGTACGTCGGATCCTCGACTCGCGACCTAGGGGCCGAGACACCCAGTACCTGGTCGACTGGGAAGGCTACGGTCCCGAGGAACGATCTTGGATTCCGGCCCGGTACATCCTCGACCCTGAGCTGATCAGGGACTACCGTCGTCGGGTATCCTCCACCCCAGGACCGTTGGGAGTCAGTCCTGGACAGGGGGGTACTGTCACACACACCCGTTTTGCGGCCAGCAATAGGACCGTAGGACGGTCGCAAAACAGGAAGCATAAAAGGAAACAAGATGGCGCTTCACATCACTCCTGCCATTTCGTGAGTACTCTTTCTTGGGTTATCTTTCTGATTTGAGTGTGTGTTTATAGGACGCGGGTTAAATTTGTGTTTTTCCCTTGCTCCACTTCTGTGAGAGTCCTTAGACTAAATCGCGTGGTAATCCTGCCTACTCGCTTGCTTCCGCATTTGGGTTTACCATCCACGCTACAAAGGGCTAACCGCTATTGTACTAGTCTTCTGGTTGTCCCGGTTTGTTTCGTGACACAGTGGACTCCGAGCCACCTCAGCTGGAATAGTCATTCATGGACGTGCGGTCTTCCTTAAAATCATTCCCACTATTCAAAACATCGGGATTGTCGGCCACCAAGTCTCGACCGGGTCTGACTCTTGCGAGGCGTAAACACAAGGAGTGTGTTTTTTTCTTTGGACCCGGGCACCTCCTCGTAAAATTGGGGTGCTCCGCGTTTCACTATCTACCCCAGGAGGTCAGACTGATTTAAATATATATATATATATATATATATATATATATATATATATATATATATATATATATATATACATATGTAAAATAAAACAAATGGGGATCTCCCCAATAGGGAGAGGCACCCAGAATTCCTTTCAAACGAATAAGTGTTCTCCCTGGCACCCCCAGGAGGTCGGTGTTTGCTCCGCGACCACTGGTGCTTCGGGCAACACCAGTCTCCGATAGGCTGTTAGTTCTTCGGTTTTTCCTGCCATGTTTCAGGATGCCGAACATCTAACACTCCCCGTTTAACCAAGCCGCCAAAACTTTTGCCCTTTTCTGAGAAACTGGCAGCGTGGAAGCTACTGCCAAGTATATCTCCTTGGGTACTAAGCACTGGAGAGAGCTACAGGATTCAGTTCTCACTTCACCTTCTGTGTTTTCAATGGTGTGGCCTCCACTTCCATGAAACCAGAAAGTGCGCATCTGCTGACAAAGCTGCCGGGGAAGGGGGCCATGGAACATGTTCCCCCACCAGACAGTGAGTCAGGCTACTACAGTCGGTATTCTTGGTTCCCAAGAGGAACGGGGGCTGGGTCCAATTTTTCAAATTCTGCGGGCTCTCCCGCTATCTGAAACTCAATAATACAGTTCAAAGGCTGACTGTCAAGGTGATTGCTCTCTACCCTACCAAGCGATTGATTTCTGACAATCGATTTAAGGACGCTTACTTTCATACAGAAACATTGCCACAACACAGGAAGAGCCTAGGTTCGCTTTTGGGGGCGAAGCTTACCAGTATCGGGTCCTTCCATTGGTCTAGCTCACCTGCACACATACAAAATGCACGGATTTAGCCCTGGTTCTTACGGGAGTCCCAGGGCATCCGGTGGCTAGTGCTTTGACATCAGCATGTCGTCCTAGTTCATCTCTGTTCTCACGACTGGGACCCAACGCCACGAAAGTGTGCTCTTTCCTGTTCAGAGGACAACACATTGGGTGCCATATGGGATTCGGTCGTAATCGGGCACAGCTGTCTCCCGCTCGTGTCGAACCCATTCTCAACACCCTCAAGGAAAACAAGCTAGACCAGAAAGTGACCATCACTTTCAGACATTCTAGCTCTCATGGCAGCTGTATCCACGGTGACACCTTTGGGCCTTCTGCACATGAGAGTATTCCAAGTTGTGGCTAAGAACCAGGGGATTTCACTAGGGCCAATCCCCAATATGGGTTACATGCCAGGTGCTTCGTACCCTTTCTACGTGGTTCAGACCCCGGTCTCTACTCTGGGTCCCACTCTAAGTTCATCTTGTCGTCGCTGAGGCTAACGACAGATGCTTCCCTCACAAGCTGGGGTGCGGTCTCAGATGACCGTCCAGCCCAAGGGAGCTGGAGAGGATATCTTCTCGCATGGCACATCAATTGCCTCGAGATGATGGCTCTATTTCTGGCCCTAAAGCACTTCCTCCAGCAGTTGAGAGGCTGCCATGTCCTAGTGCGGTGGACAACACTATGGCAGTCTCATATATTATCGCCAGGGTGGACTGTGCTCGCGCCTCTAACAGCTAGCGCACCAGGTTCCTGTCCCTCAGGGCGATTTACATTCATGGATGCGGGAGCAGTAGTACTGTCCAGTCTATCTCTGACACACGGGGAATGGGAACCCCACTCCGAAGTAGTCAGGGAGAGATTTTCATGTAGCAAGGCGGACCTCTTGCCTTCCAAGATATGCTTCGCCTTTTACTGCTCTTCAGATTTACGTCCACCGCATCAGCTAGTGGCGTAGGTCAGAGCAGCTTCTACATGTTTTGGATGAGAGATGCTATTGCCCTGCCGAATTGTTTCAGTGCTGGAGTTTCCATCCTCGGGTCTGTGCCCTAGTACTCTCAGGACGTACTGTACGTAACTGCATCCACTCTCAACTATCTTCCGAAAGCTCTATAAACCCAACAGGCACCATATTGCTTTTGAAGCCTTCTGTCCTCCGCGCTTACACCTTTGGAGCAGGAGAGAATTCACTTGCTGTATCCAGCTTGTGCTCTTCAGATCTATGTCCACCGCATCAACTAGTGGCGTAGGTCAGAGCAACTTCTACATGCTCTGGATGAGAGATGCTATTGCCCTCTCCTATGAGGCGCGTGGGCTCACTTCGCCTCTAGGAATCAGGGCTCATTCAACCAGGGGATCGCCTCAGCTATTGGATTAGCAAGAGGTTTTCCCCTGCAACAAGTGTGTGCCAAGCAGGTAGACCCAGTTCACTGCCGAAATGTTTCAGTGCTGGAGCTTCTGCAGGAAAAGCTTGTCCTTGGGCTTGTGCCCTAGTACCCTCAGGATGTTCTTAGCTGCATTGTTTGAAGCCATCTGTCCTCCGCCTTTTACAGCTTCGGAGCAGGAGAAACTTCACTTACTGTCCAGTATGTGCTCTTCAGATTCACGTCCACCGCATCAGCTAGTGGCGTAAGTCAGAGCGCCACTATACTGGGTGAGAGATGCATATTGCCCTCTCCTATGAGGCGTGTGGGTTCACTTCGCCTCTGGGAAGCAGGGCTCACCCAACCAGGGTGATCGTCCCAGTCTAACCAGCAGGAGGTATCCCCTGCAGTAATTGTGTGGCGCCAAGGGTTGGTCCTCCCCGCACACATTTCTTACATTTATAATCTGGATGTTCATGCTAATCCGGGCTCACTGCCCCCAATTTAGCTGCCCAGGCATAGTTCTGAGACCTTCTTGGCTTTGTGCGCACACGCTACACAACCTTGGGGTCCAGACACCTGTAGTGCGGCAGCGTTGGTATTCTCTTTCCCATAGCGTTTTACGCAGCATCGAAGTGTAGCCTTGAAAGGGAACATCTCGGGTTACTTTGCAGTAACCCTGTTCCCTGAAAGGCGGGAACAAGATGCTGAGTCCGAATGCTGCACTACCACGTGACCGGACGTCCGTTCAGACAAATTAATCTGAGGTTTGATGCCGGCTCACCTGTATTTATAGCCTCCACCTGCATCTGATCAGATGACATCACCTGGTCGAGGCTATATATAGCCAAAAACTTTGTTTTCACAGCATGCTTCACGACCAGCAACGCGACAAAATGGTTCCCATAGCGTTTTACGCAGCATCTCGTTCCCGCCTTTCAGGGAACAGGGTTACTGCAAAGTAACTAGAGACGTTTTCCAACAGTGCAGCATTTGTATCAATTTGTTTGACAAGACCACCAGCATATTTGCCTTTGCATTGAAATTCTATCACCTGTATTGGATTGAATTTGGATCCTGTGAAACAAAATGAACTATAAAAATACAGTTTGACGATATGATGAATGTTTCTCCTTACAATGATTTTTAAATAAGGCATAAAATATATATTGTGCAGCACAACGGCTAAAATTGTAAGCACTGTGGCCTCGTGACGAAGAGATCTGTGTCACATTAGGGTGAAAAAAAAAACTCTAAATCAGTCTGGTAATTTGAATATAGCCATATTCCTACATACAACAGGAAATACTTGTGATGAAGTGTGTGCTATAAAAACAAGCTTTTTTGATGATTACCTCAATAAGACTCTTTTGTCCTAACTAAAATTGTTTCACATTATTTGATGGCTGTGATTGGACCTTTGATACTGGCACACAACGCAACAAGACAATATTTTCAGTAGCTAATTAGCCAGGACGATTTGTGGTTGTCTGTCAACTTACCACTGTTTTGCTTTCAGCTAACTACAGTGTGAGGACTCTAATAGACTCTAATAGGTCTATTGATTAAATCCCATGTCTAACAATGTTCGGTGTAGCAGTCGATATTGCATGTCTTTAGCAAACATTATAGTGTCATGCATTAACATACAATGTTGGCCATACAAATTATATTTTAAATATTTACAGTATCCAAGTATTGGGTGAGTCAAGAATTATCCGCACTTTATCTTGTCTTATCAGTGCTTTCTGCCGCAGTGGGGGGAAAAATACACTTTAGTGCATTACAAATATATTGAAATCTTCGATAGTACATTGCAAATATACTAACAAAAACCATGTACCATGAGTTAATATATAAAAAGTATACTAATGTCATAGGTTCCATGGTGCGAGAGAGAGAGAGAGAGAGAGGGGGAACGCAGATGCAGGGTTGTAACGGAACACAAGATTTATTTTGTTTTCTTGAAAATAATGTCCAAACAAAAAACACACACATAAGAATGGCAGTTGTTTCCCCAGGCTGGGTCTGCAGGCGGGCTAGTAGAGCTTACGAGAAAAACATCAAAGGAAATTGTTGCGCAGACCTCGCGTCGAACACAGCGCTGACTCTCTGTCAGCCTTGAACTTGAACTTGGCAAAGGTATTTCTTAACCATATAACTCGCTCACGCCTGCAGACTCCTCTCAGTCCTGGGTAGAGAAAGACACAAAACACTGGGTGAAAAAACACATAACATCGACAGGTGCACAACGGTGAACAGACGAGGTGCAATGGGTTCGGCTGGAATAAATAGTGAGACACACAGGGTAGACAAAGGTGAACTTGATCTGTAATCAGATCATGTTGCGTGGGGGGAACAGTACACACGTAGACACACTAGGGGGAGACAAAGTGGCGGCTCAGTAATCCGGCGAGCCCGACCTTCTTCCCCAGGACCGAGGTGGTTCGGATGTGACAACTAACATCATGATTTTACCAAATTTTGGAATTAAACATTAAACACATTTCAAAATAATTGTAGTATAGTACACTTTCCAAAAATATATTAGAGGAAAATATACTTTAAGTAAAAAGTTGGTCTAATTTACAAATTACACTAATTTACTGTAAACTTAGTTTTTTTAATTTATTTTTGGTATATTAAAAAAAATATGCTCAAAATAATCATTGTACTGTATAGAAAGTATACATTAGAATACAAATTTCAATATACGGTAGTCTCAGTATATTTTCAGTTAAATTTAATGTACTTATTCATATGTACTTATTAATGCTTATATTTAACTACTACAACTATAAGTAGTGCACTTAGTGCGCACTACTCTTTTGTGCACGCTTTCAGACTCGTTTTTGCGCTCTCAAAGTTGTTGTTATGCGCCGAAAATCACTTTTGTGCATTCAAGATAATTTATGTGTTAGAATTGTCTCTATTCGCTCACTATCATAAAGCTACATTTGCACAAACTGCAGCAGCGTTATAAGTCTGCAACTATTCCTGCCAAACCAGAGACTAGAATCGGCGCAACACCAGTCAATCAGAAACTGGAAGCGGGCAGATTCGGACTGTCTGTTTTCTGATTGGCTCCCCAGTTCTCCGCTTCTAGATTAAATTTACTGTATGCCTGGAAGCTGCATCATTGTGTGCGTTACTTGGTATCGTTATTATTTTATTTTTCATTTTTATTAAGTAAATTGGGCGGCACGGTGGTGTAGTGGTTAGCACTGTCGCCTTGCACTGCCAGGGTCTGGGTTCGATTCCCCGGCCAAGCTCGATTCCCGTCTCTGTGTGCATGGAGTTTGCATGTTCTCCCCGTGCTTGGTGGGTTTCCTCCAGGTACTCCGGTTTCCTCCCACAGTCCAAAGATATGCAGGTTAGGCTAATTGGCGTTCCTAAATTGCCCGTAGTGTGTGATTGGGTGTGTGAGTGTGTGTATGTGTGTGTGCCCTGCGATGGATTGGCACCCTGTCCAGGGTGTACCCCGCCTAGTGCCCGAAGTCTCTAGGGATAGGCTCCAGGTCCCCCGCGACCCTGAACACAGGATTAAGCGGTATAGAAAATGAATGAATGAATTAAGTAAATTCCATGTTTTTTTAAAAGTAGTTTAACATTACAGTAAGTACAGAGTTTAAGCTATAGAATGTATTGTGTAATGTGTTACTGTATTGCTAAATCTTATGTACTGTGCTTGTGGTATAATGACTCCGTAGCTCTCGGCCTGTTTTCAGTCTATGTGTAACAGCTACTGTAGAATCAACACTCCAGTTTTGAACTAATACTGTACCTGTATATTCTAATACTAATGTCTGTCTGTGTTCAGACAACAGTTTAAATTTTAGTTTGTGTGTTTCGCAGACAACCTGTTGTTTTGTTGAACACAAATAAACTATAGTACTGTTTTTTTGTAACCTTTAAATTAAATCTGTTGAACTCATGAATAAAATATGCCTCAGTAATATAATGTGATGTAATGTGTTTCAAAAACATGTTATACAGTAGTCTAGAAAATGCATTTAGCATTTGCAAATTTTCCTAAACACCTTTAATGTTAAGGTAACACATTTGCAATACAGAATTATAGAAAACTGTGTGTACTGTATGATATAATAAAGTATATTTGTATTAACCACTAAGTGTACTTTTCTAGTATTTGGAATTAGTAGTAGTATAACAACATGCCACGTACTGCTGCAATAAGAATATACTCATAGTATATTAATAATATATTTGTAACACAGAAAAAAAAATGCTGTAATGTACTTATAATACATTAAATATATACTTAAATTTCATTAATTACTGTCAGGTATGTATGTTAGTACATAAACAGCTACAGAATATACATTAAGTGTACTTAAAGTTTTTCCACTTTAGCACACAAAAGTATACTTACTACACTTAAAATTGTGCTTTTGTACAACTTAATTATAACTTAAATACCCTTAGTACAAAATAGCAAACTTCAAGAATACTACAGTAGTTATTAGTCTGGATATAATTCTTTTGCATGCTATGATTTACTATACTTACAGTAGCATACTTTGTTTTTACTTGGGTGTTCAAGGCTATTGTCGCCGCAGTTGCTTCTGTGCAGGTGTGAACGTGTTACATCAGTTTATTTGTAAGTGTGGTGCGAGCAAAAATGAATCTTGTGTACCTGCCCCAGTGAAAAAAAATACACTTTAGTGCATTACAAATATATTGAAATCCTCGATAGTACATTGCAAATATATTAACAAAAAGTTGTACCATCAGGTAATATATAAAAAGTAGCCTAGTTCTAATATAAAAAGTATAAAAAGTATAAAATAGTATAAAAAGTAGCCTAACATCATGCTTCTACCAAATTTTGGAATTAAACTTTAAATATACTTCAAAATAATTGTATTGTAGTACACTTTCCCAAAATATATTATTGGAAAATATACTTTTAGTGAAAGGCTGGTATAATTTCCAAAGTATACTTATTGAAACTTGTTTTTCAATTTATTTTGGTATATTTTTTAAAAAATATGCTCGAAATAATCATTGTACAAATGTACAGAAAGTATACATTAGAAAACAATTTTTAATACACGGTAGTCTCAGTATATTATCAGTTAAATTTAAATGTGCTCATTAATATGTACTTATATTTAGTGCACTACTCTCTCGTGCGCGCGCTTTTAGACTCGTTTTTGCACGATGAATCTCTCTCTCCCACGCACGCGCGATCTCATCTCACAACTCGTTTTTGTGCGCTGAAAATCACTTTTGCCGTTCAAGAAAATTTATGTTTGCACTCCATCACTCTTGAAACTGCAGCAGCGTTGGAACTCCAGCCAACCAGATACTAGAATCTGCGCACCACCAGCCAATCAGAGACTGGAGGCGGGCAGATTCGGACTGTCCGTTCTCTGATTGGCTCCCCAGTCCTCCGTTTCTAGTTTGAATTAACGACTGAAGCTGCCTCATCGCGTGTGTTGGTTCATAGCGTTATTACTTTATTTTCACCGGCATAAGGTAAATTTAACGGATTTTGTTAGGTAATTTGTCATTAAGTACATACTTTAAGCTGTATAATGTATTGTCTATTGTGTTCTTACTAAATCTTATGTACTATACTTGTGGTATAATGGCTCCGTAGCTCTCGGCCTGTTTTCAGTCTCTGTGTAACAGAATCAACACACCAGGTTTAAACTAATACTGTAGCTGTAGATTCTAATACTAATGTCTGTCTGTGTTTAAATTTTAGTCTGTGTTTGTAAGACAACCTGACTTTTGTTGAGCACAAATAAACTATAGTAGTGCTTTTATGTAACCTTGTGCAAATTAAATCTGTTGAAATCATGAATAAAATCTGCCTCATAATTACTGATGTAATGTGTTTCAAAAACATGTTATAGTGTAGAAAATGCATTTAGCATTTGTAAATTATCCTAAACACTTAATGTACTGTTAATACATTTGCAATACTGTAGTATAGAAGGTTGTGTGTACTGTATGATACAATAAAGTATATTTGTATTAACCACAAAGTGTACTTTATGAGTATTTGTAATTGTCCAGAAGTATAACAGCACGCTACTGCTGCAATGAGAATATACTCATAGTATATTAATCATGTATTTGTAATACAGTAAAAATAGCTGTAATGTACTTATAATACATTAAATATATACTTAAATTGTATTAATTACTGTCAGGTATGTATGTTAGTACACACACTGACATATACTTTAAGTGTACTAAAGTATACTTAAAGTTGTTCCACTTTAGCACACAAAAGTATACTTAATACACTTAAAATTGTGCTTTTGTACAATTTAATTACAACTTAAATACACTTAGTACAAAATTAGTCGTTCCAAAATAGCAAACTTCAAGTATATGTCATGCACACTCAGCCGCGGCCGGCACTAGGACCCGGAAGTAAGACGGTCGCGAACCTGAAAGCATAAAAGGATACAAGATGGCGCCGCACACCGCTCTGTCATTGAGTTTTGCCCATGTAATTTCGGAATCGTTCCTGTGTATGTGAGTACTCACTTTCTTGGCTTTGCTTCCAGACTGAGTGTGTGTTTATAGAACAAGGGTTAGATTGTGTCTCTCCTTTACTCATTTATTGTGAGAGTTCTTAGATCAAATCGCGTGATTATCCTGCCCGCTCATGTTTCATCCGCGTTTGGGTTTACCATTCACGCTACAGGGCTAACTGCTAAAGCTACGTCTTTTTGGTCGTCATCAGGTTAGTTCTGACAGAATGACAGAGCCCAGAGCAGTGAACCCAGTGGATCACGTGCGCCTGTGTGATGTGGTTGACCAGCATGCTGTGCTTATCAATAAGCTCACCGGGGAGCTCGATTCTCTGCGCCGGAGTGTCCAAGACGTCGCGGCCTTGCGCCGCGAGGTGGCGGAGCTTAAGCGGGAGAACGCGAGCCTCCGGGCGACTGTTGATGGCATGGCTAGCGGTCTGCCCGCCGCAGCGGCCGCGGCCCCGCACCAACCCCCGCCCCTTCGGATGTTTTCCTAGCACTTCCGGATAAATGGGATGGCACGGATGGGAAGTGCAGTGTGTTTTTAACATCGCTGGAACTGGTGTTTGAGTTTATTGCCACCAAATATTGCACCGCATTGCACTGCTCGTTTCGTTGCTATCAGGGCAGGCAGCAGAGTGGGCCACGGCAGTCCTGCACGCTGACACAGACACCGCACACTCGTATAACGAGTTCACCCGTCAGCTTAAGACAATGGAGCGGGGGAACCCATGCAACTAGGGCGCGCCTCCCTGACCATGGCGGAACGCGAGAGGCGTTACCGTGAGGGACTGTGCGCCTACTGTGGTTCAGCAGCGCACCACCGAGCCACCTGTCCCTTCCGTCCGGGAAACGCCCAACCACGGTGAATGAGAGGAGAGACTCACCGGGCACCATCCATCTCTCCGCCACCACCGAAACCACCACCTCCAGACTCACGGTTCAGGTAACCCTCCACCTTGGCCACACACGGGTCCGAAGTACCGCGTTCATCGACTCCTGTGCCGCGGGTAACTTCATTGACTCCACATACGCCAAAGGGTTGGGGGTAAAGATTGAGGCGTTATCCCAGCCGATGAAAATCACCTCTGTCAACGGGCAGCCCCTTTTGTCTAGTCCCATCACCCAGCAGACCCAACCCATCACTCTTGCCATCGGTCAGCACCAAGAACCCATTCAATTTCACCTCACATCCATCTCTTCTCCACCCATTATCCTCGGCTACCCATGGTTTCTGCAGCACGACCCGCTCATTTCGTGGTCTCAAAACCGGATCCTTCAGTGGGGGCCGACCTGCACCGACTTATGCCTATGGGCCCAGCCTGGGACGTGGGACTCCAGGGAGTCCGAGGCCCCCAACGTCGATATCCACACCATCCCAACACCTTATCGGGACCTGGTTGAGGTGTTCTGCAAATGCCGGGCCAACCACCTGCCACCTCACCGTCCCTATGACCTGGCCATTGAACTCCAGCCGGGTTCCAGCCCCCCCCCCCCCCCCCCCCCCGCGGCCACCTCTCCTCCCTTTCCAGCAGTGAGAACCAGGCGATGGAGGAATATGTCACCAGCGCCCTCCGCCATGGCACCATCCGGCCCTCCTCCTCGCCGGCAGCCGCGGGGTTCTTCTTCGTGAAGAAGAAAGGGGGCGAACTTCGTCCGTGTGTCGACTATCGAGGGCTAAATAAGATCACGATCAGCTTACCTCTTACCAACTCAGCCCTGGACGCCCTCTCTGGTGCCACCGTGTTCACTAAGTTGGACCTCCGGAGTGCCTACAACTTGGTGCGCATCAGGGAGGGTGATGAGTGGAAGACGGCCTTCATCACCCCCACTGGACACTACGAGAGCCTGGTTATCCCTTTTGGACTCTGCAACGCACCCTCGGCCTTCCAACGATTCATCAACGATGTCCTCAGGGACATGCTAGGCCGATGGGTGTTCGTTTATCTGGACGACATATTAATTTACTCCCGTACCACTGAAGAACACACCCGGCATGTTAGAGCGGTTCTAAAGAGATTGCTCGCCCACCAGCTGTACTGTAAGCTGGAAAAGTGTTCTTTTCACGAGCAGTCCACCACGTTTTTGGGTTTTATCATCTTGCCCCAGGGTGTGGCCATGGACCCGGAGAAGCTGGAGGTTGTACGTCACTGGCTCCTACCCAGGTCACTAAAACAGCTCCAACGCTTTCTTGGGTTTGGGAATTTTTATCGTCGCTTTATCCAGGGCTACAGTACAGTTGCAGCACCGCTCACTGCACTTACCAGGCTCTCCACCCATCTCTTCCAACTCAACCCTACCGCCATCTCAGCTTTCCACAGACTCTGCCACATGTTCACGACCGCATCTATTCTTCTCCATCCGGATGCCAACCGTTCGTTGTGGAGGTGGACGCGTCAGAGGTGGGCGCCGGCGCTGTTCTCTCTCAACGAGGTCCAGACCTACACCCATGTGGCTTCTACTCCAAAAAGTTTAATACGGAGTAGGGGACCGTGAACTGTTGGGCA
This sequence comes from Channallabes apus, assembly GCA_030522415.1. Classification (NCBI taxonomy): domain Eukaryota; kingdom Metazoa; phylum Chordata; class Actinopteri; order Siluriformes; family Clariidae; genus Channallabes; species Channallabes apus. The sequence goes on from CM060121.1 coordinate 24,411,555, forward strand.
TAAAGTGGGCTTTGGAGGAATGGCGTCACTGGCTCCAGGGCACCAGGAGCCGTTCATCGTCTGGACGGACCACCAAAACCTATGCACGATCCGTAACCTGAAACAGCTAAACCCACGACAGGCACGGTGGGCCCTGTTCTTCGAACAGTACGATTTCCATCCTTCGTACCGCCCGGGGTCAAAGAACACCAAGGCCGACGCCCTTTCCCATCAGTACGAGCGAGAGCTGCCCCGGGCGGAGGCCGTGCCTGTCCTTCCACCCACGCGGATCATCGCACCCCTGCACTGGGACATGGAGACGAGGGTCCGCCAGGCTGACCCACGAACCCGCACCGGCAGGCGTGCCGCCCGGACGGCTCTATGTTCCCACTCCACTCAGGCCCGAAGTCCTCCAGTGGGCCCATCGCGGGCCACCAGGGAACCCGAAGAACCTTTGTGGGACGGGCCTTCTGGTGGCCATCGATGAAGAGGGAGGTCACCGAGTTCGCCAGGGTGAAGCACTCTAACCAACCAACGCCGGGGGAGCTCCAACCACTCCCAGTTCCCCATCGGCCCTGGTCACACATTGCCGTCGACTTCATCACGGGCCTGCCGGCCTCGGAAGGAAAGGATGCCATCCTCACCATCGTGGACCGCTTCTCCAAGGCAGTGCACCTGGTGGCCCTCGCCGGACTCCCGTCAGCTAAAAACACAGCCGAGCTGATATTGGAGCACGTAGTCCGATTGCATGGGTTCCCCAAGGACATCATCTCGGACAGAGGTCCCCAGTTCACCGCCTGGTTCTGGAGGGCTTTCTGCGGTCTGATCAATTCGTCCTGCAGTCTGTCCTCCGGTTACCATCCCCAGATGAGTGGTCAGACGGAGCAAACCAACCAACAGCTGGAGCGTTACCTGAGATGCTTCGTGTCGGATCGTCAACACTCCTGGGCCCGCTACCTCAAGTGGGCTGAGTTGTCCCTCAATCACCATGTGTCCTCAGCCACCAACCTAAGCCCATTTGAGGTGTGCTATGGTTTCCAACCTCTGATGTTCGCCCACCAAGAACCGGAGGTTGATGTACCATCGGCCCAACAGTTGGTTCGCTGGTGCCAGTATCTGGTTGACTGGGAGGGCTACGGCCCCGAGGAGCGGTCTTGGGTTCCAGTTCGCTTCGTCCTCGACCCCGGGCTCATTAGGGACTACCGTCACCGGGTATCCTCCACCCCTGGACCGTCCGCAGTCGGTCCTGGACAGGGGGGTACTGTCATGCACACTCAGCTGCGGCCGGCACTAGGACCCGGAAGTAAGACGGTCGCGACCCTGAAAGCATAAAAGGATACAAGATGTCGCCGCACACCGCTCTGTCATTGAGTTTTGCCCATGTCATTTCGGAATCGTTCCCGTGTATGTGAGTACTCACTTTCTTGTCTTTGCTTCCAGACTGAGTGTGTGTTTATAGAACGAGGGTTAGATTGTGTCTCTCCTTTACTCATTTATTGTGAGAGTTCTTAGATCAAATCGCGTGATTATCCTGCCTGCTCGTGTTTCATCCGCATTTGGATTTACCATTCACGCTACAGAGCTAACTGCTAAAGCTACGTCTTTTTGGTCGTCATCAGGTTAGTTCTGACAGTATACTAGTCATTAGTCTGGCTACAAGTACATTTAAGCATGCTTTGGCATGCTAGGATTTAATATACTTAGCATACTTTTTTTTTTACTAGGGTGGTGCTGTTATTTATCAAGGATGCAACTGAGAAGATGGAGGAAGTGTTTGGAAACCTGTCAAAAAAATTTGAGCCGATAGTCTAAGGAAGGTAAAATTTCTTGAAGGAATCATTACTGGTGACCAGACAGAGATTCATCACATTGAGCCTGAGAGTAAACGGCAGCGTATGGAACAAATACATTCTCAATTGGCAACGAAGAAATAGTTTAAAAGTCAAGCATCAGCTGGAAAATTGATGCTTACAGTTTTTTGGGATTCTGAAGGACCAGTATTGGAACATTATCAGAAAAAAAGGTTCAACAATCAACAGTGCTTGTTACAGTGAGATGCTTATTGAAGATCTGAAGTCTAAACACCGAAGACTGCGATCCAAGCGTGTTCTTCTATCTGCTATCTTGCATGACGATGCAAGCCTGCACACTTCTGCCCACACTGTCAACACACTTGCTGCATCAGACTTTCACCAGTTTGCTCCCCTGAAACCAGACTACAAGGAGAAAATTCACTACTAATGAAGAAGTGAAGACAGCAATGTATTCGTGGCTCACAGCTCAGCCTAAAATGTTTTTTAAAGAAGGAATATGAAAGCATGTTGGCAGACGAACAGATGGAACTGTATGGAAAAGCAAGGAGAGTATGTCGAATACTACAATGGAATACTTATTATTTTATTATTTTAAAAGATAATTAAGCAAACATTTTATAGCAAGAGTATGGGTAATATTTTCACTCAACCTCATAGATATTATTCCATCACAAATCCTCATCCAGCTCTATTTTTTTTAAAGATAATTATCCTTAAGCAAGTACATTTCAGTAGTTACTGAAGTATACTGAAATTACTGAATTACTGAAAAAAATGGTTGATCACAAAAAGCTTTGGGTATGTCATTGGAAAAGATGACTCCATGCTAACGGCATGAATAAACAGCACAAATGATAAACAGCACGTTTGTCCATGTGTTTTCACTGAACAGAGGCCACAGACAGGCCACCCTCATGTTTTCTACTGGAGCACAAAACTGAGGTTCACAAATTCACTAGTCAAATTTAAGTGCTACCAGAAGCATGTCCCGTCAGTAAATCACCTTTTCAGGGAATTTTTTTTTTTTTTTGTAGTTAATATGTCTACAACAGAGGTCAAAACGCAGACAGGAAACAATTTCCATGGACAATCAATAGCTTTAAATCTGAAAAAAAAACAAGCATGTTTTAAAAATGAGTATAAAAGCAAAGAGACAAGGTGGTCTGGAAAACAATGCTTAGAGCTAAAGCATGATAAGAAGACGCTTTTACACAAAAGGATATAACCAGACAAACTAATCAAGAAGTAACATGAAACACGTTGACACAGTCAGATAAGAAACCAATGACAGGCTATAACAAAACCCGTAATAAATCATCAGCTCACGATTCATGTAATTGAAAACTAGGCAAGGCAGAAAAATATACAGTAAATATGAAAAATCATTTCAGGTTGCTCTTACTTGGACAAAACATGATATTGGTGCTAAAAAGTGTCTCACCTATGGTAGATGAAAAAGTAAATTTTCAGCTAAGATTATATTACAGCATTTTTCATAATACTTAATGTTTCTTATCTCTTGATCATGCATTGTTTTTTGTAAATATGCATACACATTTGTATTTTTTATCAAATAAAAAGAAATATATTTGCTAACTACAGTTTCATGCCCTTTTATAGTATCCACAACTTTTTGGAATTAAAATCTTTCACTTATCTTAATTAATCTTGATTTTAAATCCTTCAATTATCTAAAAAAAAAACTTCATTAATTTAGATTTCGCATTAAAGCCAAATGCTAAACTTGTTACAATATTGCAACAGCAATTTGAAATGGTTACAGACACTACAGATTTTTTGCATATTAAGCTTTTACCAATTTTTACAGATTATATGCAACATATACAGTGGCGTGAAAAACTATTTGCCCCCTTCCTGATTTCTTATTCTTTTGCATGTTTGTCACACTTAAATGTTTCTGCTCATCAAAAACCGTTAACTATTAGTCAAAGATAACATAATTGAACACAAAATGCAGTTTTTAAATAAAGGTTTACGTTATTAAGGGAGAAAAAAAACTCCAAATCTACATGGCCCTGTGTGAAAAAGTGATTGCCCCCCTTGTTAAAAAATAACTTAACTGTGGTTTATCACACCTGAGTTCAATTTCTATAGTCACCCCCAGGCCTGATTACTGCCACACCTGTTTCAATCATGAAATCACTTAAATAGGAGCTACCTGACACAGAGAAGTAGACCAAAAGCACCTCAAAAGCTAGACATCATGCCAAGATCCAAAGAAATTCAGGAACAAAAGTAATTGAGATCTATCAGTCTGGTAAAGGTTATAAAGCCATTTTTAAAGCTTTGGGACTCCAGCGAACCACAGTGAGAGCCATTATCCACAAATGGCAAAAACATGGAACAGTGGTGAACCTTCCCAGGAGTGGCCGGCCGACCAAAATTACCCCAAGAGCGCAGAGACGACTCATCCGAGAGGCCACAAAAGACCCCAGGACAACATCTAAAGAACTGCAGGCCTCACTTGCCTCAATTAAGGTCAGTGTTCACGACTCCACCATAAGAAAGAGACTGGGCAAAAACGGCCTGCATGGCAGATTTCCAAGGCGCAAACCACTAAGCAAAAAGAACATTAAGGCTCGTCTCAATTTTGCTAAAAAACATCTCAATGATTGCCAAGACTTTTGGGAAAATACCTTGTGGACTGACGAGACAAAAGTTGAACTTTTTGGAAGGTGCGTGTCCCGTTACATCTGGCGTAAAAGTAACACAGCATTTCAGAAAAAGAACATCATACCAACAGTAAAATATGGTGGTGGTAGTGTGATGGTCTGGGGTTGTTTTGCTGCTTCAGGACCTGGAAGGCTTGCTGTGATAGATGGAACCATGAATTCTACTGTCTACCAAAAAATCCTGTTCGTCAACTCAAGCTGAAGCGATCTTGGGTGCTGCAGCAGGACAATGACCTAAAACACACCAGCAAATCCACCTCTGAATGGCTGAAGAAAAACAAAATGAAGACTTTGGAGTGGCCTAGTCAAAGTCCTGACCTGAATCCTATTGAGATGTTGTGGCATGACCTTAAAAATGCGGTTCATGCTAGAAAACCCTCAAATAAAGCTGAATTACAACAATTCTGCAAAGATGAGTGGGCCAAAATTCCTCCAGAGCGCTGTAAAAGACTCGTTGCAAGTTATCGCAAACGTTTGATTGCAGTTATTGCTGCTAAGGGTGGCCCAACCAGTTATTAGGTTCAGGGGGCAATTACTTTTTCACACAGGGCCATGTAGGTTTGGATTTTTTTTCTCCCTAAATAATAAAACCCCTCATTTAAAAACTGCATTTTGTGTTTACTTGTGTTATCTTTGACTAATAGTTAAATGTGTTTGATGATCAGAAACATTTTGTGTGACAAACATGCAAAAGAATAAGAAATCAGGAGGGGGGCAAATAGTTTTTCACACCACTGTACATTCTAGAAATTTACGTAAATTTTAGTATCAGTAATCATAAAAATTTTAATAATTTGCCATTAAATGATTATTGTAAGCAAGACAGTATAACACTGAAAAATAGTCATTTTGGTGGGGCACATATAAAATCATCTCTCTAAAAAGGCTAATGTTTAAATTTTTAGGGAAACAGAATTGGTCACATCCATATTGCATAAACTTCAGAAGTAGCTTCTTTGGGACACAGATTTTCCATATTATATGTATAACATAAAAAAAATAATAAATTCACAAAAAAATTTTGGCTGACCACAAATTTTATTGAATTACATGGTTAACCCTCTCAAGGCAGGCGTTGCAGATTTGCAACTACCTAAACAATGTAACAAAGTGCTTTTCAGTGGCAGAACAACAACAAAAACAATATGGGATCCAAATCCAATATCTGAAATCCTCAAAACTTAATTTGAGCCTGAAAGGGTTAAATCATAAAGCATTAATATTGTTATTATTGAATGTGTGTGATTTTGAGTTAGGAATATGAATGTTCATCTTCTCACACCAGGCCAGATTAAAGCAGCTTTGGTGTTCGGCTCTTAGTTAGGAGGAGATAAGCCTTGTGGCTCGGAAACACAAAATGGTGGCCTTTTACTCCCTGCCATTGTTAGCATGACATCATAAATAATACAAGATGGAAAGGTTTTCTCTACACGTTTAGTCTTTTCCTTAGCAGAAATCGTAACCATTACAAAGACATTTGCAGTAGCTTTGAGGCCTGTTTTTTATGCATGCATATGTCCTTCATTAAATTACTCGGGGCATCTAAAACATCAATATCTTTTGTTGATAAGTATCTAACGAGCCCTCTCTGCCGTACACGGTGACATGTTGAGAAATGTAAAGAACGGTGACAGAACGGTGGCCAATAGCAGATTTGAATTGACATGACAAATGAGCTAATCTAAGTCTGTGTGTGTGTGTGTGTGTGTGTGTGTGTGTGTGTGTGCGCGCGTGTGCGCGCGTGTGTGTGTGTGTGTGTGTGTGTGTGTGTTATGCCTTCCGTATTGTCACGGAACTGTCATGATTTGATGACTTGCATTAGTAGTGCTTCTACACCCCGAGTATGAATGTCCCTGGCGGTGCTGAGAATACGTAGGTGTGGCTGTTGAGAGGCATTAGTTGAAAGGTTGTCTTTTGATTGCCATGTACTATAATCATCATAATTAGCGGGAATTCTGGCCTTTCACTCAAGCCTGCAGGTTCATTCTTTAAATAACACGTATAAAGCTTACTGAGGGTGCAAGGAACATTAATCATTAAACATATTTGCTAAAACTCGAGCAACAGGCCAAACATTTGTGGAAAAATATTGAATAACTACTTAATTATGGCCAAAAAAAAAATGTGGACAAAAAGTATGACTGGAGTGTTTATTATCGATCAGTTAAAAATGTTTAATTTTTACTCTTGAATAATTGAGTATGTTAATTTTCACTCAAGTAGAGTTAAGAGTTACTTAAGAGAGTTACTTTTATTTGAATAAGCTTTGAGTATTTAATTTAATTCGCTAAATGTATTTTTTCTCTTCAACACATGCGACAGACAGACAGAGACATACACACATGGACACACTCAAACACAAAGTCTATAGAAAGAAAAATTTACTTCAACTAGATAAATATTCAAATTCAAATTCAAATTTAAACTCAAATAATGAATTTAACTATATGGTATTGTTGGCCTAACGTCTTACAGTGGTATTTGTTAAGACAACAGATATCATTCTGTTCTTAAAAAACTTTTGAGACACAGACTGAATAAACTACAAATAAATATAAGTTGAGCCAGCAATTTACCTTCACTGAGATGGAATTTAAAAGACTCCTGGACTGACATTATCAAACTGCACTAGGGAGGTCAAGATGGACATTTTGTGGACTCTATTCTGGGTAGGTATTAACTCATTCATTCATTCATTTATTGAAACAAAATATGTTTTAATTAGCTTACAGGTACAGTATTTTATACAGTCATACGTGAGATCGATGTGTTTCCTCTTATAGTTATACTGAGGCACCCTGGTATTACAGAGGTGACTTAAGCTAATGTTAGGCTTCATGTTACCACACTGTACAGGAGCTAGCGAGCTAAACTTTCATATCTAGCATCCCAGCATCCTGCTCCACCACAGCACACACTGCTGAGTGAGCACCTAGCTAACAAAAGTTCAAGAAAAAAAAATTCTTTATTTAATTTTTTTTTCTTGAGTATTTTTGTTTGAAAACCGTATTGAGTATATACTCGGTTAAGTTAAAACATCACTCCAAACATGTAGTTACTCCTGAGAATGACATACAAACTTACAAAGGAGGATGTTCCTAAGTCGGATTTGTTCTTAAGTCTGACAAAGTGAGTCTTATAGAACTTAGAGACAAATATACAATGTAAAGCATACAATCCACTTGGCTGAAAGAGCAGTGCATCTGTCCCCTGTCTCCACACTGCTATCATGTGGCCAAAAACCATAACCACATGTAAGCCTTTTTAAACATGCCTAACGAGTCAGCTCACTTTTAAATTTAACCCGGGCGGAATGGACAACACACATGGGCTGCGTTCCATTCCAAAGTGTACTTCGCACACTGCTCCCTACTCACTGCCCCGTTTGCAGGAACTGTCGGTGAAGGGAACTCCCCCCTGAACATACTTCACCATTCGGAACACCCTGCGATGTCACCTGCGCCAACGTGACCTCCTCCATGCGTTACCATGGTAATATAAGCACCTCGAAAACTTGTTACAGCTGCTGTGAAAATTTCACACTACGGACATTAAATATTGAATATTTATTAAAACAAAAACTGATACCATTATAAAACAGATACTATAGAAACATGTATAACTTGTAAAAATTAATTATTGATTAATAATAACTGATTAAAGATGTACAGAGATTTTTACTGATTACTAGCCTATATACTGTAATACTATGGATTTCCTGATTAAATTAAAATGTAATTTTTTGTGTCATTTTAATATGATGTCATCCTCGTTAATAATGATAATAAATATATAAATACTTTTTGAGCTCCATTTTTTCTGGCCATTTGAAATGCACCTATGGTGTTTACACACTTGAAAGGACGGCATTTTGTTTCATAGCTGCTTTTCACTGTATTTGATTGTGAGTGGAGGATTTTCAGAAATTTTAATGATTCACTTTTCACTTTTTCAGCTTTACAGGACAGCCATTTTCTATCATTGTGCGTCCAGACTGATTTATTGAAATATATATAATACAGTTAGTTAATACAATGAGTACACCTAAATCTTAGAGTTAAAATATGAGTTAAAATGAGAGTGGATGAAATGTGTCCAGGATGAAATGTAAAGAAGTATTTTAAAATAATTCAAAGGAAATTATTATATTGTATCTACAGTAAGTACTGTATATTTTTTATTTCAAAACATTTCGAACATATTTCAGACGCCTTTATCCAAAGCTACACGGATTTTTCTCTTTTATACTCCTGCCCAATTAAGGGATAAGGGCCTCACTCAAGGGCCTAGCATACCTCAGACTTACACTCATGACCTTCTGAGCAGTAATCCAACTCGTTCACCATTGAGCTCCTGGAGAACAGCCAGAAAAACAGCTATTATTTTCCCTTGTTATAGTCATGCACCATGTTCAATCAGCAATGAGCATGTAAAGTTTAAAGACCTACCCTTTTGAAAAAAGTGGTGGTAGTATGAGAAATGCATTTACAGGGCAAGTACACCTTAAATCATGTATAGAAAAAAAAACATGTGAATCAGTACGGTAAACAAGAACCAGGCAGTGGAAACAAACAACAGTAATCAGGGCAAGACAGAAAGTGGACTTACATGGAACCTAATATTTAAATAAATTTGGGAATAATAGCTCAACTGGAATAAAATTGTGGCATGTAAACAACTCAATTCAAGCAGACTGACCTGATCTGGCCCAATCTGAATGAATTTTCAAATTGGAATGAGATTGGTGGTGTAAACCTTAGATAATTTGTTTAAAAGAAAAGTAATCTCTCATGTAATCTTGTTGGAATAAATATATTCTTTTTGCACATCCTTGATGGCGGCGCGGTGGTGTAGTGGTTAGCACTGTCGCCTTGCACCTCCAGGGTCTGGGTTCGATTCCCGTCTCTGTGTGCATGGAGTTTGCATGTTCTCCCCGTGCTTGGTGGGTTTCCTCCGGGTACTCCGGTTTCCTCCCACAGTCCAAAGACATGCAGATCCTAAATTGCCCGTAGTGTGTGATTGGGTGTGTGAGTGTGTGTATGTGTGTGTGCCCTGCGATGGATTGGCACCCTGTCCCTAGTGCCCGAAGTCTCCTGGGATAGGCTCCAGGTCCCCCGCGACCCTGAACACAGGATTAAGCGGTATAGAAAATGAATGAATGAATGAATGCACATCCTTGATCCATGTTGGGGTAAGGAGTAAAAGAATGTTGATTCCATTTTTGATCAGTAAACAATTTGAGAAATGGACCATCTCATCTGAACACAACTTGACACGGAAAGACGACCTTCCTGATGCAACCCTTCCATTTGATCTTGGCTTAAAGGGGACATACAGTGCTACATGGACTTTTTCAAGCTGTTTGGACTGCATTGTGTGTTAGGAGAGTGTGTACACAACCACTCTACAATGATAAAGAGCTGCCCAGCGATTTTCTTTTAATTTAATAATATAAGATGCCCCTTCTGAAATCAGGCTGTTTTCAAAAGCTTGTCGGTGTGACGTCACACCGACAGAGGCCGCTCCCACTATAGTTGATTGACACTGGTGTTTTAGCAAAGACCCGCCCCGAGTGAAAAGAAAGCCGTAGGCCATTGTTTTTCTACACTGGAGCAAAATGGCGCCTACATGAGTGTGGTGTGCAGTTTTTTGGTGTAGTGTGGTGGTCTAGTGGTTAGGATTCTGCGCTTTCACGCCGTAGCCCTGGGTTTGATTCCCGCTCAAGGTACATGCTTTTTTGCACTACATATTTATAAAGTTTTTCGTAGTAGACGAGGCGAGTGCGCTATGCTTCGGTAAGCTTTTCTAACACCAGGAGAGACTCAGTCAAAAACACACACACACACACACACACACACAAAATGCTTTGCGTATTTTGCAATATTTTTATTATGCCCTCATTTGTACAGTTTATTTTACTAGTTAAATTTATTTTCTTTAGTATTTCTTTTTATTGATATTTATTCCTTACGTATAAGCTTTTATTTTCTTTTTAAGGTCACTGGCTGTCGTATAAGCATTTCACTGCATATCATACTGTGTATGACTGTGTATGTGACAAATAAAATTTTTATTTGAATCAAAGGAGAGGAAGATAGATAGGTGGAAGGAGACAGAGGGGGAGAGAGAGAGACAGAGTATGGGAAGGTGAGCGTGAATGAACAGATGCAAGAGGAGACAGGAAGATAGCAACAGGGAAGATTTAACACATTAATATCAGATCTATGAGGAAGAGAGCAAGAGAGCAGAAATAACTCCTTTATATATAAAATAATTCTAACATCATGTAAAATTATTTTTAACTGTTTTTTATATATTTTTAACTGTTGTCAAAGCTATACCCCACTTGTATTGTGAAGACACGCCCCACAGAACTTTGGGGCAGGTTCAGTAGAGGTCATTAACATTTAAAGGAGCATGTACTGAAATAGGTTGCTGAGAACAGAGCTACTTTTTACCAGGGAAAAGTAATGTTTTTTTTACACAACAATTGAGAATTTTTAATTAAAGTATATTACAAACTTTTCATTAGGACCCTAAAGAATCATATTAACCTATGCAAAATTGAGACTGTATGTCCACTTTAAGACCAGAATAGCATCCAGGGCCTGGGGTATGGGTAGTGATAGATCTTTATTATTATTATTATTATTATTATTATTATTATTTATCAATCATAAGGCAGCTGGTGAAATTAATTGAAAAACTCAACCCTGGTCCTGGTCCACAATTTTGTGTATTCCTTGCTTAATTACACCAACTTGTATTTGGAAAAGTCTGTTTAATAGCTGATTAGAAATGATGTATGTTGGGAGCTGAGAAAACATTAAAATGTGTAGGGCAAGGGTCATCTTGTTCCAGGGTTAGGAACCTGTAGTATACGTTAGTGTCTTCTCACATCTTACAATAATTTTTTCGTCTTGGTTTGTTGTTGCCTTTTATGATTTCTTGTAGGCCCCTGAATATTATCCTATCTTATTTTTTAAAGAAAACTTGGTAAATAGATTATTTTGAGAATGGTCTGTTAAAAAAGTATAGTAATAATGGTGTGAAAGCTGAGTTATGTCAGTGGGTTTAATCCAGGTGTTGCTTTGCCTCTGGGAAATGTCAGTGATAACTCATACTGTGAAAGAGAGAGATCTAACTTATAAATTGCTGATTGTTGACAGATGTTGGCTCCTTAACACCATGATTCTCTGCTGCCAGCCGTATATCTTTTTACTGAGCAAAAAGTACCAAATAAAAACAGAGGTGAAAACGTTGAACACAACCAGAGGACAGCCAGAAAGCACAGATGATTTCATCATCAATTTTGTGCCTAAAACCTCCTTCAGTACTTAGACCTTCAGGCATACACATATTTTGGTTGATTCATGGATGAAACCATGTCAGTTAAAGCAAGCAAACTAGCAAAGTCTTATTTGCCCTCAGCCTATGTCTCAATAGACTGCACCTTCTTTTTCTATTCTATTCTGTTCACTTGTCATCTTCTATCCACCACTTAGGTACTAACCAAAATGAAGTAATTGCTTTTTCCCAGCAGGAGAGCGCCCAGCAAAGCCAAGAGCACTAACGAAATCACCCAAAGTGGCGATAGCCTCAGAGCATGTTGCTATAAATATAGTGCTAAGAGGCGCATGGCTGAGATGTTAATTGTCCTCCAGTCACCCAGAAAACCTCATGGTGGCACATTTCACAATTTGCACAGACACTATGTGAGGAAGCTAAGTACAATTACATTAATGAATCAAAATATAGAGACACAACACCTGTTGCTGCTATGATAAAAAAATTAACCCACATCTTTAAGGTTAAAGGTAGTCATGATGATGATGATGATGATGATGATTAAATAATGTTGTGAGACTTTGAATTTGAAAAAAGTTTACACTAAAAAGTATCAATATATGTCACAGGAATATATATATATATATATATATATATATATATATATATATATATATATATATATATATATATATATATATACTGTACTGTGTATAGTATGTGTCACAGGAATAGATATATAGTATCAATATAGTCAATCAATAAACTGCTGAAGTTATCACAGCTGTATTGATATTCAGCACAACGGCTTTATAGCATAACAGTTCTGCAAACACTTTATCAACTCATTTCCTTCCACGACTACCTGAATTAACCTTGACCAACTGTTAGCAAATGATAGTTGGTGTAATTAACAGGGTGAAAGTAGTGTTAAATTCTTAACAGTAATATGCAGCTAATGGTGAGGAGAATGAAGCATGGAGATGGTGGACAGTCCTGAGACATTTACGAGATTTACTTTATATTTCTACTTACAGTATTCCGCTTTAGAATATCAGCTAACTCCTGGGATTCAAGGGTTGGATCCCAAATAGTGTTAAATGGAAATCTAATGAACTACAGTATACCATACCACTTTATTTCTAAAGCACTTTAAAACAACAACAAAGCTGACCAAAGTGCTGTACAAAAAGACAACATTTAGGCCATAAGGAACATAAAAACACAATAACATACTACTAATAATAATAGTCATAATAAAAAATAATGATAAAAACAAGTAGAAACAAGATATAAAACACAAAACATCTCAATAAAATACTTCACACTGGGTTGAAGGCCAGAGAGTAAAAATGAGTTTTTAAACGAGATTTTAAAATAGCCACTGATGGAGCTTGTCGAATGAGTAAAGGTAACTCATTCCATAGTTGAGGAGCAACTACTGAAAAGGCTCGATCACCTCGAAGTTAGCATCAGGGTTTTGGAATTTGGAGAAGCAGCTTGTCAGTAGACCTGAGAGAGCGAGATGGCACATATAGGTACAGCAATTCCACCAGATACAGTAGGCTGGAGCAAGACCATTTAAACACTTAAAGACAAATAAAAGAATTTTACAATGGATACAAAAATACACTGGAAGCCAGTGAAGGGAAGCCAAGATTGGGGTAATATGCTCTCGTCTGCCTATACCAGTTAAAAAACGAGCTGTGGTATTTTGCACTAACTGTAGGCGAGCCATAGTAGTGTGGCTGATTCCGAAGAATAAAGCATTACAATAGTCAAGACGAGTGGTTACAGTATAAAAGCGTGGACAACCGATTCGAGGTCCCGCCTTGACAATATAGGTTTAATCTTTGCTACTCGCCTCAAATGGAAAAAACAGGATTTTACAACAGCACTTACTTGACTATCCATTTTGATGGATCCATTTTAATACCCAAATTTGTAATCAATGTATAAAACAGTATGTAGGGCTTACAATCCCTTGTTCCACACAACAAGTAGTGCCCTTGACCTGGTTATAGAGAAGGATTTGGAATTCAGCCTCTTACAACCTAGTTAGCTCATAGCTCATAACTGAAAGTTAATGTAATTAATTACTGTTAGAACACGTGTGATGTACAGTAGAGTGATGCATACAGTATAGTTAACTGTCTCAGTGCTGTTATACTTTACATCAGCACTCATGGGATGCTGGCATTTTGTTCAGAGAACAACAAAGAAGAACCTGGGGCAAAAACCCATGGACACTCAATTAAAACATGAATAAAGAGAGGAAGAAGACAACAAAGGAAACACAGGGAAACCACAAAAACTAAAAAATTCAAATAGAAAATTTATTTTTTTTTTTTTTAAAGGGAGAAATGATCAAACCTAGACAATGGGAGATGTGATGAAAGGCTTTAGCTGTGAGATGTGAAAAACTGGGTGGATCCGGAGTGCCGCAGGCAGCTGGACCCGGTAGGTGACAGGATTTATCTGGAGGGTTATGCGGTAAGGGCCGATGAACCTGGGTGACAATTTTCGTGACTCTGTGTGAAGGTGGAGATTTCTTGTAGAGAGCCATACCTTTCACCTACGTGGTACAATCGTCCCGGAGGGTGTCGATGGCGATGTTGAGAGGTGTAGCGGATGTTAGCTTGCTGGATTGCTCTGTTAGCTTGATTCCACAGCCGTCGGCACCTGCGGACCAACTGTTGGGCTGACGGTACATCAACCTCCGGTTTTTGGTGATTGAACATTGAAGGTTGGAAACCATGGCATACCTCAAATGGGTTTAGCTTCGTGGCGGAGGAGGTATGGAGGTTGTGTGAAAGTTCTGCCCAGATGAGGTAGTGAGCCCAGGAGCGCTGGCGATCGGCTATAAAACATTTCAAATAGCGCTCCAGTTGTTGGTTGGCCCGCTCCGTCTGACCATTAGTCTGGGGGTGGTATCCAGATGACAGACTGCAGGTGGTATTGATCAGATGGCAGAAGGCCTTCTGGAACCGGGCAGTGAACTGGGGCCCTCTGTCCGAGATGATGTCCTTGGGGAACCCATGCAGGCGAACTACGTGTTCTAATATCAACTCTGCTGTGTTTTTGGCTGATGGGAGTCCGGCGAGGGCCACCACGTGCACCGCTTTGGAGAACCGATCGATGATCGTGAGTATAGTGTCCTTTCCGTTGGAGACCGGCAGGCCCGTGATGAAGTCGATGGCAATGTGCGCCCAGGGCCGACAAGGAACCGGGAGTGGTTGGAGTTCTCCTGATGTGGGTTGGTTGGTGTTTTTAGCCCTGGCACACACTGGGCACACCAGGACAAACTCATTGATGTCCTTAGCGATGGATGGCCACCAGAATTCGCGCTGGAGAAACTGAAGAGTCCGTCGCGTGCCCGAGATGGGGGATGAGTGACCCCACTGGAGGACTTCTGCTCTCATGGGACTGGGCACGTAGAGTCGTCCGGGCGGCACACCTGCCGGTTTGGTCTCCGTGCACTGCAAATTATCTGACACTTGCCATGATTTAAAATCTGACTTTCAGACATGATAGATAATTTGCCTTGTTTTAAAAATTACTTACTTGTTTTTAATACTTGATTTTATATCATAATCTTAAACTGAGCATGAGTATATCATATTGTCTTTATTAGTCCAGAAATCCTAAATTGGATAGAATAGCTCTTAAAATAAGCTAAATTAGTTATTTCACCAGACGTCTCACAAAATAAAACTTCTTTTAAGATTCTTTGACAAACTCAAAGATTTGTTTGCTCAGTTTGCTTGATTTAAAAATCTTATTTCAAGATTTCTTACCAAGTAAAATTTACTTGCTGCATGGACAGATAATTTCACTAGTTTTAGGTAATTTTTTTATCAAATGTAGTAATTGTTTCTTATTTTTAGACTAACAATTTTTGCAGTGTGGCTTGTGCCTTGTGGACCCACGTTTCCAGATCTAACTGCAGCGGGGCGATGATCTTTGATGGTGGCAAGACAGGTGCGGGGTCCGCCTGGGGGACGTCTTCCTTGTGTTGGCGGGAGAGGGTGTCTGCCTTGGTGTTCTTTGACCCCAGGCTGTATGAGAGGTGGAAATTGTAATGCTCAAAGAACAGAGCCCACCGCGCGTGTCTTGGGTTTAGCTGTTTTATATTTCGTATAGTGATGAGGTTTTGATGGTCGGTCCAGATGATGAACGGCTCCGTGGCACCCTGGAGCCAGTGACGCCATTCCTCCAAAGCCCACTTTATGGCCAACAGCTCGCGTTCCTTTACACCGTATGGCTGCTGAGTGGAGTCAAACTTTTTGGAGAAGAAACCACAAGGATGTAGTTTCTGATCTGGACCTCGCTGGGAGAGAACAGCCCGGCGCCCACATCCGAGGCGTCTACTTCCACAACGAATGGCTTCTTTGTATCGGGATGGAGGAGTATACATGTAGGGGCAGTGGTGAAGCCGTGACACAGTTCGTTGAAGGCAGAGATGGCCGTGGTGTTGAGGGTCAAGCGATGAGAAGAAGGACGTGTTAGGGTGGTTAATGGTGCTGCAACCGTACTGTAGTCCCGGATAAAGCGACGATAGAAATTCGCAAACCCGAGAAACTGTTGAAGTTGCTTGAGGGTTTTGGGTAGGGGCCATGCACAACTTCCAGCTTCTGCGGGTCCATGGCCACACCCCGGGGCGAGATGACAAAGCCCAGGAACGTGGTGGAGCGCTCGTGAAAAGCGCACTTCTCCAACTTACAGTACAGTTGGTGGGCTAGCAATCTCTTTAGGACCGCCCTAACATGTTGAATATGTTCACTGACTGTGCGGGAGTAAATAAGAATGTCATCCAAATATACGAACGCCCACCGGCCTAGCATGTCCCTGAGGACGTCGTTTATAAATTGCTGGAAAGCTGCAGGGGCATTGCAAAGTCCAGTGGGGGTGATGAAGGCCGTCTTCCACTCATCACCCTCTCTGATGCACACCAAGTTGTAAGCGCTCTGGAGGTCCAACTTCGTAAATATGGTGGCACCAGAGAGGGCGTCCAGGGCTGAGTTGGTAAGAGGCAGCGGATGTCGGTTTTTGATGGTGATATTGTTTAGCCCCCGATAATCGACACATGGACGAAGTTCACCTCCCTTCTTCTTCACGAAGAAGAACCCCGCGGCGGCAGGTGAAGAGGAGGGCCGGATGGTGCCATGGCGAAGAGCGCTGGATACATACTCCTCCATAGCCTGTGTCTCCGTGGTGGATAAGGAATAAAGATGGCCGCGGGGTGGGATGGTGCCTGGCTGGAGGTCGATGGCCAGGTCATAGGGGCGATGAGGAGGAAGGTGTGTGGCCCGTTTTTTGCAAAACACCTCCGCCAGGTCCTGTTTGGCGACGGGGATGGCGTTGGTGTCAACGTCGGGGGTCTCTGACTCCCTAGAACACGTACCAGCCGGTGCCCATTGGCAGTTCGGTACATGTCGGGCCCCATTGTATGATCCGATTTTGAGTCCTTGAGATGAGTGGGTCATGATGTAATAGCCATGGGTGCCCGAGAATGATGGGTGGAGATGACACAGATGTGAGGTGAATTTGGATCTTTTCTTGATGCTGATCAATGATTAGGGTAATTGGCTGGGTTTGCTGGGTGATGGGGCTAGATGATAGGGGCCGACCGTCGACGGATGTAATCCGAACAGGCTGAGATAACGCCTCAAATTTTACTAAAAATTTTTTGGCATAAGAAGAGTCAATGAAGTTACCTGCTACCCCAGAGTCGATGAACGCAATACTTCGGACTCGTTTGTGGCCAATTTGTGTGTGCATGACAAAAACAGCCCTTGACTCATGCTTAAAATCAGAGGGTGGCCACTTTTGCATTAAAACATCATCATCAAAGAAATACAGTATGTTACTGAGTGTTGAGGTAACTCGGCACTATCTACAGCTGCAGCAATACAACGAGAGAGAGACGCGTCAGATTTCTGAGCGGCAACGAACTGCTCTCGTCCATCGCCCCATGTGGCGACATCATCTCTTTAAATGAGTATCTTAGGACAATATTTTATTAAAAAATAAAGTAAGAACTGATGACCACTACTATCACAAACTTTTCTCTCACAGCTTGTGACGCTTGTGTTGGCTTTCTATATTCTGTTCATGTTTGGTTTTAAATTCTCTCCATGTGCTGTTTTTCTTTGCATTACCATGCTTTTACGCCTTGATGCCCTTTTATAGTCATTTGTGGGTTTTCTCAAATGTGTCCACTTGGTCTGAGTTCATTCCTTTGATAAATTTCTCCATTAATATCCTCCTGTGTCTGTCATTATTTAACTGCGTAGTCTTATACATCGATCTTTGTTTTCTATTTCCACATACTGTATGGTATCTCCTAGTTTTGACCTCTGCCTGGAATATAAATAATAAATTATTGATTCACTGAAGGAAAAGACAACCTGATTTTATACACTTGGGTCCTGCTTTAATTTATCATGTTATAACATCTCAGTTTCATTCTTAAGTTATTATATTGAATTAAACTTTGAAACTTTTCAATCATTTAGGTGAAAGTGCTTTTTTCACTGTGCATATGCTCATGCTAGGATATACCACCACATAAACCCTACTGTACATCTAGGGATTTCCAGAATAACAAGTTGTTTTTTTATGCTAGTGGGAGTAAATTCAATAAATTTTTTAATAGACATATGTCACATTCCAGTTTAAAAACCAGGCCAAGAATACATTTAATATAATCATTTTCTCAGAGTCAAGCACACACACAGGAAAGGACACAAACACATTACATGTCCAAAAGTAAAGGTTACATAAGCTATTATTTCTTTGAATAGCCTTCAGCTTTGTTCACTGTGTATATTTATTAAATTAAATTATATTAAATTAAAAAATAAAAAAAAATTAAAATAAAAAAAAAATAAAAAAAAAAAAAAAAGGGCAGTGGTGGCTCAGTTGGTTAAGGCTGTGGGTTACTGGGTTACTGATCGGAAGGTCGGGGGTTCGAACCCCAGCATCGCCAAGTTGCCACTGTTGAGCCCTTGAGCAAGGCCCTTAACCCTATCTGCTCCAGGGGCGCTGCTCCGTAAGCTGGCTGACCCTGCACTCTGACCCCAGTTTCCTAATTGGGATATGTGAAAATCGAGCAATTTCCCTCTGGGATTAATAAAGTTCTATAAAATTAAAAAAAAAATTAAAAATTAAATTAAAAATATTTGCCATGGTATTGTTTCATCAACATTATACAATGTCACTATATTCATTTGCATCCAGAGATGCATCAATTTTTGTTTTCGCAATGAATCATGGCATTGTCCTCTTGGAATATGTACATGCCATCAGAGAAGAAGAAAAAAATCCACTGATGAAAAAAGCTGACTATTCAGTTTTCATTGAGGTAGTCAGCAGAATTCATTTTTATTGCCAAATAACAATGTTTCGACTAGACTTAACCAACTGAAGCAACCCCAGATCATAACATTGCCTCCATAAACTTGTGCAGTGGGCCTAACCTTTTTCTTTTGCTCCAAAATCCAATATTTATGCTCAATAACCCAAATCCAGTAAATCTCAGTAAATACACTAACATTAAACATGAGATATGTCATCCAGTGTGGTTGAGTAAGAAATGACATGGCTCTCATTGCATTAGTTAGGGTTAAAATAATCGCTGGCAGCTGGAACATATTAATCACGCCGATAATGCAAATGTAAATTTTATTTTTGTTTATAAATGGGCAATTGGACTGTTTTATTTATGCCCATTTAGCGTTTTTAAACTTTACACAAAAATGCTCTAATTTGTATTAATCTTTATTGATTGATTATTTAAATAATATTTATTTTATGATTGATTTATTGTTACATTTACACAATGGCAGCAAGTATTTTATTGATTTTTCTATTTTCTATTAAATGCATGTAAGCTACAGTATACACCAGAAAAAAGAAAAAACATAATTAATGATTTAAAGGACAAACTGATGTGCTTGAGTTGGTTGTGCCCATAAATTAATCCAAACCGTTGGCTTTAATTAGTCATTTAGGAATTTCACCTAGCTATGAGAAATTGGTGAAAGAACAACAGAAGAAATTATACTTGGCAGAAAATTACCTTGTAGTCAAACAAAGAAAATCAGACAATAGACAAGTCTTTCGGCTGTTAGACAAATGCTCATCTTCACCATTTTATGCTATTTTGTTCTTCTATTAACAAATAATCTGTGCCTGGGCCTTGACCTGTAGAGGTCATTGGTGTTGCCTAGAGTAATTAAACTAACCTAATGCTGCACAATGAAGAGGGCACATTGACCCTGCTGGAACATAATTTTCAAAGGCCAGGTCCTGGGAATTGTGTTACCTCTCAGGGTAGCATGTGCATGACATAAGGCTTCTCAGAAGTCAAAAGAAATTACTTTGGCCTCTAAACAATGCAGCCATAAGAGGTGCCCATTGGTGATAGACAATTGTTATCCTTAATTAAGAAGAAAAAATGGAAATTATATGGAGAGAAAATACTGATGTTTCTGAGCCATTGGTGACAATAATGCAGTGGTTCTCAACCTTTTTTTTTTTGCAGTGGGCCGCACTATGTCCAAGTTCAAGTCTCACGGGCCGCATGTTTTTACATATGACATCATCAACTCTCAATAACCAGATATTATGCATCTAAAATTATTACAATTAAATGTATTATTATCATTAGAGAGTATAATTCTACTTACCATTAATGGGACACCTGATGTTGTCGGGAGCCGACCAATTTGGTGAAATTCGGCTCAAAAGGAGTAACAGCACAATGAAGTTGTGACTGTTGTAGTCTGTAAGACATGCACGGAAACGTCACTTGGTCACCTAATCCTGTCAAATTCAAATAAAAATTTTATTTGACACATACAGTACACAGTCATACGCAGTACGATATGCAGTGAAATGCTTATACGACTGCCAGTGACCTTAAAAAGAGAATTAAAGCTTATAATAATAAATAAACATGAATAAAAGAAGTACGATAAAATGACATTTAGCTAGTATAAAAATAGAAGTAAAAATAGAAGTATACTGAGTGGCGCCCTAACGTGCTCGCCCTAAAGTGCTTGCCCTATCATCCGGAGATCGCCAGTTTGAATCCTGGGTGATGATGTAATACAAAAAGTTTTTTTATTGTACAGTGAGAGAAAAAAACGATTAGATTAGATTGATGTGTGCATGCCCAATAGCTACAGCTGTATTCATTCTAGCCTTAACCATATTATATCCTTAATCAAAATCAAATTACAATTATATAAAAAGATTTATAGTACCACAAGTTCTTCATAATTTTTTAACGTAATTTTTTATATTTTTGGAATACTATTAACTTTGTATTGGTTAAACAAGACCAAAAGAAAGTTACAGAATTAGTCATTTAGAATGTTTTGAACATTAGTTTTTCTGTAGTTTTACTAAAAGTTCATGGAAACAAAAACATATTATTGTTGTTGTTCATACTGCTTTGTTCAACGTTTTTTTTTATATTGCTCTTTATAATGTAACTTTAAGCAACTAAAATAAGCACATTTGTACTACTCTTAATGCACTCGACCGGGAGAGAAAAACACACACAACACACACGCAGGCATGATGTCCGAAGAGCTCTGTTTATTCTCAGCAAAGAGAGCAAATTTAAACGGTGCTACGTCTCAAACATCAAAAGAACCAGTCATTAACATGTCAGTCATAGAGGGACCCGGAGACAGACAGGAGAGAGGAAATACATTTACATTCTCCTGATTAAACAAAAGGGTTCTAGCAGACAAGAGCCATTTGGATGTATCCTCGTCTGGATTCAGGATATAGAAGATGTTACCACATAACGCACGAGGAAGGCACAGGCATCTTCTTATTAGATTACATTGTCTTACAATATTATAAATCCTTGCAGGTTTATTTACTGTAGGTTTTTCAGTGTTATTTGTAACGAGGGTTGAGAGAAACGTAATTTCGATTCTCTATATGTATGTACGATTCTCTATATGTATTCTGTACATGTAGCAGAATTGACAATAAAGTTGACTTGGACATTGCCTGATAAGGACAAATATGGCTCATAGAACACCACAATAAGGAGGAGTACAGTTTAGTAACCTTTGGAGTGGCACTAATTTAGTAAACAGACACAATTTTAGGCAATAAAACATTTTATTTAGAGGCAGAGCTGCTCCGTTTAAGAGCTTGTCTTCACAAGTAAAAAAAAATTAATAACCCCTTCACCCAACCCGTACACACAATCTGCTCATTCATTCATGCTGTCGACAACAATTAAACAAACAATTAAATGACGAAAATAAAGAAAAAATTATTTACATTGACTAAGCACCAGGCCTTACCGCCGCCATGTTCTTCCACACTAAACTAAAGGTGCTTACATATAAATAGGATTACCGCTGATTGGCCAACGCAGAAGCTCCTTTCACCAATGAAAAAACTTTCGACACGCCCCCTACCTTTCGGCACGCTGATTGGCCAACGCAGAAGCTCCTTTCACCAATGAGAAATCTTTCAACACGCCCCCATACCTTTTGGCACGTCCCGACCTTTCAACATGCCCATTACTCCGACCTGCAGTTACTGTATCTATACTTGTTTTAAAACTGTCAGAGCGTGCGCGCTTGTAATTGTGTGCGCGTTAACTGTGTAATTGCATCAGTTCATAGTTGCATCAGTTCTGCGCATATATGAAAACATGATCACCAAAATTATTTTATGTGACAAAAATATAGTTCAAAGTTTGTTTAATAATTTTTTTAAATGAATTGTAAAACCATTTATTATTATTTTATTTATTTTTAATTTATTTTTAATTTATTTTTAAAAAATTTACGTGGTCAGCATCGCGGGCCGCATCTGCATTTGTGATGGGCCGCAGGTTGAGAACCAGTGCAATAATGTCTAAAAGACTCTCAGTTAGCACAATTAAATTAACCTAATTGACGTATTAAACTGATAAATTAAAGGGTATATAGTATAACTACACATGTTGGACGTCATGGACACCTTTTGCAGCTTTATGTGTCTGAACATCAACACACAATTTCTGGGTTAAGTTATTTCATGGCATATTCTCATAAGAAATGTTACCATGGTACATACTACAGTTTGCCATAGTAAACTGTAGTACATACCATAATATACCAATATACAGTACCACTTTGGTACGCCAGTCATTACAGTAATAGGCGCCCTGGGATTTCAGTGTTATTTCACTTACTATGGTATACTATACTAGTGGTATACTATGGTATTCTACTTACTGTAGGTAGTGGTACTGTGACGTTTTGGTTCAGTGCTAGCATAGTAGTACTGTACAAACTATACTACTGTATGCTACTAAATAACATTGTAGTAATGTATTACTAGGTGGTTGTCCTGCATCCTCAATAAACAAGCTTCAGTTAATCCAAAATGCAGCTGCCAGGGTTCTCACTAGATCCAGAAAATATGATCATATAACCCCAATATTATCATCCCTGCACTGGCTACCTGTTCAGTTTAGAATAAATTACAAAATAGTATTACTTACATACAAGGCCTTAAATGGTTTAGCTCCCACATACCTAACCAGTCTTCTGATACGCTACAATACACCACGCGCCTTAAGATCACAAAGCTCCGGACTTCTGGTAGTTCACAGAATTTCAAAATCTACAAAAGGGGGTAGGGCATTTTCATATTTAGCTCCAACGCTTTGGAATAGCCTTCCAGACAGTGTTCAGGGAGCAGACACGGTTTCTCAGTTCAAA
This sequence comes from Channallabes apus, assembly GCA_030522415.1. Taxonomy (NCBI): domain Eukaryota; kingdom Metazoa; phylum Chordata; class Actinopteri; order Siluriformes; family Clariidae; genus Channallabes; species Channallabes apus. The sequence continues at coordinate 24,435,078 of CM060121.1, forward strand.
AGTAGACTCAAGACGCATCTTTTTAATCTGGCATACACATAACTCATCCCATAATCTCATACTCCAGTACACCTATACCAAATGGCAACTACGCTAATTCTCCCCATCTGTTCTGTATTTCTCTACCCATCCCGAGGCATCGGGAGATTTTGCCAGCTTCAGTAGACAAAGGCCGACCCTGCGAGGTTCCTGAGTCATCCAGAGAAGGACCAGCTCCAGCTGGATTCAGCTTTATGATGGTTGGAGCTACACATGCTGCTCCTGTGCTTCCAGTGATCCAGACCTCATCTGCCCTCTGCACCTACTGACTCGTCCCTATGCTGAACTGGTCTTCATGTCAATTTAAATAATTTCTGTCATATTGAATTTTCACCTGCACAACACACAAGATGTTATATCATTTCTATCTGTTATCGCCCAAATGAGGATGGGTTCCCTGTTGAGTCTGGTTTCTTCCTAATTCCATCTCAGGGAGTTTTTCCTTGCCACCGTCGCCGTCACCCTTGGCTTGCAGAGAAATTTCATTCATTCGTCTCATTATTATTATCTGCACATTTTTCTCACACATCCACACTTCCAATTATTTTCTTTTCTATAATTATTATTATTTTTATTAATTTTTTTATTTTTTAAATTTATTTTTTATTATTATTATTTTTTTTTTGTTAAATTTCTTTTTTGTGAAGCTTCTTTGAGAGAATGACCATTGTTAAAAGCGCTATATAAATAAAATTGAATTGAATTGAATTGAACATTGTCATCGGACTGCCATGGTTCCTAAATTATAGTAAAATTTCTTATGGGTCTGCTTAGACATTTTCATCAACTTCACCCCCAGTCTTGTGGTTGCTGCTTCTCATGTTGAGGAGCTGTTTTTAGCTATCCTAATTCATTATCTAGATTGCTAACATCATCACACCTGGACTGGAGTCAGGTTCCCTCTGATAATCCTTTGTTCTGTCTCATGTGACATGTTCCCCTAGTAGTGTTTCCTTCACCAGCTTCAACAAATCTTTCAAGCTTGGTCAAGTCCAGTTCACTTAGTAACACAACAGAGAACATGTACTATAGCTGGTGGAAAACAAAAACACTCAGGCACAGCCTCAGCTCAGCAAAGTGATTAATGAGCCTCCTGAAATCCTAGCAACAGTGGGACCTTAGAAGTACTGTGATATTAATCTGTTGTCCTCGACCTGGGATTTTATGTTCTTGAATAAATGATCTGGCAACGGATCTTTTTAAAAAATTTTTATAAATGTATTAGAAGATACTCAAAAACTCCGTAACAACAAATTATAATAATTAGAAAAAACCCACCCCCATTCCCAAACAATGTGAAATACAATGTGAAATGTTAGTATTAACACAGCTGAATGGCTTATTAAATCCTTTTTGTTATAATATCCACAGCTACACATGTCACTTCTGAAAGATTTAAAGTCTTTTCCCTTGACTATACATTGATGATAGTCTGATTGGATTTCAGCTTGTTCTCTGAGGACTTGTGACTGCAGTCCCTCAATAGCTCAGGACTGAAATTTTCTATATTCTACCTCAATCTGCAATAACGAAATGGACTCGGACATCAAAACTTAAAGACTTCCAGCATGAACATCCAGCCACCTGCAAAACAATTCCTGCTATCCGTTATCATCCAAATGAGAATGGGTTCCCTTTTGAGTCTGGTTCCTCTCAAGGTTTCTTTCTATAGCCATCTCAGGGAGATTTTCCTCGCCACCGTCACACTTGATATTTAATCATTTTGATTACACATTTCATGCAAATTTCCATAATTTTTTACAATTGTGTAAAGCTGCTTTGCAACAATGACAATTGTTAAAAGCTCTATACAAACAAAACCTCAATTGAAATTGAACTGATTGAATGTTACCTTACGGGAGCTCTAATCACAATTCTGCTGCAATACTGAACAATGGGAAATGGCAAAATGAGGAATAGATTGGTGAGGAGGGATTGATGGAAGAAAACAGTGATGAAAAGGCGAATTTAAAGGTCAGACGAGATGATTCTCCAACTGATGATGTTATATCCATGACATTTCCCCAGTGACATACAGTAGGAGCAAAATGTAGTCATGAAATTGGTGTGCACCAGAATGGATGAAGAGTAAAACAGGACTCACTTCCTGTTATGAAGAAAAGTTACACCCTGGCTATTTTAATTACCTATGTTGTCACCCAGTCAGACTAGTTGTGCACTTCTCAGTGTTATTCTGGTCTTGCTGCTAAAAATGTGATGGCACTGTTTGTGTCTGATTGTTGAACACTGAGTTTACCAACCCGTTTATTAAAATGGAAGGATATAATTACTACTTAGCGTAGTTTCAGCTCAAGACACTAGTCGCTGCCACTGAGCAGCAGTCTTTATAAATCAGCGGTGTATGTAAGCACATTATGGCACGTTATCAAAGTCGTATTAATGATGGAATATACTGTAGACCTGTTTAAGAATATTATTTTATTTGATATCAGAACTAATAGAGTGACTTTTAATTAGCCTATTTCATAATGTGACTAATGCATTAAAATTGCCAATCACAATTAATATTAAACAGGTGGCGAACAATTAGGCAGCGATATAGCGTGGTGTTGTGTTAAACTGAAGACGGCGCGGTCCGTGGAGCCGTGTGGGTCATGTACATTTTTCCTTTAGACAAAACTTCAACCCTTTTCATATTTTCCCCGTGGTCGTTATTAAAAAATATATAAAATAAACGTTTTGTCATGCACACGCAATCTGCGCCCGGCACTAGGACCCGGAAGTAAGACGGGCGCAAAACCAGGAAGTATAAAAGAGGTAAACAAACGATGGCTTACCGCTCAGTCATTGAGTTCGGCCCATGTCAGCTCCAGTTGTCGTTTCAGCAAACCGTGAGTACTCACATGTTGGTTCCGTTGTCTTTTGCTATTGTGTGTGTATTTCTAGGACGCGGGTTAAATTTGTGTTTTTCCCTTGCTCCGTTTTTGTGAGAGTCCTTAAACTAAATCGCGTGGTTATCCTGCCTGCTCGCTTCCTTCCGCGTTTGGGTTTATCCTCCACGCTACATTGGGCTAACCGCTAAAGCTACGTCTTCTGGTCACCTCAGGTTAGTCCATCTTGACAGAATGACTGAGCCCTCCGCGGTAAACCCAGCGGATTATGCGAGTCTCTGCGACGTTGTAGATCGGCATGCGGCGTTAATCAATCAGCTAACCGGGGATCTCGCTTCCCTCCGCCGCGAGGTCGCTGAGCTCCGGCGGGAGAATACGAATCTCCGCGCAGCTGTTGATGACGTCACTGCTCGATCGCACGCCGCGGGGGCCGCGGCGCCGCATCCCCCCCCCCCTCCTCCTTCTGATGTTTTTCTTTCTCTACCAGAGAAGTGGAACGGCACGGACGGGAAGTGCAGCGTATTTCTGATTCAAGATTCAAGATTCAAGATTCTTTATTTGTCACATGCATAGTTATACAAGTACAACACGCAGTGAAATGTATCCTGAACCGCTCCTACTTTGTGCAAATAACAAGAAACAAAAGAAAAGAAATAATCTATAAATAGAAATAGAAATAGAAATTTAAAAAAAAAAAAAAAAAAAAACAGCTGACAGCTCTCGATCTGGTGTTTGAGTTTAATGCCACCAAGTACTCCACCGATCGCCTTCGCATTGCTCTTCTCGTTTCGTTGCTAAAAGGGCAGGCAGCAGAGTGGGCCACGGCAGTTCTTCGGGCAGACACAGACACCGCCCACTCATATAATGAGTTCACCCACCAACTCAGATTAACTTTTGAACACCCTGCGGGCGAGGTGGAGACCGACACAAAGCTCTATCACCTGCGGCAGGGAGGATCGTCTGTGAGTCGCTACACCGCCGAATTCCGAACACTCGCCGTCCAGACCACCTGGGGAGACACAGCGCTCCGGACATCCTACTACGAGGGACTGGCTTCCAGGATAAAAGACGAACTAGCCGGGCGAGAGCTTCCTGCCACGTTGGAGGGTTTAATCCAACTCGCCCTCCGAATTGACCAACGCCTCATCTCTCGCCCGAGGCCAGCCCCTAGAACCTTATCGCCAGCACCCACCTTCGCCTTCACCCCTCCACGACCATCAAGTCCCGCTACCAATACCACCTATGGACATGTCGGTTCTCCACCTCCTGCCGTGGTTGACACGGGAGCCGGGGAACCCATGCAATTAGGGCGCGCATCCCTGACCGTTGCAGAACTAGAACGACGCTTCAGAGAGGGGCTCTGTGCCTATTGCGGTTCAGCAGAACATCACAGAGCCATATGTCCACGCCGCCAGGGAAACGCTCAAACCCGGTGAGTGATGGGAGCTGCTCACCGGGTCACCTTCACCTCTCCGCCACGACACCTAGCGTCTCTCGTCTCACGGTACAGGTATCCCTCCAGTTTGGCCACAAACGGGTCAGAAGTACTGCATTCATCGACTCCGGGGCCGCAGGCAACTTCATTGACTCTTCCTATGCCAAAGAACTGGGGGTAAAGTCCGAAGCGTTATCCCAGCCTGTTCGAATTACATCAGTAGACGGTCGGCCCCTCTCCTCCAGCCCCATTACCACCCAGACTCAACCCATCACCCTCATCATCGACCATCACCACGAACTGATTCAGTTCCACCTCACCTCCGTCTCATCTCCACCCATCATACTCGGGCACCCGTGGCTTCTACAGCACGATCCACTAATCTCTTGGACCCAAAACCGGGTCTTACAATGGGGTCCCACCTGTTCCGAACTCTGCCTACGGGCTCCGGCTGGGACGTGCTCTAGGGAGTCCGAGGCCCCCGACGTCGACACCAACGCCATCCCTGTCGCCTATCAGGACCTGGCTGAAGCGTTCTGCAAGCGACGGGCTACACACCTACCACCTCATCGCCCTTACGACCTGGCGATAGACCTTCAGCTGGGTTCCATCCCTCCCCGCGGCCATCTCTACTCCTTGTCCACCTCTGAGACGCGGGCGATGGAGGAGTATGTGTCTTCCGCCCTACGTCATGGTACCATCCGGCCCTCCTCATCACCCGCTGCCGCGGGGTTCTTCTTCGTGAAGAAAAAAGGCGGCGAACTACGCCCATGTGTCGATTATCGGGGGCTCAATAACATCACGATTAAGAACCGACACCCTTTGCCTCTTACCAACTCTGCCCTGGACGCCCTCTCTGGCGCCACCATTTTCACGAAGTTGGACCTCCGGAGTGCCTACAACTTGGTGCGCATCAGAGAGGGCGATGAGTGGAAGACGGCCTTTATCACCCCCACAGGACACTATGAAAGCCTCGTTATACCATTTGGACTTTGCAATGCACCTGCAGCCTTCCAACACTTCATAAATGACGTTCTCAGAGATATGCTCGGCCGGTGGGTTTTCGTCTACCTAGATGACATTCTTATATATTCACATACCCCTACAGAACATGTCCAACACGTCAGAGCGGTACTGAAGAGATTAATCGCCCACCAACTGTACTGTAAGTTGGAAAAGTGTGCTTTTCACGAGCACTCCACCACGTTCCTGGGTTTTGTCATCTCGCCCCAGGGTGTGGCCATGGACCCGCAGAAACTCGAAGTTGTGTGTCATTGGCCCCTACCCAAGACCCTCAAGCAACTTCAACGGTTTCTCGGGTTTGCGAACTTCTATCGTCGCTTTATCCGGGACTACAGTACGGTTGCAGCCCCATTAACCGCTCTGACCAAACCCTCTTCTCATCACTTCCAACTCAACTCTACTGCCATCTCCGCTTTCCACGAACTCTGTCACAGATTCACCTCCGCTCCCATCCTTCTTCATCCAGATGCCAACCAACCATTCGTTGTGGAGGTGGACGCCTCGGATGTGGGCGCCGGGGCCGTTCTCTCTCAACGAGGTCCAGACCAGAAGCTACACCCTTGTAGCTTCTTCTCCAAAAAGTTTGATCCCACTCAGCAGCGATACGGGGTGGGGGACCGCGAGCTGCTGGCCATAAAGTGGGCATTGGAAGAATGGCGACACTGGCTCCAGGGCGCCAGCGAACCATTTATCGTCTGGACCGACCACCAAAACCTCATCACCATCCGGAATCTCAAGCAGTTGAACCCCAGACAGGCGCGGTGGGCTTTGTTCTTTGAACATTACAATTTCCATCTTTCCTACCGCCCGGGGTCCAAGAATATCAAAGCCGACGCACTCTCACGGCAACACGAAGAGGACGCCCCCCGGGCGGATCCCGCGCCTGTCCTACCATCATCCAAGATTATCGCCCCACTCCGTTGGGAACTGGAGACAAGGGTGCGCCAAGCACAGGCTTCGGAGAACGAACCGGCAGGCGTGCCGCCTGGACGACTCTACGTACCCAACGCAATGAGGAGCGAGGTCATACAATGGGGACACTCCACCCCCATCTCTGGACACCAAGCTACACAACGCACCCTACACTTCATCCGACGTGCCTTTTGGTGGCCATCCATGGCAAAGGAGATCGACGAGTTCGTCCAGGCGTGCCCAGTGTGCGCCCGGGCTAAGAGCACCAATCGACCAACACCCGGGGAACTCCAACCACTCCCTGTTCCTCGCCGGCCCTGGTCGCACATTGCCGTTGACTTCATCACGGGCCTGCCGGTCTCAGAAGATAAAGACACCATCCTCACCATCGTGGACCGTTTCTCCAAAGCTGTGCACTTGGTGGCCCTTTCCGGACTCCCGTCAGCTAAACAGACAGCCGAGCTGATATTAGAGCACGTAGTCCGCCTGCATGGGTTCCCCAAGGACATCGTCTCGGACAGAGGGCCCCAGTTCACTGCCCGGTTCTGGAAGGCCTTCTGCCGTCTGATCAACTCCACTTGCAGTCTCTCATCCGGTTACCACCCCCAAACTAATGGTCAGACGGAGCGGACCAACCAACAGCTGGAGCGCTACCTGAGGTGTTTCGTGGCAGATCGTCAGCGCTCCTGGGCCTGCCACCTCACCTGGGCTGAACTTTCTCACAATCTTCACGTCTCCACCGCCACCAAGTTAAGCCCTTTTGAGGTGTGCTACGGTTTCCAACCTCCGATGTTCGAACACCAAGAACCGGAGGTTGATGTACCATCGGCCCACCAGTTGGTCCGCAGGTGTCGACGGGTATGGCGCCTCGCCAACACAGCCATACGACAAGCCAACACCCGCTACATCACCCAACACCGCCGTCGACACCCACCGGGACGATTGTACCACGTAGGTGACAAAGTCTGGCTGTCTACACAGAATTTACATCTCCACACTGAATCCAAGAAACTCTCCCCCAGATTCATTGGCCCTTATCGCATCACCCACCGTATCAACCCTGTCACCTACCGGCTCCAGCTGCCTGCGGCGCTCCGGATCCATCCAGTCTTCCACCTGTCCCAGTTCAAGCCCTTCATCACATCACCCATGATTCCACCCACCCCCCCAGCTCCTCCTCCCCGGATCATCGACGGCGGTCCCGCCTACACCGTGCGCCGAATCCTCGACTCGCGCCCTCGGGGCAAAGGTACGCAATACCTGGTGGACTGGGAGGGCTATGGCCCCGAGGAGCGATCTTGGATCCCGGCCCGGTTCATTCTCGACCCGGAGCTAATTCGGGACTACCGTCACAGGGTATCCTCCGCCCCAGGACCGTCAGGAGCCAGTCCTGGACAGGGGGGTACTGTCATGCACACTCAATCTGCGCCCGGCACTAGGACCCGGAAGTAAGACGGGCGCAAAACCAGGAAGTATAAAAGAGGTAAACAAACGATGGCTTACCGCTCAGTCATTGAGTTCGGCCCATGTCAGCTCCAGTTGTCGTTTCAGCAAACCGTGAGTACTCACATGTTGGTTCCGTTGTCTTTTGCTATTGTGTGTGTATTTCTAGGACGCGGGTTAAATTTGTGTTTTTCCCTTGCTCCGTTTTTGTGAGAGTCCTTAAACTAAATCGCGTGGTTATCCTGCCTGCTCGCTTCCTTCCGCGTTTGGGTTTATCCTCCACGCTACATTGGGCTAACCGCTAAAGCTACGTCTTCTGGTCACCTCAGGTTAGTCCATCTTGACACGTTTTGCCTTTCAAGGCAACAGATTATGGAGCTTCTTGAGCTGCTCAGACCTGCGCGTGCCAGACCAACGCGTCGTACTTACTGTACTTACTGTACTTACTGTACACTCCCCGTCCCGATGTCCAGCTGCTCGCTGCTTTTTGTTTAAAATATGTTTCATTGCTCATTAGCCATTATCCATAACTTTATGGGTTTTTCTTTTGACACGTTTTATTTTTATGAAATTTGATTTAGTTAAATGAGAAAATAACATTGGGAGTTTCAAACCCCGCATCCATTCATGTTTCTGGGTGATTGTAATGTTTAATACCCCTACAGTATTCACTTATGCGGTTTGGCTCGCTGTGAGGTGCGGTGTGTTTTACCCCTATCTCACCTGCGCGGGCTCGCGCTGTGGCCGTAGGCTTGATCATGATTCACCCCGAGTTTTTGCGCTGTGATTACGTTTTCATCTTTCCGCGTGAAAAATTCAACGTTTAATTTTTTGCTGGTCCTCACGGTAGCTTGCAGACTTTGCAGAACGTCGCGGAACGTTAAAGGAACGTCATGGGCAATCGCGGCAGCTCACGGAGATGAGTCAGGCCGCACAGGTGAGAGAGGGGTATTAGGCACCGTGATTTGGCTCGAGTGGCCGCCCGACGGTCCACGAAGATCTGCAAGGTCCGCAAGCTTCCGCATGTTTATTTTTTTTGCGTGGTAAAATGGAAACGTAATAACAGCACCAAAACTCGCGCCGAATCATAATGAACCGCACTTACGGCCCCGCGTAGGTGAGATAGAGGTATTAAACCTCCACTCTGTCATCTCATCGTATTCATTACATAAGTGCGCTATACAACACCAACAACTGACACTTCACATTGTTTCTGAAGGTGGTGAAGAGTGTTATCAGCTGTTTGTCCATCAACTATGATTGTAAAACCCCGTTCGTTTCACGGCCACATGTTACATGAAAATATTATATATTATATTATTATATTAATTAATATTAATTTATATATTTGTCTATTATGACATGTTATTGTCAAGTTAACACATGTCGAAATAAACGCTATTAAAAGAATTTAGTGCAATGTTTAATTTGCATAGAAAGTGCCGTCTTTCTTAACACTGTCATGCAAAAGGAGTCAAAAATCGATTCCAGAGCAACCGATGTCCGCTAATTCAGGACCTTCACTGTAGACAGCGCCGCGTAACGTCGGACGTAAGAGGCAGCGACTTAAGAAGACTCCTAAGAGACAGTTCGAGAAATACACTTAGAAAAGTTATCACTTAACGTAAGATATATCTTAAGAGTCTTCTTAGCGCGCGAATAGTGTGCGTTATCGAGAAACCGGGCCCTGAGCTCTACTGTTTGTGTAAAATTCTGCATATTCTCTCCTCTGGGTTCACCAGTCTCCTTCTTCCTCTCCAAGACATACAAATAGCTGGATTGCAGGGAAGTATAACCAAATGTGAATTTATTATTTGGATTGAACAGATGGTTTTTTAAATAGATAAAATATAAAGATATGAATAGGAGGTATGCTGTCATGCACACTCAATCTGCGCCCGGCACTAGGACCCGGAAGTAAGACGGGCGCCAAACCAGGAATTATAAAAGAGGTAAACAAACGATGGCTTACCGCTCAGTCATTGAGATCGGCCCATGTCGGTTTCGGTTGTCGTTTCAGCAAACCGTGAGTACTCACCATTTGGTTCATCTGCTTTCTGCTATTGTGTGTGTATTTATAGGACGCGGGTTAAAATTGTGTTTTTCCCTTGCTCCGATTTTGTGAGAGTCCTTAGATTAAAGCCGCGTGGTTATCCTACCTACTCGCTTCTTTCCGCGTTTGGGTTTACCATCCACGCTACATTGGGCTAACCGCTAAAGCTACAGTGGGTGCACAGGCAGTATGCGACTTCTACCGTCGCAGCGTATGGCGTCAGCATTTGGGTTTGTGCGTTTGCTGGCTTTTACCACTGAGTGGCGCTATATAACTATAGACTGACGCCTCAGGCATCAGCTCGTTCTCTCCAGGCTTAATGAGGTGCAGGTCGTCCACAGCTGCACGTCGTTGCAGATAAAATAAAGTGAAACATTGTAAATAAACGAATTCATAATCACAGTAGTAACATTACAGTACAAATTTATAATTAAAATTAAATTCAGTTTTTTAGGATCGAATTTAAGCAACGTAAACGTTGTAAACTGTGTAATTATAGTAGAAAGGCTACATGTGTAGGGTCTTGTGTCATCTTAGAGCTTTCATAAGACTCATAAGACTCTACTTTTATTTAGGTGCACACACAATGACGAAAAAACTTTTTGATTTTGTTAAATAAATAAAGTAAACGGGGTTCTGTATTGATTTTGGTGCGTCAGAAAATGAACCCAAACTCCGTGTATACTCGCCGCACAGACGTGAAAAATATATACTTATAGAAAGAGAAATATCTGCTTTAATAAAAACTAATGAAAAAAAAAATTTGATTATGTAATTCGTATGAGAAGTGAATTATAGGCGCGCTCACTGACGACGAGATGACATGATCAGCACAGCCGTAACCAAAGGAATCACTAACTTATCAATGAATTATTAAAATGGTCAGAGTGAGTTTCCTGGCTGTTTTAACAAATATTTGAAGTAGATAACAGTAGCCCACATTTATAAAAGCATTTTTATTTATATAAAACTATAAATAAAAAAAATAATAATAATCCGGCATTTATTATTAGGTGTGCCCGCTGCCAAAGTTCTTCAGTAACAAACCTATAAAACATGTACATCTGTATGGATAAATTGTTTAAATGTGATCAGTGATTTATGTAAATAACTCAGTTTAGATGTAAGTAAATGCTAGGGACTGACATCGGCGTGCGTTTCTTCCAGCGCCGCATAGCGCTTATTTAACACCATTAATATGTGTTTGCTGAAAGAGATATCTAATCTCTCATATCGGCGCGCGCGTTCATCTGACTTTAGATCAAAACTCGGCAAAGTTATAAGACTCTACTTTTACTTAGGTGCACTCACAATGACGAAAAAACTTTATGATTTTGTTAAATAAATAAAGTAAACGGGGTTCTGTATTGATTTTGGTGAACTTGAGCGTGTCAGAAAATGAACCCAAACTCCGTGTATACTCGCCTCACAGACGTGAAAAATATATACTTATAGAAAGAGAAATATCTGCTTTAATATAAACTAATGAAAAAAAAATATTAGATTATGTAATTCGTATGAGAAGTGAATTATAGGCACGCTCACTGACGACGAGATGACATGATCAGCACAGCCGTAACCAAAGGAATCACTAACTTATCAATGAATTATTAAAATGGTCAGAGTGAGTTTCCTGGCTGTTTTAACAAATATTTGAAGTAGATAACAGTAGCCCACATTTATAAAAGCATTTTTATTTATATAAAACTATAAATAATAATAATCCGGCATTTATTATTAGGTGTGCCCGCTGCCAAAGTTCTTCAGTAACAAACCTACACTCTAAAAAATGCTGGGTTGTTTTTTCTACCCAAACGCTGGGTTGCCGTTGTTGGGTCATTTTTCTGGGTTATTTTCAGAGAGTTGGGTAGTTTTTGTGTAACCCAGCTGCTGGGTTGAAGTTTGCTTGGCCCCTCCCCCAAAGTTCACCGGTGGATTCAGCGGCTGTCACTCAGCTTCGTGTCTCTTGAGCTCTCACACCGCTGATGACGGTTCATCCTCCTCGGACATTTAAGGGAAAATGGCGTTAAATACAAGGTCTGTATACACATGTTCACTCACCTAATTCACATATGACTGAAAAATTATTACTATATGTAACATTTATTACTGTTACCGTGTTAAGGTTACACACAAACTTTCCGGCTGGTCTGAGGTACTGGATGATAATTTAGCTGAGAATAGCTGCTAGCCACCCCACCTGTGTATGAAAGAAACGGCTAAGATGTCTGAGCTATTTAGCTTTCTCTGTAGAATGTTTGCAGGGTTACGAAGACGGTGAAGTGATGAATGAATGCTAAACTGTTAACTGTAGCAGGCATGTTAAATGACGCAGGCATTTAGTTAGTTTGCTAGCGTTAGCAACCACTTTAGAACTTTATTAATCTCACTGCTTGAGACAATAAAATGCTGGGGTGTTACAAAACACTGACCCTCTCACAAATATACAGACCTGCTAACCCTCCCGTTTTTCACCAGCTAGTAATTTACTCTGCGGTCAAATTTCTCCTGCGTTTCTCCCGAGTTATAGGAATATTTTACACCTTCCCCCCTTTGGCAAGTATGCAAATGTATCACCAGTAATAGCATGTAAGCTAACCAGGTAGCCCTCTTTAACCAAAGTTAAATTAACTATCAGTCAGCGTGCCAACTACAGGAAAAAGTACCACAGCGGTACAGATATACTAGATGGAAGGGGTAATATTTTGGTGATTGTAATGTACCAGTATGACACCAGCTATGACATTTTTTCGGTAATTAGCTTAAAATCAATGCAGATTACAATATCAACTAGTCTGACATAAAGAGCTGTATCCTAAAAGCCATGCTTATTCTGCTGTTTTATTTTTGTTATTTTCATGTTTTTGTTTTAGGTTACCTATACCCTATCTTAATGGGCAGCTTTGTAATTTTTTTAGTATTAATCCAATTTCACACTAAATTAATAGTCTTATTCAGTTTAATCTTTGCTATTCAGCAAAATTGTAACTTTGTCATTTCTTTCTTTCTAAGGTTGGAACCAACATTGTGGCTGAAGTGTCAAGGCCGTACCCCTACATCCTGATGTTGGGAGATAATGACCAGCGCTGCTCTCAGTAATGTTGTAATGTTGCTATGAAATAGCGAGGCCTACCTGAAAAGTCATAGACAGTGTTTGTATGTTAAAATGAGACCAGGGCTGGATACTGTAGTTTTGTTCTGCAGAAAAGATATCTTAAGTCTCAGAGAGATCCTGCTCTGTAGAAGCTGCCTCAGTCTATTTGTGGCATTACTCCATTCTGCCCTTATCAGTAATAGTATAGTAATGATGTCACTGTTGATTATCTGTTCTTGTGCTTTTGAAAAATAAATGTTTTTTCTAAGAACCTGTAATAGGATGTTGTTTATTGCATATATGTATGTTTTTTTGTAATAGACCAGTATATCAAAATAATTTAATTGTTTAATAGACATGGGTGTTTTTTTTTTGTTTTTTTGTTTTTTTACAGATTCACTGTAAAACATGAAAATAATAATAACAACCTATTTGTGAGGTAGAATTAACCCAACATTCCAGTTAAATGAACCAACAAACCCCAAACATATGGGTAGAACATTTGACCAATTTATGTGGTAGAATTAACCCAGCATTATAGTTAAATATGACGTAGCATTTGGATTGAATATTTAACCCACCTTGTTGGGCTAAACAAATAACCCATCTTTCTGGATTAAATTAACCCAGCATTTAGTTAGTCCTATATTTACCTAGCAGCTGGCTTAAAAACAACCCAGACTGGGTTGTTTTTAACCCAGCATTTTTTAGGGTGTATAAAACATGTACATCTGTATGAATAAATTGTTTAAATGTGATCAGTGATTTATGTAAATGACTCAGTTTAATTACTTTAATGGTGGACATAAACAGCAAAAATAATAATATTACTCTTTTGATTATTATCATGTTCTTTTGCTGTTTGAGCGTCTATGGATTCCAAAATTGATATTTTATCAATATAATATGATATGATATAAGATCCAAGATCCTCCCCAGTTTGCTGAAACCATGAACAGTGGTGATTTTAGTTTCTCCGAGTGTATACTGTAGGTGAGAACAGCTATTCACACTTGGGGGGGTGTATTATTTGCATTTGTATGTGTCTGACTTTGCAAAGCACACCTGTAAAACCTGTTTAAATGTAAATGCTCCTCGCTGCGCTGTTTGGGGGAGGGGCACGCTAATGACGATTTGGTCAGCTGTGTGAACGCTGGCCCGTTAGATGTTGCGCGCGCAGTACACGGCAAAAATATGTTAGTTTTATCATGACTGAAATACAGATACAGAAAGCAAAATGTCTGCTTTTATATAAATTAATGGGGGGGAAATCAGGTTATGTAATTTGTATAAAACGTGGATTACTACAGCGCATCCACTCACAGCCGAAACCAAAGACATCAACGTATGTTGAATAACGTATGTTATTACTAAAATGGTCAGTCAGTTTCCCTGCTGTTTACTTATCCCCACCCCCGTTAAAAAGGCGCACTGTATTCAGAGGCTCTGCCTATTCAGTAAAGAAAAACACTATTGTTATTATTTCAATTCATACTGTACAGCTGTGAGAATTGGGGCGGGGATATTATGCCAATATTAAATATTATATACGATATTAAATTGCAAGCCCTGTCATGCACACTCAATCCACGACCAGCACTAGGACCCGGAAGTAGAGCGGTCGTAAATCAGGAAGTATAAAAGGAGTAAATAAACCATAGCAGAGCGCTCAGTCATTGAGTTCGGCCCATGTCGGTTCGTGTTGCGATCTACCAAACCGTGAGTACTCACCAGTATTTTGGGTTATTGCTTTCTGCTATTTGTGTGTGCATTTATAGGACGCGGGTTAAATTTGTGTTTTTCCCTCGCTCACCCTTTGTGAGAGTCCTTAAACTAAATCGCGGGGATATCCTACCTACTCGCTTCTCTCCGCGTTTGGGTTCACCATCCACGCTACATTGGGCTAACCGCTAAAGCTACGTCTTCTGGTCCTTCAGGTTAGTTCACCCGTGACAGAATGACTGAGCCTTCCGCGGTGAACCCAGCGGATTACGCGAGTCTTTGCGACGTTGTGGATCAGCATGCCGCGCTAATCAATCAGCTAACCGGGGATCTCGCTTCTCTCCGCCGCGAGGTCACTGAGCTCCGGCGGGAGAACGCGGATCTCCGCGCGGCTGTTGATGGCGTCACTGCTCGATCGCACGCCGCGGAGGCCGCGCCGCCGCATCATCACCCCTCCCCCCCCCTTCTGATGTTTTTCTTTCTCTACCAGAAAAGTGGAATGGCACGGACGGGAAATGCAGTGTGTTTTTAACAGCACTTGAGTTGGTGTTTGAGTTTAATTCCACCAGGTGCTCCACCGACCGACTACGCATTGCACTACTCGTTTCATTGCTAACAGGGCAGGCAGCTGAGTGGGCCACGGCAGTTATCCGCGCTGACACGGACGTCGCTCATTCATACAACGAATTCACCCGTCAACTCAAACTCACCTTTGAACACCCTGCGGGCGAGGTGGAGACCGACTCAAAGCTTTATCATCTGCGGCAGGGAGCATTGTCCGTGAGTCGCTATACGGCTGAATTCCGCACGCTCACCGTTCAGACCACCTGGGGAGATTCAGCGCTCCGGACATCATACTACGAGGGGTTGGCTTCTAGGATAAAAGATGAACTAGCCGGGCGAGAGCTCCCCGCTACACTGGAGGGGCTAATCCAACTGGCCCTGCGGATCGACCAACGCCTCGTCTCTCGTCCGAAGCCAGCTCCTAGAACCCTGCCACCAGCATCGACCTTCACCTTCAACCCACCACGACCACCTTCTTTCGCCACCTACGCCACACCTGGACATGTCGGTTCTCCACCTCCTGCCGTGGTTGACACAGGAGCCGGGGAACCCATGCAACTAGGGCGCGCCTCCCTGACCGTATCGGAACGCGCACGCCGCTTCAAAGAGGGTCTGTGCGCTTATTGTGGCTCCGCGGACCATCACCGAGCGATCTGCCCTCTACGTCCGGGAAACGCCCAGCCCCGGTGAACAGAGGGAGAGATTCACCGGGTCTCCTTCAGATCTCCACCACCATCGACAACCCTAACGCACGCCTTACGGTTCAGGTATCCCTCCAGATTGGCCACAAACGAGTTCGAAGTACCGCCTTCATCGACTCCGGGGCAGCGGGTAACTTCATTGACTCATCCTATGCCAAAAAATTGGGGGTAAAAATTGAGACGTTATCCCAGCCCATTCAGATCACTTCAGTTGACGGTCGCCCCCTCTCATCTAGCCCTATCATCGCCCAAACCCAACCTATCACCTTCATCATCGACCAACACAAAGAACAGCTCCGGTTTCACCTCACCTCCATCTCATCACCACCCATCATTCTGGGTCACCCATGGCTCATCCAACACGACCCCCTCATATCCTGGACTCAGAACAGAATTCTACAATGGGGCGCGACCTGCACTGAACTTTGCCTGAGGGCTGCGGCTGGGACGTGCTCTAGGGAGTCCGAGGCCCCCGACGTCGACACCAACGCCATCCCCACTGCGTACCGAGACCTGGCTGAGGTTTTCTGTAGAAAACGCGCCACACACCTCCCACCGCATCGCCCCTATGACCTGGCAATCGACCTCCAGCCGGGCTATATACCACCCCGCGGCCACCTCTACTCTCTCTCCACCACCGAGACGCAGGCGATGGAAGACTATGTGACAAATGCCCTCCGCCAAGGTACCATCCGGCCCTCCTCATCGCCTGCTGCCGCGAGGTTCTTCTTCGTGAAGAAAAAAGGAGGAGAACTTCGGCCATGTGTTGACTATCGGGGGCTAAATAACATCACCATAAAGAACCGACACCCGTTGCCTCTTACCAACTCTGCCCTGGACGCCCTCTCTGGCGCTACCATCTTCACAAAGTTGGACCTGCGGAGCGCCTACAACTTGGTGCGCATCAGAGAGGGTGATGAGTGGAAGACGGCCTTCATCACACCCACGGGACACTATGAAAGCCTAGTAATCCCCTTTGGCCTTTGCAATGCCCCCGCCGCTTTCCAACATTTCATCAATGACGTTCTCCGGGACATGTTAGGGCGGTGGGCATTCGCATACTTGGACGATATCCTAATTTACTCACGAACTCCTGAAGAACACACTCAGCACGTCAGAGCGGTTTTAAAGAGATTACACGCCCATCAACTGTACTGTAAGTTGGAAAAGTGCGCTTTTCACGAGCGCTCCACCACGTTCCTGGGTTTTGTCATCTCGCCCCAGGGTGTGGCCATGGACCCGCAGAAACTCGAAGTTGTGCGTCATTGGCCCCTACCCAAGACCCTTAAGCAGCTTCAACGGTTTCTCGGGTTTGCGAACTTCTATCGTCGCTTTATCCGGGACTACAGTACGGTTGCCGCCCCCCTAACCGCTCTGACCCGACCCTCACCGTCACCCTTCACTCTAGACTCTGCCGCCATCTCAGCATTCCAAAGGCTTTGCCAACTTTTCACCACTGCACCGATTCTTCTTCACCCAGATTCAAGTCAACCATTCGTTGTGGAGGTGGACGCCTCAGACGTGGGCGCTGGGGCTGTTCTCTCCCAGCGAGGTCCAGACCAAAAACTACACCCCTGTAGTTTTTTCTCCAAAAAATTTGACACCACTCAGCAGCGATACGGGGTAGGGGACCGCGAGCTGCTGGCCATAAAGTGGGCTTTGGAGGAATGGCGTCACTGACTCCAGGGCACCAGAGAGCCATTCATCGTCTGGACCGATCACCAAAATCTCATCACAATCCGCAACCTAAAACAGCTGAACCCGAGGCAGGCGCGATGGGCACTATTTTTCGAACATTACGATTTCCATCTGTCATACCGCCCGGGCTCGAAAAACACCAAGGCTGATGCCCTCTCCCGTCAGCATGAAGAGGATGTCGCCCGGGCGGAACCCGCGCCTGTCCTCCCACCATCCAGGATTATCGCACCCCTCCGCTGGGAACTGGAAACAAGGGTCCGCCAGGCACAGGTCACGGAGAACGAACCGGCAGGTGCGCCGCCTGGACGTCTCTACGTGCCTCACCCAATGAGATCGGAAGTCATCCAGTGGGGCCACACCTCACTCCTCTCCGGGCACCCAGGAAGCAGGCGTACATCTCAGTTCGTCCAGCGCGCCTTCTGGTGGCCATCCATGACCAAGGACATCGACGAATACGTTCAGGCGTGCCCAGTGTGTGCCAGGGCAAAGGACACCAACCAGCCGACACCAGGGGAACTTCAACCACTTCCAATTCCCCGTCGGCCCTGGTCACACATTGCCGTCGATTTCATCACGGGCCTGCCGGAATCCGAAGGAAGAAATACCATCTTAACCATCGTCGATCGTTTCTCCAAAGCCGTGCACCTGGTGGCCCTGACCGGACTCCCGTCAGCCAAGGACACCGCAAAACTGATATTAGAGCACGTAGTCCGCCTGCATGGGTTCCCCAAAGACATCGTCTCGGATAGGGGGCCCCAGTTCACAGCCCGGTTCTGGAAGGCCTTCTGCCGTCTGATCCATTCCACCTGCAGCCTATCTTCTGGGTACCATCCCCAGACCAATGGTCAGACGAAGCGGACCAACCAACAACTGGAGCGCTATCTAAGGTGTTTTGTGGCGGATCGTCAGCGCTCCTGGGCTCGCTACCTCCTATGGGCTGAGTTGTCACACAACCTACATGTCTCGTCTGCAACCAACCTCAGTCCATTCGAGGTATGCCATGGTTTCCAACCTCCGATGTTCGAACACCAAGAACCGGAGGTTGATGTACCATCAGCCCAACAGTTGGTCCGCAGGTGTCGGCGGCTCTGGACATTAACGAGTCAAGCCATCCAACGAGCCAACACACGCTACGTCGCTCAACATCGCCGTCGACACCCTCCGGGACGTTTGTATAACGTAGGTGACAAGGTATGGCTGTCTACGAAGAACCTCCATCTACACACTGAATCAAGAAAACTATCACCCAGATTCATTGGACCATATCGCATCCACCTCAAAATTAACCCTGTCACCTACCGGCTCCAGCTGCCTGCGGCGCTCCGAATCCACCCAGTATTCCACACATCCCAACTAAAACCCTTCATCACGTCACCCATGGTTCCACCCACCCCCCCTGCTCCTCCTCCCCGTATCATTGACGGCGGTCCCGCTTACACCGTCCGACGGATCCTCGACTCGCGCCCTCGGGGCAGAGGTACTCAGTACCTGGTTGATTGGGAGGGCTATGGCCCCGAAGAACGGACGTGGGTTCCGGCACGTTTCATCCTCGACCCAGAACTAATTCGGGATTACCGTCACAGGGTATCCTCCATCCCAGGACCATCTGGAGCCGGTCCTGGGCGGGGGGGTACTGTCATGCACACTCAATCCACGACCAGCACTAGGACCCGGAAGTAGAGCGGTCGTAAATCAGGAAGCATAAAAGGAGTAAATAAACCATAGCAGAGCGCTCAGTCATTGAGTTCGGCCCATGTCGGTTCGTGTTGCGATCTACCAAACCGTGAGTACTCACCAGTATTTTGGGTTATTGCTTTCTGCTATTTGTGTGTGCATTTATAGGACGCGGGTTAAATTTGTGTTTTTCCCTCGCTCACCCTTTGTGAGAGTCCTTAAACTAAATCGCGGGGATATCCTACCTACTCGCTTCTCTCCGCGTTTGGGTTCACCATCCACGCTACATTGGGCTAACCGCTAAAGCTACGTCTTCTGGTCCTTCAGGTTAGTTCACCCGTGACAAGCCCTGGTCAACAGAATTCTGTGAAGGAAGGAAACAGACAGAGTCAGAGATTGGTACCCTTCAGAGTGAGTTGGGAGTTTGCAAGGCAGAGAAGGATGCTCTTCGGAGTGAGTTGCGAGTTTGATGAGACGGCATAAATATGTAATACAGCAAATTAAATATTTTGGTTTATATTTTGGTTTATATTATATGGTTAATGTATTTTGGTTTATATTGCAAACGAACAACGAATCAAGAGCCTGTGATTATATTGCATAAATATTATTTTGTACAGAGAAATATCTGAATTTTTTTTTTTTTTTTTTTTTTAGATTTTTTTTTAAACAAATCTCTCAAAAATAGTAAGATGTATTTTGGTTTTATACTGCAAACGAAAAACGAATCCAGAGCCTGTAATAATATTGCATAACTATTATTTTGCACAAATACTGTAAATCTCTGAATAAAACAATGATATTTTATTCACAAATGTAAGATTGATGTCTTGATGTCTTAAACTCTAACAACTGTAAGTATTGCCGAAATAATTTTTTTTAAAGCCCTAGTGCTGTTGTTTGCGCTGTTTTCTTTAATAATAACACGGGTCCTGAATTAGCGGACATCGGTGGCTCAGGAATCGATTTTTCACTCCTTTTGCATGACAGCGTTAAGAAAGACGGCACTTTCTATACAAATTAAACATTGCACTAAATTATTTTAATAGCGTTTATTTCGACATGGGTTAACTTACAGTGGGAGCCACGTCAAACAGCCGCCTGGAGCATGACTGCTCCGTGGCAGTTCCATGAAGGGTTAATGCAGGCTTCGTGCATGGAATGTGATCCCCCGCGATGACGCAGTTAACGATGCCCCGCCCCATAAACGCCCCCATGCGCTTTCTAAAAAGATGGTTGCAATGCCGTATAATTCCGCCAGATGGAGCATTGACTGGCACAGTTAACTGCAGTGTCCAGGAAGCCCAATACCGTATCTTTAATATACAGACAGTTCTTGTATTGTCAACATAGTTTCATAAATAGATGAAAAAACAACAACAACAAACCGATTAATAAAACAGATTTGTTAAATCACTCAATACACAACCCATGATGATTATGCTATTTATTATTTAATAATGAATTAATAAAATTAGTTAGTGAAATATTTTTAAGACATCCTGAAATGATCCTTAA
This sequence comes from Channallabes apus, assembly GCA_030522415.1. Lineage (NCBI taxonomy): Eukaryota > Metazoa > Chordata > Actinopteri > Siluriformes > Clariidae > Channallabes > Channallabes apus. Next base: position 24,455,806 of record CM060121.1, read on the forward strand.
AGACACGGTAGCGGCTGTAATTTGTCTATACCGACCATTGTAGGTACGGAATAAAAACGCAGGCTATGTACAGTATTTTATATTACGGTGTATTTTACCTAGTTCCATTTAATATACTGATAGATAATATAAAGCTCAAAAAAGCTCAAAATGTAACGTTTGCTTGGGTTTGTTTTCGTTATATTTTTGATGATGTTTTCGCTGATTTTTTCACTGATAGTCTACAAGTGGCATAAGAGGCAATTAATGCCGCATGCAACCTGGAATAAATATCTGCCCATATGGATCAGTATTTCTTTAGTCATTTAATCATGCATAATGCTCCACCGTCAAAAGATCTGATGGGGCATTAATCACTTATCACAACTGTGAATGGATGCGGCAACAGAGACACATTAAATCCCCATAAACACTTGGAAACAATAGTAAAAAAGTTCCAGAGGGTTAGCGCCTGTTATACTAATATATTTTTACTGATTTATTTTTTTACTGCTTGTATTTCGTTGGTTTTTACGCAATTTCATATGTGTGTGTGCGCACGAGAGAGAGAGAGGATACTCTGACAAGAGCAAATTCCGTGTGGCTCCCGTGGCGCAATCGGTTAGCCCGTGATACTTATAAAGCGGTCCAGGTGAAGCAATGCCGAGTTCGAGTCTCACCTAAAGCACCCAAAGCATTTTACTGCATATCGCACTGTGTATGTGACAAATAAAATTTGAATTTGAAAGTAAAGCTTAAAATGTAACTTCTGCTTTGGTTTGTTTTCGTTATATTTTTGATGTTTTCGCTGAAAGTCAAATTGGCATAACAAATTGATTAATGGCGCATAATATCTGGAACAAATCTTTGTCCATACGGATCAGTGTGTCTTTAGTCATTTAACCAGCATAATGTCCCACATTAAAGATCTGATGGGGCATCAATCACTTATCACAACGGTGTATAGATGCAGCAGCAGAGACAGATTTAATCCCCATAAACATTCACACTTGAAAACAAAACTAACAGAAGTAAACAGTTCTAGAGTGTTAGTGCCTGTTATCACAGGACAGGAATCACCTACAGGATACTACTGTATTTTACTGCTCATATTTTTTACCCTAGTTTCATTTGGTTTTACGCGATTTCATGTATTATTTGTGTGTGTCTGTGTGTGTACAGTGTGTCTGTGTGTGTGTGTGTGTGTGAGTGCGAGAGATAGCGTGAGAGCGCGTGCGCGAGAGAGGGCTTTCATGCTGATTTATCCAAGGTTACTAAAACCTGGCTTACTACCTATAAAAAATATTTCAATTTAACTCATGGGTCTCAATCACAGATGACACGACAAATTATATACTCTGAAACGTTCATTTGAACATTTAAAAATATATACAAAAACACGAATACTAATGTTATCATGGTGTAAATTATTAACATTAGGTTAGGTCCTGCCCTTAATTAATTCATATTATAATTACTTTTACATAGTATAGTTACTGGACTGACATGACCAAAAACTAGCTATTTCATTTAGCCTTTCTAAAATCAACCCATCTATCATTTATAATCAGAAAACATAAAACATATTATGATCTGTTCAATAGCCCATCTGTTTTAATTTAGTTTGTATTTTTTATTATTCATAAGACAACCTTTCAGTTTTGTAAATATTTTAGTTATAGTGTGTTAAGTCTTACTTTAGGTTAAACGTTTTTGAGAATTTTACCATCCAGCTTAGATAAATGTTATGTCATTGATTGATAAAATCTGGATTAAGGATATTTTATTATATAATTATATATATATATATATATATATATATATATATATATATATATATATATATATTTAGTTTCCCCCTGAGGGATTGCCACCTTATTGTGGTCAGGGGGTTTGCGTGCCTCAACACAATTCAGCAAATACAATACTGTTACTATACAGTAAGGCCAGGTAAAAACAGTGCTCGAACATGATGCCCCCTCCCCCCACCCCGTGTTGTCTGGTCTAGAACGGCGCTGCCTCTGACCGTCTTTTGTCTTGTAAATGAGTATTCTCACTCACCTTCCAATCCCCCCTGCGCACACACTCTGTTTGTACTGTAAACTGTAACTGTGTTTGCTAGGGCACTTGATTATACACAGTACTTTAATGTATGGAACACTTACTTAACTTACTGGTTTGGTTTAAACATCGCTTATTACCTTATTCAGCAAAATAAATTCATTATTAACGTATTGAAGTATTTTAGTTAAGGACAAAAACTGTGCTTGTGTTTAGAACTGCTGAACAGCCGAAAACACACACACACCCATCCCCCCGCCAAAAACACACACACACAGAGCAATTAACACCATGTCATACTCAGGAGTGGAAGGTGAGAAACCTCAGTGGAGAATACCAAGTTTGTCTTGCTCTTTTGGAGTTCTTAAAACCCAAAACATTTATTTATACTGAGAAAAAATTATTATGGGTCACAATCACAAACACAAATACATATAATCAAGTGTTTAACTGGTTTCATTTGTTTCTATGATCAATAATTATTATTATTATTATTATTTTCAGCCCAACTCTTTGACTATTTAAAACAAAGTTGTGTCCCATTTTTTGCCCATTGAAGTTGTTGGTTCAACTAAACAATTTTTAAATACCCAAACAATCCCCCAAAATTAAAACACGCAAAACATGACTTTAACAATTCAATTTATTCTTCCAAAACTAGTCAAAGTTAAAACAGTAATTTATATAAAACAGATGAATACATGTTGTCTTTTTGCTTAAAGTTCATTAAACTACCCGGATACACCAGCTGCTTATAAGTCTCTATCTATAGTCCTTTTACATTAAAATATTAATTTTTCAAATATCAAAACTATTAAACATGGAACAGTTGAAGTCTTTGTTTCCCCCAAAGTACTGTATCAGACATTTTGCAGTTCTATGTTCAGAATATACAGTAGACCTGATCAAACATCATTCTAAAGCTGTCGGACTGTGACGTCATCCCTCAACAGCTTGTTCAGGCTCCTCCAGTCCTGTAGCTCCAAAAGTCCAGCCGTCAGCCGTCTGACCCCCCAATCCTCCACAGCGGAGCTCTGCTTAAAGACAACAGGAGAATTTAGTCAAGACAAAGATAAATAAACTTCACAGAACATATAGTTCTAATAAAAATAAAATATATTAATAAACCTATTTACCACAGAGTGTGTAAAATACTGTTTTGGGGATTCTGTAATGTAAATAAACTGCCTGTTCTAATGTTAACCAGTGAACAGTGTTAGTATTAACCAGTGAACAGTGTTAGTGTTAACCAGGTCTGTCTGTATTATCGTCTGCATTAAATTAACCCAGACTTTACTTAATGCGCTTCTCATACAAATAAGTTAAGCGATATAACACTCGTATATGAGCATTAGTTCATCCCTGAAGCCAAACTATAACTTACTGAAGCCCCTCACACACACACACACACACACACCTCCCCCTCCTCCTCCTTAACTGATAAACACTTCTGTGTTGTTATTCAGCTCGTTAACTAAGCGCTCGCGCTACCGCGGAAAGTCCCGAACAAAGTGTGTAAAATATAAACCGGGTTATGAGCGTTACTAGCTCCTGTACAGCTACCCTCAGTCTGTGTCCCTCATCAACTGCATCACATTATATTACAGTCACAGAAATAACCTGCAGATTAACTCTTAACCAGAGAATAAATAAGCGCTGAATTTATCCAGACAACACGCGGTGAGATTCTCTCAGTATTTACAGAGAACACAAACACTCTTCATCGGGTAGTGCAGCTCTTGTAATAGGGACATTAATAGTATTGTCGAAGCTTGAGCATGTTTTTGAGTTAAAGTGGAGTGACAGTGTGAGTGTGTGACACTGACAGTAAGCTGTAATATTAACTCCAGACTTGGTAAACAGATCATTAAGTTCTCTAAAGTCACATCTGACCGCTGCTGGTGCTGCCAGTGATATTTAAAACGGCCAATAAAAAACTAAACTGGGAAATAAACTGTAAACTACCCCAAACACATTTTATAAAATAAAATATCACTTACCACGAATAGTCCGTTAAGCCGCCATCTTCATCTCTGTAGTTTGGTAGCGTCAGTTCGGCGAGGGTGGAGGCGGGTTGTTAAAATCACGTGATTGCAACTCAGCGCAGCTGGCTTGTTTTAATGTGTTCTTGAGAACGAAGCGCCATCTAGTGGTGGCACCAGGTAAATGAATAAATAGGGCTTGAATGGGCGTGTTTACTGTGAAATCTTGACACGCCTTTCGGCCAGAAAAGGGAGGGGGGATTACGGCGTGCAAAGGCCATTCACACGCCATTCACACTTCAGCCACACTGTCGCGGCTATTTGGTGTGGCTCCCACTGTAACAATAACATGCCATAACAGACAAATATATAAATTAATATAAAATTTATATAAATTAATTAATTAATATCGCTAATATTTTCATGTAACATGTGGCCGTGAAACGAACCGGGTTTACAATCATAGTTGATGGACAAACAGCTGATAACACTCTTCACCAGCTTCAGAAACAATGTGAAGTGTCAGTTGTTGGGGTTGTATAGCACACTTATGGAATGAATACGATGAGATGACGGAGTGGAGGTTTAATACCTCTATTTCACACGCGGGGCCGTAAGTGCGGTTCATTATGATTCAGCGCGAGTTTTGGTGCTGTTATTACGTTTCCATCTTACCACGCAAAAAAATAAACATGTTTAACATGTGGAAGCTCGCGGACCTTGCAGATCTTCGCGGACCGTCGGGCGGCCACTCGAGGCGGATCACGATGCCTAATACCCCTCTCTCACCTGTGTGGCCGGACTCATCTCCGTGAGCTGCCGCGATTGCCCACGACGTTCCTTTAACGTTCCGCGAAAAACTAAACGTGGAATTTTTCACGCGGAAAGATGGAAACGTAATCACAGCGCAAAAACTCGGGGTGAATCATGATCAAGCCTGCGGCCACAGCGCGAGCCCGTGCAGGTGAGATAGGGGTATAACACACTGCATCTCACAGCGAGCCAAACCGCATAAGTGAATACTGTAGGGGTGTTAAACATTACAATCACCCAGAAACATGAATGGATGCGGGGTTTGAATCTCCCATGGTTATTTTCTCATTTAACTAAATCAAATTTCATAAAAATAAAACGTGTCAAAAGAAAAACCCATAAAGTCATGGATAATGGCTAATGATCAATGAAACATATTTTAAACAAAAAGCAGCGAGCAGCTGGACATCAGGACGGGGAGTGTACAGTACAGTAAGTACGACGCGTTGGTCTGGCACGCGCAGGTCTGAGCAGCTCAAGAAGCTCCATAATCTGTTGCCTTGGAAGGCAAAACTTTTATTTAAATATATTTATTAATAACGACCACGGGGAAAATATGAAAAGGGCTGAAGTTTTGTCTAAAGGAAAAATGTACATGACCCACATGACCGCGCCGTCTTCAGTTTAACACAACACCACGCTGTATCGCTGCCTAATTGTTCGCCACCTGTTTAATATTAATAGTGATTGGCAATTTTAATGCATTAGTCACATTATGAAATAGGCTAATTAAAAGTCACTCTATTAGTTCTCATATCAAATAAAATAAAATTCTTAAACAGGTCTAATGTAATGAGAGGACCCGATTATACTGCATACATCTTTTTTATTGATTTATTTTTTTATTATCTATTCTGGAAGTTTGCTCTATTTGTTTTAGTTATTTCTATATTTAAATCTTGATGTCTTAAACTCTAACAACTGTAAGTATTGTCGAAATAATTTTTTTTAAAGCCCTAGTGCTGTTGTTTGCACTGTTTTCTTTAATAATAACACTAAACAGATAAAAACAGAGAGTCTGTCTAAACAAAATAAAACCAATGTTTTCTAACTCATATTTTTTATATTTATAGTTTTACATGTTTGTTGGATGTGTAAATTATCATAATTGTAGTATTACTTCGCTACAACATATTGTTTTGACTTTATTATGACTTAAGCTCTGAATATATTTAAAAACCGATACGACGGAAAATGTCAATTTGCGCCACCTGGCGGTCATTTCACGAATTATTTTGAAATGCTCCTGGTTTATTTTGGCCGCTGCCGCGTTTCCACGGCGGTGAGTGCGACGGTAATGAGCAGTCTGGTTGTCACACCACTGTACGTCTTCTGGTCACCTCAGGTTAGTTAATCTTTGACAGAATGACTGAGCGCTCCGCGGTAAACCCAGCGGATCATGCGCACCTCTGCGACGTGGTAGATCAGCATGCCGTGCTAATCGACAAGCTAACCGGAGAGATCGCTACTCTGCGCCTGGGCCTCCAAGACGTTGCGGCCTTGCGCCGCGAGGTCGCCGAGCTCAGGCAGGAGAACGCGGATCTCCGGGCGGCTGTTGCTAGCACGGCTAGCAGGCCTCCCGTCGTGGCGGTTGCCGTGCCGCACCCCCCCCCCCTCCACTGATGTCTTTTTATCGTTACCAGAGAAGTGGAACGGCACGGATGGGAAGTGCAGTGTGTTACTGACAGCGCTCGATCTGGTGTTTGAGTTCAATGCCAACAAGTACTCCACCGATCGGCTACGCATTGCTCTTCTCGTCTCGTTGCTCAAAGGGCAGGCAGCTGAGTGGGCCACGGCAGTTCTCCAAGCAGACACGGACATCGCCCACTCATACAATGAGTTCACCCACCAACTCAGACTCACCTTCGAGCACCCAGCAGGCGAGGTAGAGACCGACACCAGACTCTACCACCTGAGGCAGGGAGGATCGCCCGTGAGCCACTACACGGCTGAGTTTCGCACCCTCGCCGTACAGACCACGTGGGGCGATGTAGCACTCCGGACGTCCTACTACGAGGGCCTGGCTTCTCGGATCAAGGACGAACTAGCCGGGCGAGAGCTTCCTGCAACCTTGGAGGGCCTGATCCAACTCGCTCTCCGGATCAACCAGCGCCTTCTCTCTCGCCCGAGGCCAGCCCCTCACACCCTGCCGCCTGCACCTACCTTCACCGTCACCACTCCACGACCCGCAGACTCCGTCACCTACTCCACCCCTGGACATGTCGGTTCTGCACCCCCTGCCGTGGTTGACACAGGAGTCGGGGAACCCATGCAATTAGGACGCACCTCCTTGACCGCTGCAGAACAGGAGAGACGCTTCCGCGAAGGACTCTGCGCCTATTGCGGGTCAGCCACACATCACCGGGCAGCCTGCCCCCTCAGGCCGGGAAACGCACAGGCCCAGTGAGAAGGGAGAGACACTCGCCGGGTCACCTTCGTCTCTCCGCCATCACCACCAACTCCTCCCGTCTCACGGTTCAGGTACACCTCCAGGTTGGCCACAAACGAGTCCGAAGTGCTGCGTTCATCGACTCCGGGGCAGCAGGTAACTTCATTGACTCCTCATATGCCAAAAAACTGGGGGTAAAACTCGAGGCGTTATCCCAGCCCGTTCGTATCACATCTGTCGACGGTCGCCCCCTATCCACCAGCCCAATCAGTGCCCGAACCGAACCCATCACCATCTCCATCGACCAACCCCACGAATAGTTGAAATTCTTCGTCACCGCCATCTCGTCACCTCCCATCATCCTTGGGCATCCCTGGCTGCTCCAGCATGACCCTCTAATTTCCTGGACCCAGAACCGGATCCTCCAGTGGGGCGCGACCTGCAACGAACTATGCCTACAGGCAGTGGCTGGGACGTGCTCTAGGGAGTCCGAGGCCCCCGACGTCAACACCAACTCTATCCCCGAACCGTATCGGGACCTGGCGGAGGTCTTCTGCAAACGGCGAGCCACCCATCTTCCTCCACATCGTCCCTACGACCTCGCCATTGACCTTCAACCCGGTACGGTCCCACCCCGCGGCCACCTCTATTCGCTCACATCCACCGAGACTCAGGTGATGGAGGAATATGTGAACAACGCCCTGCGCCAAGGCACCATCAGGCCCTCCTCCTCACCTGCCGCCGCGGGGTTCTTCTTCGTGAAGAAGAGAGGCGGTGAACTTCGCCCTTGTGTCGACTATCGGGGGCTCAACAACATCACCATCAAAAACCGACATCCACTGCCTCTTACCAACTCAGCCCTGGACGTTCTCTCTGGCGCCACAGTCTTTACGAAGTTGGACCTCCGGAGCGCCTACAACTTGGTGCGCATCAGAGAGGGCGATGAGTGGAAGACGGCATTCATCACCCCCACCGGACACTACGAAACCCTCGTCATCCCGTTTGGACTGTGCAAGGCCCCCGCCGCATTTCAACACCTTATCAATGATGTCCTTCGTGACATGCTCGGTCGGTGGGCATTCGCTTACCTGGACGATATCCTGATATATTCACGCACCATGGAAGAACACACCCAGCACGTCAGGGCGGTTCTCAAGAGATTACTTGCCCACCAACTGTACTGTAAGTTGGAAAAGTGCACTTTTCACGAGCGCTCCACCACGTTCCTGGGTTTTGTCATCTCGCCCCAGGGTGTGGCCATGGACCCGCAGAAACTAGAAGTTGTGCGTCATTGGCCCCTACCCAAGACCCTCAAGCAGCTTCAACGGTTTCTCGGGTTTGCGAACTTCTATCGTCGCTTTATCCGGGACTACAGTACGGTTGCCGCCCCCCTAACCGCTCTGACCCGTCCTTCACCTCTCCCTTTTCACCTCAACCCGTCAGCCGTATCCGCCTTCCGGTCACTTTGTCACCGTTTCACCACTGCACCGATTCTCCACCACCCAGATGCCAGTAAACCATTCGTTGTAGAGGTGGATGCTTCAGATGTGGGCGCTGGAGCTATCCTCTCGCAACGAGGTCCAGATCAAAAGCTACACCCATGTAGCTTTTTCTCCAGAAAGTTTGATTCCACTCAGCAGCGATTCGGGGTAGGGGACCGCGAACTGCTGGCCATAAAGTGGGCTCTGGAGGAATGGCGTCACTGGCTCCAGGGCATCAGCGAGCCATTCATAATCTGGACAGATCACCAAAATCTCATCACAATCAAGACCATCAAGCAGCTAAACCCACGACAGGCGCGGTGGGCTCTCTTTTTTGAGAATTATAACTTTCACCTCTCATACCGCCCGGGGTCCAAGAACACCAAAGCGGACGCCCTCTCATGACAGCTGGAGGTGGACGTCCCCCGGGCAGACCCCGCGTCTGTCCTTCCATCTTCCAGGATCATCGCCCCCCTTCAACTGAACCTGGAAACGAGAGTTCGCCAGGCACAAGGTACAGAGACCGAACCGGCAGGTGTGCCACCTGGACGACTCTTCGTGCCCGAGGTGATGAGACCAGAGGTCCTCCAATGGGGACACTCATCCCCAATTTCAGGACATCCGGGCACACGACGATCCCTCCAATTTCTTCAGCAGGATTTCTGGTGGCCATCCATGACGAGGGACGTCCAAGAGTTCGTTTAGGCATGCCCAGTGTGCGCCAGGGCCAAACACACCAACCAACCAGCCCCAGGAGAACTGCAACCACTCCCAGTTCCTCGACGGCCCTGGACGCACATTGCCGTCGACTTCATCACGGGCCTGCCGGCCTTTGAAAGAAAGGACACCATCCTCACAATCGTGGATCGGTTCTCTAAAACCATGCATCTGGTGGCTCTCGCCGGACTCAGCAAAGGAGACAGCAGAACTGATATTAGAGCACGTAGTCCGTCTGCATGGGTTCCCCAAGGACATCGTCTCGGACAGAGGGCCCCAGTTCACAGCCCGGTTCTGGAAGGCCTTCTGCCGTCTGATCGACTCCAGCTGCAGTCTGTCCTCCGGATACCACCCACAGACTAACGGTCAGACGGAGCGGACCAACCAACAACTGGAGCGCTATCTGAGATGTTTCGTAGCAGACCGTCAGCGCTCCTGGGCACGCTACCTCATCTGGGCTGAGCTGTCACATAACCTCCACATCTCCTCTGCCACCAACCTAAGCCCATTTGAGGTATGTCACGGTTTCCAACCTTCCATGTTCAACCACCCAGAGCCGGAGGTTGATGTACCGTCGGCCCAACAGTTGGTCCGCAGATGTCGGCGGCTCTGGATTACGACCAACCGGGCCATCCAACGTGCCAATGCCCGCTATACCCACCAACAACGCCGGCGACATCCCCCGGGACGACTGTACCACGTAGGTGACAAGGTATGGCTTTCCACAAAAAACCTCCACCTCCACACCGAGTCAAAGAAGCTTTCACCCAGATTCATCGGACCATACCACCCACAGAATTAACCCTGTCACCTACCGGCTCCAGCTGCCTGCGGCGCTCCGGATCCACCCAGTATTTCACCTATCCCAGTTCAAGCCCTTCATCACCTCACCCATGATTCCACCCACCCCCCCAGCTCCTCCTCCCTGGATCATCGACGGCGGTCCCACCTACACCATGCGCCAAATCTTCGACTTGCGCCCTCGGGGCAAAGGTACTCAATACCTGGTGGACTGGGAGGGCTATGGCCCCGAGGAGCGATCTTGGATCCCGGCCCGGTTCATTCTCGACCCCGAGCTAATTCGGGACTACCGTCACAGGGTATCCTCCACCCCAGGACCGTCAGGAGCCAGTCCTGGACAGGGGGGTACTGTCATGCACACTCAATCTGCGCCCGGCACTAGGACCCGGAAGTAAGACGGGCGCCAAACCAGGAAGTATAAAAGAGGTAAACAAACAATGGCTTACCGCTCAGTCATTGAGTTCGGCCCATGTCGGTTTCGTTTGTCGTTTCAGCAAACCTTGAGTACTCACCATTTAGTTCATCTGCTTTCTGCTATTGTGTGTGTATTTATAGGACGCGGGTTAAAATTGTGTTTTTCCCTTGCTCCGATTTTGTGAGAGTCCTTAGATTAAAGCCGCGTGGTTATCCTACCTACTCGCCTCTTTCCGCGTTTGGGTTTACTATCCACGCTACATTGGGCTAACCGCTAAAGCTACGTCTTCTGGTCACCTCAGGTTAGTTCATCTTTGACATATGCTATTCATTGTGTTTTTTTTAAGATAACTGAATGACACATGAAATGTTAGACAAAACAAGACCAATAATAATAATAGAAATAATGAGGGTGTACAAGTCAAACCAGAACTCTTAGCCACAGTTAATGGTAAATAAGGTTGTATGTCTATAAATGACAGCCAAGGTGGCTTCGAGCCCACTGCAGTTGTTTCCATGGACATTAAGCAAGCGGAACGATCCTTAAAAAATAGATGGATCACTTGTCGCTCTCTTGCAGAAGAGACATACCCTGTATCTGTCTGCGGGAATAGTACACACTATAATTCACGGACACCACCTGCATGTTACAGAAACTTGGTGAAGAGTTATTGCCGTATTCCCCTTACAGTCATGACCTCTCTCTAAGCCATTTACACATGTACTGGGAAATCTTTGTATTTTGATGGTACCCAAGCACTAGTGAAACAGCTGTAACAGGGAATTATATAGAGAAATAAAGGTATTTCTTTACTTTCATGACTATGTTCTGTTATTCTGCACAATCAGAAGACCCAGTCTGAGTTGAACATTTCTCCTCCTCATGATAATAATAATAATAATAATAATAATAATAATAATAATAATAATAATAAATATGTATTAGTACAAATATCTACTTGGGTCATGAGCAAGTGATGTAGCTGATTTTAAGGAAGTGTCATATATTCACACACTATTCACACACTATGCTGATATTTATTTCCCAGGGTTTCCCAATGTTTCTTAGGGCAAAGAGGTGAAAGAAGAATGGAATAAATACATTAATAAATGAAAGAAAGGAAGAAAGAAAGAAACCATGACTCTGGTGAGAATATTGCGATTTACTGAAAATTTTATTAACTACCGATTAGCAGATAACCTATACTAAAGCACATAATTCAAGATTCAAGATTCAAAGTAAGTAATAAGATACATATTATGCTTAAAAAAAAACAATAATATTAATATTTGATATATCCTACAATATTGTGAACAACTTGATATAAACAATGTTTTCCACTTTAGTTTTGGTACTTAGCCTTAGTAGGTAAGCAAGTTGTTTGATCCGTTATTGATCACAACATATCTAAATTAAATTCGGAAACATTCCATGAGCCAAATTTCCTTGTTCATCACTGTCAGTCACTGCAGTGAAAAATTTATGAAAGGGGACAGTTTTAACAACAATAACATCATAGCATAAAATATAGATAGTTAAGTTAGTTAGTTAGATAAAGTTAGTTGAAAGGCTGATTGAGATAATTGAATAAAACAAACTAAAATAAAACAATTTCAGGGACTTGTTTAACATGTCAATGAAAAATGAAGTTTTTCCATAACAAATGTAGAAAATACTTGCACAGAAGGAAACGTTTGACATTTGATTACACCCCTAAGGGAAATAATTGAAACTACTAAAATAACAATTCGGTCAGTGTAGGTAGACTTATATGTAGAAATTTGAAAAGCATGAATGTAACAAGATGTGATTTAATCTTAATGTATGTTTTATTTATTATATTTGAAATATTCTGTGAGAACCTTTAAAAATAAGGCAATACTACTTTGCTCAAGACCGAAAACAAAATCTAGGCCAGTTATACACTTGGGGGAGGAAAATTGGAGAATTGCTAAAAATAGCGTTCTGCCAGCTCCATATATTCTGTAGAAAGGAGAAAGGCTGACTGTAGCAAAAAAGGAAACGTATACAACATGGAGCCAGGTGTGCACATACAAACCTGGGCAAGAGGGGCAAACTCTGGTTCTAAAAAATGAGTCCATCGTGGAAGTGCCAAAACAAGCAGTCGCTCAAGTGGTCACTTGGAGCTGGCTGCAAAATTTAGTCAATTCCCATAGACCCTCTGCTGAAATGTCCATCTTTAAAACAGAAGAACATGTTTGCAGCGTGGTACTGTTTTAGCTAGAGTTCTTATTTACGTCAGCTGTACGGGGTGAATTTTTTTTGTAACTCATCAGTTAGAATTATATTAATAATTAGGCACCTGCATAATTAGGAACATGGGCAGTGTTAGGAACAGCTGTATTGCAGGTATCAAAATGCTGGCTTTAGCCACCTAACTGGAATTGTTAAAGTATAACTTAAAACAAGAAATGTAGAAGTTTACATGCTACAACACATAGGGTATGGATCGCAGAGTTAAATTAAATTAAAAGTAACACTGACATATAAATCAATGTCAACCATTTAATTTTAGCTAAGCTAAAGTTAAGCTAGCTAGCTGGTGGTAACTGAGGTAAATGTAATTTTTTAAAATTGAGGTCTAGAGGAAGACCAAAGAGGAGATTCATGGATGCAGTGAGAGAGGACATGAAGTTAGTTGATGTGAGAGAAGAGGATGCAGAGGATAGGGTTAGATGGAGGCAGATGATTCGCTGTGGCGACCCCTGAAAGGGAACAGCCGAAAGACAAAGAAGAAGAAGATTTTAGTTATTAGATTTCTCATTCACAACAACGGTATAGGGTGAATTGGCTATGTAACTCCTCAGTTAAAATAATTTTAATGCATAAAATTATGCATAATTAGGAGAATGGATGCATTGAGAGACACCAGGTGTCAAACCATTAGCTAGTTGCTACGCATCACTTTAACTAACCAGCTAACTGGAACTATTGTAATTTTTCTCCTAAGACATCGTCTCGTGTCCGCATGTCTGTTGTGCCACCCGTGCATCAAACCCATTACATGGGGCTTTAGTCGGAGTCAGCTCCTGCCAAGATGGTAACGACCAGAGCTCCCATCTTCTGAGGGACGAAAGTAACTGTGGCTATTGTTTATTTGCAGAGCAAATGTTCTAATAATTATCTAAAAAACTGCATGTGCACTAAAGCATTCATAAAAGACTGCTTTCTAAAGAAGGGATGACTTTAAGGCCGGGTTTGCATCAGTACTCAAGAGTGGATCTGTTCCAACTGCTCGTGACTACAGTATATATCATCCTGGAGCTGTGAGTGCTGCTATTTTAAAAGTTAGTGTTAATTTAATATGCTACAGTACATTCGGACAGCACGGTGGCTTAGTGGTTAGCATTGTCGGTTTGCACCTCCAGAGTCCAGGTTGGATTCCCACCTCTGTGTGTATGGAGATTGTGTGTTCTTCCAGTGCTTGGTGGGCTTCCTCCAGGTACTCCCATAGTCCAAATACTGTACATACAGATTAGGCTAATTTGCGTTCCCCAAATGACCGGTTTGAATGAGGGTGTGTGTGTGTGTGTGTGTGTGTGTGTGTGCCCCCACGACCCAGGATAAAGCAGTATAGATGGGTAAGTGAGATGTTACATTTTTTAGATGCTAGGCACACTGTGAGACTAAAATTGTGGAAGCTTGTACTGCATGCTGAAGCACAAAAGGTGGATACAGTGGGTTACTATTATATTGCTAAAGGCTCATGATATCATGATCAATTTATATACACTACCGTTCAAAAGTTTGGGGTCACTTGCAAATTTATTTGTTTTTGTTTAGTGATTTATTTTCTACATTTTACAACAATAATGGGGATTTCAAAACTATAAAATAACACATATGGAATTAGGTAATTACATAACAATAACAAAAACAACAGTTAGTTGTTATGTTAAGACACAGAGGTCAGCCTTTCTGTAATAGTATTGGCAAGAACAGTATTGTCAAGTGCATTTGCATAATCCATCAAGCACCATAATGAAACTGGCTCTCATGAAGGCCATCCCCGGAGGGCGAGACCAAAACCTACCTCTGCCACAGACGAGAAGTTCATTTAGAGTTATCAGCCTGAAAAATGACCAATTAACAGCACCTCAGATTAGAGGCGTTATGAAGTCTTTACAGAGCAGAAGTAGCAGACACATCTCAATATCAACTGTTCAAAGAAGATTAATGCATTTTTTGGATGCCTTCAGCATTCCTTTACAATGTAGAAAGAAATAAAAATCCGAAATGATCATGGAGTGACCCCAAACTTTTGAACGGTAGTGTATATACAGTACACAATAGATAAGTTGCTCCTGATTATCCCCCCTTTCATGATTTTGTTTGTCACAAACATCACTACCCACATTTTCACAGATAAGATACAGTACAGCCACACAAGAGTTTCAGCCTGCAGCCCTACTTGACTTCAGACCCTACCCAGTTAAAAAACCACTACAGTACAGCTACAGTAAGTGATTTCCAGCATTTCCAGAAATTTTACTACTTCTCCAAGCATTTTTTAAAATTTATTCTTTGTCTTTCTTCTAAATACAATGCAGAAGTACAAGATCTACTGTAAAGAGCAATGCCTAAAAGAATAAAGATATACAGTATGAGTATCCCTGGCAAATTGATGATAGCCCAATTTGCCTAAAATGTATCATAATTGTTTGAAATGGAAACATCATCCTTCAAAGGATAATTATGAGCAATGAGGAGATATTGGTATTTCACAGCTCAAGATCAAACCTGTGAAAACACAAGAATAATACCTAACACTAAAATTATATATACACACACACACATACACTCCTGTATATCAACTATTCTGGAAAGGCTTTCCACAAGGTTTAGAAGTGTGTTTATGAGATTTTTTGACCATTAATCCAGTGCATTTGTGAAGTCTGATGCTGATGTTGAATGAGAAGGCCTGGCTCTATCTGGTTAAGGTCAGTACTCTGTGCAGGCCAGTCAAGTTCTTCCCAAAAAACTCATCTACATCTACAGTATGTTTTTTATACACCTTGCTTTGTGTGCAGTCATGTTGGAACTAGTGACAGGTTGTTTTTCAGGCTGCTTACAGTACATCCATTGAAAAGGAACTCTAATGCTTCCAAGAAGTTTTGGACAATGGGAACAACTTTATGGGAACAGTTTGTGGATGGCCTATGCCAGTTCCAACATGACTGTGCACCAGTGCACAAAGCAATCATATCATATTATATTAATATCATACTATTTTCTTTCCCTGGAGTTTGTATAAATTTTTTATATTTGTACTGTATTAGTATCTGCTTCAGCTCTATACAAATATGGTACTGTATAAGCGGAATCTGTCTTAGATAGCTAGCTATGTATCTATATTCAAGTCAAACCGGGACATTTAATTGTGCAGAATAAAGGAACAGGTACTGTGACATCTGTGCCACCACGGTCCGGGGGATTAAGATCTGGGTCGCCGGACTACTGAGTCGCCACTTTGTCCCCACCTAGTGTGTCTGTATGGGTATGTCATCCAAAATCACAAATCACGTACACCTGTGTCTCATCCCCGTGTGTCTCTATTTAAGCCAGCCGAAGCCGCGGCGTCTCGTCCGTCCACTGTAGTGTTTCACCCCTTGTGTGTATGTGTGTGTGGGTCTCACTGTGGGATTACCTATGCCTGTCTCCTCTGTAGAACTAAGCAGCAGCAGGGTCGGATCGGGGACTGTAACCCGAAAGTGAGTTCTGTTTAGTTTCAAGTTCAAGTTCAAGTAGCAACGCCCGCCTCTCGTGAGGCAAACCTGCCCTGGACTTCCGTGGGACGTAGGGATTATGTGCAAGAAGAGAGTTGGCCGACCTGCTGAACCTGCATGAGGAGATCGCGTCTCCCTTCAGTTTTTTTGTTTTGATCTTTTGATATTCGTTTCAGTTTGCTTTATTTTACAGAGTTTTTTATGTAAGAAGGTAACTTTTGAGTTCAAAAGAACGAAAGAAAAGAAACAAATTAAAATAAAGACGAGTCAAAACGTGTGACAAAACCACTCCTGCATCTGTGTCCGCTTTCTCAACACCTGGATCATGACAGATGGACGGACCGTCCAGGACGCAGCAGGAGTTCCCCTGCCAGACGAAAATGCGCGGCTGCACCGTTATCTGAGAGATCAGCAGCAAGAGATTGGGAGCCTGGCGCGAGCTGTCCATGATCTGGCATGCAGCGTCAGCCAGCTGGCCACGTCCCGGCCACCTCCGACTGCTCCCCCATCACCAGTCCCGCCGCCAGCTCCTCGCCCCACACCGCCTGAGAGGTATGGAGGTGATCCGGAGGGATGTCGTCGATTTCTTCTTGCCTGTGAGTTATATCTGACGGACTTTCCCAACATGTCAGACCAGCAAAAGGTGAGCTTTGTCACCCAACATCTCACAGGAAGGGCTCTAGACTGGGCTACGGCGGTGTGGAGCGCTGGAGGAGCCACCACAGCCTGCTACCATCGTTTCATCGAGGCCCTTCGCGCCGTTTTCGATCACCCCGATCAGGGGAAGACTGGGGAACAGCAGCTGATGAGGATCCGACAAGGTAACGTTCCTGTGTCAGAATACGCTGTCCGATTCCAGGTCCTCGCAGCCGAGAGCGGATGGTGCGAGAAGAACCTGTTGGCGAGGTTTCGAGACGGTCTGAACGCTGACCTCCAGCTAGAGCTCGCATGCCGAGATGCAGAGCTCACGTTGGAGGACTGCATCGCGCTAGCCATCAGGCTTGACCAGCATGTCCGCTCTCAACAATGGCATCCACCACTCCGACCCAATAGATGACCGGAGTCGGGTCGAAGAACGAATCCTCTTCAGCTGCAACCTCCAGAACGCGAAGGGTCCTCAGTAGAAGACATGGAGATAGGCTCGTCTCATCTTTACGCAGCCGAAAGGTCATATTCTGAGCATGTCGGCCATGTAACCGCCGTCCTTCGTCGCCTGCGTGCACACGGGCTCTATGCGAAGGCTGAGAAATGTGAATTCCATAAACGGGAGGTTGCATTCCTCGGCTATCGCATAGGGCCACTGGGGGTCGAGATGGAGGAAGCTAAGGTGGAGGCGGTAACACGATGGCCGGCACCCCGATCAGTAAAGGCGCTACAGAGCTTTCTCGAGTTCGCATGCTTTTATAGACGATTTATTCGTAATTTTAGTTCGGTAGCTGCGCCCCTCACCACGACGTTGAAGGGGAAACCGAAAACGTTGAAGACACTCTCGGCAGAGGCAGAGATTGATTTCAACAAACTCAAAAAAGCATTCACCACCGCACCTGTCTTACGGCTTCCCGATCCCGAGAAGCCGTTTTTCGTTGAGGTAGATGCGTCAGAGGTTGGGATAGGGGTGGTACTATCCCAGCGCCATGGGCAACCCGAGAAACTTCAGCCTTGTGCTTTTTTCTCTCAGAAACTGTCACCTGCTGAGCGAAATTATGATATCGGCAATAGAGAACTGATAGCAGTGAAAGCGGCGTTAGAAGAGTGGAGACATTGGCTAGAGGGCGCCAAACACCCATTCACCGTGTTAACCGATCATAAAAATCTCCAATATATCCAACAAGCAAAAAGACTAAACACGCGACAAGCCCGGTGGTCGTTGTTCTTTACGCGTTTCCAGGTCCATATCACCTATAGACCCGGGTCAAAAAATAAGAAGGCAGACGCACTATCACGCTATTACCCCGCTGATAAACCTGCTGTCACTCCTGAGCCTATTCTGCCTGCGCCGCTCGTGGTTGCCCCGGTGATGTGGGATTTAGATGATGAGATCGCTCGGCGCGCGCGGGACGGCCCCGTGCCCCCCGGGTGCCCTCGCGATAGAATCTACGTCCCCGAGGTACTAGGGGAGCGCGTGACAGGTGAGGCTCATACCAGTGTGTCCTCCGGACATCCCGGCGTGACGCGCACACTCCATATTTTAAAACAAAAGTATAAAAATCCGCGTAGCCTACCCGTTGGGAAATTAATGCCCCTACCCACACCGAATCGGCCGTGGTCACCCATCGCTGTAGACTTCGTCACGGACCTGCCGGTGTCTAAAGGGTACACCACTATTTTGGTAGTCGTAGATCGGTTTTCAAAAGGGTGCTGTTTCATCCCGTTTGGCTCCCTCCCGTCTACCCTCCAGGTAACCCGAAGCTCTCTTTACATCAGTGTTTCGCCACTATGGCATGCCGGAAGATATAGTTTCTGATCGTGGTCCCCAATTTATCGCCAAAGTCTGGAAAGCTTTCTTCCAGAAGTTGTGGACCACAGTTAGCCTAACCTCGGGCTATCACCCCGAGTCGAATGGACAGGCAGAGCGGACTGTTCAAGAACTCGGGAGATATCTTCGGGCATATTGTAGTAGCCGGCAGCACGACTGGGCTAACTGGTTGCTTTGGGCAGAATATGCTCAAAATTCCTTAGTACACTCCGCGACCGGCCTAACGCCCTTTCAGTGCATACTTGGATATCAACCTCCACTATGTCCTTGGGATGCCACCCCCACCGACGTTCCCAAGGTGGATCGGTGGTTTAAAACAGAGGAAAGAGTCTGGGAAGACGCACACACACACATCTCTCGAGCTGTGTCTCGTTTTAAGAAATTTGCCGATAGACGAAGGAAGGACAGTCCTCCGCTCCAGGTAGGCGATCGAGTGTGGCTCTCGACACGGGACCTTCACCTCTACCTCCCATGTCATAAGCTGTCCCCCAAATATATTGGTCCTTTTGTTATTTTAGCACAAGTCAACCCTGTGTCATCTAAAATACCACCAAACCTTCGTATTAACCCAGTGTTTCATGTGTCCCTTCTAAGGCCAGTGGTCCGGGGGCCCCTAGACGAGGGCATCGCAGAACCCTCGCTCCCTGGACCCATGGAGATAAAGGGCACCCCGGCGTATAAGGTAACTAGGTTGCTGGATTCCCGGGGGAGAGGAGGGTCCCTCCAATATCTCGTGGATTGGGAGGGGTACGGTCCGGAGGACAGGAGTTGGGTCCCGGCCAAGGACATCTTAAGCCCCGAATTAATCACCACGTTTCACCAAGATTGGCCGGAGTGCCCGGCTCCTCGACCCCCGGGCGCCCCACTCGTCGGCCGGTCTACTCCGGTCGCGAGTCCCGACCTCCTCAGGTAAGACGTCGGGGCCGGTCCTGAAGGGGGGGGGCTGTGACATCTGTGCCACCACGGTCCGGGGGATTAAGATCTGGGTCGCCGGACCACTGAGCCGCCACTTTGTCCCCACCTAGTGTGTCTGTATGGGTATGTCATCCAAAATCACAAATCACGTACACCTGTGTCCAGACGCCACGGCGTCTCGTCCGTCCATAGTGTTTCACCCCTTGTGTGTATGTGTGTGTGGGTCTCACTGTGAGATTACCTATGCCTGTCTCCTCTGTAGAACTAAGCAGCAGCAGGGTCGGATCGAGGACTGAAACCCGAAAGTGAGTTCTGTTTAGTTTCAAGTTCAAGTTCAAGTTGCAACGCCCGTCTCTCGTGAGGCAAACCTGCCCTGGACTTCCGTGGGGCGAAGGGATTATGTGCAAGAAGAGAGTCGGCCGACCTGCTGAATCTGCATGAGGAGATCGCGTCTCCCTTCAGTTTTTTCATTTTGATCTTTGGATATTCGTTTCAGTTTGCTTTATTTTACAGAGTTTTTTATGTAAGAAGGAAACTTTTGAGTTCAAAAGAACGAAAGAAAAGAAACAAATTAAAATAAAGACGAGTCAAAACGTGTGGCAAAACCACTCCTGCATCTGTGTCCGGTTTCTCAACACCTGGATCATGACAGGTACAGCATGAGAGCAAAAACTGTCAAGAGTGAACTAACCTCTGGGACCAGAAGACTAGCTTTAGCGGTTTGCCCAATGTAGCGTGGATGGTAAACCCAAACGCAGATGAGAAGCGAGTAGGCAGGATAACCACGCAACTTTAATCTAAGGACTCTCGCGAAAGGGGAGCAAGGGAAAAACACAAATTTAACCCGCGTCCTATAAATACACACACAATAGCAGAAAGCAGATAACCCAAATGGTGAGTACTCACGGTTTGCTGAAACGACAACCGGAACCGACATGGGCCGAACTCAATGACTGAGCGGTAAGCCATCGTTTGTTTACCTCTTTTATACTTCCTGGTTTGGCGCACGCCTTACTTCCGGGTCCTAGTGCCGGGCGGCGATTGAGTGTGCATGACAGTACCCCCCTGTCCAGGACCGGCTCCTGACGGTCCTGGGGTGGAGGATACCCGGTGACGGTAGTCTCGAATCAGCTCGGGGTCGAGAATGAACCGGGCCGGGATCCAAGACCGCTCCTCGGGGCCGTAGCCCTCCCAGTCAACCAGGTACTGAGTACCTCTGCCCAGAGGGCGCGAGTCGAGGATTCGGCGTACGGTGTAAGCGAGACCGCCGTCAATGACCCGGGGAGGAGGAGCTGGGGGGGTGGGTGGAATCATAGGTGAGGTGATGAAAGGCTTGAATTGGGACAGGTGGAATACTGGATAAATCCGGAGCGCCGCAGGCAGCTGGAGTCGGTAGGTGACAGGGTTAATCCTGTGGGTGATGCGGTATGGTCCGATGAATCTGGGTGAAAGTTTTCTTGATTCGGTGTGAAGGTGGAGATTTTTAGTAGAAAGCCATACCTTGTCACCTACGTGGTACAATCGTCCCGGAGGATGTCGACGGTGGTGTTGGTGGGTGTATCGGGCATTGGCGCATTGGATGGCCCGGTTGGTTGTAATCCATAGCCGCCGACATCTGCGGACCAACTGTTGGGCGGATGGTACATCAACCTTCGGGTTCTGGGTGGTTGAACATCGAAGGTTGGAAACTGTAGCATACCTCAAATGGGCTTAGGTTGGTGGCAGAGGAGGTGTGGAGGTTATGTGACAGCTCAGCCCAGATGAGGTAGCGTGCCCAGGAGCGCTGACGATCTGCTATGAAACATCTCAGATAGCGCTCCAGCTGTTGGTTGGTCCGCTCCGTCTGACCGTTAGTCTGTGGGTGGTATCCAGATGATAGACTGCAGGTGGAGTCGATAAGACAGCAGAAGGCCTTCCTGAACCGGGCTGTGAACTGGGGCCCTCTGTCCGAGACGATGTCCTTGTGGAACCCATGCAGACGGACTACGTGCTCTAAAATCAGCTCTGCTGTTTCTTTGGCTGACGGGAGTCCGGCACGAGCCACCAGATGCACGGCTTTAGAGAACCGGTCGACGATTGTGAGGATGGTGTCCTTTCCTTCGGAGGCCGGCAGGCCCGTGATGAAGTCGACGGCAATGTGCGTCCAGGGCCGTCGAGGAACTGGGAGAGGCTGCAGTTCACCTGGGGCTGGTTGATTGGTGTTCTTGGCCCTGGCGCACACTGGGCATGCCTGGACGAACTCTTGGACGTCCCTCGTGATGGATGCCCACCAGAAATCCCGCTGGAGAAATTGGAGGGTCCGTCGTGTGCCCGGATGTCCCGAAATGGGAGAAGAGTGACCCCACTGGAGGACTTCAGATCTCATCTTCTCGGGCACAAAGAGTCGTCCAGGTGGCACACCTGCCGGTTCGGTCTCTGTAGCCTGTGCCTGGCGAACTCTCGTTTCCAGGTCTAATTGGAGTGGGGCGATGATCCTGGAAGAGGGAAGGACAGACGCGGGGTCCGCCCGGGGAATGTCCACCTCCAGCTGTCGGGACAGAGCGTCCGCTTTTGTGTTTTTGGAGCCCGGGCGGTATGAGAGGTGGAAATCATAATTTTCAAAAAATAATGCACATCGCGCCTGTCGTGGATTTAACTGTTTTAAGTTTTTGAATGTAATGAGGTTTTGGTGGTCCGTCCAGACTATGATTGGCTCCCTGGCGCCCTGGAGCCAGTGACGCCACTCCTCCAGAGCCCACTTTATGGCCAGCAGCTCGCGGCCCCCTACCCCGTATCGATGCTGAGTGGAGTCAAATTTTCTGGAGAAGAAACTACATGGGTGTAGTTTCTGATCTGGACCTCGTTGTGAGAGGATAGCTCCAGCGCCCACATCTGAAGCATCCACCTCCACAACAAATGATTTACTGACATCTGGGTGGAGGAGGATCGGTGCCGTGGTGAAGCGGTGACAAAGGGACTTGAAAGCGGAGACAGCTGCAGGGTTGAGGTGAAAAGGGAGAGATGAGGGACGGGTCAGAGCGGTTAGGGAATAAAAATTAGAATAAAAATTTGCAAACCCGAGAAACCGTTGAAGCTGCTTGAGGGTCTTGGGTAGGGGCCAATGACGCACAACCTCTAGCTTCTGCGGGTCCATGGCCACACCCTGGGGCGAGATGACAAAACCCAGGAACGTGGTGGAGCGCTCGTGAAAAGCGCACTTTTCCAACTTACAGTACAGTTGATGGGCGAGTAATCTCTTTAGGACCACCCTGACATGCTGGGTATGTTCTTCCATGGTGCGTGAATAGATAAGTATGTCATCCAGGTAAGCGAATGCCCACCGACCGAGCATGTCGCGAAGGATGTCGTTAATAAGATCTTGGAATGCGGCGGGGGCATTACACAGTCCAAATGGGATGAGGAGATTTTCATAGTGTCCAGTAGGGGTGATGAAGGCCGTCTTCCACTCATCGCCCTCTCTGATGCGCACCAAGTTGTAGGCGCTCCGGAGGTCCAACTTAGTAAAGATGGTGGCGCCAGAGAGGGCGTCCAGGGCTGAGTTGGTAAGAGGCAATGGGTGTCGGTTTTTGATAGTTATGTTGTTTAGCCCCCGATAGTCGACACAGGGGCGAAGTTCACCGCCCCGCTTCTTCACGAAGAAGAATCCCGTGGCGGCAGGTGAGGAGGAGGGCCTGATGGTACCTTGGCGAAGCGCGTTGGTCACATACTCTTCCATGGCCTGCATCTCTGTAGGTGTAAGCGAGTAGAGGTGGCCGCGGGGTGGAACTGTACCGGGTTGGAGGTCAATGGCGAGGTCGTAGGGACGATGCGGAGGAAGATGGGTGGCTCGCCGCTTGCAAAAGACCTCCGCCAGGTCCCGATACGGTTCTGGGATGGAGTTGGTGTCGACGTCGGGGGCCTCGGACTCCCTAGAGCACGTCCCAGCCGCTGCCCGCAGGCATAGTTCGTTGCAGGTCGTGCCCCATTGGAGGATCCGGTTCTGGGTCCAGGAGATGAGGGGGTCATGTTGTAACAGCCAGGGATGTCCAAGGATGATGGGAGGTGACGAGATGGAGGTGACGTAAAAGTGGAGCTGTTCTTGGTGTTGATTGATTGAGACGGTGATGGGTTCTCTTTGGGTGGTGATTGGGCTGCTGGATAGGGGGCGACCGTCGACAGATGTGATTCGAACGGGCTGGGATAACGCCTCGAGTTTTACCCCCAGTTCTTTGGCATAAGAGGAGTCAATGAAGTTACCTGCTGCCCCGGAGTCGATGAATGCAGCACTTTCTACTCGCTTGTGGCCAATCTGGAGGTGTACCTGAACCGTGAGATGGGAGGAGGTGGCTGTGATGGCGGAGAGAAGAAGGTGACCCGGCGAGTGTCTCTCACCTCTCACCGGGCCTGTGCGTTTCCCGTCCCTCTCGATACCATCTCTCCCGTTCTGCAGCGGTCAAGGAGGCGCGTCCTAATTGCATGGGTTCCCCGACTCCTGTGTCAACCACGGCAGGAGGTGGAGAACCGACATGTCCAGGGGTGGTGCAGGTAACGGAGTCTGCGGGTCGTGGGATAGTGACGGTGAAGGTGGGTGCAGGTGGCAGGGTGCGAGGAGCTGGCTTTGGGCGAGAGAGAAGGCGCTGGTCGATCCGGAGAGCGAGCTGGATCAAATCCTCCAATGTAGCAGGAAGCTCTCGCCCGGCTAGTTCATCTTTGATCCGAGAAGCCAGGCCCTCGTAGTAGGATGTACGGAGTGCTGCATCTCCCCAGGTGGTCTGTACGGCGAGCGTACGAAATTCAGCCATGTAGCGACTCACAGACGATCCTCCCTGCCTCAGGTGGTAGAGGTTTGTGTCGGTCTCCACCTCGCCCGCTGGATGCTCGAAAGTGAGCCTGAGTTGATGGGTGAACTCATTGTATGAGTGGGCGGTGTCTGTGTCTGCCTTGAGGACTGCCGTGGCCCACTCAGCTGCCTGCCCTGTGAGCAACGAGACGAGGAGAGCAATGCGTAGCCGATCGGTGGAGTACTTGGTGGAATTAAACTCGAACACCGGATCGAGCGCTGGCAAAAACACACTGCACTTCCCATCCGTGCCGTTCCACTTTTCTGGTAATGATAAGAAGACATCAGTGGGGGGGGGGATGCGGCGCTGCGGCCGCCGCGACGGGAGGCCCGCTAGCCGCGCTAGCAACAGCTGCACGGAGATCCGTGTTCTCCTGCCTGAGCTCCGTGACCTCGCGGCGCAAGACCGCGACGTCTTGGAGGCCCAGGCGCAGAGTAGCGATCTCCCCGGTTAGCTTGTCGATTAGCGCGGCATGCTGATCTACCACGTCGCAGAGGTGCGCATGATCTGCTGGGTTTACTGCGGAGGGCTCAGTCATTCTGTCAAGCGTGAACTACCCTCGGGGACCAGAAGACTAGCTTTAGCGGTTTGCCCAATGTAGCGTGGATGGTAAACCCAAACGCGGATGAGAAGCGAGTAGGCAGGATAACCACGCGACTTTAATCTAAGGACTCTCGCGAAATGGGAGCAAGGGAAAAACACAAATTTAACCCCGCGTCCTATAAATACTCACACAATAGCGGAAAGCAGATAACCCAAATGGTGAGTACTCACGGTTTGCTGAAACGACAAACGGAACCGACATGGGCCGAACTCAATGACTGAGCGGTAAGCCATCATTTGTTTACCTCTTTTATACTTCCTGGTTTGGTGCCCGCCTTACTTCCGGGTCCTAGTGCCGGGCGCAGATTGAGTGTGCATAACAAAAACAGCCAGCTTTGATCACCAAATGCGTTCCAGTTTTGCAGGATAATGCACAACCTCATACTGCCCATCTCACCACTTGCATGTTACAGGAACTCAGCTGCCCATGATCCCTGACTTTGTTCCAAGCTATTTCCACATGTTTGAGCCATTAAAGGAGCTCCTGGGAGGCCAGTGGTTTAGATGTGAAGCAGGCGAATGAAAGCTAGTGAAATGCTGGAATGAATGCAGTAGTGTAGCAGGGGATGATATAGAGAAATAAAGGTAGTTTTTACTCTTATACCTGTGTTTTGTTATTCGGCACAATCAAAAGTCCTGGTTTGACTTAAACACCCCTCATAAAGCAAGCTTTATTCACATAAAATAGCACACAATTCACAGGACAACAGCTCATTTAATTATCCATTAGGCTTTATAACCTAATATACAACCGCTGTCTAGGTTCATTCTTCCTTACCAGGGCTCTGTCTTGGAGAATGGAGAATGATGCCTTAGAAATGGATTGGCTGAGGTTATTAGCTGAAGAAAGGTTTGCTTGCCAATACCACTCCAGTCACTAATCTGGCCTGTTCCAAACCCCTGTGATCTTCTTTCAAGCCACTTAATCTTGTTATGCTATCCCAGTGAATTCAATTGACTGCCTGTCATGCTAACAATATTAAAAGCCCTGATATTGACAATAAAAAGCAGCATGCTGACAAATCCATCAGCATCTCACTAAATCTTACTAAACCAAATTGTTCAGCAAAACCAACGAGTGGAAAGCTGAATTTTTTAGCTTACCAAAGAGAAAAAAACCATAAGGCATCCCATAATATACCTGCCCAGAGTTGAGTTACATACGTAAGTGAGCATATTTATGCAGCATTATGTAGACTCCTACAGTATTAGACTGTATTTCAATGCTTTGTATATTTTCATTTATGTTATCACACTATTATTATTTTTTTTTTCTTTTAAATGGTTAAAAATATGACTACTTCAAATTTTTGTCCAGGAATAAGGCTGTGACAACATACGTACAGTACTGTAGAAGAAAATGCCTATACTGTAGATGCTATAACATTTTCATTTACTTCATTCAGATCCTCAGCTGAATTCATTTTATTGTCTCTTAAAGTTGTTTAGCCAAGACTTGACCAATTGAAACAACTGCAAATCATAACACTGCCTCCAGAGGATGGTACAGTGGGCACTATGCATGATGGGTGCATCATGTAGTGCACTTCCCCTCTTACCATGAGACACCCATTGCTCAAATATAGGGTCAAATCACATTTCCCCCCCCCCCCAATGTACAGTATAATTTTTCGCTCCTTATCAAATTAAAGCCTTTTTCTCATTAGCATTGCTAACAAGCAGATTTCTTATGGCTGCACAGCCATGGAGTCCCAATCCCATGGGTTCTCATCACATTGTAAACGGTAATGCTTTTTATTAATAAACATAGCTGTGATTTTCTTATTTTTTTATTTATTTATTATTTTTTTTTTTACATTGATCACACACACATCTATTTCTGCCGTTATTCATAATTCTTTCTCTGATTACATTTCCTTCATAAACTTGATGTTTCAGCACTATAGTTTTAGGTTTTAATAAAGCAATAGAAGCTTCTTAACACCATTCCAGTTATTTCAAATCTCCATAATCTTAGAAATTGAACCCTTTATTATTCCACTAATGGGCAAAGATGGTAATAGTTTATTCCAACATTTTAATAGCCTGAGAAAACCAAATTTTCCTCATTAATATACTTTTCTTTTCTTTTTTTTTTTTCACTGAGTATATTTTGTCTGGATATTGATTCTACTGTAGCACATTATTTATACTTTCACGTACTCTGTATTTTTTCCACGTCTGCATATTCATGTCTACTGACAATACTTACTGTAGGGACACTTTTTTTCTCTTCTGAGATGAAGTGATTATATTGCTAATAATAGGTTTAAATTTCATTCCTACATTTCAGTGGTTCACAGTGTGATGTAAAATGCTCCTATTACTTGCCTACTGTATATGGTTGCATTTCTTTCATATTAAGTAAAAAAAAATCTTTCTTTTCCTGTCTTTGAAGCATATTTCTTTTAAGCATATTTCAGTTTCTCAGTAGACAGAAGCTATATCCTGAACTTTCAGATGGTCAAAAACATTAACATCACGAATATAAATAAGTTATTGATTGTCTAAGATGACTCATTCAATCATGGTACAATGCCATAACAAGACAACCCTTCTATGCAAATGTTCAAGTGTGTGTAGTGTGCAATGGAATGTGCTTTTGTTGCTTGCAGACCAAACGTTTCATTTCTGTCATAAGACTGACAGAGGAGCAGAAAGCAGTGCCACACCAGCAGACGACTGGCTCGCCATTTGAGTCATAAATAACACTAGAGAGGAGTGACTGGGTGCAGTGAGGACTGCAGGCATGATAAATGAGGCTGTAAAGTTTGGCGGTCTCAGTGTGCAGACGATGAGAGTCAGTATTCTGACAGGATGGATATGGCTTCGGATCTGATTTATTCTCACACAGAGGATGCAGAGATGAGATCCAGCGGCAGAGAAAGAAGCTCCTTAGTGCCTTTACCAGACACCGGCAGCTAAAACACTCACAACGTCTCCTCTAGCAGATATGGTGACAATTAAATAAAGGGCTTATTTATGATTATGAAAAGCATAAACAAGCATACGCACAAATAAAATACCTTACTTTGTTCAGTGGAAAGAGGGAAGAAAGAATATAAAGTATAGTGGGTATTCTTATAATAATAGGGCATATTGCTAATCATTATTTTAGTGCTCATATGGAGCAAGCTCAAAAACTGAGCATGTTTTTCTGTAATCTACTGCATGCATAGATCAACATTAACTCTTAGAAATGGCTGTGATGAGTGAGTTAATTTACAAAATGCATTTAGTTGTGTTTGTTGATTCACTGTATGTAGATTATCTTCAGCTAGCCAGGAGTGCTATTTACTGTAGCAAACTTAACGTTATTTGGCAACCATCTCAATTTCCTTTAGTCACAACAAAATTGTGTTTATGACTCATTGGCTGTAGGATGTTTTATCAATAAATATGCACAATAAAAAAATTTATTAAATAAAAGTAAAGCACCTTCCTGACAAACTATGTTTATGTTTGTATGAATAACTTAGAACCTTAATACGTAGGATGTTTCTACAGCACCTATGTAAATCAAATTTTTATGTGTGCCAGCCCAATGTAACTACACTGTAAAGACTAATGTAAGTAATTAAACAAATTGAGTACTGTTAACTTAAATAATTACAATTAGTTAAAATTAATAGACCTTGATGAGTATTTAGAACGTTTTCATATTTATGAGTTTGTAATTGGCAAATCAATCACTCTTTAATTTGAACTGACTACTTTACTAGCATAAATTGTTTACTTTTTGAAATTGTCAGGTTTACAACTCCAATTTTCTGGGTTTGAATAAAAATCCATCCATCCATCCATCCATCTATCCATTTTCTTCCGCTTATCCAAGGTCGGGTCGCGGGGGCAGCAGCTTCAGCAGGGATGCCCAGACTTCCCTCTCCCTGGCCACTTCTTCCAGCTCTTCCGGGAGGATCCCAAGGCGTTCCCAGGCCAGCCGAGAGACATAGTCCCTCCAGCATGTCCTGGGTCTTCCCCGGAGTCTCTTTCCGGTGGGGCGTGTCCGGAACACCTCACAAGGGAGGCGTCCAGGGGGCATCCTAAATAGATGCCCAAGCCACCTCATCTGGCTCCTCTCGTTGCGGAGGAGCAGCGGCTCTACTCTGAGCCCCTCCCGGATGACTGAGCTTCTCACCCTATCTCTAAGGGAGAGCCAAGACACCCTGCGGAGGAAACTCATTTCGGCCGCTTGTATTCGCGATCTTGTTCTTTCTTCACTACCCACAGCTCATGACCATAGTTGAGGGTAGGAACGTAGATCGACCGGTAAATTGAGAGCTTTGCCTTTTGGCTCAGCTGCTTCTTCACCACGACGGACCGATACAGAGCCCGCATCACTGCAGATGCTGACCCGATCCGCCTGTCGATCTCCCGTTCCATCTCCCGTTCCATTTTACCCTCACTCGTGAACAAGACCCCGAGATACTTAAACTCCTCCACTTGGGGCAGGATCTCACTCCCAACCCTGAGAGGGCACTCCACCCTTTTCCGGCTGAGGACCATGGCCTCAGATTTGAAGGTGCTGATTCTCATCCCAGCCGCTTCACACTCGGCTGCGAACCTATCCAGTGAGAGCTGTAGGTCGCAGGATGATGAGGCCAACAGAACAACGTCATCTGCAAAAAGCAGTGACCCAATCCTGCGCCCACCAAACTGTACCCCCTCAACACCCTGGCTGCGCCTAGAAATCCTGTCCATAAAAATTATGAACAGGATCAGTGACAAAGGGCAGCCCTGTCGGAGTCCTACTCTCACCAGAAACAGGTCCGACTTTCTACCGGCAATGCGGTCCAAGCTCAGACACCTGTTGTACAGGGACCGGACAGCCCTTAACAGGGAATCCGATATCCCGGAGTACCCCCCACAGGACTCCCCGAGGGACACGGTCGAATGCCTTCTCCAAGTCCACAAAGCACATGTAGACTGGTTCGGCAAACTCCCATGCCCCCTCCAGGACCCTGCTAAGGGTGTAGAGCTGGTCCACTGTCCGCTGCAGGCCGCGACCTGGACGAAAACCACACTGCTCCTCCTGAATCCGAGGTTCGACTATCCGACAAACCCTCCTTTCCAGGACCCCTGAATAGACTTTCCTGGGGAGGCTGAGGAGTGTGATCCCTCTGTAGTTGGAACACACTCTCCGGTCCCCCTTCTTGAAGAGGGGGACCACCACCCTGCTTTGCCAGTCCAGAGGCACTGTCCCCGATGTCCATGCAATGTTGCAGAGACGTGTCAACCATGACAGCCCTACAATATCCAGAGCCTTGAGGAACTCCGGGCGGATCTCATCCACCCCCGGGATCCCGCCACCACGGAGCTTTTTGATCACCTCTGCAACCTCGGCCCCAGAGATGGAAGAGTCCAGCTCTATGTCTCCAGACTCTGCTTCCTCATCGGAAGGCATGTTGGTGGAATTAAGGAGGTCTTCGAAGTACTCCCCCCACCGACCCACAACGTCCCGAGTCGAGGTCAGCAGCGCACCACCCCCACTATACACTGTGTTGACCATGCTCTGCTTTCCCCTCCTGAGACACCAGATGGTGGACCAGAATCTCTTCGAAGCCGTCTGGAAGTCATTCTCCATGGCCTCCCCAAACTCCTCCCACGCCCGGTTTTTGCCTCAGCAACCACCGAAGCTGCATTCCGCTTGGCCTGCCGGTACCTATCAGCTGCCTCCGGAGTGCCACCAGCCAAGAAGGCCGGGTAAGAATCCTTCTTCAGCTTGATGGCATCCCTCACCGCCGGTGTCCACCAACGGGTTCTTGGGTTGCCAGCACGACAGGCACCGACCACCTTACGGCCACAGCTCCGGTCGGCCGCCTCGACAATGGAGGCGCGGAACATAGTCCATTCGGACTCAATGTCCCCCACCTCCCCCAGGACGTGGTTGAAGCTTTGCCAAAGGCGGAAGTTGAAGCTCGTCCTGACAGGGGACTCTGCCAGATGTTCCCAGCAGACCCTCACAATACGTTTGGGTCTACCAGGCCTGACCGGCATCCTACCCCGGCAACGAAGCCAACTCACCACCAGGTGGTGATCAGTTGACAGCTCCACCCCTCTCTTCACCCGAGTGTCCAAGACATGTGGCTGCAAGTCCGACGACATGACCACAAAGTTGATCATCGAACTGCGGCCTAGGGTGTCCTGGTGCCAGGTGCACATATGGACACCCTTATGCCTGAACATGGTGTTCGTTATGGACAATCCGTGACGAGCAAAGAAGTCCAATAACAAAACACCGCTCTGGTTCAGATCTGGGGGAGGGGGGGGGGCGTTCATCCCAATCACGCCCTTCCAGGTCTCACTGGACTCACCAGTCCCCCAACAGAACGATGGAGTCCCCAGGAGGGACGTTCGCCCCCTCCAGAGACCCCAAAAAGGGCGGGTACTCCAAACTGCTGTTCGGCGCATAAGCACAAACAACAGTAAGGATCCGTCCCCCCACCCGAAGGCAGAGGGAGGCCACCCTCTCGTCCACTGCGGTGATCCCCAATGTACAGGCCCCGAGCCGGGAGGCAATAAGTATGCCGACACCTGCTGAATAAAAATCCTGAATTCCTATTAGTTTTAGTATTGATATTCATAGATTTTGTACTTTCAGATTTAACTGAAGAAAAATAAAGAAAATTACTTATTTGATTTGCAACAGGGCACAGGTGGCTCAGTGGTAGGTACGTAGTAGGTTCACCTGCCACATGAAAGGCCTGTGTTCAATTCTCAGCCACTGGATGAAGTGCCTGTCCCATGCCCAGATAAAATGGGAGAGCTGCTTCATGAAGGGTATCTGGTGTAAAACCTGTGCCAAGCTTGTATGCGGACTGGATGGTCTGCTGTGGCGACCCATTTCTGGGAGCACGGACGAAAGACAAACAACAATTTCTTTGATTTTCAACAACCAAAACAAATTATAATGACTATTAAACAGTATGAGTTAGGCTACTCATTAATGCAAATAAAGAATACAACAAACTCAAAAACTGATAGTTATGTTTACTTAAAATTGAAAACATCATTACTCACAAAATGTGATGTAACTGATTACCTCGGGTTTACAGTACAGTGTATGTAATTATATTTATATAGCACCAGTCAAAAGTTTGGACACAACTTCTTATTCAGTGTATTTTTTTTAATTTTTATTTTTTATTGCTTTCAAGCTCATAGATCAATACTAAGACATTGAAATTATGACAGAACAAAAATGTGTTAAGTAAGCCACAATGTGTTTTATATCTTTGATTCTCCAGCTTTGCACACTCTTGGCATTCTCTCAATTAGCCTCAGATGCTGGTTTAGTGTGCCCTCAATTTTGAAGGCGTCACCAACAGGGTCACCACCAAAGTACTCCACCACATCTCCTCCTCCATGCTTCACAGTGGGAATCAAACATTTAGGAACAGTCTGAGGTAAAAATAACAAATTTGGATTCATCAGAACAAAGCAAAACTTCCCCTGGTCTAATGTCCATTCTTCATGTTTCTTGGCCCAAGCAAGTCATCTCTGCTTGTTCTTTCAAAGTAATGGTTCCCTCTGAACAGTTTAGTGTTCTGTTTTAGCATATTAAAATATATTTGCCATTTGACCTCTTTGAAGAGGCATTTAGCTGGACTCTAATTGGCAGGGGCTGTAAATGGGCAGGTTCTGAGACTGACCATTCCAATAAACATTTCCTAACCTTTATTTCTTAAATTAATGATGAACTCTATTTTCTCTTTGTTTACCTGAGTGTTTCTTGCCATAATATGGATTTCTACAGTAGTTGCAGTAGCACTTATAGGGATATTGACCCTGTAGCCATCCTTCCTCTGCATAAGAAAACTGATTAATTAACTCTTGACAAGGCACACCTGAGACAAAAAAGCTGCCATTAAAGCAAAGTGTAGCTATTTTAGACAATCTGAAATATAAACCATATTATGAATTGTTTAATACTTTTGAGTTTAATACATTATTCCTTGTGTGTTCTTTCATAGCAAAAATTTGCCACAAAACCTTTTGCAAATTTTGTGTATTTGCTAATTTTATTCGTAAAATAAAAAAGTAAAAACGCGGCGAGAATTAACAATCATATAAAAAGAAATGTAAAAATTACTTAAGTACTGTACATACAGTAGATGCATTCTAAAAACCTGACACGATCTGAAGCTTCCTTTTCCTGTTATTAAAAAAGTTGATGTCCTATTATTATTATTATTATTATTATTATTATTATTTAATGCCCAAGCACTATAGGGTTCGCAGGAACCCACTTGCTTTCATAAGGATTATTTTTATACTCCTCATAGGGAATGTACAGTATTTGATCACCACCAAACCAGGCATATGAGATCTCAAGACATTGAGGATGCAAAATTGTACAAACCGGATTCCAAAAAAGTTGGGACACTAAACAAATTTTGAATAAAAACGGAATGCAATGATGTGGAGATGGCAAATGTCAATATTTTATTCAGAATAGAACATAGATGACAGATCAAAAGTTTAATCCGAGAAAATACATAATTTTAAAGGAAAATATGTTGATTCCAAATTTCACGGTGTCAACAAATCCCAAAAAAGTTGGGACAAGTAGCAATAAGAGGCTGGAAAAAGTAAATTTGAGCATAACGAAGAGCTGGAAGACCAATTAACAGTAAGTAGGTTAATTGGCAACATGATTGGGTATAAAAAGAGCTTCTCAGAGTGGCAGTGTCTCTCAGAAGCCAAGATGGGTAGAGGATCACCAATTCCCACAATGTTGCGCAGAAAGATAGTGGAGCAATATCAGAAAGGTGTTACCCAGCGAAAAATTGCAAAGACTTTGCAGTTATCATCATCAACTGTGCATAATATCATCCGAAGATTCAGAGAATCTGGAACAATCTCTTTGCGTAAGGGTCAAGGGCGTAAAACCATACTGGATGCCCGTGATCTCCGGGCCCTTAAATGACACTGCACCACAAACAGGAATGCTGCTGTAAAGGAAATCACAGAATG
The DNA here is from genome assembly GCA_030522415.1 of Channallabes apus. NCBI lineage: Eukaryota > Metazoa > Chordata > Actinopteri > Siluriformes > Clariidae > Channallabes > Channallabes apus. Next base: position 24,489,981 of record CM060121.1, read on the forward strand.
GGCTCAGGAATACTTCCAGAAACCATTGTCAGTGAACACAATCCACCGTGCCATCCGCTGTCGCCAGCTGAAAGTCTACAGTGCAAAGAAGAAGCCATTTCTAAGCAAGATCCACAAGCACAGGCGTTTTCATTGGGCCAGGGATCATTTAAAATGGAGTGTGGAAAAATGGAAGTCTGTTCTGTGGTCAGACGAGTCACGATTCGAAGTTCTTGTTGGAAATGTGGGACGCCATGTCATCCGGACTAAAGAGGACAAGGACAACCCAAGTTGTTATCAACGCTCAGTTCAGAAGCCTGCATCTCTGATGGTATGGTTGCATGAGTGTGTGTGGCATGGGCAGCTTGCATGTCTGGAAAGGCACCATCAATGCAGAAAAATATATTCAGGTTCTAGAACAACATCTAGTCATCTTTCAGGGAAGACCCTGCATTTTTCAACAAGATAATGCCAGACCACATTCTGCATCAATCACAACATCATGGCTGCGTAGGAGAAGGATCCGGGTACTGAAATGGCCAGTCTGCAGTCCAGATCTTTCCCCTATAGAGAACATTTGGCGCATCATAAAGAGGAAGCTGCGACAAAGAAGGCAAAATACGATTGAACAGTTAGAGGCCTGTATTAGACAAGAATGGGAGAGAATTCCTATTTCTAAACTTGAGAAACTGGTCTCCTCGGTCCCCAGACGTCTGTTGAGTGTTGTAAGAAGAAGGGGAGATGCCACACAGTGGTGAAAATGGCCTTGTCCTAACTTTTTTGGGATTTGTTGACACCATGACATTTTGATTCACCATATTTTTCCCTTAAAATGATAAATTTTCTCAGTTTAAACTTTTGTTCCATGATCTATGTTCTATTCTGAATAAAATATTGACATTTGCCATCTCCACATCATTGCATTCAGTTTTTATTCACAATTTGTTTAGTGTCCCAACTTTTTTGGAATCCGGTTTGTAGATGGAATTTTTATATATTATATGGGTCAGCCATCATAATGCCTCAAACCTATGCTGAAAATGGTTAATGACTTTCTGTGTCGTATTACATATTTCGTGACATCGTAGTGTGATGCTTTTTGGAGATCTAAATATAAAATTCCCCCTTTTCTAAAATTATGTCATAACGGTATTGGTAGGAACCTTGTCATTCTGGTGTACCTAGGTGGCGATGACGCAGGGTGCTCATTGTTGCTTGCAACTATATTATTATTATTATTATTATTATTATTATTATTATTATTATTGTATAATGCTGCAGTATATTTTCATCCACATTTTCCACCATTAATCATGTCAAATGAATTTCGGGAGAGTAAAGAATAACCATGTCAATCAGGAAAACAAACATCTCCCATTTTCCACATACTTGAGCACACATATGTCCCTGATGGATATTATGGACAGTAGTCTCACACACACAGAATATCATGAAACATACTAAAAATCAAATATTCCCTACAGTAGAGAAAGAATATGCCACCATTCTTTCCACAATGAGACTATGGTCACAACTGGCTTTAGCATATAGAGTCCCAAATACTAAATTTTTCTGTACTCGGTTCTCTACTTGACTTTACTTTGTTTTTAATGTATATAAAAACTTTTATATAACACCATATGATAGAGGTCACAGGTCACTTTGGCAATGAGTCAGCTTCCAGTTATGCAAGCCAAATGAAAATGAATTGCATTTTAGATAAAGTGTTATAAAACTCCTGAATCATACATAAGTAATTAGTTAATTTTATATATCTTTTGGCACAGTAAGAAGGTTAGATGCTCCACACCTGGTTGACATTTACTTCTGCTGTGCTAAAGAATAGTCAGCCTCAATGCGGTGCAATTAGTCACAAAACACAAAACTCATTAATACAGCTTAAGGATTTACAGTATAGTATGTAATAAAAAGGCTAAAGAAAATAAAATGCTGACAAAGAGTGACATTCAGCCATAATGACTTTTCTACCCTGTTTGACTCCTACAAGTCTTTTATTTTTACAATTTGAGTAAAGTCAAAATATTTTGTAACGGTGCTCTTGAAATCTGAAATCTTTCACTACAACATCATGCAGGTTTTTGTTCAAATGAGCTCTTGCTTCTTGTCCCACTGAGCACAACAGATTATGTTTAGCTTTATCTAGTTGAAGTTTTCTCAGCAACCTGAATGTCAGCAGTGTAAAGAGTCAGTGGGATATACAGGTCCTTGTATATACAAAAAATTAGCATATTGTGATAAAGTTAATTATTTTCTGTAATGTACTGATAAACATTAGACTTTTTGCTTCAGTTAATCCAAAATGCAGCTGCCAGGGTTCTCACTAGATCCAGAAAATATGATCATATAACCCCAATATTATCATCCCTGCACTGGCTACCTGTTCAGTTTAGAATAAATTACAAAATAGTATTACTTACATACAAGGCCTTAAATGGTTTAGCTCCCACATACCTAACCAGTCTTCTGATACGCTACAATCCACCACGCGCCTTAAGATCACAAAACTCCGGACTTCTGGTAGTTCCCAGAATTTCAAAATCTACAAAAGGGGGTAGGGCTTTTTCATATTTAGCTCCAAAGCTTTGGAATAGCCTTCCAGACAGTGTTCGGGGAGCAGACACGGTTTCTCAGTTCAAAAGTAGACTCAAGACGCATCTTTTTAATCTGGCATACACATAACTCATCCCAGTACTCATACTCCAGTACACCTATACCGAATGGCAACTACGCTAATTCTCCCCATCTGTTCTGTATTTCTCTACCCATCCCGAGGCATCGGGAGATTTTGCCAGCTTCAGTAGACAAAGGCCGACCCTGCGAGGTTCCTGAGGCATCCAGAGAAGGACCAGCTCCAACTGGATTCAGCTTTATGATGGTTGGAGCTACACATGCTGCTCCTGTGCTTCCAGTGATCCAGACCTCATCTGCCCTCTGCACCTACTGACTCGTCCCTATGCTGAACTGGTCTTCATGACAAATTTAAATAATTTCTGTCATATTGAATTTTCACCTGCACAACACACAAGATGTTATATCATTTCTATCTGTTATCGCCCAAATGAGGATGGGTTCCCTGTTGAGTCTGGTTCCTCTCAAGGTTTCTTCCTAATGCCATCTCAGGGAGTTTTTCCTTGCCACCGTCGCCGTCACCCTTGGCTTGCTCATCAGAGAAATTTCATTCATTCGTCTCATTATTATCTGCACATTTTTCTCACACATCCACACTTCCAATGATTTTCTTTTCTATAATTATTATTATTATTTGTTTTTATTTATTTATTTTCTATTATAATTTTATTTATTTATTTATTATTTTATATATAATTATTCTATATATATAATTTTTTTTTTTTTTTTTTTTGTTAAATTTCTTTAATTTTTGTGAAGCTGCTTTGAGACAATGACCATTGTTAAAAGCGCTATATAAATAAAATTGAATTGAATTGAATTGAACTTTCATATATTTTAGATTCATTACACACAACTGAAGTAGTTCAAGCCTTTTATTGTTTTAATATTGATGATTGTGGCATACAGCTCATGAAAACCCAAAATCCCTATCTCAAACAATTAGCATATTTCATCCGACCAATAAAAGAAAAGTGTTTTTAATACAAAAAAAGTCAACCTTCAAATAATTATGTTCAGTTATGCACTCAATACTTGGTCAGGAATCCTTTTGCAGATTCTTGTGTCTTGTGTCTCTCAACTTTCTCTTCACAATATTCCACAGATTCTCTATGGGGTTCAGGTCAGGAGAGTTGGCAGGCCAATTGAGCACAGTAATACCATGGTCAGTAAACCATTTACCAGTGGTTTTGGCACTGTCAGCAGGTGCCAGGTCGTGTTGAAAAATGAAATCTTCATCTCCATAAAGCTTTTCAGCAGATGGAAGCATGAAGTGCTCCAAAATCTCCTGATAGCTAGCTGCATTGACCCTGCCCTTGATAAAAACACAATGGACCAACACCAGCAGCTGATATGGCACCCCAGACCATCCCTGACTGTGGGTACTTGACACTGGACTTCAGGCATTTTGACATTTCCCTCTCCCCAGTCTTCCTCCAGACTCTGGCACCTTGATTTCCGAATGACATGCAAAATTTGCAACCTGTAGGCGTCTGTAGCCCATTTCCTGCACACGCCTGTACACGGAGGCTCTGGATGTTTCTACTCCAGACTCAGTCCACCGGAGCTCTGCTTAAAGACAACAGGAGAATTTAGTGAAGACAAAGATAAATAAACTTCACAGAACATCTAGTTGTAATAAATATAAAATATATTAATAAACCTATTTACCACAGAGTGTGTAAAATACTGTTTTGTTAGTGTTAACCACAGTCTGTCTGTATTATCGTCTGAATTAATTAACAGAGAATGTACTTAATGCGCTTCTCATACAAATAAGTTAAGCGATATAACACTCGTATATGAGCATTAGTTCATCTCTGAAGCCAAACTATAACTTACTGAAGCCCCCCACACCTCCCCCCCACACACCTCCCCCCTCCTCCTCCTTAACTAATAAACACTTCAGTGTTGTTATTCAGCTCGTTAACTAAGCACTCGCACTACCGCGGAAAGTCACGACCAAAGTGTATAAAATATAAACCAGGTTATGAGCGTTACTAGCTCCTGTACAGCTACTCTCAGTCTGTGTCCCTCATCAACTGCATCACATTATATTACAGTCACAGAAATAACCTGCAGATTAACTCTTAACCAAAGAATAAATAACCGCTGAATTTATCCAGACAACACGCGGTGAGATTCTCAGTATTTACAGAGAACACAAACACTCTTCATCGGATAGCGCAGCTCTTGTAATAGGGACATTAATAGTATTGTCGAAGCTTGAGCATGTTTTTGAGTTAAAGTGGAGTGACATTGTGAGTGTGTGACACTGACAGTAAGCTGCAATATTAACTCCAGACTTGGTAAACAGATCATTAAGTTCTCTAAAGTCACATCTGACCGCTGCTGGTGCTGCCAGTGATATTTAAAACGGCCAATAAAAAAACTAAACTGGGAAATAAACTGTAAACTACCCCAAACACATTTTATAAAATAAAACATCACTTACCACGAATAGTCCGTTAAGCCGCCATCTTCATCTCTGTAGTTTGGTAGCGTCAGTTCGGCGGGGGTGGAGGTGGGTTGTTAAAATCACGTGATTGCAACTCAGCGCAGGTGGTTTGTTTTAACGTGTTATTGAGAACGAAGCGCCATCTAGTGGTGGCACCAGGTAAATTAATAAATAGGGCTTGAATGGGCGTGTTTACTGTGAAATCTTGACACGCCTTTCTGGCAGAAAAGGGAGGGGGGATTACGGCGTGCAAAGGGCATTCACACGCCATTCACACTTCAGCCACATGGTCGCGGCTATTTGGCGTGGCTCCCACTGTAAGCAGACATTACATTTTGAGCTTTACTTTGCAGCAAAATATTATCTATCAGTATATTAAATGAAACTAGGTAAAATACACCGTAATGTAAAATACTTTACATAGCCCGCGTTTTTATTCCGTACATACAATCATTGGTATAGACAAATTACAGACGTTACCGTGTCTTTAAGGATTATTTCAGGATGTCCTAAAAAATATTTCACTAACTAGTTTTATTAATTCATTATTAAATAATAAATAGCATAATCATCATGGGTTGTGTATTGAGTGATTTAACAAATCTATTTTATTAATCGGTTTGTTGTTGTTGTTTTTTACCATGTCATCTATTTATGAAACTATGTTGACAATACAAGAACTGCCTGTATATTAAAGATATGGTTTTGGGCTTCCTGGACACTGCAGTTACCTGTGCCAGTCAATGCTCCATCTGGCGGGATTATACAGCATTGCAACCATCGTTTTAGAAAGCGCATGGGGGCGTTTATTGGTGCGGGGCATCATTAACTGCGTCATCACGGGGGATCACATTCCGTGCACGGAGTGCAGGACTTCATGGTCCTGTCATGGATCTATCATGCTCCAAGCGGCTGTTTGACGTGGCTCCCACTGTACTCAGCGGTAAAAGCCAGCAAATGCACAAACCCAAATGTTGCCACTGTGAGGCGTGGCGGTAAAACCCAAATACCGCGTAAGTAACCACTGTACATTGTACAATCATCCCAGAGGGTGTCGCCGGCGATGTTGGATGGCATAGCAAGTGTTGCCCTGCTGGATGGCATGGTTGGCTTGGTGCCACAGCCGCCGACACCGGTGGACCAACTATTGGGCCGACGGTACATCAACCTCCGGTTCTTGGTGTTTGAACCGGGAAGGCTGTAAACCGTGGCATACCTCAAATGGGCTTAGGTTTGTGGCAGACGAGATGTACAGGTTGAGTGATAGTGACAAAGCATCTCAGGTAGCGCTCCAGTTGTTGGTTGGTCCACTCCATCTGACCATTAGTCTGGGGGTGGTACCCGGAGGATAGACTGCAGGTTGAATCAATCAGACGGCAGAAGACCTTCCAGAACCGGGCAGTGAACTGGCGCCCCCTGTCCGAGGCGATGTCATTCGGGAACCCATTTAGGCAGACTACGTGTTCTAGTATCAGCTCGACTGTTTTTTTGGCTGGTGGGAGTCCGGCGAGGGCCACCAGGTGCACGCCCTTGGAGAACTGATTGACAATAGTCAGGATGGTGTTTTTTTCCTTGGAGACCGGCAGGCCCGTGATGAAGTCGACGGCTATGTGTGTCCAGGGCCGGCGATGGACAGGTAGTCGTTGGAGTTCCCCCGGCGTGGCTGGTTGTTATCTTTTGCCCTGGCACACACAGAGCACGCCTGGACGAACTCGTCGACATCCTTCCTCATGGATGGCCACCAAAAGGCGCGCTGAATGAATTGGAGGGTGCGGCGAGTGCCTGAGTGTCCCGAGAGGGGAGATGAATGGCCCCAATGAAGAACCTCCAACTTTCATGGTGTGGGGCACATAGAGTCATCAAGGCGGCACACCTGCCGGTTCGGTCTCCATGGCCTGCGCTTGGCGAACCCTCGTTTCCAAGTCCCAGCGAAGCGGTGCATTGATTTTAGATGCTGGGAGGACAGGCGCGGGGTCCGCCCGAGGGATGTCTTCCTCATGCTGTCAGGAGAGGGCATCTGCTTTGGTGTTCTTGGACCCCGGATGGTATGAGAGGTGGAAATTATAATGTTCAAAGAATATGGCCCACCACGCCTGTTTGGGGTTGAGCTGTTTTATATTCCGGATAGTGATGAGATTTTAGTGATCGGTCCAGATGATGAACGGCTCCCTGACGCCCTGGAGCCAGTGACGACATTCCTCCAAAGCCCACTTTATTGCCAGCAGCTCGCGTCCCATACTCTGTATCGCTGCTGAGTGGGGTCAACCTTTTTGGAGAAGAAACTACAGGGTACTTTCTGATCTGGACCTTGCTGGGAGAGAATGGCCCCGGCGCCCACATCCAAGGCGTCCACCTCCACAACAAATGGTTGACTTGCGTCCAGATGGATGAGAATTGGTGCGGTGGTGAATCGGTGACAGAGTTCGTGGAAAGCGGAGATGGCAGCAGGGTTAAGGGTGAAGTGGTGAGATGAGGGTCAGGTCAAAGCCGTCAAAGGTGCTGCAACTGTACTGTACCCCCGGATAAAGCGACGATAGAAATTCGCAAAACCGAGAAAGCGTTGCTTTTGTGAGTCCATGGCCACACCCTAGGATGAGATGACAAAACCCAGGAACGTGGTGGAGCACTCATGAAAAGCGCACTTCTCCAACTTACAATACAGCTGATGGGCGAGCAATCTCTTGAGGACCGCCCTTACTTGTTGGACATGTTCGTCGACTATGCATGAATAGATCGGTATGTCGTCCAGATAAACAAACGCCGGCCTAGCATGTCACGGAGGACATCGTTGATGAATTGTTGGAAGGTGGCGGGTGCATTACAGAGGCAGAATGGAATGACCAAGCTCTCGTAGTGTCCTGTGGGGGTGATGAAGGCTGTCTCTGATGCGCATCAAGTTGTAGGCGCTCCGAAGGTCCAACTTTGTGAAAACAGTAGCATAGAGGGTCGTCCAGGGCTGAGTTGGTAAGAGGCAGAGGGGGACGATTCTTGATGGTGATGTTGTTGAGCCCCCGATAGTCGACACATGGGCGAAGTTCACCAACTTTTTTCTTCACGAAGAAGAACCCCACGGCGGCGGGCGAGGAGGAGGGTCGGATGGTGCCTTGACGAACGGTGTTAGCTAAATACTCCTCCACCACTCTGTGGTGGATAGGGCGTAGAGGTCTAGTAAGGTCTATTGCCAGGTCGTAGGGATGATGAGGAGGAAGGTGTGTGGCGCGCTTTTTACAAAACACTTCAGCCAGGTCCCAATAGGTGGCAGAGATGGCGTTGGTGTCGACGTCGGGGACCTCAGACTCCCTAGAACATGTCCCAACCGACGCCCGTATGCAGAGTTCGGTGCAGGTCGGGCCCCACTATAGAATCCGGTTCTGGGTTCAGGAGATGAGAGGGTCATGTTGAAGGAGTCAAGGGTGTCTGAGTATGATGGGGGGTGATGAGATGGGGTAAGGTGAAACTGGATCTGTTGCTGGTGCTGGTCGATAAGTAGGGTGATGGGTTGGGTTTGAGTGGTGATGGGGCTAGAGGAAAGGTCCCGACCATCTACAGATGTGATCCGAACGGGCTGGCATAACGCCTCGGTTTTTACCCCCATTTCTTTGGCATAGGTAGAGTCAATGAAGTTACCCGCGGCACCAGAATCAATGAACGCAGTACTTCGGACCGTTTGTGGCCAAATTGGAGAGATACCTGAACCGTGAGAAGAGGGATGGTGTTGGCGACTGTGGTGGAGAGTTGGAGAGGGCCCGGTGAGTTTCTCTCCCTCCTCACTGGGTCTGGGCATTTCCCGGACGGAGAGGGAAGATCCCCTCTCGGAAGCATTGTTCACGCTCGGCCATGGTTAGGGATGCCCGTCCTAATTGGATGCCCGTCCTAATCCGGCTCCGGTGTCAACCACGGCAGGAGGTGGAGATGCGACACGTCTGGGGGTGGAAGAGGTCGGTGGTCGAGGTGTCCGAATCAGAACGAAGAACTGCCGTGGCCCACTCTGCTGTCTGCCCATATAGCAAAGAAATGAGGAGAGCAATGCGCTACTGATCGGTGGAGTATTTGGTGGAATTAAACTCAAACACCAGATTTAATGCAGTTAGGAAAACACTACACATTTATCTGATAGTGAGAGAAAAACATCAGTAGGTGGGGGGTGGGGTGGAGCTGCGGCCGCCGCGCCAGGAGGCCGGCTAGCCGCACTAGCGACAGCCTTGTGGAGGGCTGCATTCTCCTGCCGAAGCTCCGCCACCTCAAAGCGCAAGGCTGCGACGTCTTGGATGCTCCGGTGAAGAATCGTGATCTCTCCGGTTAGCTTATCGATTAGCTCGGCGTGCCGGTTCACCACATCGCAGAGGTGCGAGTGATCCGCTGGGTTTACTGCTCGCAGCTCAGTCATTCTGTGAGGAACTAACCCGGATTGACCATAAGACGTAGTAGTTAACGGTTAGCCCTTTGTAGCGTGGATGGTAAACTCAAACAAATTTAACCCGCGTCCTTTTAACACACACTCGAATCAGAAAGCAAACCCAAGAAAGTGAGTACTCACGAAATGGCTGACAAACCCTCAGATACGACATGGGCAAACTCAATGACTGAGCGATGTGAAGCGCCATCTTGTCTCCTTTTATGATTCCTGTTTTGCGACCATACTACTTCCGGGTCCTAGTGCCGGTCACGGAGTGGGTGTGTTTGACAATTTCTTCATCAAAGTTGGTGGTTCAGAACTATCTTCTCAGGTTTTAATGCATTAGACAGTTCTAAACTTATTTCTTTTCAACATTTTTTTTTTGCTTGATGCAGGATATTTTGACCCTTATATAACACAGTAAAATATTTTCCATAACCATGAGATTTAGAATCTATTCACTGCATTACTTAGGTTTCAAAGGCACTTAGGTTGTTGCCAGGTGAAACATGTTACATCCAATTATAATTATTAAATGAAAGAGTCTTATAAGTACAATATTTACTTATTTAGATCCAAACGCCCAACGTCCCCCCAACAAAATGCACTACTATTATTCTGCTTTGCATCAGGCCATCATTGACTTTATTTATTACGTATTATGTTAATTATGTCTCTTTTTTGTTGCTATTGTCTACCTATACATATTCTATTGAATCCTTATTCCCTTGCAATTTTTCTATAACTTTCCTGCAACAATTAATCACTAACTTTGTTTCTCATTTACCATGTGCCACATTTGCCCTTGATTCTTAAGTCACTTCCGCTTTCCATATTGATTAAAACTTGCCCAGGGAGAATGCACTGTCCCTGACTAATGCAGTCTACCCTGAGAATGCAATCTCCCTGACTAATGAGTTCATATACATATTGTAGCCTTATACTAAAAAAGGGATACCTAGTCCAAAAACATTCTCAAAAGAAACGGCATACAATATGAGTCATTTGACTTGTACCCATCTGTAACCTCTCAGACAGCTGAATGTTTGTCAATAACACAGAAAGCCTTTGGTGGGCATCTGTCCATAAGGCAGAGCTTTCATTATTCTTCCCTGGTCCCTTGGGGAAGCCTGCCATCTGCCCAGACTTTTTTATATCCTTGTCAATCCTATTCTCGAGCAGATGTGTATTCTTACAGAACCTTTGCTGGGAAAGAGACAAATTCTTCAGAGGATAGAGCGGTGCTATCTAGCGTTTATTGTGTTGACCAAACTGGATTGGTCAAAAGGTCTGTGTCTTTGGAAAAAAAAAAGGATTGCTTACTTTCTATCAGTTTTAGTTTCTCTGAAATACCAAAACTGTTACCTAGGAGATCCTAGAATGGAAAGAGATCAACAATCGGAATTTTACAATAAAAACCCTAGTGCGTGTCTGTCAATGAGATGTACTGTAGGAAGAAGAAAATGTTTGGGCTGACCACTAATTCAAATCTTAAAGAGAAACAAAACTCAAGCTCAAGGTTCGAGAACTTACATGTCAGAGGTTAGAAAGTAACTTCGTAAATGTGAATTCTAGAAAATTTAGGACTCTATATACTTCTAAAGATCTAGAGACATGGAACTCTATAGAACGTCTGCTATGACATTCATGTTCCAGAGAAATTCAATCTAATTCTATAGAAGTCTTGGAATTGTTTGAGAAGGTATGCATGTTTGTTCAGAAAATGTTTCCTTTTAAACAAATTCTCATCCATTGTTTAGAATTCACAAAGTTACACAAAAGCTCTTATTGTCCTTGCTGTTCCTCAGGTTTTGTTATTATGGTTATAATTTTTATTTAAAACCTATACTATGCACCATATCATTACAAGTCCTGGCGGGAAGCCATTTGTGGGTTTAGTGTGATCTGCCTACAGATGTGTTTAGATTAATTGGTAGGAAGCTTGTATCCACTTCTTTGTTAGAGTGATTTTTTTCTTTCTTTTTTTTGTTTACTATTATCCCTTTCAAACAGCATTGTTTCCAATTTTCTAGTCATTATCATGTGATTTTGTTGACATTGGTTCAAAAGAAATGCACCTTAATTGAGAATTTTAAAAAGACTTTGGAGGCATCTCCCTGGAGGGATAGTGGTTAGCATGCCACAATTTCAGTGCCATGACCTGGGATCGATTAACAGTCAGGATACCAACCTCGGCTCTAGGGGGTTGCATGAGCTAGTGCACTCTAAGTGCTGGTCCCAAGTCTGAATAAATGGACAAGAGCCAGGAAGAGCATTTAGGTTAGGTTAGAACATCTAACCTACCACATCATCTAATAATTTCTACAGTTTTTCCTATAAAACTTGGGTACTACATTTATATGAGATTTCCTGTCATATTCTTACAGAATTTCTTAGAGAATTTGTTCCTTCTAATTAGGCACTTTGCTGGTAATGAATCATGCTGATTATCTCTGATTAAAATAAATAAATAACAAAGATAATACTAAAGGATAATAATCTCCTTTCACGTAATCTACACCTGCTTTATTTATTTTCAACCAATATTGAACTTCCTTACACATTCTTCATGCTTTTCCAACTGGACTGTTTGGCTGGGTGATTAGCTTGGAAGCAAAGACAGGAATTATCGTTTGCTAGCAGGGACGCTTAATAATTACTCATCAGAGTGTGAGTCAGCATGCATTGCCTAAACCATTTTAAATCCTACAGCACATTATCAGAGCAGCTATCATCATCCATCTTTATGGACCGAAATGGGGATTTCTGTGTATAATGTAATATCTGTGTGGTGCTCAGAACTGTTGCACATAGTGCTTCCCAGCTCATTAATCCACATAGTCAAATGTCTTAAATAGTATTAAATGCAATATATTTTATTTATTTATTTATTTTTTTGCTTTGCATTACCAAAGGAGTGGCTGCATTAGGCTAATGATGTCTAACTGCTCACCAGGTAGTAAGTAGTGACCGAACTGGCAAAAAATAGTAACAGGGCATAGTTGGCATATTTCTCTACAGATAATTTAATTAAAAAAAAAAGCTTCATTAGGATGCCAACAATAGTCCTGGTCTCACCCTCCACTCTTCTCACCATGGTTTCTACGGCAACAGTGGCACATGCTCCTTGTTTTGTTTTTAGTCTCTTTTGTATTCTTATCCTCAGCAGATATTGTTTTATTAATTCAGGGTCTTAATATCTGTTGAAAAATGAGAGCCTACCTCCTACACCAGGGGTTGTGAATTGTCAGACTGTAACCACGGTGCAGACCCAGGATGGAATTTGAGCAAATTGAATACATGAAAGAATCTTGGCCGAGAGCAGATCAACAATTTGGGAATTAACGTGTTTGTTTCTAGACATGAGCCAATGCAGCTTTATTTAGAAAAAGCTCTGTTGTCGATTATCCAATTACATTCATTTGTTTACATTTTTTTTAAATTAAGTCAGCTCAGACTAGCATAGCTAGTGGCTCAGCTTAGAAGATAGCTCGGAAAGTATTTAGCATTTTGCAGACTTTTATAGATTTTTAGTAAGGCTCCTACTACAGTACTACTATTACTTTTTGTTGCCTTAAGGCCGACATTGAAAACGGAATGTTTAAAGATGAATGAATGGAAGTGCGTGTGTGTGTGTGTGTGTTTCAATCACATTTGAAACATGTGTCTAATCGGATTGACTAGGATCCATGACCATGAAACAACACTACAAAACAAAACAAACATTTTATTATTGTCTTATTTATAACCATGTCACCATTTATTCATGGTAAAATGCCAACCAGGACCTCTGCACGCAACTGGCTCTGTAAAAATCATAGTTTCACCCCTGCACTATTCCCTACAACCTGTAAAGTGGGGGATAAATGTCTTTTTGATGCTTCATATTACAGTACAAGAGGTGTTCAAGTCAAACTAAGACTACCCACTGCAGTCATTCCGTTCAACTTTCAATGAGTTGAAGACCTGATCTTTGAAATTGACGGATAACTTGTCATCACCTTGAAGAAGAGACACATCTGTCTGTGGAAACTATACACACAATAATTCTCTGTACACCACTTGCACATTACAGAAATGTTTGGGACATTAAAGGAGTCCCTGGGAGGCCAGTATTTTAGGCATGGATAACTTGGATACACTTGGATAACTGTATTAGTGTAGCAGAAATAAAGATTTCTACTCTCATAACTGTGTTCTGTTATTCTGCTCAATCAAACGTTTGACTTGTGCCCGCCTGGTTATTACCCATGTGATAAATATTAAATACCAAAACCTTGGGTTCACTTTTAAGCCTGTTTACTGTCATCTCAGGGAGCTCATTAGGGTTAAAATGAATTTAATTCAATTTGGTAAGATGCCAGAGGTAAAGAGTAAAGAGTGAGAGGTAAAGCTGTAACTTTAAGTCTTGCACGAAAGGAAAGTCAGGATGGAGTACTTAGCATTTTATGGTTTCTCTGGGAGAAAACTGGAGAACCCAGAGGAAACACACATGCTAAGAATGTATGTGTGTATAAAGGCCAAAAATGCATTAATGTACACAAATGTCTATTTTTTTTTATCAACATAGATTACCATTCTTCTCCTGTGCAGCCTTTCCATTTAAAATGTAAAATTTCTCTTTCCCCTTTTCACTTTCTTAAAAGGGTTCCATTCCCACCTTGGTTCTACCACAGGCTACAGACATGCAGAGTAGGCATGAATGAATAGTGTGAGTACATGTGCATGTGTTCCCTGCTATCGATTGGCACCCTATCCAGGGAAACATTCTTCATCTACTTTATATTTTCTATATTGATGTTATAAACCAAGCGGCGCGGTGGTGTAGTGGTTAGCACTGTCGCCTTGCACCTCCAGGGTCTGGGTTCGATTCCCCGGCCAGGCTCGATTCCCGTCTCTGTGTGCATGGAGTTTGCATGTTCTCCCCGTGCTTGGTGGGTTTCCTCCGGGTACTCCGGTTTCCTCCCACAGTCCAAAGATATGCAGGTTCGGCTAATTGGCGTTCCTAAAATTGCCCGTAGTGTGGGTGTATGAGTGGGTGTATGAGTGTGTGTGTGTGTGTGCCCTGCAATGGGTTGGCACCCTGTCCAGGGTGTACCCCGCCTAGTGCCCGAAGTCTCCTGGGATAGGCTCCAGGTCCCCCGCGACCCTGAACACAGGATTAAGCGGTATAGAAAATGAATGAATGAATGAATGAATGAATAGAAAATGAATGAATTTTATAAACCTTTTTCTGTTTTCATTGTTAATGTGACTTTGGTTACACTGTAAACCCTAATGCTCAAATTAATTAAACATATTGAGTACTGGTAACTTAAATAATTACAATTAGTTCAAATGAATAGACCTTGATGAGTATTTAGAACTTTTTTTGTATTTATGAGTTTGTAGAAATGACACTTTAAGTTAGCTGAACAAATTAGATATTTTAAGTATCTGTAAGTACTTAAGTAAAAGTAACTGTTCCACTGGCACTGGTGGCTCAGTGGTAGGTGTTTTGCCTGCCATGCGAAAAGCTCGGGTTCGATTCCCAACAACTGGATGAAGTGCCACAAAAGTGATTTGCAACAACTAAAAAAAATTATGATTGCTATTAAAAAGTATGAGTTAGGCTACTCAATAATGCAAGTAAAGAACGATTAATATGAATGAGTACAACAAACTCAAAAACGCATAGTTCCGTTTACTTAAAACTGGAAACTGGAAAAAATTTATGTAACTGATAAATTGTAATTGTTCATCTCTGTCCTGTAACAGAAATGGCAGAAGTATACAAAATCAAAGTAAATGTATACTGTAAAAACTCCAACTAGATAAATGTGGAATGAATTAAAATTGTATTGTTGGCCCAATGTATAAACTAAAAAACAAAATCAAGTTGAGCCAAATATTTACGTTCCCTGAGTTGCAATCCTGTGATTTATCATCTTTGTCTTTACAAGACTTCTTGTTCTCTTTAACCAACCCTCTGCTGTGGAGCACTGGGTCAGGGTGGTGATGGCTGGCCTTTTGGGTCTACTGGAGGAGCGTGAACAAGCTGTTAGAGTTGTAGTAGTCCTTGAGGGCTTAAGGACTGTATGGACACCTACATGTACTATATGAAGCCATCCAAACTATTTCTATTGGACTTGGAGAGACATGCTCTCCTCAGATTCACATGTTGAGAAATAAACTCTTGTTGCCATAGACTCTTTGTGTCTGACAAACTGGGTGGGGGTGAGGGGGCCTTCAAAAGTCAAATCTTTGCTAGTTTTTAAATATGGTTATGATGTTATTAGTAATATAAAAGAATCAGTAAGCTACTGGTATTTTGTTGACTTTTTGGCAAAATAGAACTCCTGTTCCCCTGCTTTATGCAGATCACTGTTTTAACTTAGTTTAGTTTTGGGAAAAACATGTTTTTTTTTAAAAGCAATGTTTGTGTGTTTTAATTGTGGGATATAGTTAGGCTAACTTGTTTTCAATCACTTGAACCAACGAAATCAATGGGCTACAACAGGAGACAACTTTCTTTTTCTTTGAATAAATAAAAAAATTGGGCTTAAGAAATATAATTACAGTAATTGGGCCCACAACCAATTCTAATTGAGCTGACTTAAATATTTGAATTACAAGTTGAGTCAACTTAAGATTTTGAAGTGGGTACACGTTGTGTCAACTAAACAGCAATGTGAAATACAGTACTTTTCAGATTTCTCTAAAAGTTGAGTAAACTTAAAGAAGCTATGCAACTTGTTACGGAATGTTTTTACTTTAAGGCAGTTTTTTTTTTTTTTTACAGTGCACGTGCCTAAAAATGTAGTCCACTACAAATGTATACTTTTTTTTATTCAAGAAGAAACACTAAATCCATGCTCCAAAATGTACCTTATGCAGAAAAACAACTCGAGTTGTTTTTCTGGACATCTATCTGACCAATAAACAGTATTTTAAACGAGTGTAAACACAATTAAAATTGATGCTATTGAAAACTGTTATTGTGGAAGTCTAGCAGAGATTTGTTTTTTGTAGACCATAATAATGAATGAATAAATATACAGGTCATTGGTTACGTTCAGATGTTTTACAGGCTCATAATTAAGAACTTTTTTCACTGGTTGGTGTGTACATGGTTGGAAAGAAAGAAGTGAACACTGCATAAGCATTTAGACAAATTACATTATAGCTAGAATGTTAAATAGCACGTGGCTGCTCTACTGTGCAAATGCTAAAAATAAGTTGTTGGTTAACTTTGTTAAAAATTTAAAGTTTCGGCTACTACAGTAATAGCCAGTGCTGTAGTGGTTAGCAATATGTCTTAAAATAAAAAATAAATCCAGAGAAATAGCTTTTTTTCACAAAAGCAAATGAAACAAAAATGTTAACTGAAAGATTATTAACTTACTGAAGCTGTGACTTGTTTATAGAGGCAAGACTTGATGTTAATTAAACAAATGATGAGCAGCATTGTTGATGTCTTGCATTATTTTGCTACCATTGCTACTCTGTATAATGCAAGCAGTCTAAGCAATTAAACGTAGGTGTACTGCAAGCACACAGAATATAATGTTATAGAGCAGCCAAAAAATCATAAGCTTGTTATAAACAGCACAAAACAAACAAGTAATAGGTCACAATTCAAAAGGATGTTATATATGTCAGCTCAGTATGAGGTGGTAACAAAACGTTTCAAGATAAGTTTTGTAACATGCCAACAGATGGCCGCACAAGGCGGCAGGCACAGTCACATTGAACTACAGTGTCAAAAGACATCATCCTGTGTACAGTGATCCCTCGCCACTTCGCGGTTCACTTATCGCGGATTCGCTATTTCGCGGATTTTCATAATGCATTTTTTTTTTTTTTTTTTTTTTTTTTTTGGTGCATTGTGTTCTGCATTCTGATTCGCTAAAAACTCACTCCCGCTTCTTGTATCAAAACATGCTACGAATTGTGTTATCATTTTGTCGTCTCGTGCAGTTATGTGTACGTACATAAAACAGCTTTATGTGCAACCATGGTGCGAATGGCCACTGAACTTAAGCGAGTAGCTGAGGAATGGGACCCTTTGATGAGCCGTTCATTACAGTTCTCCAACGTAATCGATGGTGGCATGTCGGTGTACAAGGATCTTTTTGCAAAGAAGAAAAAAGAGCGACAACAGCTGCCTATCACTATGTTCTTCTCCCGAACAAACACACCTGCACCGCGGGCTTCAGAAGAAGAGAACACTGCAGAGCGCAGTCAGGATGCAGCGGCCCAGTCTGAAGAGCAGTGAAACGGCCTACACGTGAGTCACTGTATTTGTATACATGTAATAGTTGCTAATTGTAAAAAAAAAATAAAGTTTTCTATTTCGCGGATTTCACTTATCGCGGGTCATTTTCGGAACGTAACCCCCGCGATAAACGAGGGATTACTGTACATCGAAATATGTACAACTGGTGCTATTCTCACCATGTGTTCAAAAATCATCATGGACAGCAAGTTAGAGCAAAGAGCGAATGTGAAATTCTGCGCAAATTGGATAAATCTGCCACACAGTTACTTGAACATGCCCCATATTCCTACCACGTTCATCTTCAGGCTGCTGACCCAGGAGTTGAAGGAACATCGAAATTTGCCAAGGGCTCCGTCAGCATGCCAAAGTTGACCCGTCCTTCATGTTGGGGATCATTACCAATGACAAAACTGTGTGAACGCGTACGATCCTGAGAGAAGTTGAAGTTGATGCAGGTCTACAGCTCGACCAATGATGCATGCCCGTCATCTTTTTTGGCATTCATGGCATTGTACATCTAGAATTCATCACCAGGAGCCAGACCGTCAATAGCGAATTCTACTGGCAGATTTTAAAACATCTGAGGGAGGACTAGATCTGTTGAGTGTGAATCTGAAAACTTTGTACTTTGAATCTGAAATACCCCCTTGTATATTAGCTAGTTTGATAGATGACTATTAATTGTACCTTAATAAATGCATTGATTTGAGAAACCTATTAAGTGTTGATTGATGCAGGGCTCAGTCAGAGTGGAATTTCCAGCTCAAGCTTTTGGGATCCTTTGCACAGGAAAACAGCAATCACCTTGGTCCACTATACAATCTGTACTTTCAGAAAGACCTGCTAGTAATTTCTTTATACAAGGATTTGTGGAATTGTTTTGTTTCTAGCCCGTGCACATGGGGTGTAGCTCAATCGTGATATGATGTGAGCTATGGTGTAAATTCTTAGATCATGTTTAGATTAGATACGCTTAGAAGATCATCGTCTAAAAAAAGTAACGAGTCCCTCTTTAAAATGTGGCAAGTAAAAGTACAGGTTTCTAATCAAACAATGTAGCAAGTAGTCTATAGTACTCAAGTAAACTATAAACACCTGTAAACTAGGAAGGTGGTTGTGCCCCTTTTTTATTTTATGTACAGTATATTATACAGTATAAAGAATATGGTTGGTTAGACTGGCATCTGGGAATTTTTTTTTCTTTAAGCTCTGCTTTGTCTGCTACAGGGATTTGTTTTACTGTTAAGACATGGTGATTTAGCAGAGCACACAGCTTCGAATGTTCCAGCTGCCTGTAAATTGGGAAAAATCTGCTGCTCATTTTCTTTCTTTACATTAGTCATTCTGGTTGTTTATCGTAAAAGGTTAAGGCTGGTCATAGTTTTGTCTTTTAGACATTTGTATGATGGATTGACTTTTTGCATGTTGTGTAGTTGAATTATCTTTTTGTTGTATAAAATAATAGTTTGAAACAAATGCACTTAAACATTTTTCTTCTTATTATAGGGTTCTTTTTAGAATCAGAGTCCAAAAGGTTATGATACCCAAATCTAGCTGGAGATAAAGACTTACTCCTTACTACAGAGGATGGCCACATATGGTCTGCTTAAGGATGCATGTGCCTGCTGAGTATGGTTCCACTTAAAAAACATTAACACAGATAGTTTTGCTATGACTAGGACTGCGGTCACTTTTAATTGTTTTATGACTGAATTTGATGTGGACAATTTTTGATCTAAAGTCTGCAACAGTGAACGGTGGCAACCTCCGTATTTTAAGTGAACTTAAAATAACTGGAAAAACACATGTTAGTACAGTATATTTGGTTAAAATGACATAAAATTTTGGTCAAACATAAAATAAAATAAAAGATGTTCTGAGCTTGAAGGGCGACCTAGAGAAGATGAACCATATCAGATTTGTTTTCTATTCGTTGACAGCAGTAGAAGTTATGAACCACTGATTGTACTTGACTGATTAAATTATCTGCTGAAGCCTACAACAAGACATGCTTAACAGGGTGGTGAGGGCACACATGCTGCAGTGATTATTTTGGCTAAACACAACAGAGTCTGGCTTATGTAAATAATTAAATTAATAATTCACCCTGAACGTCTTGCATATTAATTTAGAATTAATCTTCACTGCCATTTAAGATATATTTTGTCATGAAGTTGGCTTATTTTTATACTGACAGTTAAGAAACTGTATTTTTTCTACATTGAAATTTTAAGTCTTAAAACAAACAATAAAAATATATTAGATTTTTCAATAATATAACACTGACCATTACTGGAAAATGGTAAATAAAAAAGCAAGATCTTTTTAACTGTATTCATATATTAGAAGATCATGAAGTTCATACAGAATCCTCAAAATAGTAAAGCACTCATCAGGAATGTGGCCAAAATGCAAAAAATGTGCATTTATTAAGCAAATTCTTAATGCTTCTATTATGCTGTCACTAATTTCCTATCATGCACATCATTACATGCTTACTATTAAAATCGAACCAAGATACAGTACTACTACAATATGTACAATTAAATCACACCACACACTTACCAGGTACTTATAACATGCTCACTACATTTTTTGACCTCAAGTCTGCAACAGTGAACAGCTGGAAACCTCAAGTAAGTGAACTTAAAAGAACTGGACAAAGCTGCCCCCCCCCCCCCCAGTCATTTTTGTACAGTATAATTGGCTAAAATGACATAAAATTTTGTTCAAACATAAAATAAAAAAACTTTTCTGAGTACTACAGTTCTTGACCTCATGTCACGGGGTGATGCGGAACGCGGTGGATCCAATCGCGGGAAGATGACGGCAGACAGAGGGGGCGTGGTCGAGGAGCGGAAGCGGAGTCAGACCCAAAAGTCAGGCAGCGAAGCTTCAGAACAAAAATGTAGGGCGGGAGGCGTAGTCAAAAGGGAAAGCGGAGATTCGAGAACCGGGAGATCAAAGAGTGAGGCGTGTAATCCAAAAACGTAGAGGAGAAGCCGAAAACCAGAAGAGGAAGCACAAGGTCAAAACCAGGAGATCAAAGAGCGAGGCAAACAAATCCGAGACGAGAAACCAAAAGCGGAAACGAGAAACAAAGCGAGCTGGCAACGTGAAATCCAATGAGAAAATAAGCGCGCGAAAATCGAGGCACGAAACACACAATAATCCAGCAGTTAGAGCCACGCACAGCGTGTGCTTAAGTGCTGGATTAATCACGTGGAAATGAGAAACCATTGAGCAGAACGGGGGCGTGGGAAATGCGCATGACAGGCTAGGGGAAAACATGAGCATGTGAGGAATTTACATGGCGACGTAGCTGGGATACATGAAACGTGGGGTTGACTCGCCGCATTGTAGAGGGGAGCCAGAGCTTGACGGCGCATGGATTGACAATCTTGGTGATGGTGAAGGGCCCAATGTATTGGGGAGAGAGTTTACGAGAGGCGGCTTTTAGGTGGATATCTCGGCTGGATAGTATGACTCTCTGCGCCACTCTGTACTTGGGGGCCTGAGAGCGCCTGCAGTCTGTTTGGTCCTTGTACATCTTGACGACTCACAATAAGGTCTCCCTTGCTTGCAGCCATGTCTTTTTGCAGCGTCCGATGAAGACATGGGCAGACGGAAAGTTGACCTCCTCTTCCTGAGACGCGAACAGGGGTGGCTGATTCCCTAAGCAGCACTGGAAAGGAGACAGGCCAGTTGATGACAAGACCTGGTCGAAGTCCAAGGCAATGTGCGACCATGTGCGGTGTTGGATAGGCAGAGGTCTGAGGAGGCCCGGTGATATGCATTACGTAAATCCAGCTTGGTGAATATCTTGGCTCCCTGGAGGAGTTCAAAGGTGGTAGCCATTAGTGGGAGAGGGTAGCAGTTCTTGACAGTGATGTCGTTTAGGCCCCTGTAATATATGCACGGGTGAAGAGATACGTTTTTTTGCCCACTGTATCGCTGCATTTAATAAACATTACCTAACTCACAAAAATAGGGAATGTCTATATGCAAAGGACGAAACATTACCGGTGTCAAATTCTGTAAAGATAAGCGCAAGACTCACCTTAGAAGAAGTCGTTGGAAATGTAGTTCCCGGAACCGTCTGTTCTCGAAGCAGTAAACAAACTCACACCTTCTGCACCGTACTGGGGGTACTGGCCTCACAATGGGAGGCAGTCTTTTTATTATTTTATATTGCAAACAACTACAACTTAAAGCAAATAAAACGAGGTAGATTTATGATGAATAAAAATAGCAAATACTAAGCAAAGGGTTCAATGGAAAATAAAAGAACACAAAGCCTTGTGAACTTAAATTAACAATGCATACTAACACTGCCCAATAACCAAAGAACAATTCAGGAGTACAACGGGACTCTTTTATACTCTGGTCTTGTGACTCAATTTCTAATATCCTTATGCTACTAACCAATTGGAAGTCTTGACCTTATAAGGTAAATACTGGTGAACAATGCTAAGCTTATACTGCTTCTAACAAGATCTAAAGCATACGACAGAATACAGTTCCCTTTCAAAGGCTTTCTCTCGATGCTGCGTGAAAACGCTATGGGAATAATTTTGTCCTGTTGCCGGTTGTGAAGCATGTGTGCAAACACGCCAAATTTTTTGGCTATATATAACCTCGGTCAGGTGACGTCATCTGATTAGATGCAGCCGCAGGTTATAAATACTAGTGAGCTAAGGAGGCTGAGGAGGAGCTTCTTCCCGCAGGCGATAAGGTCTCTCAATCACAATCACACCTCCACACAGGACTAATAACATCTTTTTAAGCTCACAACACTGACTGGACAATCATGGACACATTCATACACACTTGCACTAAATATTTATATATCTGGACAATTGCGCATGTCACTTTCACTAGTCACCTTTCATGCATATTTGCACAACCACGGTCACTTTAAATTATATATATATATATATATATATATATATATATATATATATATATATATATATACTCCCCCCCCCATATTTCTATATTTTGCAATATTTTATTATGCCCTTATTGTACAGTTAATTTTACTAGTTAAATTTATTTCTTTAGTATTTCCTTTTATTGATTATTTATTTTACGTACAAGCTTTTATTTTCTTTTTAAGGTCAGTGGCGGTCGTGTAAGCATTTCACTGCATATTATACTGTGTATGACTGTGTACAGTATGTGACAAATAAAATTTTAATTTGATTTGAATTTAATGCCGTAATTTCTTATTAAGTTCTTATACTGCATCTTGATTCAACCCCACCATGCATTTTTTTTTGTGTCCATTCATTCATCATTAATTTTTTCAGAATGTAGTGGTAATATGTGTCAGGGATGAGCGTGCATGGAGGAAAGACCCAATAGCAGTAGAGAGATGAGTTAGACTGGTTTTATTGAATGCAGCAGATTTAAATGTACAGGGACTGGGAAGAGCAGAGAGTGTGTGTGTTTGTGTTCATTTGTGTGTCTGTTCATTTGTGTGTGTGCGTGTGTTTGTTTGTGTGTTCGTTTGTGTGTGTGTGTGTGTGTGTGTGTGTTCATGTGTGTTTGTAAGAGAGACCTGGCAAAGAGCGGGGGAATGCCCTGTGATGCAAGGAGGGGGCAGGCGATGACGTCGGAGGAATCCTCTGAGAACCCGGAAGTGGAGCGCGCGAGAATATCTTCTGGAATTGTTGCGGCGCAAACTGAGATGGAGGGATTAAGACTTCGGGTTTGCTTTTGTCGAGGCGTTGGAGGCCGGTGGGTGGGGTGAGCGCTTTACCGCGGTGGCAGAAGTGAGCGCACCCAGCGCGGAAGGCGCAACGGCAGTCGAGGAGCAATGGGGAGAAATCAGCGCGGCTTAGCCAGGTGAGTGTCAATAACCTGAGATCCAGCTGCGAGAAGAAACAATTGTGCAGAGGTGCAGGTCCAAAGCCAGTCTCCAGTCGGGGTCATACACATAGATCAGTCTGAAAACATGCGAGATAAACAGTTGCGAAAACATGGGCGATTCCATACAGGTGTGCCGTGATTGAAAGCGGCTCGTGTCGGGGGGAAAATCCGCAATGGATCTTTAAGCTTGTGAGGAGCTTACTGAGTTTCGCTGGCTCGTGACAGTATCCCCCCTCCTACGGACGCCACCTGGCGTTCTGGCTGGTGTGTTGGGATGTCGCCAGTGAAAATAGTCCATGAGGGCCAGGTCCAAAATTAATCTAGAGGGGATCATGCTTCTTTCTTCTGGGCCGTAACCCCCCCAATCTACGAGGTATTGGAGGCCTCTGCCTCGTCGTCGGGCTTTCAAAAGCTTGCACACAGTGAAGGCTTTGCTTCCATCAATAAGTCGGGGAGGAGGAGCCGGACGGGTGGGTAGATTCAGAGGGCATGAGACCAAAGGCTTTATTTGGGAAAGGAGGGGTTTATCTGGCACATGGTGGATGGCAGAAGAAGTCTGACGGTACAGGGGTTGATGAGTTTAGTGATGGTGAACAGGCCAATGAACCTGGGAGATAGCTTGCGAGAGGTTGTCTTGAGGGGAATGTAGTGAGATGATTACATAACTCTTTGGCCCACATGGTATGGTGGTGCCCTGGAGTGGTGCTGGTCGGCTTGAAGCTTGAAGGCCAAAACGGCTCAGCATATCCTAGACCTCACATTCAGCCATGTCTTTCTGCAATGATGAATGAAAGCTTGTGTGGAGGGCACTGAGACCTCCACTTCCTAAGAGGGAAACAGGGGAGGCTGGTATCCAAGGCAACATTGGAAGGGAGAGAGACCCGTGGTGGATGTGGGCAAGGAGTTGTGAGCATACTCGATCCATGGTAGCATCCTGCTCCAGGAATGTGTATCCTTAGAGGTCATGCACCGGATGGCTGACTCGAGGTCCTCATTGGTTATCTCCGCCTGGCCATTTGTCTGAGGGTGGTAACCTGAGGATAAACTGGAGGTAGCTCCGATCAACTTGCAGAAGGTGGACCAGAATTGGGGACCCCGGTCTGATGTGATGTCCATTGGGATTCCATGCAGCCGGAAAACGTGCATGATTAAGAGTTCACTGGTTTCTTTGGCCGTAGGGAGCTCAGATAAGGGGATGAAATGGGCAGCTTTGAAAAAACGATCCATACTCATGATAATGCAGGTGTTACCCTCAGAGTCGGGGAGTCGGGTGAGGGATCAGGAGAGGTCTGAGATAACCAGCAGGAGGCTTGTTGCTGGTCTTGCTCCTGGCACAAGTGTTGCACGCACTTACGAAGCTGCATATATCTTCCTTTATGGTGGGCCGCCAAAACCACTGCTGGACCACGGCTAGTGTCCATGCCATGCCGGGGTGACTGGCCAGTCTGGAACTACAGTATGTCCCCATTGCAGCATGTGGGGCCGTTCTGCCTCAGGGACAAAGAGCTTGCCTTGTCGCGCCTCAGGCGGGCCAGGTCCCTGATGGAGCGCATTCTTGACCTGTGACTCGACATCTAGTAGTGCTGCCCCCACGAGGCATTGAGGTGGTAGGATAGTGGCGTTGGGTACTGGATCATGGGCTGGTGAGAACTGACGAGAGAGAGCATCTGGTTTGAGGTTCTTGGACCCCGGGCGACAAGACAGGGAGAAATTGAAATTTGAGAAAAACAGGGATCACCTTGCTTGCCGGGAGTTAAAGCGTTTGGCCGTCCGAAAGTACAGTACTCCAGATTTTTGTGATCCATCCAGACCAGAAAAGGGGTTTTGGTACCCTCAAGCCAATGCCTCCCTTCCTCTAGGGTGAGTTTGACTGCCAGTAGTTCCCGGTCGCAGATGTCGTAGTTTCTCTCTGCAGATGAGAGTCTGTGGGAGAAGAAGCAGCATGGGTGCAGTTTATTATCCTTGGGCGACCTTTGTGACAAGACTGCCCCTCCTGAATCTGAGGCGTCTACTTTAACCACAAACCGAACGGAAGAGTCTGGCTGGAGAAGAATAGGGGCCGAGGTGAAACGCTCCTTTAGGTCAAGGAAGGCCCTAGCAGCTTGTCCTGACCAGACGAACAAGGTCTTAGATGAGGTCAGGGAGATGAGTGGGGCGGCCACCAAGCTGTAGTTATGAATGAACTGCCTGTAGAAATTGACGAAAACCAGGAAGCACTGAAGCTCCTTACGTGTTGTCGGGACAGGCCAGTCTGTGACGGCTTTCAGCTAAACGGGGTCCATCTGAATTTTAGACGGGGCGACGATGAAGCCCAGGAAGGAGACGGTGCTGCTGTGGAACTCGCACTTCTCAGTCTCAACAAAGAGCTGATTCTCAAGCAGACTTTAGGCAAGAGGCCAGGCAGAGAGGACTCCATCCAAGAATGGTGTTGTTTCTCCAGTCAATGTGTGGGTTGTGGTGAATAAGCCAAGGGCGCCCGAGAACCAGCTGAGACTGAGCACTGTTCATGACAATGAAGGAGTGATGTCCCATCAAGGGCATGGACAGACAATGGAGCCTTGAGAAGGAGAGTGGGAACGCGCAGTTCTATGACCTTGTTCGCACTGATCATGTTCTGGTCGGTGGTCGGACCCAGAGTCGACGAGGGCATGAGCCACATGGGCCTGATTCCTGAGAAAGAGTGTGACAGGAAGGACGGGACAATCTCAAGCAGCAGCTCTTGAGCGCCCCCCTCCGGAATGCCTAGGTTCACTGGGGGTTGCCTGGCTTTTAACGGACACTGTAGACGCAGATGCCCGACCTGACCACAGTAGTTTAGTTAGTTAGTTTAGTTTATTCATTTATATAGCACATTTAAAAAACAACCATGGTTGACCAAAGTGCTTCACAATCGCTAAAAAAAAAAAATAATAATAATAATAATAAATAAATAAATAAAATGATCACACACAATCAATCAATACATTAAAAGTTGTCAAAAAGTCTCAAAAACTCAACTCAAGAAATAAAAGCCAAAGAATACAAGTGTGACTTAAGTAATGACTTAAAGTCTGCTCAGAGTGTTGAAATTTTTATGTGAGCAGGTAAATCATTCCACAATTTCGGTCCCACCACTGAAAAAGCTTGCTCACCTTTATTTTTTAATCTGGCTCTCTGAACATCCAGGAGCAACTGATTAGACAACCTCAGTTTTCTAACGGGAGTGTGAATATGTAAAAGCTCTGATAAATATACAGGCGCCAACCCATTTAAAATCTTAAAAACAAACAATAAAATCTTAAACTTAATCCTGAAATGGACAGGAAGCCAGTGTAGTGAAGCTAAGACCGGGGTAATGTGCTCACGCTTTCTAGTCCCAGTTAAGAGCCGAGCTGCTGCATTCTGAACCAACTGCAAACGCTGGAGAGATGACTGATCCAATCCAACATATAAACAGTTACAATAGTCCAGTCTTGATGTTATAAAAGCATGAATTACACTTTCAAACTCCTTACACGGAAGGTAGGCCTTGACTTTCGCCAACAGTCTCAGTTGAAAAAAAACTGGCTTTTATCATAGAGCTAATCTGTTTATCAAATTTACAGTAAAAGCACCATCAAAAATCACACCGAGATTCCTGGTAAATGGACGAATATACGTTCCTAAATCATCAAGTGCATCTACACAAGCACCCAGATCACCAGGACGACCAAACATAACAATCTCAGTCTTATTTTCGTTAAGACAAAGAAAGTTCTGATCCAACCATATTTTTTAATCTCTCAGGCAATTATGTAGTGACAAAAATGAAGCTTTGTCATTTGTTTTGACAGGCAAATAAATTTGTACATCATCCGCATAAAAATGAAATGAGATGTTGTGCTTTTTAAAAATATCCCCCAAAGGGAGCATATACAAGGAAAACAACATAGGGCCCAAAATGGACCCTTGGGGAACGCCACAAGAAAGTAGGGCAGTAGATGAATAAAATTCACGTAAATGAACAGAAAAACTCCTGCCTGGTAAATATGACTGGAACCATTTAAGGGCTATGCCCTTAATACCAACACACTGTTCAAGTCTAGATAAAAGAATCGAGTGGCTGACCGTATCAAAGGCTGCAGTCAAATCCAAAAGGACCAAAACAGCAGAATTACCAGAGTCAACAGCTAAAAGAAGATCATTAGTGACTCTTAGAAGAGCAGTTTCTGTACTATGTCGAGGCTTAAAACCAGACTGAAATACTTCAAAAATACAATGTACATCTAAAAATGATTGAAGTTGATTAAAAACAACTCTCTCCAAAATTTTAGATAAAAAGGGGAGTTTAGATATAATTCTAAAATTAGACAAAACTGAAGAATTTTTCTTTTTTTAAAGCGGTTGCACAGTGGCATGCTTAAAAACAGCTGGTACACATCCTGAGCTGAGAGATGTGTTATCCAAAGATACAATGCTTGGCCCAACAGTATCAAAAACATCCTTAAGTAAGCTTGCAGGAATACTATCACAGGGGCAATTTGTAGGACGTAGTTGTTTCACTACAGTATGTCAGAAAGATAAGAAAAAGTATAAAATAGGAGGATCAGTAATATCCATGATGGGTGGAAAACTAAGACCAGCAATCTTATCCACAAAAAAATTCAGAAAGTTTTCACACAGTGTTACAGATGGGGCAATACAATCTGACTCACGTGGATTAACAAGAGTATTAAAAACATTAAAAAGAACTTGTGGCCGCTGTCTATTACAGGCTACTACGTTGGAAAAAATTTTAGTTTTAGCAGATTTTACAGCTCTCTGAAATTTACATAACGCATCCTGCAATATTTCAAATGAAATTTTCAGTTTATCGTTCTTCCACTTTCTCTCAGCTACAGTACTCTGCAGGCACGTCTAAGATTACGGGTAATGTTATCCAACCATGGTTGAGACAATGCTTTACAATGTTTCTTCCTCAATGGAGCAACAGAGTCCAATATCCCAGTGCATGTCCAATCAAATAAGACAGTGAACTCTTCCACACTGAGACTGTAATTGTCACTGTTAAACAGCAATGAGTCCTTAAAAGCACTAGAAAACTGAAGCAGTTGAAGGGTTAATTGCCCGGACACTGCGAGCAACAGCACAGGAGGAAATCTCTAAACCAGGAGAAACCGCAGTGAATAAAACAGGCATGTGATCTGAAATTTCTGCATCGCATATTTCACTGACAGTAATACATAAACCATACGACAACACAAGGTCCAAAATATGTCCTTTTTCATGAGTCGGACCAGTGACAGACTGCATGACAGTAGATGCATGCTCCTGCCTGAATCCGGTGTTGCCGCTCTTCCGGTGACATCCGGGCTAGCCTGATCTGCACTGGTTCGGCAGGAGGGTTGGCTGGCATGGTCGGAGTGGGAGGTGCCAGTTTTGAGCCGGGGTTGGTTTGGAGGGCGGTGCCTCTCTTTAAGGCGCGAGTCTACATGCCCCGCGAGATCCATCAGGCTGTTCAAGTCTTCTGGGAGCTTCTGAGAAATCAGCTGATCCTTGACTAATTCAGAAAGTCCATTCATCGTATAGGGCCTGGGTGTCCCACTGAGTGACGGTGGCCAGGGTTCAGAACTCAATGGCGTAGTCATAAGCAGATTGGGGGCCCTGGCGGAGCTCCAGTACATTTACATTTACATTTAGGCATTTGGCAGACGCTCTTATCCAGAGCGACTTACATTTTTATCTCATTACACATCTGAGCAGTTGAGGGTTAAGGGCCTTGCTCAAGGGCCCAACAGTGGCAACTTGGTGGTTGTGGAGTTTGAACCTGGGATCTTCCGAAACGTAGTCCAATGCCTTAACCACTGAGCTACACCTGGCTCAGGTGTAGTTTTCTGGCAGCCTCCAGTAGTTTTCTGGCAGCCTCCCTCCCAACATGGGAGTGGTCAAATACCTTCATCATTTCCTCAGTGAAGAAGTCGAAAGTGGCACAGCAAAGGTCGTTAGCGTCCCAGGCGTTAGATCCCCATTCACTCTCCACGTGAGGAGGGTGATAATGTACGCCACCTTGGAGCACTCAGTAGGGGAGGTTGAGGGCTGGAGCTTGAGCAACAGAGAACATTGAGATAAAAATGAGCAACAAGTGCCGGGATCTCTGTCATAGGGTTGGGGGTTGGGTAGGCGAGGTTCATGTCGAGCTGGGTGAGTGAGAGTGGAGGGAAATGCAGAGCAGACCTGTTGAAACAGCGTGTGTATGTTTGTGTGTGTGTGTGTGTGTGTGTGTGTTCGTGTGTGTATGTGAGATAGACCTGGCAAAGAGCGGGGGATTGCCCTGTGACGCAAGGAGGGCCGGGCGATGACGTCTGGGAATCCTCCGCGAACCCGGAAGTATCTTCGGTAATTGTTGCGGCTGTTTCTTTTTCTGCCGCTGGTTCGCAGAGCGAACTGAGATGGAGGAATTAAGGCTTCTGGTTTGCTTTTGTCGAGGCGTTGGAGGCTGGTGGGCAGCGTGAGTGCTTTACCGGAAGTGAGCTCACCCAGTGTGGAAGGCGCAACAGCAGCCCAGGAACAATGGGGAGAAGTCAGTGTGACTTAGCCAGGTGAGTGTTGCTAAGCTGAGATCCAACCGCGAGAAGAAACAAAACCCGGAGGTGCAGGTTCAAAGCCAGTATCCAAAAACAGTCGGGGTCATACACATAGATCAGTCCGAAAACAGGCGAGATAAACAGGGGCGAAGACGAGAGGGAAATCCAGAGAGTAGACAGATGTCAGCAATGGGCAAGACTACACACGACAAGGTATCACGAGAACTATGGGGCACACAAGCGAGATACTGCGGCACTGAGTGAAGTCTTTGGCATGCTTTTAAAGCTGAGGGATGATTAATTGATTCCCTACAGGTGGCCGTGATTGAAAGCGGCTTGTGTCGGGGGGAAAATCCGAAATGGATCTTTAAGCATATGAGGAGCTTACTGAGTTTCGCTGGCTCGTGACAATATGGCTTAGTGTGAAGGAAGTTTAAGATTTTGCACACTTTATCGTTAATGTTGTATACTTTTTATATTGCTGATTCTTTTGAAAATATGCATAACTTAAGCATAAAATGCACTGCTGTTGGTTCACAAAATGTTTGCAAAATTACCTTGAAAGTCCTTGAAAGTGAAAGCTCTCTTTTGCATTTTAAACCTAATGGTGAAACACAACTGTTATAATTTATGTTTGAGTTTGTTCATTTTTTTCCCTCCCCTTGCAATGTCACCATGTGATCTCAGCATATCAGACTGCCACCAACTTCTCATGGGAATAACGACAATGCAGCACTGACCAACAAATTAGCGCCAGCATCACTAAACACTAGACACATATTCACAAGGTACTGTAACAACAGGACAGATTTTTGATACAGAGATCTCTTGTGGACAAAGGTATATGAATACAAAGTGTGCTGATGTGATGGAGCAACGATTTGCAAAAAAAAAAAAAAAGATCTAATTAAACCAGTGACATTACTCAGTCGCTTTTACTTATTTAGGAAACACAATTCTGACCTTTCTATACATCAAACAATGATGCTCCAGGCTTTGAAATGGACTCCTGCCCTACTTGCAAGCTTACCAAAGATCAAGTGGAGCTGTCAGTGTGATATGGAGTCTGCCTTACTCTACCTGAGGCTATTTCAACCCCAAGACAGCCATTTAATGCTGGAAATCGACCAAGCTATGGGCCAGGAAGAGGAAAACAAACACTGATTTGATCTTTTAAGGCTGACAAAATGGATTCCATAACCACATGTCAGTCCGAAATAAAAATTGAAGTGTGAGATGGGATATTATTGACATAAGAAATATTAAGCTTTGAATGAGGAACAAGGAATAAGATTTCCACTTGAAACTGAGACAAGATCATGAATCATACACTCTTACTTGCTCATCATCTATACCGCTTTATCCTGTATACAGGGTCACCGGAGCCTGGAGACTATCTCAGGAGGCTTAGGTCACAAGGTGGGGTACACCCTGGATAAGGTGTCAAGCGATCGCAGGGCACACACACACACACTCATTCACACACTATACGCAATTTGGTAACACCAATTGTCTAATCTTCAAGTCTTTGGAGTGTGGGAGGAAACTGGAGTTCCCAAAGGAAACCCACCAAATACGGGGAGAACATACAAACTCCATGCACACAGAGACGGGAATCGAGCTTGGCCGGGAATTGAACCTGGACTCTGGAAGTGCAAGGCGACAGCATTAACCACTACACCACCTCTTATACACTATTTTCCAAAAAAAAAAAAAAATTATGCCAAGTTTGTTGAATCTTAATTCTCTGTGAACTATCACTAGTTTGTGAGTAGGGTGGTTCATTAAGCAATAAATAAAATACAGTCAGACATCACTCACTCACTCACCACTTTATTCTGTATACAGGGTCGCAGGGGACCTGGAGCCTATCCCAGGTGACTTAGGGCACACACACACACACACACACACACACACACACACACTACAGGCAATTTGGGGAACGGAAATTATCCTAACCTGCATGTCTTTGGACTGTGAAAGGAAATGTAATTTTCTTAATTTTCTGTACGTTATTTATAGTATTTCTATTTTAGAAAACTGTTTACTTTCACTCTACTACATTTAAAGTAAAATATTATACTTTCTACTCAACTGCTTTATTCTACTTTTCTTTAAATTTGTCGTTCCATGCAGTATTTAAAAGTATGAATAGGAAGAGAAAAAAACACCAATCAGGGTATAGTGTGTGGTTTATTTTTGGCTAAATTGATTTGACCTGTTTATTGCATCTACTACAGTAGTTCTATCTACCTAGCGAACACAGAATATTACAATTAGAAGATTAGTGCGAGAACTGAGCACCTGCAAACATGACCAAAAAAGGTTTTGACTCTAAATTGCAACGCCAATAATCATTGCAGCATTGCTGTAACCTTGCCAATTCATGTCAAACGTCTCTGTGGCAGATTTGTCCAGTTTCACATAGAATATTACATTCGCTCTTTGTTTTAACTTGTTGCCCATGATGAAATATCAGATGTGGCAAGGTCAGAATAGCTACAGTTGCACAGATCCCAATGTGCACAGGATGATGTCTTTTGGCACACTGACTTATGAAGGGCCCTGTGACTGTTATATTGTAAAGTAGTAAACATTCAATGTTAATACTTAATACTAAATAAAATTTATTTGGACAGATGGATTAGAGTTCTGAGATTACTGTAAACTTCCATTGTGTTGATGAGATCGTAACCTCTGCTAAACTATTAAACAATCCAGTGTCTCAGTAAATGTATTCCTCAAATTGATTTATATTCGTCATAGAGCGTGAATCTGATATCTGGAATATTTGGTTAAATATTTGGTTTGGGATTTCTTTTCTAGAAAAACCATTGCAGTCATGTGCATAGATGATTTTTAAATAAAAATAAACTTTGCCTGTTCACATAGGTCTCTTTAATAGAAACTACTTACCTGCATGCTGATGGCTCATTATCATGCTTCAGTGTCAGACTACTTAATGACCTCATATTAACAAATCTGTGCCCCAAGTGACATGGACCTTTCTCAATGAGGAGAATATGCAGGAGCCTAATCACCAAAATGATAACATAATATTAGAGGAATAATAAATCACAATACATCACACTTAATTTTGATAATAAATTACATTTAAAAGCGAGCACAAGAGACTACAAAACTCTTAGAAGCAACTTACAATGAGTGTATACATGCCAAACTCCATAAGGACGTGATCGAAACAATGGAATGCACAAACACAATAGAACAAAACACAGGTGAGAGTAAACAGACACAGCTGCAAACGATGGTGAGAGACATGGATTATACAGAGCTGGAGCAGATCCTGAAGTAAACAGCAGTGTCATGCGACATAAGCAGTATCAAATGTGTAAGTCACAGTGGTCTGGGTTTTTACTAAATAATTAAAACGTCATACGAATCCTAAATTATTGCAAAGTAAGGGTAGTTATGTTTTAGAAATGTTAGCTACTGTATATGCTGTTCATGTGTCATCAAATCTAGAAACATAAATGGCATAGACATACTAAACATACTATAATCATTAATAAACTGCTTTATTACAGCAATCATGGCGCGAGTTGGTTAAAAGTAATAGTTTCCCTGATTGACATGGCAACGTTAACAGCTGGTGAGTGTATGATGTGTAAGTTCGAGGGTCTGCTAACAGACTTTCACGTTCTGTCCTGCAGGCACGGCACAGAAACGAAAGGCACAGAAAAGGAATGGCATCTTCTGTCAGAGTACATTACATCCCCTATGTGGTGATGAAGTCACGATGCAAATGTGCAAACAAAATGTCAGTGACTCGTGTCTAGCGACCACACCTTTCCCGTCCCAAAAGTCAGACAGTTTGACTGTCTTTGGGGCTGTTCATGTGTCACATATTGTGCATGCTAAATTTGGTCATTTTAAATGGAGACATGCACAAAAAAGCATGCTCAGAATAGAGAGCAACACCATCACAAAACAACATGCTCTTTCCAGGAGGATCTACACTGCTGCGAGATGAAAACCTTTCAGAATGCCGCAAGTGCACAGCAGGTCATGTGACAAGGACCAACTAATCAAAAACTAGTATTGTTTGTGGTATCCATATTTTTTATTAATACGTATTTATTACATACTCTATGCCAGTTGTAAGCAGCGGTGTAGTGATATTTATTTAAGTACTGGAGGAAACATGGTGTGTTTAAAAAGTTTCCTCTGTCTCAGTTTCTCACAGGCTGCCAGACTGCCAGTTCAACATCCTATTGTATACCTGCAATTTAGGGAGAAGAACCATGCTCAAGGGCTCAACAGTGGCTAGGGGGGTTAGAACAAAGACCCTCCGATCAGAAGTCCAACACCTTCACCACCGGGCTATCCCTGCTCCCCTTGTCTACATACTGTAGTAACCCGTAAGATTTTAAAACTACTTTCAACCCATTAATTACACTACCTGTGATATCTATAACACTCGGTTGCATTCTCATGCCTACAACCACTTTACAGCCATGCTGATATTCAGCACAACTGCTTGAGTATGTTATTGCTTCCTTTTTCTCTTTACCTGGAGAGAAAAGTGACAGAGCATTTTTCCAGAGCAATCTGGCAGGACTACACTATGGTTGTAAGCAAGTGTCTTTATATGCATGAAGGCAATCAGCCCTTACTGTGTCAAGCTGGAAGACAAAACTAATGAGGCAAAAAAAAAAAAAAAACAGCCATCTCAGTTTCTGGCTGCTTCAACAATTTTCCATCTTGTGAACCTGGCAAATTGCTGATAAAAATGCAGCTAAATTCAATTATTCTTCTGTTGACATAAAGGAGTGCTAAAAACATGTGGCTGTGTTTATTTCCATAAATGCAGGAGCTAACACCCGATAGCTAGACAAATGTTAGCATGAGCGATGATTGGTATTCATGCCATGGCCTGAAAATATTTAAAGTAATAAATTTTCATAAAATGGTGTTTCAAATAAATTTGATAGTAACATAGTAAATGATACAGAATGTTAACCAAAAACAATCAAGTGTTTGAACAAGTATCCAATTCAAGAAGTACAGTTTTCCCTCCTCATACTCAGTGATCCAGTCTGATTCTGCAGGATAAAATACTTAGAAGGATGAATAAGGATAAAAAAAATAAGTATAACATTTTTTATTTTAAATCACATCTATTTATAAATCTGTCACTACTACAGAATGCTAAACGAAGCCCAGGTGCTTACCAAGAGACAGAGTTCCTTGTATCTTTTAATGCACTCTCCAGTGGAAAAAAAATACACTTTAGTGCATGGGTGGGCAAACTTTTTGATTCGTGGGCCACATTGAGTTCTAACATTTGACAGAAAGGCCGGAACAGGAGCAGATAGATGGCATGCTTTGGTCTCTACCATACATTCTTTTAGAAACTCGTCTTCCGACAGTGGTTTGCTGGCCTTTGCTATTTTAAATGAAAGCATAAAACTGACCTTGGTACTTGACTCTTGAATGGCAGTTTGACGGTGAAAAAAACTTTGCTGAGCCTTCAAATTAGCTGCTAACTTCTCAGCAGCAGCTTTCCGTTCTTTTGTTGACAGCTTGCTAGCATAGTTAGCGTGCTTTGTGGCAAAGTGACGGCTAATATTATACTCTTTAAAAACCGCCACAGTTTCTTGGCATATCAGGCAAACAGCAGATGATCGGTCTTCAGTGAAAAAATATTTAGTTGTCCACTTCTTATTGAACACTCGACATTCTTTGTCCACTTTCCTTTTCTTGGGTCCACTCATCTTCATAGAGAGGCGGTGGGTCAAAGGGTAAAGTGCAAACGTGGAGTAATAGGCCTAGGTTTCACCTCAACAAAGCCAATATATCTAGAGTTTGCTATCTAGTGAGGAAACATCAGAATTGCAGGGGAAATAAAACATTAACAAGGTTAATTTATTAAAATTTTTCAAGTTTGGCGGGCCGAATCAAAACATTTAACGGGCCGCATGTGGCCCCCGGGCCGTAGTTTGCCCATGCCTGCTTTAGTGTATTACAAATATATTGAAATCCTCGATAGTACTGTACATTGCAAATTTACTAACAAAAAGTTGTACCATCAGTTAATATATAAAAAGTATACTAACATCATGCTTTTACCAAATTTTGGAATTAAACTTTAAATATATAAAATAATTGTATTATAGTACACTTTCCAAAAATATATTATTGGAAAATATACTTTAAGTGAAATGTTGGTCTAATTTCCAAAGTATACTTACGGGCACTGGTGGCTCAGTGGTAGGTGTTTCGCCTGCCATGCGGAAGGCCCGGGTTCGATTCCCAGCCGAGCCCGGATAAAATGGGTTGCGTCAGGAAGGGCATCCGGCGTAAAAAAAAAATGTGCCAAGTTGTAGTGCGGACTGGGTATTCCGCTGTGGTGAGCCCTTGTTGGGAGCTGTGAGGGTTGCCCACTAGAGGGCAGTGTTTTTAGTTTGTAGTTTTTGTTCCTAGACTCAGTTTCCCAGAAGCCTCCTCGGTCAGGTGACGTGGATGCTCACCTGAACTGAGGAGGGTCGTTAGCACTTATAAATACCTGTTTGTTCTGGGAAACTGGGTCGAGCATTAATTTCTGTTATGTGGGTTTTGTTTTGTTCTGTTTTAGTTTAACAGTATGGTTGGCCTTTTGGTTTCAGGAGCACTTTAAGTTAAGTTTGTTTATATTAAGATGTCCTTGTCTCTGTGTCTCCTAGCAGGATTAGCCTCTAGGAGAATTAGCCTTTTGTGTTTACCCTTTTGTGTAAGTAACCCCCATTGCATGTTTAGCTAGTAGTCTGTTTAAATACTAATGAGGGTGATACTAACATGTTTAGATCTTAGTCTGTCTAGGCTTTGAGTCTGTCTAGTCTCCTTGTCTGCTTAGCTCTTAGTCTGTTTAGGTACTAACATCTTTAGCCACTAACCTTTAGAGTTCTTAGTCTGTTTCATACCTAGTCTGCTGTGTACCTTGTCTGTTCATTCCCTTGGGTCTCAGGCTACTGGCCTGTGTAGCCATTAGTCTGATTAGCTATGAGCTAGCTTAGCAGCTAATGTGCAGCTCAGCCAGTAGACCTAGCCAAGCCTGTCTTGTGTTTGTTTATCCCTTGCATGCATAGTCCCTAATGTTTAGTCCGTTAGGCTGTTTCGTGTGTCTTGTCCCGTCCAGTTTGTATCCCATGTCTGTATTGTGTATCAATGTATGTAATCCCTAGTCTTATGTCTAAGTGTTTGAGTTCTGTTACATTATGCTCCCAAGTTTAAGCCAACTTCCTTATTTCATGTTTTGTTCATGTTTTCATTTTAGTATTAAAGATTCTTTGCGTTTCACTGCATCCCCTCTGCATCTATGCCTCAACACCAAGCCCACAGTCCAACATCTTAGCAGAACGTGACAGGAGCATCTAAAAGACCAACAACAACTTACTTAAACTTGTTTTTCAATGTATTTTTGGTGTATTTAAAAAAATATGCTCAAAATAATAATTGTACAAATGTACAGAAAGTATACATTAGAATACAATTTTTAATATACGGTAGTCTCGGTATATTATCAGTTAAATTTAAATGTACTTATTAACATCAACTATTATAGCTGAACTGCCTGCCGCCTAAAACAATGTATAAATGCAGATCATTTCCTGCTATCTGTTTCACCCAGATGAGGATGGGTTCCCTGTTGAGTCTGGTTCGTCTCAAGGTTTCTTCCTATTGCCATCTCAGGGAGTTTTTCCTTGCCACTGTCGCCCTCGGCTTGCTCACCAGGGACTATCTGACCATTTTGAATCATACACATTCACATTCCATACAAACTTAAATAATTCTTTTGATTGTGTAAAGCTGCTATGAGACAATGGCAATTGTTAAAAGCGCTATACAAATAAAATTGAATTGAATTGATTGGCTCCCCACTCCTCCACTTCTAGTTTGAAATAACGGCTGGAAGCTGCATCATCGCGTGCATTATTTCGTATCGTTATTATTTTATTTTCATCAGAACAGGGTAAATTTAACGATTTTTGTTAGGTAATTTGTAATTAAGTACATACTTTAAGCTGTAGAATATATTGTCTAATGTGTTGTTGATAAATCTTATGTACTTTGATTGTTGTATAATGCTCTGTAGCTCTCTGCCTGTTTTCAGTCTCTGGGTAACAGCTAGAATCAACACACCAGATTTAAACTTATTAGTATTAGAACATACAGGTACAGTATGTCTGTATGTGCTCAGACAACAGTTTAAATTTTAGTTTGTGAACACGTTTTGAACACGTACCGATCCGATACCATTTTCCTAAACATAACCTTACCACAAGCTTACCACAAAGTGTACTTTGAGTATTTGTAATTGTCCAGAAGTATAACAGCACGCTACTGCTTCAAGAAGAATATACTCATAATATATTAATCATGTATTTGCAATACAGTAAAAATTGCTGTAATGTACTTATAATACAATTAAATATATACTTAAATTGTATACTTACAGTAATTACATTACTTAATTAATTACTGTCAGGTATGTATGTTAGTACACATACCGCCATATAATTTAAGTGTACTAAGTATACTTAAAGTTGTTCCACTTTAGCACACAAAGGTATACTTAATACACTTAACATTGTGCTTTTGTATAATTTAATTACAACTTAAATACACTTAGTACAAAATTAGTTGTTCCAAAATAGCAAACTTCAAGTATACTAAACATTACTCTGCTGCAAGCATACTTAAATATGCTTGGATTTAATATACTTAGCATACTTTTTTTCACTTGAGCTCCCTGTACCTGACATGTTGATTAGCATTGCATTAGTGATGCTGCATGATGAATCGTTGGGACGTATATTTTATATGCTTGTAAATATTAATATTGGTATCTGGTGCACTGCAGAGTCTATTTTTGTGCAATACAAGTGAGCTACTTGTAGTAGGAATGAACTGGAAGTAGAGCTGCGGTCTGTTCACATCTGCAGAAATTCATAACTCAGATGTTCGTAAGTCGGGGACTACCACGTTGGTGTGGTCCTTTTACAAATTTTTCGTCTAATGTTACAGGTGATCTACTCAAAAATTATGATTAATTAACTCACTTCCTAACTGTGATGATTACAAAACGATTTGTGTTAAATATCATACTTCACTGTAGGCCTTTTTATGTTTACATTTTTTTTTGTTATCTTTAGGTTTAAAAACTAAAGTGTTTTTTTTTGTTTGCTTTACATTTTTTTATGTAATTTTTCACTGTAATTCTAATATGTGCATGTAACTGACAATTAAATATGCATACAATCTGAATTCCAGAAAAAGTTGTTTTTTAATTTTGAATAAAATTAAAACGACTGTACAAGACTTTCAAATCACATGAGCCAATATTTTATTCACAATTTTGTTTTTCAGATATGATCTTTCCTGAGATCTTCCTTGGCCACAGATCCCCAGTTCTAATGGTGGATGTAGCTATAAAGCCACGGCAGCCAACCTCCACCGGGTACACTATTGCTTTCCAGCCCCGTTGTTCTGCCTCGAGCTTCAGCTCAGCATATTGCAACCTCTTTCTCTCATTTGCCTCGTCTATTGCATCCTCCCATGTGGCACTGTCAGCTCTATAAAATATATAGTGCGTACAGATTTGGACCATAGTACCAGGTCTGGTTCTTAACATGAAGAAGTTAAGAAATGTTTAAACTGAGAAATTTTTTATTTTTAAATTTTATGCAGAAAATTTGCTCAATTTAAATTTGATGCATGCTACAGGTCTCAAAAAAGTTGGGATGGGCAAATGTATACCATCTCCTCTTCTTTTCAAAATAGTTTAAAAGATGTCTGGACATTGAGGTTATTAGTTTCTGGAGTTTTTGTGTTGGAATTTGGTCCCATTTTTTCCTGATATTTATTTCCAGCTGCTGAAGTGTTTGTGGTCGTCTTTGACAATTTTCAAATATTCTCTATACAGTAGGTGAAAGATCTGGATTGCAGACAGGCCAATTCAGCACCAGACTCTTGTACTACGAAGCCATGCTGTTGTAATAGCTGCAGTGTGTGGTTTTGCTGAAATACACACAGCCTTTCCTGGAATAGATGCCATCTAAAACCTTTATATACTTTTCAGCATTCATACAGTAGAGCCTTCCAAAACATGCAAGTTGCCCATGCCATATGCATTTACAGTATACACCCCCATACCTTCAGAGATGCTGGATTTTGAATTGACCACTGAAAACACACTGGAAGGTCTCCCTCCTCTTTAGCCCGGAGGACACAGCGTTCGTGATTTTCAATAAGAATGTCAAATTTGGACTCGTCTGACCATAGAACACTTTTCCACTTTAAAACAGTACATTTTAAATGAGCCTTGGCTCACAGGACATGACGGTGCCTCTAGACCATGTTCACATACAGTATGACTTTAGTTGCCATCCACAGATGACGGATTATGTTGAAAGACAGGGTTTTTGCAAGTATTCCTGCGCCCATTTATTAATGTCAATTATTTATTTATTAATGACAGGGTTTCTGCAAGTATTCCTGGGTCCATTTATTAATGTCAATGCCACTGAGTGATGCAGTGTTGTCTGAGGGCTCAACGACCATGGGTATACAACAAACGTCTTTGGTCTTGTTACTTCACACAGAGATTTCTCCAGTTTCTCAGAATCTTTTTATGATGTTAAGCACTGTAGATGATAAGATTTGCAAGCCTTTGTAATTTGTCATTAAGGAACGTTATTCCTCATAAATGGAAGTATTCCAGAATCTTTTGATGCACTCGTTCATGGATCGGACAGCCTCTGCCCATCTTTACATTTGAGAGACTCTGCCTCTCTAAGACATCTCTTTTGTAGTTCATCATGTTACAGACCTGATACTAGATGTTCTTCCAGCTGAATATTTTCCATATTATTAAAATTTATTGCTTTTTCAGTTCTTTGTTGCCTCCGTCCCAACTTTTTTGGCATTAAATTTGAAATGAGCTTATTTAGTGGATAAAAGTGTCAAATTTTTCTGTTTAAATATTTATGTTCTCTATGTTCTATTGTGAATACAAAGGTGGCTCGTGTAATTTGAAAGTCTTTTAGCTTTCATTCTATTAAAATTGTCCCTACTTTTCCGGAATTTGGCTTGTATTAATGAACTTAAAAACAGTCTGAAACTGTGCCAAGTTAAGGTGCCGCTTCAGTTGCAAGTCGGAAAATCACCTCAAGACAAGAGCACTGGCCCAAAGCTTACTAATCTGAAATGAGCACATGGTTTACTTGGAGAGCTAAAAACTCCTATACTTAATTAAAGATACATAAAATTATTTGAGAGATTACTCACAGCAGAATACTCTAATTTTAACATGTAGAGCTCATATGCAAAATGTATAAAGGTTGTTAGGGCTGCTAGTGTTACAGTATGTATAGAACATAAGGCCAAGAACAAATTAAAAACTCTGCTCACTCTCTCATTTTCTTACTGCATATCCGGTACAGGGGCCCGGAGCTTATCAAAGCGGATTGGGGAAATAGGCATGACACATCAGCACAGGGTGCCAATCTAATGCAGACACACTCACACGCATATTCCGCATACACACACACCTGCCTTGAACTCTGGAGGTGCAAGGTCGCAGTGCTAACCATATCACCACTGTGCTGCCACAGAAACACTAACAGAGAAAAGAGAAAATTTCATGCATAACCGTTAACATTTCACAATGTGGATATCTACAAGTAAATTATGACTATCCACAATTCCTGTTAGAGATATCTATAATTTAATTCTGTCTAGTCACAATTCCAATTCAAGATATCTTCAACTCACCTCAGTTAAAGATATCTATAATGTCCTTTTTAGATATCTTGAACTCTATTTTGACTAGTCAAAACTGGATTATAGATATCTTGAACTGGTATTGTCACTAGTCCGAATTAAATTGTAGATATCTCTAACAGGAATTGTGGATATCCACATTCCACATTGTGGATATCTACAACTGAGTTAAAGATATCTATAAAGTGAAACTCCATAGAGATGAATGGGAAAAGTGACGCCATTTGTCATAGGAAGAATGACGTTGTGGATATCTGGAATAACAATTACAGATATCTATAACTGAGTTTCAGAGGTGTCAAGTAACGAAGTACAAATACTTCGTTACCTTACTTAAGTAGAAATTTTGGGTATGTATACTTTACCGGAGTAATTATTTTTCAGCCGACTTTTTACTTCTACTCCTTACATTTTTAAGCA
Organism: Channallabes apus; assembly: GCA_030522415.1. Taxonomy (NCBI): domain Eukaryota; kingdom Metazoa; phylum Chordata; class Actinopteri; order Siluriformes; family Clariidae; genus Channallabes; species Channallabes apus. The sequence continues at coordinate 24,532,343 of CM060121.1, forward strand.
ATTATCTGTACTTTCTACTCCTTACATTTTAAAAATAGCCTTGTTACTCTATTTTTATGATCAGAACGCGCCCCCCCCCCCCGTTTGCATAAGAACACGCACAACGCCCGCCCCATCAGCCCATCCCCCCCCCCCCCCCCGTTCGCATGATAAGAACACGCACAACAATCCCCCCCCCCCCCGCCATGCTCAGAAAGCGAGACCTTAATGCTTTTTCCCCCCCTTATGTTACTTTTACTTTTATACTTTAAGTAGTTTTGAAACCAGTACTTTTAAGCTTTTACTTAAGTAAAAAGCTTGAGCTGATACTTCAACTTCTAAAGAAGTATTTTTGAACCCTAGTATCTATACTTCTACTCAAGTAATGAATGTGAATACTTTTGACACCACTGCTGAGTTTTGGATATCTTAAATGTTCATTTTGCCTAGGAAGAACTGAATTACGGATATCTCTAACTGTCATTTTGACTAGTCAGAATGCAATTACGACTAGTCAAAAATACGTTGTTGATATCTGTAAGGTTCATTCCGGATAGTCAACTTTTGTCATTAAATGTTAAAACGGCTTGCCATAGCCTTCGACCTGTGGTTAGAAGCATAGTTCCTTGTTAGTTTTCTGTGTCGACGTCGTTGATTTCGCCGCGGCTGGGTGTGTTCTATTCACAGTTACCGACCTTACGCCCTATTAGTTTCTAAAGATTTTCCCAACCACTTTGAGCGATTTGGAAAACTTAATGTTTTGGTGCTCAGATATTAGGTTATTAATTTTTCGGTTATTTTGATTACAAATTCACTTTGAAACGATATAACAGCGGTACCATTGCAATTATTCTACCTTCGAAGTGCCCTACGGAAGCATTATTTATGCCGGTTGGAACACAGCCTTGGTTTCATTTGTGCGAAGAGAAGGTGAGTTTTTAAGTGAGTATCTTTAAACATACCCAAAGAGAAATGTCTGATAACAATATTTGTAGTAGTATGTTAGAGGTTTTCACTTATAATGAATGTTATCTGTACTGTTCACGTATTCAACATATACAGTGCACAAAGTGTTAAGCACTAAGAAATTGTAAAATTTATACACTACCATAGCGTAAGCCTATTTAAAATATTACTCAATATATATTCAATGAATGTACCCAAATAAATCAACAAACTGGGGTTTGGGTACTGGCTGGGAATCGAACCCGGGCCATCCGCACGGCAGAGGAAACAGCTACCACTGAGCCACCCCGGTGCCCTTCTGAGAAGTAGAATATGGATTATTCATAGGTTTATTTAATAATAATAATAATAATAATAATAATAATAATAAAAAATATACTTGTTTGCAAAAGTATTTAAAGTACATGTGCAGGGGGAAGCCATGTAGGGAAATAAACAAAATATTTATTAACACAAGGTCATTCGAGATTCATTTAAGCAAAAAAAAATACAGTATCCAAACTGTAAAAAAAAAAAAAAAAACTAACCAAATTAACAGTTGTCTAACCTGCTCCTGCAGGATGCACTCTGCCTTGATGTGTGTTCGAAGGATCATCATTATCATCATCATCATCCTCATCAGAAGTGTAATCTTCCTCATCCACAGCAGCACCAGAAATACGCCCCTCTTCCTCATCACAAAGCGGGACATTTTCCTTGACTGCAATGTTGTGGAGAATTGCAGTAACTACAATTACATAGCAGCTTTTGGAGGGGTTCAGTTTCAGGCCACCACTGGACTTGCTTGTTTGGTCACACTTGCAAAGTCACTCCACTTGTTTCTGACTTCCTCTGGGCTTCTCTCATACCCATTCCCAGAAGCATAATTTTTTTGTGCGATTTCATTCCAATTTTTTTTGTCCAAATTTGTAACTCTGTTTTTTAATTTGGAGAAAAACAAGATTTGATTGTTTCCCACCTCCTCCAAAAGAACCGCAAGCTCTTTTTTAGTAAATTGTGGTTTTCGTGTAATTTTTTCACATCAACTCTCATTAAACCATGGCTGTATGTAAAGGGACTTATATAGGAAATTATATTGAGCAAAATAGGTAACAGGTGTTCACAACACAATCCCAGAATTTTCAAAACCCATAATTTCTTTTTATTTTAATTGTACTGGTCTATCAAAAAATGAGTTCAAATGAAATATTGAAAAATGAAAAATGCTGCGTTTGTGCCATTATTACACCACTTCAACGTTACGTCACTGCGAAAGCGCATTGAATGCGAGCCGAAGAGAGAGAGAAAAAAAATAAACACACTGTACAGTAGGGGGCGATATGTGCCTATGGCACTACTCCGCCATTGTATCGAAGAAGAAGAAGAAGAAGAACGACAGATTAAACCAACATAGTTCTAACCATGGAAGTGCGACACAGGTACTATGGCTTTGGGAAACACTTGTGACTAGTTAGTTAGTTTCTTCAACGTTGCATCGTACAAAGGTGGTTAAGCAAAGAGATACATAGTTGTACGGGAAACGCACCCCTGAACGTGAATATTCAACCTGCTCAAGCAAATTGATATTTGGCTATAATATAGTTAAATGTCCCATCGCTGTTATGCTCTATGTACAGTATAACAGGTGTGCTAAAAATTGTTATTTACATCAACTGTCGGTCACCAGCATGGGTAAGAATAGGTCAGTACAGTTTATTTTCCTCACTTTTTGGCTACATAGTACTAGTAAGAATTTTAAACTTCTTTCACCCCTGTTAACACTGTTAGAAAATATGTGGGTATTTAACCATATAGGCCATACTTTACTATAAAGTACAGTATTAGTACTTAATGCTTTCATATTTAAAAAAGAAAATCAGGAATCAGTTGGATTTTACTGCTCTATTGATTTACTAAAGAAGACACAATAATTATTTCCAGTTGTTATTGCATTGAATGCTTTGGAACCTCATTTACGATTGAAGAACTTTATAAAGTTTTTTCCCCCCACTGGACTCTTTTTTTTTTTTTTAGTTTTCTCTCCTTCTTTGCTGTTCCAAAACAAAATCTGTTGTTAGACATAAATGATGTCATTCTAATTCTTTTAAATCAGTTGTTACCATAGAGATAATGACCTATTATTAAGAGTGCATTAATACAAATCTTGCAACCAGCATTCCTGTCAGAGCTGTCCAAAATTACGAATTTAGTAGTGCTTTAGTAGAATGTTTGATTAACACATGCACTAATCCTTAACACATCAGGAAAAATGAAGCCAAAACATAAAAGGCCTCTGAGGCACATACTGTAAAAGTACAGCTATGGTTAAGTCCAATGCATAGATACAAAGTAACAACTCCAGTTAATGTTCACATCAAACATCAAAGGGTTAAGTGTCAAGTTGGATGAATAAACATCAAAGGGTTAAGTGCCAAACCTGATTTCACACACAACAGCTTCTAGAGATTAAATAAAACATGTACAGTATTGGGCAGCAATTCTGTGTGCAGAAATACCCTGTCGATTAGAGAAGTCGTTGGGGAATGGTCAAACAGATTCCATGTGACAAGAAAGCTACAGTAGCTGAAATAATCACATTTTACTTCTATGAAGAGCACAAATGCATCTCAGAAGGTGCATCAGTCCAAGCCTTGAGGAGAATGAGCTAAAGTACCACATGAGGTTCCACTCATGCCAAGAAAAGGAATCTGTGTCAGCATTATGAACAGAACATGATAATGACTATTCCATCAGTTTTTAAAATGTAAGCTACTGTAGAGTTGTGGTACACTGTGTGTTTCATACAACTTGGGAAAAGTTTTAGAATATGCAAAATTCACCATGTTTAATTATTATACAGTAAACCCTCTGTTGGTGTTTAGATCTTGAATTGCTTCACTTCAAAGAATATTTACAAACAACCACCTTGATTAATATTAATGAAGGCCATTTACATTAAGGTCATAGTATTCATTATCATGATGCGTTAACAAGATGTTACTTACAAAGTATTTGTGAAATAGGTATATTTTTTGACCCTTTAAAATGTTAGTGTAAGTGTAAATAAAATACATGTACAGTGTACAATGTACAGATACATTGAATGCTTGTGGAATTTTATAAGTACAAAATAAATAGGATGCAGATACATGAAAGCAATTTTTTGTTTGGAAATGTACATGACTTGCGGCATTTGCATGTATCCAGAAGTATTGCTGAATATAAATTCTTGCGAAGTGAAGACTTGAAGATCTGCTTCTTCTGAGACATGATACGACTGACTGAATCTTTTCAAAATTATGCTCACATTATGCTGTGGATGATGTACTGTAGCACAGTCAGAAGAAAGACCTACTGTATCCATTTATTCTGCTTGTGTTGCTATGATTGATGTGAGAGTGCAGGTATACCATCCCACTTTCCCGAGAGAATAGGATCAATCGCTCTCTAGCATCCTCTGGGAGTCGAGCTCACAATCTCCTGAATATAGAATCAATCTCAAAATTAACAGTAGTTTTTATACATTGAGTTGCGTCAGGAAGGGCATCCGGCGTAAAACCTATGCCAAAGTTGTTGTGCAGACTGGATATTCCACTGTGGCGACCCCTTGCCGGGAGCAGCCGAAAAACCAACAACAACATTTATACATTAGTTCTCTATTACATAACCTGTGAACTCAGTTTTGATTTAAAAGCATTTGCAAATGAACACGTTTGATTTCCCCACTTTGGGGGAATCCATCATGTTATACCAACTGCTTTGCTTAAAAACATTTTTAATCCTTGTTTTAAAGTAAGTTTTAAACTAACAATTCTTAATATTAACAAAACCAAAAACAGGACAATGTCAGTAATCCAAACAGGCAAAATCAGACACACTGCACCAAACTTTAAGACAGAAGAGACACAAGACAAAGAACAAAGTAAAACACTGGCTATACATAGACAGACCAATCAAGCTTAATAAGTGGCAGGTGAATATAATCAGGACCATATGCCTGGGGTGAATTGCATGCTGGGAAACTGAGTCTGGAACAAAATGCCAACACACCGTAAAAGTCTTACAAAAACCAAAAGTCAATAACATCAACCAGGTACAGTTAGAAAAAGAACCAGGACATTTTCTTAGTTGATGCGTAACCACTTCAAGACTGACTAAATTCCAGTGTTATTGAGTGACCAAGAACCATAAAGATCATCACTCACTCACTCTCACTTTGTCTGTACCACTCCATCCTGTACAGATGATTGACGGGGGTCCAGAGCCTATCCTAGGAAACTGAGGGCATGAGACAGGGCACACACATATACACACTCACATGCTCATTTGCATACTATGGGAAATGCGGGATTTCCAATCAGTCCAAGCTGCATGTCTTTGGACTGTGGGAGGAAACTGGAGCACCTGGAGGAAACCCATACAGGATGGGGAGAACATGCAAACTCCATGTACACAGACCCAAGGAGGTGCAAGGTGACACACTGCAAGTTTTACCATGAAGAAAGATCAGCTGTTAAATTCTTTTATCTTCATTTGTCATATAGAGCAGCTTAATTCACAGACATGGAAGTTGAAGTTAAATTGTCATTTGCAGGATAAAGTGTCAGAAAGCATGCTTCTGTACAGTATGTGTGTATTAGTGAGAAATGTACTGTACGTACATTCATCATCCGCTTTGTTTACTGGCTCTAAAGTGAGTCTAGAGAATAGTAACACTTTGCAGTAGTCAAAATTTAAAAAAAAAGTAATGCAGATAAGATCGATATGTTCATATTGTGGCGTGGGCGGGGCGGTGGCTGACGAATGTCATGTCTTGCGGGGGTTCTCTATGTGTCCACCATGAGAGAGAAGGGTGTTTAGGTTAGTGGCTTCGGCCAAGTTGGGCGTGTGTATGTGTGTGTACTACTCCCCAGCCATTTGCATTGGGGAGCAAGTAAGCTCACTCGTCCTCCAAGATCCCTGCTAGCGTCGAAAAACGCTACAATATTATTCCTTTAGAAGGAGGGGTTTTAATTAACAGGAACACAGAAGACAACAGCTTGCTGCTACTATCTCAATTGTGTACCTGTGCCAGATTGTCAGATATGTCAGGATTTAAGATTATGGACAGTATGATGATGATTAATTCACATTCAAATTAAAATGTTATGTCACATACACAACCATACACGCTATGCCATGCAGTGAATTAGTACAGAATAAAACCAGGCAGCATGTGCTGTTATAGAAAAATAATCCAAACCAGTGTGATGTGAAGCTAGCTAAAGGTACTGTCTCCAACCCAAACCCACTTTTTGATTTGATTTGGCACTTTTGATTTGATTCTCCTTTTGAAATCTCTGATACAACAACAATTTGGCAACATTATTGCCAAATAAATTTTATTAAATTAAAAATTATTGTTTTTTTTTTTACAGTTTATAATTGTCTAATTAACATTTTTATGTTGTTATAAAAACAGTTTATTCCCGCCAAATTCCAGGGTTTACATTGTAACAAATACGGATCATAACCATGTTTTTTACAGCTCAGAACTGTCTAATTTAAAGATTTATGTTGTAATAATAACGTTTTTTTTTCATCTGAGTACCCACACACTCTCACCCATCATCTATACAACTTTATCCTATATATTGGTGGGGGTGGGGGTTATTAGCACCTGGAGGAAACCCACCAAGCATGGGGAGAACATACAAACTCCATGCACACAGAGATGGGAATCGAGCCTGGCCGGGAATCGAAACCGGACCCTGGTGGTGGAAGACGACAGTGCTAACCACTAAACTAACATGCTTGCTACACAATTGCTGTCGTTGTTGTTGGACTATTTGTTTTATTATGAATAACCACAGTGAATTCATTCTGTAACGGTTAACCCCTAGAGGGCGCCTAACGCCCGTGTATGTTTTGTGTTGTAGTTTGGTTTCGGTTGAGTTTTCACTTCAGTTCCCAGTTTGCACCTCGGTCAGGTGACGTAGAAGCTCACCTGAACCGAGGGAAGTTAATTTGATGATTGTTTGTGTTTAGTATATATAGCCTGACTGAATCTCAGTCAGGCGTCTAGCATTTGTCTTAAATTGTTTAGTTTGTGTTGGAGTGACCAGGTTTTGTTTATGTTTTGTAATATCAAAATAAAGGAACGTTTGTTAACCGTCAGCTCGCCTCCTCCGCATTCATGCCACGAAAGCGCACCCGACACAGACAGGTTAGAGAGGAGAAACATGACACATTCAGCAATTCTGTGAAAGCATTATTTTATCACACTAGCCGGGAGCTAAAAGAGATAGAAGTTACATTGCTAAGCATTCGGATTTTACTGTTAAGAAACTATTAAGAGTACTTTTATACTAATTGATGAATACAAACCTAAATCAAATCATCAAAACCCGTCAAAAGTTATTCAAGACTCGGGCATCAGCATGGCCCCATGTATTTTTTTAATAAAGACAGCAAAACAATATTTAAATTCTCAAAATCAAATATACAAATGTCAGGGTGGACATTTTTTGGGCAGACAATCTAAGTATAGGGGTGGCGGCGGGCAAAGTGGCGCGTGCTAGCGGCACGTCCAGGCATTCCACAGTCATCAAAGGGTGGAATACCATTCACAAATTTGAAGTCCTTGGTTAATGTAAATTAGATGGCTATAAACCGTAGAAAAAACTATTAATATCCGTAAAATATACAGTATAATGAGTGCAATCCCGTACAAACAATAGTGTTGCTACCGTATTTTTTACGTAAAATTTCTGGCAACCGCAGCTGCCAGTTTTTTACCGTAAAATTTACGGTTTATTTATAAACGTTGTCGTTGAGCGCGGTGCACGCTCCAACACTGCCGTTGAGCTCTGCACAAGCTCCAACGTTGTCGTCGAGCGCAGTGCACGCTCCAACATTACCGTTGAGCTCTGCACAAGCTCCAACGTTGTCGTCGAGCGCAGTGCACGCTCCAATGTCGTCGAGCGCAGTGCATGCTCCAACGTCGCCGAGCGCAGTGCACGCTCCAACGTTGTCGTCGAGCGCAGTGCACGCTCCAACGTCGTCGAGCGTAGTGCAAGCTCCAACGTTGTCGACGAGCGCAGTGCACGCTCCAAAACCGCTGTTGAGCTCTGCACAAGCTCCAACGTCGTCATCGAGCGCAGTGCACGCTCCAACGCCGCTGTTGAGCTCTGCACAAGCTCCAACGTTGTCGTCGAGCGCAGTGCACGCTCCAACACTGCTGTTGAGCTCTGCACAAGCTCCAACGTTGTCGTCGAGCGCAGTGCACGCTCCAACGTTGTCGCCGAGCGCAGTGCACGCTCCAACACTGCTGTTGAGCTCTGCACAAGCTCCAACGTTGTCGTCGAGCGCAGTGCACGCTCCAACACTGCTGTTGAGCTCTGCACAAGCTCCAACGTTGTCGTCGAGCGCAGTGCATGCTCCAACACTGCTGTTGAGCTCTGCACAAGCTCCAACGTTGTCGTCGAGCGCGGTGCACGCTGCAACACTGCTGTTGAGCTCTGCACAAGCTCCAACGTTGTCGTCGAGCGCAGTGCACGCTCCAACATTACCGTTGAGCTCTGCACAAGCTCCAACGTTGTCGTCGAGCGCGGTGCACGCTCCAACATTACCGTTGAGCTCTGCACAAGCTCCAACGTTGTAGTCGAGCGCAGTGCACGCTCCAACGTCGTCGAGCGCAGTGCATGCTCCAACGTCGCCGAGCGCAGTGCACGCTCCAACGTTGTCGTCGAGCGCAGTGCACGCTCCAACGTCGTCGAGCGTAGTGCAAGCTCCAACGTTGTCGACGAGCGCAGTGCACGCTCCAAAACCGCTGTTGAGCTCTGCACAAGCTCCAACGTCGTCATCGAGCGCAGTGCACGCTCCAACGCGGCTGTTGAGCTCTGCACAAGCTCCAACGTTGTCGTCGAGCGCAGTGCACGCTCCAACGTTGTCGCCGAGCGCAGTGCACGCTCCAACACTGCTGTTGAGCTCTGCACAAGCTCCAACGTTGTCGTCGAGCGCGGTGCACGCTCCAACACCGCTGTTGAGCTCTGCACAAGCTCCAACGCCGTCGTCGAGCGCCGTGCACGCTCCAACGCCGTCGTCGAGCGCCGTGCACGCTCCAACGCCGCAGTCGAGCGCCGTGCACGCTCCAACACTGCTGTTGAGCTATGCACAAGCTCCAACGCAGTCGTCGAGCTCTGCACAAGCTCCTACGTAGTCGTCGAGCTCTGCACAAGCTCCTACGCAGTCGCCGAGCTCTGCACAAGCTCCAACGTTGTCGTCGAGCGCAGTGCACGCTCCAACACTGCCGTTGAGCTCTGCACAAGCTCCAACGTTGTCGTCGAGCGCGGTGCACGCTCCAACACCGCTGTTGAGCTCTGCACAAGCTCCAACGACCGCCGTCGAGCGCCGAGTACGCTCCAACGCTTCAGTCGAGCGCCGTGCACGCTCCAACGCTGCAGTCGAGCGCCGTGCACGCTCCAACGCTGCAGTCGAGCGCCGTGCACGCTCCAACACTGCTGTTGAGCTCTGCACAAGCTCCAACGTTGTCGTCGAGCGCAGTGCACGCTCCAACACTACTGTTGAGCGCTGCACAAGCTCCAACGTTGTCGTCGAGCGCAGTGCACGCTCCAACACTGCTGTTGAGCTCTGCACAAGCTCCAACGTTGTCGTCGAGCGCAGTGCACGCTCCAACACCGCTGTTGAGCTCTGCACAAGCTCCAACGTTGTCGTCGAGCGCCGTGCACGCTCCAACGCCGCAGTCGAGCGCAGCGCATGCTCCAACGTTGACGTCGAGCGCCATGCACGCTCCAACACTGCTGTTGAGCTATGCACAAGCTCCAACGCAGTCGTCGAACACAGTGACAGTTCCAACGCAGTCCTCGAGCTCTGCACAAGCTCCTACGCAGTCGTCGAGCTCTGCACAAGCTCCTACGCAGTCGCCGAGCTCTGCACAAGCTCCAACCTCGTCGTCGAACGCCGAGTACGCTCCAACGCCGCCGTCGAGCGCCGAGTACGCTCCAACGCCGCCGTCGAGCGCCGAGTACGCTCCAACGCCGCCGTCGAGCGCCGAGTACGCTCCAACGCCGCCGTCGAGCGCCGAGTACGCTCCAACGCCGCCGTCGAGCGCCGAGTACGCTCCAACGCCGCCGTCGAGCTCAGCACAAGCACCAACGCCGCTGTCGAGCTCAGCACAAGCACCAACGTCGTCCGCGAGCTCAGTGCATACTCTAACGCCGTCGTCGAGCGCAGTGCACGCTTCGATGCCGTCGTCGAGCGCAGTGCATGCTCCAACGCCGTCGTCGAGCGCAGTGACAGCTCTGCAATGGCCGAGCACATCTCCAGCCCAGCCTCTGCCAAGCACGTCTCCAGCCCTGTCACCCAGCCCCCTGGTCAGGGAAGATAAGGTAGAACATTGGGGTGGGTGTCCAGGACCTCCGGTGATGCTCCGGAGGAGCATTTTTTGGGGGGGATACTGTGACGGTTAACCCCTAGAGGGCGCCTAACGCCCATTTTTGGTTTCGTTTTGTAGTTTGTTTGTGTTTTGTGTTTAACTTCAGTTCCCAGTGTGCACCTCGGTCAGGTGACGTAGAAGCTCACCTGAACCGAGGTAAGCCAATTATTAGTTGATTTGTTTGTGTTTAAATAGCCTGACTGAACAGCAGTCAGGCGTCTAGCTTTTGTTATAGTTAATTTCCGTTTGTGTTTGGATGTTTGTTTTTCTTTATGTTAAATAAAAAAAACAAAGCATTGAACCGTCAGCTCGCTTCCTCCGCATTCATGCCACGCACACACTCCAGACGCAGACACAGTAGGAAACGTGACACCCCATCTTACAATAACACGGACTTGGACTTTCATACATACGCACTTACACACTCGCATACACCACTGACATTGTATATATTTGTTGATATTTTGTATATATTATTTTTTCGTTGCACTTCATTTGTTTGTTTGTCTTTTGTATATAATACACTTTGGTTTGGTTTTGGAAGTTGTTGTTGTCACCGTCTTTCCTTGCTCCGCGAAGGTTGCGCAATACCGGAAGTGAGTGTAATCAGCCTGTATTTAATTCAAATTCAAATTCAAATTTTATTTGTCACATACACAGTCATACACAGTATAATATGCAGTGAAATGCTTATACGACCGCCAGTGACCTTAAAAAGAAAATAAAAGCTTGTACGTAAAATAAATAATCAATAAAAAGGAAATACTAAAGAAATAATTTTAACTAGTAAAATTAACTGTACAATAAGGGCATAATAAAATATTGCAAAATATAGAAATATAGGGTAGATAGAGTATATATGTATATAGAATTAAAGTGTCAGTGGTTGTGCAAATATGCATGAAAGGTGACATGTGCAATTGTCCAGATGTATAAATATTTAGTGCAAGTGTGTATGAATGTGTCCATGATTGTCCAGTCAGTGTTATGAGCTTAAAAGATGTTATTAGTCCTGTGTGGAGGTGTGATTGAGAGACCTTATCGCCTGCGGGAAGAAGCTCCTCCTCAGCCTCTCTGTGTTGGCCTTTAAGGAGCGGAATCGCTTCCCAGACCGCAACAAAGAGAACAGTCCATTACTGGAGTGACTGAGGTCCTTCATGATCTTCCTGGCCTTAGTCCAGCACCGCTTGCTGTAGATCGAGTACAGGTCAGGGAGCTCACTGCGGATGATGCGCTCGGCTGATCGCACCACCCTCTGTAGAGCTCGTCTGTCCTGCATGGTGCTGTTCCCGAACCAGGTCGTGATGTTTCCCGTCAGGTGCAGGAGTAGAAGTTCCTGAGCACCTTGGAGGGCAGTCTAAAGTCTCTCAAGCGTCTGAGGTGGTAGAGACGCTGCCGGGCTTTTTTCACCACAGTGTTGATGTGACAGGACCATGACAGGTCCTGCGTGATGTGAACACCGAGGTATCTGAAGCTGTCCACTCTCTCCACTGGGCTCCTGTTGATGACGGGGGTCTGGTAGTTCCTCTCCTGCTTTGTACTAAAGTCCACTATCAGCTCCTTTGTCTTACTGACGTTCAGGATGAGATTGTTCCTCTGGCACCAGTTCTCCAGATTTCCAATCTCCTCTAGGTAGTCCAACTCATCATTGTTGGTGATCAGTCCGACCACGACGGTGTCGTCAGCAAACTTGATGATGGAGGTGGAGTTGGTAGTGGCCACGCAGTCGTGGGTGTACAAAGAGTACAGCAGGGGGCTCAGAACACAACCCTGGGTGGCTCCAGTGCTGAGAGTGAGGGAGGCTGCGACATGTCCGCCCATCCTTACTGCCTGTGGTCTGCCAGTTAGGAACTTGGAGATCCACTGACACAGAGATGAGCTGAGTCCCAGGTGCTCCAGCTTGGTGGTGAGTGTGGAGGGAATTATGGTATTAAAAGCAGAGCTGTAGTCGATGAAGAGCATTTTAACATAATTCCCTTTCCTAGTGTCCAGGTGAGTGAGTGATGTGTGGAGGAGATGAGAGATTGCATCGTCTGTGGAGCGGTTCTGACGGTATGCAAACTGTAGTGGGTCCAGTGTGTCGGGTAGTGAAGAAATGATGAAGTCTCTGATAATGCGTTCAAAGCACTTCATCACTACTGAGGTGAGGGCTACAGGGCAATAGTCATTGAGGGAAGCAGGATGTGGTTTCTTCGGGACAGGAACAATGATGGACTCTTTGAAGCATGTGGGGATCACCGACTGAGATAGAGAGATGTTGAATATCTCAGTGAACACAGGTGCTAGCTGGTCTGCGCAGGCTCTGAGGATACGGCCTGAGATGCCGTCTGGTCCTGCTGCTTTCCTGGTGTTCACTCTCCTGAAGGCTCTCCTTACGTCGTGCTCGGAGATGATGAGCGCGTTCCCGGTGCTGGCAGTGTCTTCCTGTCTGCAGCTGTTAGCGCCGTTAGCATTAGCGCCGTTAGCATTATCGCCGTTAGCATTAGCATCGCTAGCGTCTTTAGCTGCAGCCTCGAAGCGAGCATAGAAGGTGTTGAGCTCGTCTGCCAGAGTCGCGTCCGCGTTCGTCATACCGGATGTTGGTGCTTTATAATCCGTTATTGTTCTCAGTCCCTGCAACAGGCTCCTAGAGTCACTCTGTTGAAGCTGTGACTCTAGTTTTCTCCCGTAGCGCTGCTTCGCCTCTTTCACCGCTTTCCGCACGTTATATGGCGCAGCCTTGTACGGTTCCCTGTCCCCCGACGCAAGTCCCGTGTTGTAGGCAGCTGTACGAGATCTCAGAGCGTCGCGGATGGTTTTATCCACCCACGGCTTCTGGTTGGGAAACGTTCTGATAGTCTTTTTCTCCACCGTATCGTCTACCAGCTTCCCAATAAATCCCACAACCGCTTCCGTAAACACGCTGACGTCATCATCGGAGCTGTTTCTGAACATGTCCCAGTCTGCGTCATCGAGTGCGTCCTGTAACGCGGCCACCGATTGGTCCGTCCAGCGCGCGACCTCCCTCTGAACCGGAACTTCGTGTTTTAGCCTTTGTTTATATTTTGGCATGAGGAAGATGGCGGCGTGGTCGGATTTACCAAATGGTGGACGAGATTGTGCCTTGTAACTGTCTTTGACCGTAGTATAACAATGGTCCAGTGTCCTTTCACCCCTGGTGGGGCAGGTGATGTGCTGATAAAAGTTCGGCACTGCGCGTTTGAGGTTGGCACTATTAAAGTCCCCCGCCACAATGAGCGCAGCGTCCCGGTGTTGTGTCTGGTGCTGTGTGAGCGCCTCATGCAGCTCGCATAAGGCGGTGTCAGTGTCTGCTTGTGGTGGGATGTAAACGGCACTGATTATGACCGATGTGAACTCCCGTGGAAGATAAAAAGGATGACACATGATGGACAGTAGTTCCAGGTTTGGTGTGCAGGAGCGTGTAAGAGGAACAACGCTCGCGCTGTTGCACCAGCTGTTGTTCACCATTAAGCACACGCCGCCTCCCCTTGACTTCCCCGTGTCCCGCGTCCTGTCCATGCGGTGGACCGAGAAGAACTCGGCTGGTTGTATGGCGTGGTCTGGCACCGCTGGGTTCAGCCATGTCTCGGTGAAGCAGAGGAGATTGCAGTCCCGAATGTCTCTCTGGAACTTTATCCTGGCCCTGAGGTCATCGAGTTTGTTTTCCAGTGACTGGACGTTGGCGAGCAGGATGCTAGGCAGAGGTGTGCGGTGTGCACGGGTTCTCAGCCGGTTCCTCACAGCAGCTCGTCGCACTCGAGGCCTCCACTTCGCGTCGCGTCCATTGTTCTCCCTCAGGATCTCACTCGGCCAGATCGGATCCGGAGTTAAAAACGTCGAATTGTGAGTACATTGTATACCAATAGAAACAAGAGTGTCTCTATCATACGTAATGTACTCAATGGTGGTGATTTTGCCGATTTTTAAACACTGAAAACTAACTTAAAGAACAAAAACAAAGAAAAGGTGGTCGGACCAGTCGTGACGGCAGCCGACCTCACCGGCGCCATCTTGGATATAAGATATAAGACCCTTAGATATAAGACCCCGATTTAGTGTAATTAGCTCTAATAATAAATCTGAGCATTACATATTGGTGGCCCGTACGGGGAGTCTATTTCTTAGGGTAATTTTCCGGTGTTGTGTGAATTTGTGGAGCAAAATGGACGCTAACATGGCTAGTGTTAGGGCTAACATGCTTGCTAATGCTAGTAGGGCCGGGAGGGCCAACTCTGTTGCTGCTAGTACAAGAAAGGATGATGAATGTGCATTTGTGACAAGACGTAATCCTATTTCATTGCTTAGTTCATTGTATGTATCAGATAGGCATGATGACAACATGATGGGTCTTGTGTCTAATATGTCTGATAGTTTAAAAACAATGCGTTCAGAACTTGAGCAATGTAAAGGGGATGTAGTGGCTATGACTGAAAAGGTGGGTTTGTTGGAGAGGAATTTCAGAGACTCCATGGACAGCAGCTTAAACCGCAAACTCAGTTTTCGACAGGCAGTAGACACCAAGTTATATGAGCTGGAGCGTTACTGCCATGAGTCGCTAGGGAAACTCGAGAAAGCCGTAGCTGACTGTTTCATGCGCTGTGATATCGTCTGGGAGAAGCAGATGAAGAAGCTGCGCCTCTTTAACACGCCCACCGCCCGCAGGTCTGAAGCACACACCTCGGCGTCTCTACCACCTCCATCTCTACATTCAGCCGATCGTCCAACCGCCGCAACACCTGAGAAGGACAGCCAGGAGAAAGGGAAAAAAGGGGCACCACTGCCCACTTCTACTCTGGCCCAGGCCAGACTGTCCAATGCCCAGCCCCTCTCTGCACCCTCTCAGCTCTACCACGCCATGCCAACAAACGCAGAACCTCCTCAACCTACCTCGGAGCGGTCAGCCGCCCCACCCAGAGACCTCGCAGAGGTGGAACCTCCACAGCGGGAAGGTCTCCAGGTGGCGCTACTAGCCACTGTAGTGGATGTCGGAGCGACCCAGAACCAGGGCGTCTCCTTCGAACACCACCAGGGGGCATTACACCGTAGAGTTCCGAGGAAGAAGGGAGGAGCACGCCAGCTGGTAGTCCCACCAACAAACGTCCAGACGTTCTTACAAGACTTTCACCAAAAACCGTCGGGTGGCCACCGGGGGGGGGCTGAAAACACTACTAAGCCTCCTTGATGTCGCCTGGTGGCCCACCATCCGCAAGGACGTCTGGCGGTACGTGGGAGCATGTGAGGTCTGCCAGAACACCCGGAGCAGGGCCAAGCGAACCAGTGGCCAGCAGAGAACGGTCACGCCCGTCGCCCCTCATCCCTGCAAACCCAAGGGGAGAGCCGGGAGCTACCACCTGCCAGACCTCACCAGGGGCCGCGGGAGCAGCCTACCACCCAACAACACTCCACAGACCCAACCACCGATACAGAATCGACTAACATCAGGATCACAGCGGAGGAAGAGACACCCCCACCAACCAGTCAGCCAGCCAAAGAAGCCAGCTACCACGGTTCCCGGCAGCATGAGGCGCCAGAGCTACCGGGCGGGCTTGTTTGGCGACGGACTCCATCTGTTCCCTCTGCCCATCAAAAACTTGTCAGGTGAGCTAGTGCCCAGTGGGAGGGTCCAGCTAAAACACTTAAAAAAGAACCAATGGACTGACACTAGGTCTGGGGGCATCTCACAAAGCCGAGGAAGTGGTTCAGGGAAAGCGCTAGTGCGGTCCTCTCCTCACACGCCGGAGGCTGGGGGGGGGGGGGGGGTCTATGTAGCGCGGCCACATAAAGGGGCAGTTAAACAGCAGGGGAAAGAAGAAGGAGCTAATGCACCAACAAACTGGCCCCTATCGGTTATTTTCGTCCCCATGGCAACGGTGCTTTGGTTCCGGGGTTAAGCTCACACGCGCATGCGCAGCTGTGCTGCGAGAGAACCCCGATGACCTATCAGGTCACGTGTGCCGATATAAAGCCGGAACCGGCATGACGTTCGAGACGGAGAGATGAGTCAGCGCGCTGCAATAGTTTTGAGAGAGAGAGAGTCTGTTTGGACGTTTTTTGGATTACCTTGCTGGATTGCCATTCAGTACCCTTCTCATACCGTTTCTTCGTTCTCCCGGATTTACCATCATTTCCTGGTGAGAACGAACCGTCTCTCCTGTTTACCATCCCCATCTTACAATAACACGGACTTGGACTTTCATACATACGCACTCACACACTCGCATACACCACTGACATTGTATATATTTGTTTATATTTTGTATATATAATTTTTTCATTGCACTTCATTTGTTTGTTTGTCTTTTGTATATAATACACTTTAGTTTGGTTTTAGAAGTTGTTGTTGTCACCGTCTTTCCTTGCTCCGCGAAGGTTGCACAATACCGGAAGTGAGTGTAATCAGCCTGTATTTAGATATAAGACCCCGATTTAGTGTAATTAGCTCTAATAATAAATCTGAGTGTTACAATTATGTCTTTCAAAGTACTCATGGGAATCTACATCAGCTCAGGAAAATGCTGTGTAAGATGGCCAAAGCATCAATCTGCAACCAGTAAGCCATTCAGAAGCAAAACACATGGAAGCATCCAAGGGTTTTTATCATCTTAAGTTAGATCAATTAATCAAGGGTATCTCTTTAGCCCACAAATTAAATTATACAATCTAATAACGTATTGTATATTAATGTTACTTTAAATATATGCTGCAACCCCCCCCCCCCCCCCTTATTTTGTGAAAACACTGGTGAATCTCAGAACTAAATGCATACAAACAAAATAGGCAAAAAAATGTGGTTATGATCAAAAATAAGAAAAAAAAATGTATATTACTTCTCGCCTGATGCCCAATGTTTCCTAAGCTATAACATTGCTGACCCAATTAATATCTTCAGTCTTTGCTGTTGCAAAACAGACCCGTCCCTGATTTTGAATAATTAAATACAGAGGTTTTGTTTGACAGGAACAAGAATTCCTTGGGTGTCACACTGCAAGCTGGACAGGATAGATAACATGTCAATGTCTGTTACCTGATGCGCTGATGATATAAGTCAACAGTGTAATGACTTGCTGTGGGTCACTGCTCAGCCTTCCTGTTTGACAATTTCATATTTTCTTCATTGTGATGTCTTTTTTTCAAAAATGTTATAAAAGGTTTAGCAAAAATAACATGTTGGAACCTTTTTTTTGACAAGGGGTCCTGGAATTCTGATTCATGACATGCTTGTTTATTTGCTTGTTTAGACAGTTAGGTCCGATTGAATGATTTTTTATTTTCTAATTTGACAAGGCAAAATAAGAAATGACACAATACCTTCTCGGACTCTCTCCATGTTGGACAAATTCAGTTGAGGTATAGGATGTCAATAACTGCGATTCAAAATTTAATCAGCTTTAAAAATTTAAATTAAAAAAAAAAACTAATTTCATCACATTTATTAATGTGTCATAGTATGAAATTTTAAGGATATTGTTTCATACTACAGGAAAAAGAATTATAAATATATTAGGAATATTTCATTTGTATTGATAATAAATTCTACATATAGATTCAACAACTGCTTTATAAGTTAAAAGTAAAAGAACAATAAATAAATGAAAAATAAAATAAAATAAATAACAATGTAAAAAATGTGGGAAGACAAGGGAAGACAAGAATTTTCTATAAATAAAACAACTTGCTTCTCACAATTTTGTACTTATGCTAGTTTGGTGGAAATGGTGGAACATTAGATTACAGTCATCATGACAATAATACAGTAAGTAAGAAATAAAACAGTGTGCTGTTATAGAAAAATAATCCAACCTATAGACATGTGATGTTACCCAAGGTGTCATTACAACCCAAGCCCAAGTCCACTTTTATTTCTCTAATACAACCGCAATTTGGCATAAAATGCTACAAGTGGTTATGGATTTAAAAAGTAGAGAACATAAATCACAACATGCAATCATTGTTTCACAAGCTGTAAAACTGCTGACCCAGTTAAAGCCTTTACTCTTACAAATCAGACCTATACAGTATCTGATTTTGAATAATTAAATACAGAGTCCTTGTTTGACAGGAACAGGAATTCCTTCAGGGTCACGTTGCAAGCTGGACAGGGTAGGTAACATGTCGATGTCTATTACCAGATGCACTGATGATGTAAGTCACCAATGTATTGACTTGCTCTGGGTCACTGCTCAGCTCGCCACAACTGTTTACTTTGATAAATATCTTTCTGCTTCTCTAACCACGTTGACACCATACCTGCAGCCACCTGGCAGGTTCAGGATGCCATCTGTTTAAATAGTGCTTACTGTATATAGAAACCTAGCCATATGAATCAGGAACCACCCCCTGCCTGTATTCTAACATTTGAAGATTTGCATTATTCAAAAATTAAAATAAAATGAAATAACAACTTCATCAATGCAACCATTTACTTAATAACAAGACAAAATCTGTATGATGTAAATCCCATGAATACAGGTATGATGATATTTAAAGTTATTTTATTCAATCAGAACATCTATGCCTTGCTCAAAAAGAATATCTTTTAAAGAATGAGACTTGAGGACACAAGAATTTCATATATTTTTCCCCAAGCTTCCAAAACAGACAGTATGAGCACAATGATGTACAGTAAGCTTGCAGGTTTTTGTGATTAAATAGATAGTGTTTGAAGTAATTCATGTTTCACTCTGTCTTGACCAGACCAGTTGCAGCTGAAGAAAACCTATTTACAGTATAATGCTGCCACCACCATGCTTTTAGACTATCATCTTGTTTTTGCATCAACCATACCATTTAGAATTATACTAATAATTTAACTTTGGTCTTACTGTATAAGACAATGATACATTTTTACATACAGTACATACAGGTTCAAACCACACAACTACCAAGTTGCCACTGTTGGGCCCATGAGCAAGGCCCTTAACCCTCAACTGCTCAGATGTAATGCAATAAAAATTTAAGTTTCTCTGAATAAGGGCGTCTGCCAAAATGCCTAGATGTAGACGTTTGTACCCCTTTCCTGACTGAAACCATTCAACAATGCTATGTATTGTAAGCTTCAGCAATCAGATGAAATCAACCAATATCAAGAAAAGCCTACAAAAACAGCTAATATGTACGTATATAGGGGGACATCAGAATAATTTCATTGTAAAATATAATTAAACATACTTATTATAATATAATATAACTATATATTATATAATGATAAAATATAATATAAGATAATATACTTACTATGGTTACTGTAGGCATTTTTTCTGCACCTAAAACATTTCTTTTTTCACACGAATGTTGTTTGTTTTGTAAGGGACTGCCACTAGAGGGCACTGTGGTTGAGTTTGTTTTGTTTGTAGTTTTGGTTAGAAGACCCAGTTTCCCAGAAGGCACCTCGGTCAGGTGATGTCAAAGTTTCACCTGTACCGAGGTGGCTCGTTAAGCAAAGATTACTGTAGGTATAAAAAGCTGTTAGTTCTGGGGAACTGGGTCGAGCATTGACATTGTCAGGTGGGCTTTAGTGTTGTTTTATTTAATTCTGTTCTGTTTTGACTTGGTTATTTATTCATTAATACCTGGCTCTGTAAGTTTGTCTTTTGTGTTTATTTTCAATATGTCTCTTGGTTTTTCCCTGTGTGTTTGTAGTTTAAGTTTAAATGTTTAATGTGTGTGGAGTTGATGTGGTGTGTTGTCCTGTTGTGGTCCATGGATATTAGAACAGGTAAGTAGATAGGCTCAGTGTTTCCTCGCCTCCATGTGTCTCCTAACCCTGGTGTCTCCTCCCCTCTGAGCGTCTCCTAGCCTAGCCTTTGAGGGTCCCCTAGCCTAGCATTGGAGGGTCTGCTAGCCCTTGAGGGTCCCCTAGCCTAGCCCTTGAGGGTCCCCTAGCCTAGCCCTTGAGGGTCCCCTAGCCTAGCCCTTGAGGGTCCCCTAGCCTAGCCCTTGAGGGTCCCCTAGCCTAGCCCGTGAAGGTCCCCTAGCCTAGCCTCTGAGTGTCCCCTAGCCTAGCCTCTGAGTGTCCCCTAGCCTAGCCTCTGAGTGTCCCCTAGCCTAGCCTCTGAGTGTCCCCTAGCCTAGCCTCTGAGTGTCCCCTAGCCTAGCCTCTGAGTGTCCCCTAGCCTAGCCTCTGAGTGTCCCCTAGCCTAGCCTCTGAGTGTCCCCTAGCCTAGCCTCTGAGTGTCCCCTAGCCTAGCCTCTGAGTGTCCCCTAGCCTAGCCTCTGAGTGTCCCCTAGCCTAGCCTCTGAGTGTCCCCTAGCCTAGCCTCTGAGTGTCCCCTAGCCTAGCCTCTGAGTGTCCCCTAGCCTAGCCTCTGAGTGTCCCCTAGCCTAGCCTCTGAGTGTCCCCTAGCCTAGCCTCTGAGTGTCCCCTAGCCTAGCCTGCGAAGGTCTCTAAGCCTAGCCTGCGCGTGTCCCCTGGCCTAGCCTTTGCGTGTCCCTTAGTCTAATCTCTGGGTCCCCTCTAGACTAGCCTTGGAGCCTCAGTCCCTAGACCTAGTGCTTCCGTGTCCCACATCCTTATTGTTTGTTGTTCAAAGATTAGGTAATTGTAGCTGTGTTCATGTCAGGCTACGGGCATGCTTAGCTAGGTGTAGGTGTAGCTGACTGCCAGGGTTAGCTCACTAGCCCTGTTCAGCTAGTAGCCCTGCCTAGCTACAGTAACTGCCATGTCCTTAGCCTATGTCTAGTCTCTTGTCTTTAGTCCAGTCTCTCGTCTCTACTCTTGTCCTGTGTCGCCCGTCCTATTGAGTTCTCGAGTCCCGTGTCTTATGTGTAGCCCTTGTCTCCAGTCTCAACTCCATGCCTGTGTCTTTGTTTCATAAGTTTTCATTCCCTGTGTCACTACACAGCACCCCTGTCTCCAGTCTCCATTCCTTGCCTAAGTGTCTTCATATCGCAAGTTTATGTTCTTAGTGTTACTACACCGCACCCCTGTCTCCAGTCTCAGCTCCTTGCCGAAGGAGAGGAACTGTGACTTACCCGCGATCTGGAGTAGAGGGTTCCCGTTCCCCTCGTCAGGTTCCTACAATTCTTCCCCGTGGGTTCCGTTACAGTGTCTGTGTGTTGAGCTAACAGAGCCAGAGTTTTGTTTAGTTTGTTTGAGTTTTGATTTGTTTATTTTAAATAAAAACGTTGTTCTTTACCCTTACACCCTCTGCGTTTGTGCCTGCCTTTCATGAGCCCACGGCAGTAACAACAGCCAGCGTCAGTGAGAACGTGACATGTTTCTACATTATATTACTGTAAATGTGGTTGTATTCATTTTAGGATTTCATATTTCAAAAACCTGAAAATGAAACAGCAATGAGAAAGTGGAGACTTTTTATATCCATTGTGCATGATACAGTAAAAAGAATAAAACTGAGACAATATTTTGTGCAAATTTTCTTTAAGGCTCAAGAGTGTTGTGAAGCACAGATAACAAAATAGTGTGCCAAAATTGTTTTAATTATATCATTGTGAAATTTGAGTGATTTTGCTAAATTATATAATTTCACCTCCCACAGTTTTGACACAAAGGATAAATTATCTCACAGCTGTCTTTGTAGGCATTTAAGCATGCAATTATGCACTTATCAATAATAAGTTCATTTTATTAAAAAATATAGCAAATGCATGCTTTTTTTTTTTTCTGGTGACACTGACAGTAAATTAAATACAAAAACTTCTTAAATTACAAAGACTGTTGATCATGAGAAACATTATAAACAATACAAAACTTCCATTTAAAATACATGATCAGTTTCCTCATCTACCACATTTATAATAGTACAGGTATGTGCTGTATACTGTCCATTTGTGCATCAACCAACTGTATACTGTACAGATGTCGCCCTTAAAACCCTGCGTGTTTTCCCGCGGGATGCCGCAATTTAGCGCGCGGCGTGCCGCGACTTGCCGGAGGCAACATTCGGGAATTTTAAATAAATGTGTTGCGCTTCACTGAATATCCACCAGATGGCGCATGGAAGGACTTTATCTAAAAGCCGGACCAAGTACAACAATGAATGTAAGGACGCGGATGAACAGTGCTGAAGCGAACATGAATTTTATTTTGTTTTATAATAGATCTTTCATGATGAATGAGTGTATATGTGCTTCACATTATCAAACACAGGCAAAGGAGACAGAAATTATTGAGGGATCCACTGAAAAAAGTAAACCTAGTTTAATGTTTTTTTTTCTCATTCCATTAGTAAAAAAAATTATTTGCTCTTTTTAACTGAAGTGTCTAATTTATGCTTATGGGTGAATCTTTTTTTTTTTAGTATAATGCTGTTTACAGCAGGAAGCCAAAGTGAAATATTTCATTTTGATCAAGGTACTCTTATTAGGTTGAGTGTGATTTGCGCATGCGCAGTATTTAGACCATAGTTTTGCCGGTATAATTTTATTTCCGCCTCAAACCGGAGCATGACGTTGAAACAAGTAAGGAAGGATATCAGAACCTGTATTTCAGTTACTGTTAGTTAAAGCCCCTGATTAAACTTAAATCTAATCCATTCACAAAGGACATTTCTGCTTCAAACCGTGTCTCATGACCTCATGACGCAGCATTTTCACGGACTGAATCACCTGCGGGTGGAGATTCTCAAAGAAAACTCCTTTAAACCAGGTAAGAAAGCAAACTCATGTCATTTCTATCTTAAATGTATCTCTTCTATGAGCAAATTCATGATTTATGTCAGGAACAACTACTTTGTAGATTGAGTTTTGTGTCCGTGTTTGCTACTGTAGCTAAAACCACCTATATTACCTGCATTAGCTAACTAACGTGGTGATTTTCAAAAACACCGGAGTTTATACAGTAAGTCAGCGGCGCCGAAGAAAATAATTATATTTAAGTACCGTTGGTTAACGATGTAAAAATTAATAGGAAAGTGACGTAAACATAGAACAAGCTAATTTGGAGTGAGTGCTGTTTGTAGTGTACTGCTTTCTATACTTTATACACACTGTAATTAAGATTTGCTAACATAAGAACTTGAGCCAGTCCAATTTTTGTTTTTACCTTTTTTTTTTTTTTTTTTTTTTAAAGATCAGTAATGAGTTTCTGAGAATTATATCTGCTCCACTTCAAGCAAGATTACTGGTTTCCTTGGACAAGCAACACTACAAACTAATTGAGATCATCAGAAACTAGGGAGGAACCCGTCAGAGAGAAGACCAGAGATATAATCTTCATCTTCAAGTTCTTGATCTGGTATGTACTCGCTCAAAAGCAGAAATTAGCTTGGTGTCAAATGTAATCTTGTGAATGGAAGCCACAGGACCTGAGCAAGGCATCCACATCAAGTTGGCTGTGATGCACTAAATTAAAACATAACTAGCAGAATAAAAGTTTAGTTTAACTTGTTCACAGGTTAGTGTATGCTGTCTGAATACAGGTTTCAATGTCTGCCATGTTCATTTTTTCACGCTTTACAAGCCTAACATAACCAACAATACTATGTTTGTTTTTATGACCCTAGAGCCTGGAGGTGATTACCTCCTGAAATTAATACTTAAAATGATAAACTTTATCATTAATACATAGTGTGTATATGTATGTCAGTTATTTTGGCGTATTCATTGAGCTAATTACATTTATCATGCTGCACCATAATCCTAGGTGTTTTTTTCACTCATAGAGAGCATTAAGTGATTTTACATGCATACATCAGACACTGTTTTGCCAAATAGAGCAATTGTCTAACAAATGTCCTTTCTTTTATTAGGTTGTTCAGAAAGATGAAGCTCAGGCAGAACTTGTGAGGTGCACAATGGCCCTGTTTGTCCTCAGGTAGGAAGAGGACTGTCTTCAGACTCCACAGGAAATCGGGATTGTGACTTTTTGAGTTTCCATCAGTCGCACATGAATGTTCCATGTTTTACCTCTGCTGATTTTGTTTCAAGAACATTTTCTAATTTTCTTTTCAGTCCAATTAATAAATGTGTGTTGCAAAGTTGCGTGTTACTATTTGTAATTTTATGGAGTAATGTTAACATTTTGGATGAAAATATGTTCATTCCACAATAAATGTTTATATAAAGAAATGTGCTTTGAGTGTAAATCAATATGTAATTAAGTTTTTTATGCTTATTTTTATGCTTATGCTTTTTTATATTTAAATTATGAATGCCTTAAATCTTAGAGTAAAAGGTTTATTTACATTACGTCACTTCCCAAATATTAGGTGTGACAGATTACTTCAATTGTTTTAAGTTTAGCCAGTGCTATTTTTTTTTTCAGTAGGGTCAATCAGATGTACAGTGTGGGTAAGTGTAGTGCTTTTATTGAAGGGATAATGACTGATAATTATTATTATTTTTTTTTTCGGGTGAACAATTTCTTTAATGTTTTCTGAGTTGGGGCTGTTCAGTAGAAAGTAATAGGCTCACCAATTTACAGTATGATCTTTCAATTTAACAAGTGTAATGTAAACAAGTTAGTTATTATGAGTATGGAAAACATCTTTTCCTGCATTGTTTTTTTCTGCTTCAGGAGTCAGTCTGTTCTGAGACAGTGAGAGTAGAGGAAGGGCCAGGTATGGTTCAGGACCAGGGAGGGAGCCGGAGACAGCAGAACAAAGAGATGATATTGCCAGCACCAGCACAGGGAGCACAGTTTTTAGTTTAGATCTCATGTTTACATTTTATTGTATGTTGATGGCTTGACTGTAAACAACAAACAATGCAATAAATGTATAAAAAATATATATATTTATTGTCTCTTTCCAGGACCAGGCATATCGTTCAATAATTTTTTGGCCAAATAGGCAGCCGTAACAAGAGGTGAGGGCGCGCGCGTCATCACATGTGCTTACCCGACTCTGCGTTCACCGTAAACTTCAATATACATGGACGTTTATATTTTTGTTTATTTGTATATGTATGTTATTAATTTTACTTTTTTAGAGATTGTATGTGCGTGCACGGAGAGTATGTGTTGATAAGTTTATGTGGATAAGTTGATAAGTATATCAGAAAGCATTAAAATGTTCATTTGAATTAAAATGACACACACACGTCTGTATATACAGTATATCAATTACATATATATCAATTTCATTAGTTCGTTCATTCTATTTGAAGCTTCGGATGTTTTTTTTTTTTTTTTGGTTTGGTTAGATTAGTTCTGAACTCGCTTCCGTGAAACTATCGCTAAAACAATGTACTGAGCCCTCCTGAGGATATAAAGCTTTATTATTGTGTTTGAATAAATATTCAGATCTACCACAGCAGGTAATAAACTATGGTGTGTCATAAGCGAAGCAAACACCACGATTATGCCTCGTTTCGTTCGACGGGAACGTGGTTCATTTGGCCGCGGTGTATTATAAACCTGTGGAATGTTTCACTGTTTATGCTCACATAAGAGGAATAAAAGCGAGTGAAATGTGGAAATGATGTGTGGCAACTCAATGAGAACTAAAGCAAAAGATTTCGGTAACTCCACTGAGTGTAACATCTGCATAGTGACACTGAACATCTTCACTTTTCCGTTTACCTCTGAAAAAAAAGCTTTATTTTGTTTGTTTATATTTAGAGTTTTTATAACAGTAGAACAAGTACCCGCGCGCACGCACACACATAGACACACACACATAGACACACACACACACACAGACACACACACTCCCCTGAGCCCTCGGGAAACATCCAATCACCGTCGGTATACAAATGAGTCAAGACGTAGCCTAACGGGGTGTCGTGTCGGATTTCAGTGGTCACGGAGTGGGAAGACTTTGAAGAAGCTGCAGTGACAGCTGAACAACTTCACTTTTCCGTTTACCTCTGAGGAAAAAAAGCTGTATTTTGTTTCTTTATATCTAGAATTTTTATAGTAGTAAGAGAGAGTTATAGTTTGGTCTGTACTGTAGTTCGCACCCTTGTAGAGAATAAATAAATGAATAACACCTTCATATCCCCTCTCAAGAGTGTCATAGTCCATTGTTAGTTTTAATGATCTGGCTGAAACTAATTATCACTACATAAGTACCCTAACACCATTGATCATGAGTCTCAGCTGAACCTAATTCTATACTTGTAACAGAAAATGTAGATGCAGATTCCAAATGTGTATTTATATAATAGATAGATAGATAGATAGATAGATAGATGTGTGTGTGTGTGTGTGTGTGTGTGTGTGTGTGTGTGTGTGTGTGTGTGTGTGTGTGTAGGCTCTACGCAGGGGCAAGAGAGGGCAGCGCACCCTTAAATGTCTGCACATGTTAATATATTCCTAAAATGTATATATTACAAGTTGATAAACTGATCTGCGGTAGCGGAAAAATCCGCTGAAATAGGACAGGCACACTAACCCGCACACACACACACACACATACACACACGCGCGCGCGCGCGCGCACACACACACACAGACACACCTCCCTTGAGCCCTGCGTCTGTCGGATTTCAGCGGTCACGGAAAGACTTTGAAGCAGTTTATATATGAATCTAAGCTTGAACTTATCAGCATTGTAAATATATAATACTTTTCAAATAAAATCGCTATTACTTTGACCCTGAAGTTTAGTTTAGCACACACAAAAAAACAGAAAAGTCATTTCTGGTAACTCAACGGAATGTGTAGTTTATTTACAGTAATTCATTAAAAAATGAATATACATTGTACAGTACACGGTAAACACGGGAAAGATTACAAAATGAAAAAACAAACAGTGTCTACTTTATAAACAGCTTAGTATGTGCGTCGAGATGCTGAAATCCCTTGCATGTTTTTGCTTCCAAGTGGAGAGATATTTGACCGATAGCCTAGAACAAAAGATCTATAGGTGTGATCACAACCCCCTCCGACCGACCGTGCCATCAATCACTGACCACCTCAGAAGTTCCCTCCAATGTATGGCTGCAATACTTGTTTTGCAAGTATTTTTAACACCATTCAAAGGCTTCAAAGGGGCAGTTATCGGCTATGACACGTTGAAGGAGAACTTAATAGTTCTCAAAAATAGTGTAAATGTCTGCAACAATCACTAACCATTAAAATGTTTTTTTTTTTGTAATTAAACACGAAAATATTAATTATATTTCCATATATATACATACACACACACACACACACACACACACACAAGGGCGTAGGTTTGCTACCTATGACTCCAACTAATACCCCATCCCCCAATCCCCTTTTTTCCCCAATATCTTATTTTGTATTCAACAAAATAAAGAAAATCATTAAAGTTTGGAACCACTTAAGGAGTAAATAGTGAGTAAAGTTTTTTGGGGGGTGAACAATGGCTTTGACCCTAACTCTTCCCCTCTGACTGCACTAGGACCGGACAGCATTGCCACCTGATGAAATAGCGTGACAAAAAAGTGAAATGTCAGTTCAAAACTTTTGCCAAAAACACTAATGAATCACTTACATCCTCAGCCTATCACTCCTCATAATGCTAAATATTAGTATAATCAACATGTATAATACACGCACACATATTATATGTTATATACTGTATAATCAACATTCAGATTGACCTCCTGTGAACTCGCCTCTTCACCTGAACTACAACATGGCTGATCTGCTTCTGTCCCCTAATTGAAAAACATTGAGGGATTCCTTATGAGCATGGACAGAGAATGCCTCAGCCTATTATTGGTAACAATGTTAAATCTCAGGACAACTACAGTGGCTTGCAAAAGTATTCGCCCCCCGTGAACTTTTCCACATTTTGTCACATTACAGCCACAAACATGAATCAATTTTATTGGAATTCCACGTGAAAGACCAATACAAAGTGGTGTACACGCGAGAAGTGGAACGAAAATCATACATCATTTCAAACATTTTTTTTTTTTACAAATAAATAACTGAAAAGTGAGGTGTGTGTAATTATTCAGCCCCCTTTGGTCTGAGTGCAGTCAGTTGGCCATAGACATTGCCTGATGAGTGCTAATGACTAGAGAGCACCTGTGTGTAATCTACACTCTCTCCATCGCTGTCTGATATACAGCACAGGTGTTTAGGTTCTGTTACCTGACAAAACAGGATAAACACATGCCATTTAAACAGCAATCATTTTATTTCACTTTTTCTGAGTCTTAGTGTGCAAACCTCGAATCAAATCATTAATGTTCGCCAAGTAAGTGAATGCATTTTAAAAACTATTTTTCTGAAGTGGATTGTCTATTGGTGTCAAACTAATATACTAATATTGCCATATGGCTAGAATTTTGTTACAATACTTTCACAATACTGATTTCTGACAAACAGTCACTAGATTAGGAGACTGACAGGGATCATATTTATACTTTTACATTTAGCTGTTTAATCTGCTGTTAGTTTTACGTCCGTATTCACAGACTATATCCTGGCCTGCTGTACTGAATGTGAGTCCACTGCATTTGGCGCTGCTTGTGTCTGAACGCGCTGAATGTGTCTGAATGACAATGGAATAGGACGTGTGAGTTGCACCGGTCACACACACACACACACACACACACAATAAATATATATATATATATATATATATATATATATATATATACAGTGGTGTGAAAAACTATTTGCCCCCTTCCTGATTTCTTATTCTTTTGCATGTTTGTCACACTTAAATGTTTCTGCTCATCAAAAACCGTTAACTATTAGTCAAAGATAACATAATTGAACACAAAATGCAGTTTTTAAATGAAGGTTTACGTTATTAAGGGAGAAAAAAAACTCCAAATCTACATGGCCCTGTGTGAAAAAGTGATTGCCCCCCTTGTTAAAAAATAACTTAACTGTGGTTTATCACACCTGAGTTCAATTTCTGTAGTCACCCCCAGGCCTGATTACTGCCACACCTGTCTCAATCAAGAAATCACTTAAATAGGAGCTACCTGACACAGAGAAGTAGACCAAAAGCACCTCAAAAGCTAGACATCATGCCAAGATCCAAAGAAATTCAGGAACAAATGAGAACAAAAGTAATTGAGGTCTATCAGTCTGGTAAAGGTTATAAAGCCATTTCTAAAGCTTTGGGACTCCAGCGAACCACAGTGAGAGCCATTATCCACAAATGGCAAAAACATGGAACAGTGGTGAACCTTCCCAGGAGTGGCCGGCCGACCAAAATTACCCCAAGAGCGCAGAGACAACTCATCCGAGAGGCCACAAAAGACCCCAGGACAACATCTAAAGAACTGCAGGCCTCACTTGCCTCAATTAAGGTCAGTGTTCACGACTCCACCATAAGAAAGAGACTGGGCAAAAACGGCCTGCATGGCAGATTTCCAAGGCGCAAACCACTTTTAAGCAAAAAGAACATTAAGGCTCGTCTCAATTTTGCTAAAAAACATCTCAATGATTGCCAAGACTTTTGGGAAAATACCTTGTGGACCGACGAGACAAGAGTTGAACTTTTTGGAAGGTGCGTGTCCCGTTACATCTGGCGTAAAAGTAACACAGCATTTCAGAAAAAGAACATCATACCAACAGTAAAATATGGTGGTGGTAGTGTGATGGTCTGGGGTTGTTTTGCTGCTTCAGGACCTGGAAGGCTTGCTGTGATAGATGGAACCATGAAATCTACTGTCTACCAAAAAATCCTGAAGGAGAATGTCCGGCCATCTGTTCGTCAACTCAAGCTGAAGCGATCTTGGGTGCTGCAGCAGGACAATGACCCAAAACACACCAGCAAATCCACCTCTGAATGGCTGAAGAAAAACAAGATGAAGACTTTGGAGTGGCCTAGTCAAAGTCCTGACCTGAATCCTATTGAGATGTTGTGGCATGACCTTAAAAAGGCGGTTCATGCTAGAAAACCCTCAAATAAAGCTGAATTACAACAATTCTGCAAAGATGAGTGGGCCAAAATTCCTCCAGAGCGCTGTAAAAGACTCGTTGCAAGTTATCGCAAACGCTTGATTGCAGTTATTGCTGCTAAGGGTGGCCCAACCAGTTATTAGGTTCAGGGGGCAATTACTTTTTCACACAGGGCCATGTAAGTTTGGATTTTTTTTCTCCCTAAATAATAAAACCCCTCATTTAAAAACTGCGTTTTGTGTTTACTTGTGTTATCTTTGACTAATAGTTAAATGTGTTTGATGATCAGAAACATTTTGTGTGACAAACATGCAAAAGAATAAGAAATCAGGAGGGGGGCAAATAGTTTTTCACACCACTGTATATATAATTAAATTCTTAAAACATCGTGTTCACCCATGCACTGAAAAAAAGAACTTGTAAGATTTACTTGATAAAATCCTCATAACAATTTGGACACAGATTTTAAGTAAATTTTATTGCTCCAATATTAAGGCTGAATCCCAACCCTTCCCCCTACTCTTCCATTTGGCGCGTTCACGTGCAGGGGTAGAGGTGTCTCATTTCTCTTTTGGTTGGAGGTGTAGGGGGAGGGGGGAAGGGCCAGATAGCCCTCCAAACGAAGATTTTTCAGGACCTCACTTCAAACGAAGGGCTAAGCGAAGTTTTCAACATGGCTGCTCACTCGAGCAAAAAGACCCATAAATGTTAAGTCATTTTTGCCATTAATAAAGATTTTTATGACAAGTTTTCATTGTATGTATATTACCTTTAGTCTTGTGTCTGTGTTTATGGTGATGTTCTGTAAAGAAACGTTTGCAAAAAAAATCGCTAAAGTTTGCTAGCGGATAGCACATATTGCACAATATTACAAATATATATTTTTATGTCACATACACTTTACTGCATGCTACAAACAAATATGAAAGTTCAGTAGCACGGCATTTTGCCGAGCATTTGATAACGCATTGTTTGTTTTGCTTACGGCCATACACTATTGTTTTGCTTACACTATTCTTTCTTATTGCAACGTGACCACAGTTTTGTAATTTATATTCTGTATATGGACGGCTGAGGAAACCCGAAGACTCATCCGTGTTCGTGGTGAAAATGAGCAACTTTTTTAAAAATCGAAAAACCTTTGGGAGTGAGTAATCTCTCTTATTGGAATGTGTGATAAACATCGGCGCATGTCCTCTGACGTAACATGGACACACAGGAATGTAAATGAACACTGCATTTATGACCCAAAAAATAAACGCTTTGAGATGATTTATTTGCCGTATGGTGTGTTTATTTGAATATGTTCAGTAAATTTATGAATTACACTCAAAGTGTCAGCGAAACCGGTTTGCAAATAATTTGTGTGTGTGTTAGGTGATGTGAGAGTGGGTTTTTCAAACTTGCAGTAAAACATTTTTGGGGGCAGTTTTTGATTCCCCCTTATCTAAGTACTGTAAAAACTTATATAGTCTTGGGTTAAAAAGTCTGCATTTCAACATGCATCCCCCACCTCCAAAGACTAAGCTCCTGTTGGTATAGCTCTTAAGGTCACTGTGGCACACAAACCCCCTGACCACAATAAGGTGGCAATCCCTCAGGGGGGGGGGAGGTGAAAAATACAAATTAAATAAAATAAATTATCCTTAATCCAGATTTTATCAATCAACGACATAATATTTATCTTAGCTGGATGGTCTAATTCTCAAAACCGTTTAACCTAAAGAAAAACATAACACACTATAACTAGAATATTTACAAAACTGAAAGGTTTTCTTATGAATAATTAAAAAAAACATTATAACTCAAAAAGATCATATTATGTTTATATATATATATTTTATAGTAACTGAACAGCTCTCTTCTCTCCAATCCACTCATACACCACAGTCTCCTATTTCTCTGTGCGCGCGCTGCAGCCTTTGAATGAATACACGCAGCGGAGGTTTTACATATTTAAAACGTAAAAAGGTGTCTCCATCATAAATAGCCCTGAATTAACTATATATATATATATATATATATATATATATATATATATATATATATATATATACATGTTTTGTGAGATTTTCCCTTACTTGGTTTTATCAATTTATATTACTCCCTATAATAATGTAAACATTGCTAATTTATGTTTTGGAAAGAAACTTAAGTAATTATTTCATCTATATCTTTCATAAATCACACAACTAAAATATAATTAAACAGTTTATTCACCAACATTACCAAATATTTGTGACATTCACAGTCTAGATCCAAGTTGTCTTTTTAATAAAAGTGCATTCAGCTAAATTTTGCATCCATAGAAAAAAACTGCACGGCACCAGGGCCTGAAATACTTGTTTTAAACAAAATTGTGTAAAATAATAAATAAATAAAATACAGCATTCATTTAGAAATAAAATGCAGCAGAAAATACTTTAAACAAACTGTAGAATAAACGTTAAAACGTAATAGCCCTCTGAAGCAGTGAAGTTGCAACTTTCAAATCAGCACTCTGGACTAGTGCACTTAAAAGTATGCCATTGAAACCTTAATGCATGAAAACATTTTAAGCTGAACATGTAAACACAACATGTAAACACTTGTAGTCAAGCCAAATCAAATGTTTTAAGATGATAACTTCATCTTTAAAGCTTGCACTTTTGGTGATAGCTTAATCCCATCAAGTTCTAGAAGAACTTTCTGAAAATAGCCTCTCCTTCAAGGATTATGGATACACCAACTGGTTCTTCCCCTTCAACAGCACGGACGACAAGGATTTTAAGAAGGTGTCACTTCGTCTGTCCCCCTGCATAAAATTTACAAGAAAATAAATCATTTATTTTGAGAAGCAAAAAAATCTGAATTGCTTCAACCTGTGCTGACTTCATTGAGAAAAAAATAATAATAAAAATAAATGATAATAAAAAAATGACCATCACTTCATATACTTCATATTGTTAAACTTGGGTTAAATTGCTTTATCTTGCATCAGTAAAACATGGCATGAGATGGCTTTACAGTGTCAGGAAATCCTATGATGAATGCTGAGTTTGTATTTAAAGGGTTAGTCCAAACATGAAAATTCGTTCAATAATTACATAAATTATATATTCATTTGCATTTATATGCTTCTGTCCAATACAACAAACACTATATTCAAGGTATTAATAAATTGTATAATTAATAAGAAAACAATGCTTTACCAGGCAATCATCAAAGAGATCCTCTTCAGATTCACGTCTCATCTTTACACTTTGTTTCTGTGAAAATATTTACATTGTATCATTACATAATCTTTTATTCGTACAACTACATTCAGGCATTTCTTCATCTTTTGTAAGTTTGCCTTTATCCAAAGCAAATTACAAAAGAGGAAGGCGTCAAGCATGTCAAGCAGTGCTACTAACACACAGTTTCTGACACCGTTAGAAAATACAAGATAGAACAGTGAGGGATTAAGGAAAAAGTGAGAAGCAAGAATCATGTGTGCAAAGATTAAGCATGTAGGGTCACAGGATGACTCGACTTATTTTTATTGTCTGCAATGCGATTTAGACAAATTAGAACTGCGGTAAAGCCAGCCGCGGTTCAGAAGAACACGGTCAAGCCAGCCGCGATTGATTTTAGTGTGCGCACATATTACAGTGATTACGGTAGTTTCAGGACCGCCACAGAGACAACGCGCTTTCAGAGCGCTTTTCATTTAGACGCCCAGGACTGAGAGATAATACAACATGCTCGTCAATTTTTACTTGCTTATTTATTTGCATTTCTGCTTTAATATCCGTGTTATTTATTGGCGGTTTGACGGTTGTCTGTTACAATATTTTTCTTAAATATTCACCATTCAAATAATTGTTTTATGTAGATAAGTTACAGCAGAATTCGTAGAAAACAGACAAAATAATGTATTTAGTCTTTCTAAATACCAGAATTGATTTTTATTTTGTTTTACTGTTCAAAAGTAGCAGTTATTCTTCAATGAATGTTTTCAATAATGAGGATTAACGTCTGCTTTGGAAGAGAGGTCAAATAAACAAATGTTCACAATGGGGAAAAAAAGTTAAATAAAATGCCTTTATTTCACTTCAGAGACCTATGAAAAAATAAATTCTAGTAAGTATAAAACGCCATGGTCAGTTTTTATCCCATATAATGTACACACATTATATGATAAAAAAAAAAAAAAGTAGAAAAAAACAATGATCAGTTCTTATTCAGGACGTCCCATACTATATACACACCACATATGAAACTATTTTACTGCAGCATTTTTGAGATATTGGACATTATTACACTTTAAAGGGGTATAAAGACCCCATTTCTAATAAGTAGAAAAAAACAATGATCAGTTCTTATTCAGGACGTCCCATACTATATACACACCACATATGAAACTATTTTACTGCAGCATTTTTGAGATATTGGACATTATTACATTTTAAAGGGGTATAAAGACCCCATTTCTAATAAGTAGAAAAAAACAATGATCAGTTCTTATTCAGGACGTCCCATACTATATACACACCACATATGAAACTATTTTACTGCAGCATTTTTCAGATATGGGGCATTCTCTCTGTGTTGTTCATGAAACTACCGTAATCGCTGTAATATGCGCGCGCACTAAAATCAATCGCGGCTGGCTTGACCGTGTTTTTCTGAACCGCGGCTGGCTTTACTGCAGTAAATTAGAGCTGCTGTCAATACTGTATGAACATATGTACAGGTTCTTTACTCGTAACTCATTAATAAAGTTCGGCTTCAGAAAAAAAACATTTATCGCTAGTGCTCTTTTACCATTTAATGCTTTAACACACACGACTCAGTTTGTTCAGAAATGGCATCTAACTGGTGAGCCTTTGTCTGAAGACGCCGGGTTGGGGGTAAGAAACACACATCTCTGTGTATTAATCCGCGCGCTCGGTTCGTTATTATTTTATTTATTTATTTA
This sequence comes from Channallabes apus, assembly GCA_030522415.1. Classification (NCBI taxonomy): domain Eukaryota; kingdom Metazoa; phylum Chordata; class Actinopteri; order Siluriformes; family Clariidae; genus Channallabes; species Channallabes apus. The sequence continues at coordinate 24,567,386 of CM060121.1, forward strand.
TTTACCACAGGACCCATGGGGGCTCCGTAGGTTCAGGTTTTTACACGAAAACGGTGTTTTGTGAATCTCCACACTATTAAAAACTGAAATTGCTAATTGTACGTCCTGAGATTAAGATGAACATTAATTGGGAGTCATGAAAGCGAGAATCACATCCAAAAAAGAAAGCTAAACTTACCTCGAACACGACAAACTCCAGCTGCAGCCACACCGTGTTGTAACCTCCGTGATGATTCCCAACCGACTGATACACAGCGCGGGCACAGCGACTCCAAACACGCATGCGCAGTTTAATTTGCACACATTTTCGGCTTCAGTAGACACACAATACTTCAGACTGAAACACGACTGCCCCCTACAGGTAATGAAGGGCATGTTCACAGCTTCCCGCACGCAGCCGCGCAAAGCCGCGGCAAGTCACGGGATCCCTTGTCTCGAAACGCAGGTTTTTAATGGCGACATCTGTATATGCCATTGTTCACCTGAGGAACAAAACAGGAGTAGTGGAACAGAACCAGACAAAATAAAGGCAACAGTTTTTCACCCACTGCATGCATCTCATGTCTCTTTTACATGAAGTCCATGTGCATCTTTGAAAATTAAATGTCTCTGCTTATTTTTCTTTTTAAAAATATTAAGTAAGTGTATCATGGCTTGCCAAATGTAGTAAAACCAGTGCTAATGGTAGCAGGAGCAAGACAAAAAAAGAAGAATTTGGAAGTGAAACAAAATGTTACAGTATCACGCATAGTTTTGTTAAGTATATGATATGATTTTTGCACAACACACATAACATTGTTCTACTTCACAAAACATAACTGCAGTGACAGGAAGAACATATCAATGTCCTTTTCGGCTTTAAAATTCTCCAAAAATACAATGAACACTGTTAATTTACTCAAAGCAGTCATTGTTAAGTGAAGCTGTTCTCCTTCTTTGATTATGTTTGAGTATGTTGCTTCCAATGCAGCCACATTTCCTGCATATTTTTAAAATAAGCTAATAAATGTTTTATTAAAGACAACCTTGTGCCAGTGAAAAATTATTTGACAGAATCAGTAAAAGACAGTAAAGGGCATTTCTTACATTTGGCTGTTCAAATATCTTCATATGTTAACTAAAAATCTTCTTCAATGTCATATGAAATTTGCACATTTCATTGTTCATCTATCTATCTATCTACTGTATCTATCTATCTATCTACCTACAGTTGTGTGAAAAACTATTTGCCCCCCTCCTGATTTCTTATTCTTTTGCATGTTTGTCACACAAAATGTTTCTAATCATCAAACACATTTAACTATTAGTCAAAGATAACACAAGTAAACACAAAATGCAGTTTTTAAATGATGGGTTTTATTATTTAGGGAGAAAAAAAATCCAAAGTAATTGATGACAAAAGTAATTGCCCCCTGAACCTAATAACTGGTTGGGCCACCCTTAGCATAAATAACTGCAATCAAGCGTTTGCGATAACTTGCAACGAGTCTTTTACAGCGCTCTGGAGGAATTTTGGCCCACTCATCTTTGCAGAATTGTTGTAATTCAGCTTTATTTGAGGGTTTTCTAGCATGAACCGCCTTTTTAAGGTCATGCCACAACATCTCAATAGGATTCAGGACATGACTTTGACTAGGCCACCCCAAAGTCTTCATTTTGTTTTTCTTCAGCCATTCGGAGGTGGATTTGCTGGTGTGTTTTGGGTCATTGTCCTGCTGCAGCACCCAAGATCGCTTCAGCTTGAGTTGACGAACAGATGGCAGTAGAATTCATGGTTCCATCTATCACAGCAAGCCTTCCAGGTCCTGAAGCAGCAAAACAACCCCAGACCATCACACTACCACCACCATATTTTACTGTTGGTATGATGTTCTTTTTCTGAAATGCTGTGTTACTTTTACACCAGATGTAACGGGACACGCACCTTCCAAAAAGTTAAACTTTTGTCTCGTCGGTCCACAAGGTATTTTCCCAAAAGTCTTGGCAATCATTGAGATGTTTTTTAGCAAAATTAAGACGAGCCTTAATGTTCTTTTTGCTTAAAAGTGGTTTGCACCTTGGAAATCTGCCATGCAGGCTGTTTTTGCCCAGTCTCTTTCTTATGGTGGAGTCGTGAACACTGACCTTAATGACCTTAAGGCAAGTGAGGCCTGCAGTTCTTTAGATGTTGTCCTGGGGTCTTTTGTGGCATCTCGGATGAGTTGTCTCTGCGCTCTAGGGGGAAATTTTGGTCAGCCAGCCACTCCTTGGAAGGTTCACCACTATTCCATGTTTTTGCCATTTGTGGATAATGGCTCTCACTGTGGTTCGCTGGAGTCCCAAAGCTTTAGAAATGGCTTTATAACCTTTACCAGACTGATAGATCTCAATTACTGTTGTTCTCATTTGTTCCTGAATTTCTTTGGATCTTGGCATGATGTATAGCTTTTGAGGTGCTTTTGGTCTACTTCTCTGTGTCAGGTAGCTCCTATTTAAGTGATTTCTTGATTGAAACAGGTGTGGCAGTAATCAGGCCTGGGGGTGACTACAGAAATTGAACTCAGGTGTGATAAACCACAGTTATGTTATTTTTTAACAAGGGGGCAATCACTTTTTCACACAGGGCCATGTAGATTTGGGTTTTTTTTTTCTCCCTTAATAACGTAAGCCTTCATTTAAAAACTGCATTTTGTGTTCAATTATGTTATCTTTGACTAATAGTTAACGGTTTTTGATGAGCAGAAACATTTAAGTATGACAAACATGCAAAAGAATAAGAAATCAGGAAGGGGGCAAATAGTTTTTCACACCACTCTATCTATCTATCTATCTATCTATCTATCTATCTATCTATCTATCTATCTATCTATCTATCTACATCAGCCTGCATGTATCCTGAGACTGTTTAAAATCTGTAGGATAATAAAGCAATTCAGTAAAAAAAAAACCTGTGACACGACTTCTACTATTACTGCGTCGGTTTTTAAATTACTGTACAGGTGTTCATCAATCAAGCGTCCACAATCTATAGTTTCAGTTTTATTTTAAACTAATCTCACACTATATCTTATTATTCATGTATAAGTTTGTATCATCATGTATAATCATAGCTATTATATGCACATTGAGAAAATCTACTGTGCATGGTTTTCTGGTATAATGCTGGTGTATTTTAAGGTGTATTCATGTGAAGAAATAAATGTCTGTACTGACGTACTGTACGTACTGTATATGAAGCTGTGGAATGTGGGGGAAGTGACAGTTCACTGTCACAGTTATATTTCCAACTTGCTTTGGTCTAAAATAGGACTTGCTTAACTGGCGAAACTTCCCATTAATAGGATCTCACTACCAAAACAACATTATCCACACTTAGTTTTGAAATGTGAATAAATACATTATTTCTATTTACAGTATTGAGAATAAAATTATACAGAGGAGGGTAAAAATTATCCACACTTCAGTTATATTAAAACTTCTTTGGGTGTGACAAGGATGGATAGGGTCAAGAATGAGTTCATCAGCGAGACAACCCATGTTAGATGTTTTGGAGATAAGTCAGAGAGGCCAGATTGAGGTGGTTTGGACATGTTCAGAGCAGAGATGGTGAATATATCGGTAGAAGGATGCTGAGGTTGGAACTTCCAGGCAGGAGGTCTAGAGGAAGACCAAAGAGGAGATTTATGGATGCAGTGAGAGAGGACATGAAGTTAGTTGGTGTAAGAGAAGAGGATGCAAAGGACAGGGTTAGATGGAGGCAGATGATTCGCTGTGGTGACCCCTGAAAGGGAACAGCCGAAAGACAAAGAAAGAAAGTTATACTAAAACTTCTGTTGGCTGTTGTTCTTATCAGGGCTTTCTGTTCTGTCACCTGTTTTACCAGGTGTGAACCTGTTACATCAGTTCATTTGCCCCACTTGAGATTTGCAGGAAAGAACACCAGTGATTCATTTTTTTGTTGTTGTTGTTGTTGTCTGAGGTTGTAACTTACTGTATGCCGAAAAAACTTACAGAAAAGCATGAGCAAAAGTTATAGATTAACCGATACTAAAAGGAAAGTGAAAGTTTCTTAAAGAGAATCATTATTGGTGATGAGACATTCATCACTACAACATGAGAATAAACGGCAGAGTATGGAATGGAACATTCCTCAAATGCCAATCAAGTCAACAATCAGCTGGAAAATTGATGCTTACAGTTTTCTGAGATCCTCAAGGGCCAGTATTGGATCATTATTAGGAAAAACTTTTTCAATCACCAGTGCTCATTACAGTCTGTCTACACTTCACTATAAATGCAAAGGACTGCTATCCAAGGGTGTTATGATCTTGTATGACAATGCACATCCTCACACTTCTGCCCAAGTCAACTTTCTGCATAAACGAGTCCTGATTTTGCTTCATCAGACGTTCAACTGTTTGTCCCCCTAAAAGCAGCCCTACAAGGATTAAGATTCACTTCTGATGAAGAAGAGAAGACAGCAGCGCATTCATGAAGTTATTCATCAAAGTTATTCTGTTTTCTTGTTTTACCTCCTGTGCACAAACTAAATCTATATTACTCAGTCACTCATCGTCTATACCGCTTTATCCTGTATTCAGGGTCACGGAAAATCTATATTAGGCTGATGTTAATATGTTAAATTCCTTACTTAAAGGTTTTACCAGATAATATGTACAGTTGCAATAACTGAACATATGAACTCTACCTACAACAAGTAAGTGAACTATAAAGTGTTTTAACTAGAATAGTTTGATAGTAGATAATGCCCAGAAGGAAGATATATTCAACCCTCTAGCCAGACATTTTATGGCTTCATTCACTAACGAGCACCCAATGCCTAGTGCTGTAAAATGTTGGCATGATAAATGAGCTATGTTTACTGTTAAACTGTCGTTGCAGTAGTAACATCAGAATTTTTGTCGACTACAAATGCTATTTTCACCACCAGGTCACATGGGATACAGGCCACTCTGTCTGTTCACAGGCTACAGTCTGTATTCCTGTATTCCCAGGTAGACTTCTGAAATAATCAGCGGATCCTTTTATATACTGTAATATAACATAGTGAACCCTTATTAGAGTGAGAACACCCCAGCTTACAATTTTTTTTTCACAATTTTGGTCGGATTTTGCTTCGCAATGCAAAGCAGTTTTGGACATACGAGCGATCAAGCCGTTTACGTGTACTTCCAGTTGCATGTTTATTTGGCAGGTGCTCAAGAATTGTTTAAGTGGAAAAGCGAAGCGAGTTTACATATAAGTTAAGTATTAGTAAAGACTATATTTTGGTGTGTATGTGAATGGATGTATAGTTCCAAGTCATGTCTACTAAGTCCTGTGCGTGTGGAAGGCGGGAATATTGTATCTGCCTCACCGGCTTTATGAGTCAATCCAGGAGCATGATGATGAAAAAATGCTGTCGTGTGATACTGTGTCAATCCAATTTTTATCTATTTGCAAAGAGAAAGGAGGATTCACAGTCTTATGCAGCGCTGGGAAAAATGCACCTGTTATATGCGTATAAACATCAATGGAGCGTTGGCCTCCCGGCTTCTCTTTAAACATGGTCAGCTGACCTCCGTGCATTACCGGGATTTCCCTCGTTATTTGGAGAGAAAATCTTGCAAGAGTAAAAGCAAGGAACCAAAACAAAACTGATGGGGACATATACATCATATGGCGACAGATTATACATGTCTTAAAAAACGATCATCGGCTTTATAAAAACCCATTATGTGGCTGCACTACATGTTATTAAGGATGGTATCAATAAGAAGACGGAGCCACTTTCAGTTTTGTTTAAAAGTTTTTTTTATTGTTTTTATATGCACAAATTTGAAATTGGTAATATTGACAATGTTTTTCGGTGTCTCGAATGAATTATATGCATTTACATTATTTACTGTGGGAAAACGCGTATTGTGAAAAATGTGAGAGGCACAGTGGTGCACAGTAGCAGTCAAGGCTCACATTCCAATGCTGGACCAGATATTCAGAGTGAAAGCCAGAGTGAGTCACCCAGCTGTGCCCAGCTTTGTCGTTCTATTTTGGGGTCTGACTTAGTAGTAATTCTTTTACTGTATATAGACACTGAAATGGGGCATTTGAAAGAGGAGTGAAACAGAGAGAGTTTGACGTCTAAAAAAATATATAACATTTGCGAGTTATTTTACAGCAGATAGAGCATTGACACACTCATTTTGGGGGAATAGTAAAATTTGGGACCTTTAACAAAGCACTACAGAAACAAAATTATAGAATTTGCTAATAACATATGTCCCCCTGCTCCTTCAAGAAATGATCCAATAAACCAATCATGTGGAAGAAAGAGTGAAAGGTTCCATTGTGGTGGATGAATGAAAGGTACTAAGCACAGTATATACATTATATACTGTATAAGTTATATATATGGGAATGGATAGAGAAGATCAGTGTTCTATTCATCAGACTCCAGCACATGACTTTGCCTCTGTTGGGTGCTTGAACAAGGCCCTTAATAAGATAAATGTATAATAAGATAGATGTAAGTCCCTCTGGTTAAGGGTATCAGCCAAATACCATAAAATAGAAATACTATAAAATAATAAATTTCAGGGCTAAGCTGCCATGCAGGTTAACTATCTTGCTGTATCTTTAATTTATATTGTATAAATTATTATTGTACGTAATTTGGGTATGCTAGCCAGACTGAAATAAAATGTTTTATGCAGGAAGACCAAATATGAAAATCTTTATCAGTTTTAAAGACAAGTGCTTATATTTAAAGAAGAAAGGAAGAAGAAAACTAAGGAAGAAAAGGCAGCTCGAATTTGTGCTATTTTGATATTCTGATTATGCAAACTTGATTAGTGCATCAGCTAAGAAAATTTTAAACATAAACAACTTTATCAATGTAAATAGATACGGTTATCAGTGTAAGAAAAAATATACCAGTTATACCCTGCTGTGATCGGCCCAACATTCACTATGGGTTCTACAGATACACTGGATTCTATGTTTCCTGGATTCTACTTTCTTTGTGTTTTGTTCTCCATAGTGTTTTCTCTCTCTCTCTCTCTTATTCTTTGTTTGTTCCTGCTCCTGGCATCTCCAGAGTACCCACCCCTTACAGTATGTGAACTTAGTGTTACTGTGCCCTATGGGAGCATTTCTAATTTGTGTCTCAAGACTGTACAGAATCAATTGAATCATGGTTTTGGCTCACTTCCTGTGCCTTTTTCTTATATTCCTGCACAATGTGTATACTGTGCGCAGAGGAAAATTGGAAAGGTTAGAGAGCTTGGGGGGGGAAAGATGCTGCACGATGTTTGTGTATGTGTATTTCATGCTTCTTTTTGTTGTTCAATTTCTGCCTGATACATGCTCAGTTACTAAATATATTCAAAGTTCAACATTAAAGTTAAAAGTTCACTTAATTTGGCATGACTGTAAGAACATGAAATTAATGATCAGGATCATGTGAGTTCTTGATTGCATTAAATCATTGTACTCTGTATTAAAGCAAAAATGGTTATAATTTGAACAGTTTGGACAAGCAGACATACGTAGCTAGTTCAAAAGTCTCCATTATTAGATACTTTTAATTAAAGCGTTACCATGGAAAAGTATGTAAGATACAATAAATTTCCACTTCTACCTATAGCGTTAAACACAACGTATAAATATTTATGCATGATTATATTTATTTATTTGACCTAATAATAACAGATATTAAGCTACATCTACATGAATTAAGCATTTCTTTAAATGTACAAAAAATTTTCATGTACAAGAACTCAATTTTCTGCTTCTAATTCTTAAATTCATAATTTAAACAAATTATGAATTCAAGAATTAGAAGCAGAAAATTTAGTTAAACCTTGACTATGAATTAGTATCTCACAGCCACATAATGTACACTATAAGTAAGGATGTACTCTACACTTTGTGTGTACAAAGACTTAGAGTTAGTTGTCTCTTGAGGTTTTCATTAATTAGTCATTGACTCTCTCAATCACTGGCTTTGTGTCATGCACACTCAACCTGCGCCCGGCACTAGGACCCGGAAGTAAGGCGGGCGTCAAACCAGGAAGTATAAAAGAGGTAAACAAACGATAGTACAACGCTCAGTCATTGAGTTCGCCCGATGTCGTTTCGGAATCGTTCACCAAACCGTGAGTACTCACTATCTTGGTATTACTTTCTGATTGAGTGTGTGTTTATAGGACGCGGGTTAGATTGTCTTTCCCTTGCTCTCCTTTTATGAGAGTCCTTAAAACAAACAGCGTGATTATCCTGCCTACTCGTGTTCTTCCGCGTTTGGGTTTACCATTCACGCAACAAAGGGCTAACCGCTAAGCTACGTCTTCTGATCATCCCAGGTTAGTTCGTGACAGAATGACTGAGCCTTCCGCGGTAAACCCAGCGGATCATGCGCACCTCTGCGATGTGGTAGATCAGCATGCCGTGCTTATTGATAAGCTAACCGGAGAGATCGCTAATCTGAGCCGGGGCCTCCAAGACCTCGCGGCCTTGCGCCGCGAGGTGGCGGAGCTCCGGCAGGAGAACGCGGATCTCCGCGCGGCTGTCGCTAGCGCGGCTAGCAGGCCTCCCGTCGCGGCGGCCGCGACTCCGCACCCCCCCCCCCCCCCCTTCTTCTGATGTGTTTATTTCTCTACCAGATAAATGGAATGGCATAGACGGGAGATGTGATGTATTCTTAACAGCGCTCGATCTGGTGTTCGAGTTTAATTCCACCAAGTACTCCACCGATCGGCTACGCATCGCTCTCCTGGTCTCCTTGCTAACAGGGCAGGCAGCTGAGTGGGCCACGGCAGTTCTCAAATCGGATTCTGATACCGCCCACTCTTATAATGAGTTTACCCGCCAACTTCGATTGACTTTTGAACACCCAGCGGGCGAGGTGGAGACCGACTCCAAACTCTACCATCTGCGGCAGGGGGGATCGTCCGTGAGCCGGTATAGCGCGGAGTTCCGAACCCTCGCCGTGCAGACCAGCTGGGGAGACGCCGCGCTCCGGACATCCTTCTACGAGGGACTGGCTTCACGAATCAAAGATGAGCTCAGCGGGCGAGAACTCCCCGCCACCCTCGAAGGACTGATCCAGTTAGCTCTGCGCATCGATCAGCGCCTCCTGTCTCGCCCGAAGCCAGCCCCAAGGACCCTGCCGCCTGCACCCACCTTCTCCTACACCGCCCCACGACCACCTGCCGTCTTCACTAACACCCGTATGGAACCAGTCGGATCTCCACCTCCTGCCGTGGTTGACACGGGAGCCGGGGAACCCATGCAATTAGGACGCGCCTCCCTGACCGTAGCCGAACGCGAACGCCGGTTCCGAGAAGGGCTGTGTGCCTACTGTGGGTCGGCGTCACATCACCGGGCGATCTGCCCACTGCGCCCGGGAAACGCCCAGCCCCGGTGAACCGAAGGAGAGATTCACCGGGCCAGATCCAACTCTCCACCACCACCAACTCCACCATCTCGCGACTAACGGTTCAGGTAATCCTCCAAATTGGCCACAAACGGGTCAGAAGTGCCGCGTTTATCGATTCTGGTGCCGCAGGTAACTTCATTGACTCTACCTATGCCAAAGAAGTGGGGGTAAAAATCGAGGCGTTATCCCAGCCGATTCGCATCACATCAGTCGACGGTCGGCCCCTTTCGTCCAGCCCCATCACTCACCAAACCCAGCTCATCACCCTCGAAATCAACCAGCACAAAGAACAGCTCCAGCTACACCTCACTCCCATCTCCTCACCTCCCATCATCCTAGGCTATCCATGGCTGATCCGACATGACCCGCTCATCTCATGGACTCAAAACCGGATCCTCCAGTGGGGCCCGACCTGCAGCGAACTTTGCCTACAGGCACCGGCTGGGACGTGTTCCAAGGAGTCCGAGGCCCCCGACGTCGACACCAACGCCATCCCCGTCGCCTATCGGGACCTGGCTGAAGTTTTCTGCAAGAGACGGGCTGCCTACCTCCCACCTCATCGTCCTTGTGACCTGGCCATAGAGCTCCAGCCGGGGTCCGTACCCCCCCGCGGCCATCTCTACTCATTATCCACCTCGGAGACGCAGGCGATGGAAGAGTATGTCACCAAGGCCCTCCGCCATGGAACCATCCGGCCATCCACCTCGCCTGCCGCCGCGGGGTTTTTCTTCGTAAAGAAGAAAGGGGGCGAACTTCGCCCATGTGTCGACTATCGGGGGCTAAACAACATCACCATCAAAAACCGACACCCGCTACCACTCACCAACTCAGCCCTGGACGCCCTCTCTGGTGCCACCATGTTTACGAAGTTGGACCTCCGGAGCGCCTACAACTTGGTGCGCATCAGAGAGGGTGATGAGTGGAAGACTGCTTTCATCACACCTACCGGACATTACGAGAGCCTGGTCATACCATTTGGACTCTGCAATGCACCCTCGGCCTTCCAGCAGTTCATAAATGACGTCCTCCGGGACATGCTGGGCCGATGGGTGTTCGTCTACCTGGACGACATTCTGATTTACTCCCACAACACCGAAGAACATATCCAACATGTACGTGCCGTTTTAAAGAGATTGCTCGCTCACCAACTGTACTGCAAGCTGGAAAAATGTGCTTTTCACGAGCACTCCACCACGTTCCTGGGTTTTATCATCTCGTCCCAGGGTGTGGCCATGGACCCGCAGAAGCTAGAGGTTGTACGTCACTGGCCCCTACCCAGGACACTCAAGCAACTTCAACGGTTTCTCGGGTTTGCGAATTTCTATCGTCGCTTTATCCGGGGCTACAGTACAGTTGCCGCTCCATTAACCACATTGACCAGGCTCCCATCTCATCAGTTTCTACTCACCCCATCTGCCATCGCCGCATTCAAAGAACTCTGTCACCGATTCACCACCGCTCCCATCCTTCTACACCCGGATGCCAACAAACCCTTCGTTGTAGAGGTGGACGCGTCGGATGTGGGCGCCGGCGCCGTTCTCTCTCAGCGAGGTCCAGACCAGAAACTGCACCCCTGCAGTTTCTTCTCCAAAAAATTTGATCCCACTCAGCAGCGATACGGGGTAGGGGACCGCGAGCTGTTGGGCATAAAGTGGGCTTTGGAGGAATGGCGTCACTGGCTCCAGGGCGTCAGTGAGCCGTTCATCGTCTGGACCGATCACCAAAACTTAATCACCATCAAGAACCTGAAGCAGCTCAATCCACGACAGGCACGGTGGGCTCTGTTTTTCGAACAGTATAACTTCCATCTGTCATACCGCCCGGGGTCGAAGAACATCAAGGCCGACGCCCTATCACGTCAACATGAGGACGACCTTCCCCGGGTGGACCCCGTGCCTGTCATTCCCCCATCACGCATCATCGCACCCCTCCACTGGGATTTGGAAACCAGGGTCCGCCAGGCACAGGCTACGGAGACCGAACCGGCAGGCGTGCCGCCTGGGCGACTCTACGTGCCACAACATCTAAGGACGGAGGTTCTCCAGTGGGGCCACTCATCCACCATCGCCGGACACCCAGGAACACTACGAACTCTCTCGTTCATCCGACGGGCCTTCTGGTGGCCCTCCATCCGCAAGGACACCATAGAGTTCGTTCAGGCGTGCCCGGTGTGCGCCAGGGCCAAGGACACGAACCAACCTGCACCCGGAGAACTCCAACCACTCCCAGTTCCCCGTCGGCCCTGGACGCACATCGCCCTGGATTTCATCACGGGCCTGCCGGCATCAGAAGGAAAGAACACCATACTAACCATCGTGGATCGGTTCTCCAAAGCCGTGCACCTGGTGGCCCTAACCGGACTCCCATCAGCAAAAAACACAGCCGAGCTGATACTGGAACACGTAGTCCGACTGCATGGGTTCCCAAAGGACATCGTCTCGGACAGGGGGCCCCAGTTCACTGCCCGGTTCTGGAAGGCCTTCTGCCGTCTGATCAATTCCACCTGTAGTCTCTCATCTGCGTACCATCCCCAGACTAATGGTCAGACGGAACGGACCAACCAACAACTGGAGCGCTACCTGAGGTGCTTTGTTTCGGATCGCCAGCGCTCCTGGGCCCGCTACCTCAAATGGGCCGAACTCTCCCACAACCTCCACGTCTCCTCAGCCACCAACCTAAGCCCATTTGAGGTTTGTCATGGTTTCCAACCTCCGATGTTCAATCACCAGGAACCGGAGGTTGACGTACCATCGGCCCAACAGTTGGTCCGTAGGTGTCGGCGGCTGTGGCACCAGGCCAATCTCGCCATTCAACGGGCTAACATCAGCTACGCCACCCAACATCGCCGTCGACACCCCCCGGGACGTTTGTACCACGTAGGTGACAAGGTATGGCTTTCCACCAGAAACCTTCATCTGCACACTGAATCACGAAAACTATCACCCAGATTCATCGGACCATACCGCATCACTCTACAGATTAACCCTGTCACCTACCGGCTCCAGCTGCCTGCGGCGCTCCGGATCCACCCTGTATTTCACACATCTCAGCTAAAACCTTTCATCACTTCACCCATGATTCCACCCACCCCCCCTGCTCCTCCCCCCCGAATCATTGACGGCGGTCCCGCCTACACCGTGCGACAGATCCTCGATTCGCGCCCTCGGGGCAGAGGTACCCAGTACCTGGTCGATTGGGAGGGCTACGGCCCCGAGGAGCGGTCTTGGGTCCCAGCACGGTTCATCCTCGATCCTGAGCTCATTCGGGACTACCGTCGTAGGGTATCCTCCACCCCAGGACCGTCTGGAGCCGATCCTGGACAGGGGGGTACTGTCATGCACACTCAACCTGCGCCCGGCACTAGGACCCGGAAGTAAGGCGGGCGTCAAACCAGGAAGTATAAAAGAGGTAAACAAACGATAGTACAACGCTCAGTCATTGAGTTCGCCCGATGTCGTTTCGGAATCGTTCACCAAACCGTGAGTACTCACTATCTTGGTATTACTTTCTGATTGAGTGTGTGTTTATAGGACGCAGGTTAGATTGTGTCTTTCCCTTGCTCTCCTTTTATGAGAGTCCTTAAAACAAACAGCGTGATTATCCTGCCTACTCGTGTTCTTCCGCGTTTGGGTTTACCATTCACGCAACAAAGGGCTAACCGCTAAGCTACGTCTTCTGATCATCCCAGGTTAGTTCGTGACACTTTGAATGTCAATATACTGTATCTGGCCTTTTCAGGCAAAACCGGAGTGCACAATTATATATATGCCCTAACATTTGTGGACTCCTGAGCATCATATGCATATAACTTGCACATTAGTAATGAGAATTGGTACAGTATCCATGCTTTGAGTAAACCAATCAATGCTTGATTTATAATTGGTTTTTATGCTTCTTTTTTTTTTTCAAATCTATTCGAATCAAATCAGTTTTCACCGTCAATCAAAATTGAGGTCCATATTAATATACTGTAGGTCTTGATCATTATAATTTTATCTACTCTGCACATTAGCACATTGACCATGAAATTTGTTACGTGGAGCATAATGTAAATAATTGGGACCGAATTCCACAACCCTCGTTCCATACAAAACATGCATTCCAAAGTTAATAAATGTTACGGAATGACAGACTCCAAAGACAGAAATACTGACAATGAATTTCTAACAGAATTGTATGATAAATGAATAGAGAAGGGGAACCGGAGAGTCTTATATGCTATGGTGTTGGAGCTGGTAGACAGATGATCACGAACGATGGGAACTGTTGACTGACACGGAGCCTGGAGAGACAAGGAGACGCAGGGACAAGGAGTCACGGAGATGGGGAGACATGGAGACGAGGAAGCACAGAGTGGAATGATCACGTGACGCAGAGATAGCATAGAGTCCTTTGTCCGCAAGGGAGACCAGACGCTGAGTGACGTATATTTGTATTGTGCTGGTGATGTGGTTCAGGTGTGTGTGATTAGAATTCCGGAGATTGCGAATGTTGATTGGGAGCAGAGCCTGGTGTGTCTGTGGCAATATAAAGCTTCTGCAGTTCCGCTGAGTTTCTCCTTCAATGAGTAGTTACCCATATGGCTATATGGCTAGTTCCCAGTTAGCTGTACACAACCACATTGGGAGCATGCACAGTTATCAGCAATATATGTCTGCACATTTCCACTACATATTGGTTGCCCCTGAATGTACAAAAAACTGGAACATGGCACATTCAGTAACTTTTAATGATGAAAACCAATTGCCGTTATTCATAATAAATTCCGTGAAATGCATAGAAAAATCAATTGATCATCCATTATAACTAATGATTGTCTCATTAATAATGCAACCAAGCCCTCATTTGCATTTGAAAAACCACATTTATGTTAACACAATTAATAATTCATGTTATTCTAAAGTGTGGCATGTGGCTTAGTGGTTAGCACTGTTGCCATGCACCTCCAGGGTCTGGACTCAACTCCTGGCCAGGTTTGATTCCTATCTATTTGTGCATGGAGTTTGCATGTTCCCTTTCAAAGGCTACACTCGATGTTGAGTGAAAACGCTATGGGAACATCTTGTCATGTTGCCAGTTGTGAAGCATGTGTGTATCAAACACGCCAAATTTTGGCTTATATAACCTTGGTCGGGTGACGTCATCTAGGTTATAAATAGGGGTGAACCTTCCTCAGATTCTTTGTCTTCACCTAGTTGTGTTGAGCGTGTCATAATAAGAAGTGTTTAACTCACCGATATGGCAGAGTTTTAAACGAGATGTCCCTCCATGTGATAATCCATATTGGTGGGCTCTACACTTTACTACTTCGATTAAAGTGTTCGCGCGCGCACCGCATTTCTTGAGAAGCTTCTGGCCGTGGCGCATTTTTGGGGCTTAAAATGGATCCGGCAGAGCTGTGAGAGACGGAATTAAAACCACCTATCTCTCACTTCATCGTTGGATCGGGAAATCCCTCTGTCCGCACTCAAGCGCGCCATGTGCTTCTTGTGAATAGGCAAGGATAAACATCCTCCAAGCACTTGGAAAACATTACATGGTAGTTTCTGTCGGGTGACCGGGGGGCGGAGCCTCAACAACGCTCTCTCCCCCCTCTTAGCTATCACCATATAAGTTAACCCTTTCATGGAGTAAGCTGTATTAATCCCGTATTTTCCTGCCATCAACTTATTTATTTGTTTAAATATAGTTGATGTGGAAGCGCAGAGTTATATGCTGATGTCCAGATAGAAGAGACACTTCCAGGCTATCTCTCTCCTGGAACATCATCCTTCCTGAAAAGCTAATACTTCCTTTCAAGCTGTGTAGACTTTCATTTTCCCTGGAGGGAAAAGCTTTTCAGGCAGCAGGTCAGGTTGGTGCTGCTTTGCACACCATGGAGGTTTTGCAGGCCTACCAGGCTGACCTGCTAAGAGACTTGAGTACTGGCGGGGCTCTTCAGATAGGGTGTATTGGAATTACGCCACGCCACAGACTTGTCTCTGCGTGCAACAAGCAGACAGCTCGTGTTATTGGCCGTTTTATGGCTGCAATGGTTTTCGCGGGGAGGCACTTGTGGCTGAATCTCAGCCGCATCAAGGATAAGGATTGTGACATTCCTCCTTGATGGCCTGTTTGGCGATATCGCTAACTCGGTCGCCTCTAGGTTCATGAGGCTAAGTTATATGAACAAGCCTTCGGGAAATTTCTTCCCCGCCGTGCTCAAGAGTCGGGACTGTCGGCCACCCAGTCTGTGCCCAGAACCAAGGGGGTGGCCCCCCAATGGGGAGAGGCACGCAGAATTACTTTGAAGAATGAAGTGTTCTCCGTGACACCCCCAGGAGGTCGATGTTTTGCTCCGCCACCACTGTTGTTTCGTGCAACACCAGTCTCCAATAAAGTGTTAGTTCTTCGGTTCTTTCCTGCCATGCTTCAGGATGCTGAACATCTAACATCCCCCCCCATTTAACCAAGCCGCCGAGACTTTTGCGCTTTCTGAGAAAATGGCAGCGTGGAAGGTACTGCCAAGTATATCTCCTTGGGTACTAAGCGCTGTAGAGAGAAACTAAAGGGTTCAGTTCTCACATCACTCTCTGCGTTTCAATGGCGTGGTCTCCACTTCCATGAAACCGGAAAGTGCGCATCTGCTGATGAAAAGTTGCTGGGAACATGTTCCCCTACCAGACAGTGAGTCAGGCTACTACAGTCGGTATTTCTTGGTTCCCAAGAGGGACGGGGGGCTGCATCCAATTTTTAGATTTTGCAGGCTGTACCACTATCTAAAATGAATAAATACAGCTTGAAGGTGGTTCCTGGAGAGTTCCTGAGGTTCACTTTCGGGGGCGAAGCTTACCAGTATCGGGTCCTTCCATTTGGTCTAGCTCTCTCACCCGCACATATATAAAATGCATAGATGTAGTTCTGGCTCTTACAACTCCAGGGCATCTGTATTTGAATTACATAGACAAGTGGCTGGCCCAGTCTCATTAGCTAGCGCTTGGACATCAGCATGTCGTCCTAGCTCATCTTTGTTTCTGAGGATTGAGACCCAACGCCACGAAAGCGTGCTCTTTCTTGTTCTGAGGATTTGGGTGTCACATGGGATTCGATCGTAAGCGGGCACAGTTGTCTCCCGCTCGTGTCGAATCCATTCTCAACATCCTCAAGGAAATCAAGTTACAGATGTCGCCATTAAAAACGCACATTTCGAGAAAAGGGATCCCGTGACTTGCCGCGGCTTTGTGCGGCTGCGTGCAGGAAGCTGTGAACATGCCCTTCATTACCTGTAGGGGGCAGTCGTGTTTCAGTCTGAAGTATTGTGTGTCTACTGAAGCCGAAAATGTGTCTAAATTAAACCGCGCATGCGTGTTTGGAGACGCTGTGGATCATCACGGAGGTACTACACGGCGTGGCTGGAGCTGGAGTTTGTCGTGTTCGAGGTAAGTTTACCTTTCTGTTTTGGATGTGATTCTCGCTTTCATGACTCCCAATTAATGTTCATCTTAATCTCAGGACGTACAATTAGCAATATTTCAGTTTTTAATAGTGTGGATATTCACAAAACACCGTTTTCGTGTAAAAACCTGATCCTACGGAGCCCCCCAGGGGTCCTGTGGTAAATAAATAAATAAATAAATAAATGAATAAATAAAATAATAACGAACCGAGCGCGCAGATTAATAAACCGAGATATGTGTTTCTTACCCCCACCCTTCGTGAAAATGGCGTGTTCAGAGAAAGGCTCGCCAGTGAGATGCCATTTCTGAACAAACTGAGTCGTGTGTGTTAAAGCATTAAATGGTAAAAGAGCACTAGCAATAAACGTTTTTTTCTGAATCCGAATTTTATTAATAAGTTACAAGTTAAATTTCAACTGTAAAGAACCTGTACATATGTTCATACAGTATTGACAGCAGCTCTAATTTGTCTAAATCGCATTGCAGACAAGAAAAAGAAGTAGAGTCATCCTGTGACCTTGCATGCTTAATCTTTCCACACATGATTCTTGCTTCTCACTTTTTCCTTAATCTCCGGTTCGGTTCTGGTTTCGGTCTGTTCTCATGAGTTGTGAAGCGAGAGTTACAAAGTATAAATATTGTTCATTTGCTAAATTAAGTATCATGAATTTTAATTGAATATCTATCTCTGTATTTTTTCACAGGAGTTTGTGACTGAAAGTGTGTCTGCATCTGACTTCAGGAGTTTCCTGACCAACGTATCTTCATTCATTCATTCATTTTCTGTACCGCTTTATCCTTATATACAGGGTCGCGGGGGCCTGGAGCCTATCCCAGGAAACTTAGGTCACAAGGCGGGGTACACCCTGGACAGGGTGCCAATCCATCGCAGGGCACACACACATACTCACATACACACACTAATTCACACACTACGGGCAATTTGGAATGTCAATTAACCTAACCTACATGTCTTTGGATTGTTGGAGGAAACCGGAGTACCCGGAGGAAACCCACCAAGCACGGGGAGAACATGCAAACTCCATGCACACAGAGACGGGAATCGAGCCTGGCCAGGGAATCGAACCCGGACCCTGGCGGTGCAAGGCGACAGTGCTAACCACTACACCACCGTGCTGCCCACCAACGTATCTAACGGTCATATTTAAAAATCATAAAGTACAAAACGTTTCTGTTGGTGTATAATTTTGTTTCTATGATTAATACTTATTTGTGGTGTTTTATGTTTTGGACATCTTTTCAAATTGAGACCTCATTTGTAAGTTACTGTTATCTCGTTTTCTCGTTTTTGTATAAATTAATCAAATGTTTGCTTGTTATTAAATGTATTTTTTTTATAAAAAATAAACGAATCTGTTTTATTATTAGCTGAGAGTGTGGTTTATTTATTTATTATCATATTTGGTCATTGTAACATGCATTAGGGAGCATTATCTCTGCGACGTGTGTGTGCTATCTGGGAATGAATTACCTTTACTTGATTATTTTAAATAAATCTCATTTGTGCATTAAATATAATTATGTAACTTTTACTTGATTTCTTTGATTGTTAATTTAATTATTAAGTAGATTTTACTTGACAATTACGGGTGAGTTTTACTTAATATTGGAGCAATAAAATTTACTTAAAATCTATGTGTGCAAATAGATGTTAAAAGGATTTTATCAAGTAAATCTTACAAGTTCTTTTTTTCAGTGCATGGGTGAACACGATGATTTAAGAATTTAATTAAGCACGTATATATATATATATATATATATATATATATATATATATTAATATATGTGTGTTTACCGTATAAACTTTTTTCTATGTACAGGTACAATCAGAAAAATGTAACCAGCAAACACCATATAACTTTAAACTTACATTGATTAGCAATATAAACAACACACCTATGAGGCTGGACAATGGAATAAACTGTGTGGGTGCCAATAATATTAAATATTTATCTGTTAATTCTTTGACAATACTGCTGCTTTTTGTTGGAAACTGGCAGACATAAAAAATATGAAAAATACTTTAAATAAATATAAAGGGGACGATGGGCTAAAGCCCCCCTAAAAATGGCCTAGCGATGCCCGTGTATATATAATGAAAATATTATGTGTAAAGAAAATATAATTTATATATTCGTGTTTAATTACAAAAAAAAAACATTTTGATGGTCAGTGATTGTTGCAGACATTCACATTATTTTTTGGGGAAGAGCTTGGCTTGTACAGGCTACTATACGCTCATCAGCAGTCGGCGCCCCGCTGTAACCAGCAGATCAAAGGAGCAGTTATCGGCTGACACGTAGCCATCTGAGTTTGGAGACCCACAGAACCCCCACTGTAATGCCTCTTCTCACCTTTCATTCATGATTTTGCTGATGGGGGAACTCGTAGAATTGGGGGTTTTAAAAACAATTAACAAGGCCGAGTAGACGTCTCTGCCTTAAATGTTTTTCGCCAGCCAACCACCTCTCTCTCCCTCTCTCTCTATATATATATATATATATATAAATTCACAATCACATTCCAGCTCTTATTCCCAGCCGTGGTCAAATAATGGATGAAATAATTATTCAATGCTGGACACAAACAGCAAAAAACATGAAAAGCCCTAAGCACTTTATTGCTTTTCATCATGTTTTTTGCTGTTTGTGTCCAGCATATATATAGTTCATTCATGTCTATTTATGATCTAAAAAATATATATAAAAACATATTATCTTTTTGAGTTATGAGTTGTTGTTTTTTATTATTCATAAGACAACCTTTCAGTTTTGTAAATATTCTAGTTATAGTGTGTTAAGTCTTTCTTAAACAGTTTTGAGAATTAGACCATCCAGCTAAGATCAATATTATTAATATTAAACATTTTATTTCTATTTATATGTTTTGCTGGAGAAATACATTTTAGGCAGAGACGTCTCAGTCTTGTTAAATAGTTTTAAACCCCTCAATTGTGCCAATTCCCCCATCCGAAACCGGTTTGATAACTTCACACCTAAAGGTGAGAAGAGGGACTGAGCTGTAACTGAGCACGCTTTCACGTTGTATATACTGTACACACACACACACACACACACACACATATACAGGCACGTGCAGAGGGGGGAGGGCGGCACCCGCAACAATAAAATGTAACTATTAATCTCAATTTTGCTAAATAAAAGGATCTGGCTTGCATCAGTCACATGCCTGCCATTAACCAATGCTCGCCCTTGAGGGCAGAGCGTGCTCGTTATGAGCCGGGTACGAGCACGCAAAGTGCACGTGCATTTTCTGCAGGCTGGGCGGTGCGGAGCTGGAGGAGAAGCAGGCAAATTAACTGGAAGGTGCAGACTGTAACAAAACAGTAAATAGGGTGTACAGCGCACACTATAGTCTATAACAACAAACAAACTGAAATAAATGAGCGTGCTGTTTGTGCAACAGCGCGACAAACATTACCTGTCCTTTTATGAACTGCACAAGTAGTGGTGGTCATTAACTGCTAGCTAACTGGGTAAGGGGGTTACAGGTCTGTAGCTCTGTCCACCGTTTTAGGGAACATGTTTAGTTTTAAAGTAAGTTACAGTTTTATTTCACTAAAAGCCATCTAATATGGATATCCACATAATTATGGATTATTATATTTATGATATAAAAAAAACACTGTTTTTAAAGAAAATATATTAAGTAACAGATAATATTAGGTTTATATTTCAAATTAGATAAAATGCTGATTTTACAGCAGTAAAATTATTGTATCTCTACAGTTTAAACATTTAATAAGCACTGCATGTGCATGTTTGTGTGTTTTATGTGTATAGATTCTTAAAAATTATTACTAATAATATAATAATCAACAGCAACATTGTACGCCATCAGGTAAAACATAGGCTACATTTGCTTTGCATTTTCCCGACCTGATGACAGTCATACAGTATGATGCAATTCCATATTAGATTCATTATGAATGTGAGTTTTTTTTATTCAGCATGTTCTATCTTTTTTAACTTTGAGCACCCGCCCCTTTAAACGTCTCTGCACGGCCCTGCACACACACATATATTGTTCATTCATGTCTTCTGATGATGGCGACACATAGTTAACACTATCAGATAGCCTACTATCAGGAAATTAAATTAATTTCAAGACCATTTAAACCGAGGCATTGTCATGTCTTTCATTGTTTTGTAATGAATCTTTTTTCAAAAGAAAACTGAAAACACAAAATAACCAGAGCTGCGCCGTCTATGCGAGAACGGACGGGATTCTGGAACCTAAAACAAAAAACTAAAGATGCTCTCGGGACTTATGGCTTTACTGAGGATTTATAGGAAGAGAGAGAGTAGAGTTTGTGCTTTGTGCACTTTAACCCGAGAACGCGCGCTAAACTGATGCGTGTCGCTCTCCTTCACTCTCTCTCCGGTGTCTTAGACAGACAGAGGTTGGGCTTTGCTTTGTCGTTACATACATATCCACAAATACAACATACACTTATCATGAATTGCATTTTATATGAATGTTACATATGAGACACGCACACAAACACATACTTATATAATATATGCACATACAAGCACATACACATTGTTAATTCATGTCTTCTGATGATGTTGACTCATTTTTACGTTTTAAATAAGACATGTTGGCGTATTCACGAATCAGGACATTCGCATAGTTACCTGTAACACTATCAGATAGCCTACTATCGGGAAATTTAATTAATTTCGAGACCATTTAAACCGCGGCATGGACATGTCTTTCATTATTTTGTACCTGTTAAGACATTACAAAAACTATATAAGAAACTTTTAAAGCACGAATTTGGGCATCTCATTTCATCATTATGAAAATAACATGAAGCACATATACACACGTTCATTATGAAATATCTGTTGTAAAACAAAATAAAATTCCTGTTTGCTACAGCATTGGAAACAATATTGTTTTAGGTTAACGGTTAACCTTATACACAATTCATTTGTACTTGGTCCGGCTTTTAGATAAAGTCCTTCCATGCGCCATCTGGCGGATATTCAGTGAAGCACAACACATTTATTTTAAGTTCCTGAATGTTCCCTCCGGCAAGTCGCGGCACGCCGCGTGCTAAATTGCGGCCTCTCGCGGGAAAACATGCGCAGTCTTAAAGGCGACATCTGTAGACCAGAAAGTGACCACCACTTTCAGAGATCTTAGCCCTCATGGCAGCTGTATCCACGGTGACACCCTTGGGCCTTCTGCACATGAGAGCATTTCAGTTGTGGCTAAGACAGGGGATTTCACTCTTGGGCCAATACCCAATAAGGGTTACGCGCCAGGTGCTTCGTATCCTTCCTATGTGGTTCAGACCCCGGTTTCTGACTCTGGGTCCCACTCTAAGTTTGTCTTGTCGTCGCAGATGTTAACGACAGACACTTCCCTCATGGGCTGGGGTGCAGTCTTAGATGACCGTCCAGCCTAAGGGAGCTAGAGAGGCCTTCTTCTCGCACGGCACATCAATTGCATCGAAATGATGGCTCTATTTCTGGCCCTAAATCACTTCATCCAGCAGTTGAGAGGCTACCATGTTCTAGTGCGGGGGGACAACACTATGGCAGTCTCATATATTAATCGCCAAGGCAGACTGTGCTCGCGTCGCAAAATAGCTAGCGCACCAGGTTCCTGTCCCTCAGGGCGATTTACATTCCAGGGCATATGAATGTGAGAGCAGTTGTACTGTCCAGTCAATCTCTGACACACCGGGAATGGAAACCCCACCCCGAAGTAGTCAGTCAATCTGGGAGAGATTTCATGTAGCAGAGGTGGGAAGCAAGTGCAGCAAGTGTGTGCGAAGCAGGTAGACCCAGTCCACTGCGGAATTGTTTCAGTGCTGGAGTTTCTGCAGGAAAAGTTGTCCTTGGGCTTGTGCCCTAGTACTCTCAGGACGTACGTAAGTGCATCCTCACTCAACTATCCCCCGAAAGTTCCATAAACCCAACATGCACTCTATTGTTTTTAAAGCCTTCTGTCCTCCGCCTTTACAGCTTCGGCGAAGGAAAGACTTCACTTACTGTGTCCAGTACATGCTCTTCAGATTTTCGTCCACCGCATCAGCCAGTGGCATAAGTCAGAGCAGCTTGTACATGTTTTGCGGCCGCCACTACACTGGATGAGAGATGCTATTGCCCTCTCCTATGAGGTGCGTGAGCTCACTTCACCTCTAGGAGTCAGGGCTCATTCAACCAAGGGTATAGCCTCATCTATTGCACTAGCAAGAGGTATTCCCCTGCAGCAAGTGTGTGAGGGTCGGTCCTCTCCGCACACATTTGTTAGATTTTAGTCTGGATGTTCATGCTACTCCGGGCTCACGGGTGCTCGAGTCAGCTGCCCAGACATAGTTCTGAGACCTTCTCGGCCTTGTGCGCACACGCTACACAACCTTGATACACACATGCTTCACAACCGGCAACATGACAAGATGTTCCCATAGCGTTTTCACGCAGCATCTCATTCCCGCCTTTTCAGGGAACAGGGTTACAGCAAAGTAACGCGATACGTTCTCTGTGTTTGGTCAGTTTGCTCCGGGTACTCTGGTTTCTTCCCACAGTCCAAAACATGCAGATTAGGCTAATTGGCATTCCCAAATTGCCTGCAGTGTATGAATGAGTGTGTGTGTTTGTGTACCTCCTTGGACAAGGGATTGAGTCTTGCATCGGGTATGGGGTGAACATACATAGAGTTTTTTTATGGGATTTCATCCGGTTTCCTCCCACAGGTCAAAGACATGCAGATTAGGCTAGGTGGTGTTTCCAATTTACCCGTAGTGTGTGAGTGAAAAATGTGAGAGTGTGTGATTGTTTGTTTGTGCCATGCAATGAATTAGCATCCTACAGAGAATGTGGAACCAAATATCAGCCAATCATATTGGCTCTCAATTTTCACTTTGCATTTGAGGCTTGATTAAAGGTATAAAAGTGGTCTCATGTTCTTTGGTCAAGTTTTCCAAACCCATTGCAGCAAAAACTCAATGGTAAATGCCAGAGTGAGCATCATATGGAGCTCTCTCTCTCTCTCTCACTCTACCTCTTCTAGTTAAGATCGTCCTAACTTTGTGAGGCTTTAGGGAAACTCAGCACTGATTGGCTTAGAAGCCTACATCATTTTTGAGTCACATAAATCACATTTACAAAAGTTTCCCTCTAAACAGGTATTTTATTAACAGATTTTTCCTGACCCCTCCTTGAACCACCACCTTGTCGTGGTGGAGGGGTTTGCGTGTCCCAATGATCCTGGGAGCTATGTTGTTGGGGGCTTCATGCCCCTGGCAGGGTCACCCATGGCAATCTGGTCCTAGGTGAGGGAACAGACAAAGAGTGGTTCAAAAGACCTCTTATGATGAGTACAACCAATGGAAAACGTTTTCCCTCGCCCGGACGTGGGTCACCGGGGCCTCCCTCTGGAACCAGGCCTGGAGGTGGGGCCCGATGGCGAGCGCCTGGTGGTCGGGCCTGCACCCATGGGGCCCGGCCGGGCACAGCCCGAAGAGGCAACGTGGGTCCCCCTTCCCATGGGCTCACCACCTGTAGGAGGGGCCAAAGAGGTCGGGTGCAGTGTGAGCTGGGCGGTAGCAGAGGACAGGGGCCTTGGCGGTCTGATCCTCGGCTGCAGAAGCTGGCTCTAGGGACGTGGAATGTCACCTCTCTGGTGGGGAAGGAGCCTGAGCTAGTGTGTGAGGGTGAGAAGTTCCGGCTAGATATAGTTGGACTCACCTCGACGCACAGCTTGGACTCTGGAACCAGTCTCCTTGAGAGGGGCTGGACTCTCTTCTACTCTGGAGTTGCCAACGGTGAGAGGCGACGAGCAGGTGTGGGCATACTTATTGGCCCCCGGCTCGGGACCTGTACATTGGGGTTCACCGCAGTGGACGAGAGGGTGGCCTCCCTCCGCCTTCGGGTGGGTGGACGGATCCTTACTGTTGTTTGCGCTTATGCGCCGAACAGCAGTTTGGAGTACCTGCCCTTTTTGGGGTCTCTGGAGGGGGCGCTAGAGAGCGTCCCTCCTGGGGACTCCATCGTTCTGTTGGGAGACTTCAATGCTCACGTGGGCAATGACAGTGAGACCTGGAAGGGCGTGATTGGGATGAACGGCCCCCCCGATCTGAACCAGAGCGGTGTTTTGTTATTGGACTTCTGTGCTCGTCATGGATTGTCCATAACGAACACCATGTTCAGGCATAAGGGTGTCCATATGTGCACCTGGCACCAGGACACCCTAGGCCGCAGTTCGATGATCGACTTTGTGGTCGTATCGTCGGACTTGCGGCCACATGTCTTGGACACTCGGGTGAAGAGAGGGGCGGCGCTGTCAACTGATCACCACCTGGTGGTGAGTTGGCTTCGTTGGCGGGGTAGGATGCCGGTCAGGCCTGGTAGACCCAAATGTATTGTGAGGGTCTGCTGGGAACGTCTGGCAGAGTCCCCTGTCAGGACGAGCTTCAACTCCCACCTCCGGCAAAGCTTCAACCACGTCCTGGGGGAGGTGGGGGACATTGAGTCCGAATGGACTATGTTCCGCGCCTCCATTGTCGAGGCGGCCGACCGGAGCTGTGGCCGTAAGGTGGTCGGTGCCTGTCGCTGTGGCAACCCAAGAACCCGTTGGTGGACACCGGCGGTGAGGGATGCCATCAAGCTGAAGAAGGAGTCTTACCGGGCCTTTTTGGCTGGTGGCACTCCGGAGGCAGCTGATAGGTACCGGCAGGCCAAGCGGAATGCAGCTTCGGTGGTTGCTGTGGCAAAAACCCGGGTGTGGGAGGAGTTTGGGGAGGCCATGGAGAACGACTTCCAGACAGCTTCGAAGAAATTCTGGTCCACCATCCGGCGTCTCAGGAGGGGAAAGCAGTGCACGGTCAACACAGGTTATAGTGGTGATGGTGCGCTGCTGACCTCGACTCGGGACATTGTGGGTCGGTGGGGGGAGTACTTCGAAGACCTCCTTAATTCCACCAACATGCCTTCCGATGAGGAAGCAGAGTCTGGGGACATAGAGGTGGACTCTTCCATCTCTGGGGCCGAGGTCGCCGAGGTGATCAAAAAGATCCGTGGTGGCGGGGCCCCGGGGGTGGATGAGATCCGCCCGGAGTTCCTCAAGGCTCTGGATGTTGTAGGGCTGTCATGGTTGACACGTCTCTGCAACATTGCATGGACATCGGGGACAGTGCCTCTGGACTGGCAAACTGGGGTGGTGGTCCCCCTCTTCAAGAAGGGGGACCGGAGAGTGTGTTTCAACTACAGAGGGATCACACTCCTCAGCCTCCCCGGGAAAGTCTATTCAGGGGTCCTGGAAAGGAGGGTCCGTCGGATAGTCGAACCTCGGATTCAGGAGGAGCAGTGTGGTTTTCGTCCAGGCCGCGGAACAGTGGACCAGCTCTACACCCTTAGCAGGGTCCTGGAGGGGCCATGGGAGTTTGCCCAACCAGTCTACATGTGCTTTGTGGACTTGGAGAAGGCATTCGACCGTGTCCCTCGGGGAGTCCTGTGGGGGGTACTCCGGGAGTATGGGATATCGGATTCCCTGTTAAGGGCTGTCCGGTCCCTGTACTGGTGTCGGAGCTTGGTCCGCATTGCCGGTAGTAAGTCGGACCTGTTTCCGTTGAGAGTAGGACTCCGACAGGGCTGCCCTTTGTCACCGATCCTGTTCATAATTTTTATGGACAGGATTTCTAGGCGCAGCCAGGTCGTTGAGGGGGTACAGTTTGGTGGGCTCAGGATTGGGTCACTGCTTTTTGCAGATGACGTTGTTCTGTTGGCCTCATCATCCTGCGACCTACAGCTCTCACTGGATCGGTTCGCAGCCGAGTGTGAAGTGGCTGGGATGAGAATCAGCACCTCCAAATCTGAGGCCATGGTCCTCAGCCGGAAAAGGGTGGAGTGCCCTCTCAGGGTTGGGAGTGAGATCCTGCCCCAAGTGGAGGAGTTTAAGTATCTCGGGGTCTTGTTCACGAGTGAGGGTAAAATGGAGCGGGAGATCGACAGCCGGATCGGGGCAGCATCTGCAGTGATGCGGGCTCTGTATCGGTCCGTCGTGGTGAAGAAGGAGCTGAGCCAAAAGGCAAAGCTCTCAATTTACCGGTTGATCTACGTTCCTACCCTCACCTATGGTCATGAGCTGTGGGTAGTCACCGAAAGAACAAGATCGCAAATACAAGCGGCTGAAATGAGTTTCCTCCGCAGGGTGTCTGGGCTCTCCCTTAGAGATAGGGTGAGAAGCTCAGTCATCCGGGAGGGGCTCAGAGTAGAGCCGCTGCTCCTCCGCATCGAGAGGAGCCAGATGAGGTGGCTTGGGCATCTATTTAGGATGCCCCCTGGACACCTCCCTTGTGAGGTGTTCCAGACATGCCCCACCGGAAAGAGACCCCGGGGAAGACCCAGGACACGCTGGAGGGACTATGTCTCTCGGCTGGCCTGGGAACGCCTTGGGATCCCCCCGGAAGAGCTGGAAGAAGTGGCCGGGGAGAGGGAAGTCTGGGCATCCCTGCTGAAGCTGCTGCCCCCGCGACCCGACCTCGGATAAGCGGAAGAAAATGGATGGATGGATGGATTTTTCCTGGCAAAATGGAGAATTTTAACAAATACAAAAAAAAGAATGTAATAAAAAACAAATCACTGACTCCACAAGTAAATGATCCCCACAGGCCTATTCCAGCTTGCACACTACAGCATCCATCACTTTTTGTTCAGGTGTTGATGGAAACTATATGTCCTGCAAATACACATAAATGTTTATGTCTTATCTATGGTACATTTTATTGTTAATCCTAAAAAATATATATAAAGAAATAAAAATTGTGAAATGTGAAACATTATAAAAGAAATATTGATCTGGGTCCAGTTTTCCCAGCAGTCATAGTATTAAGATCATTTATTCAATATAACAACACATTTTTATTATTAACACATGTGCACCTAATGGTTCATACAACATGCAGAGCTTAATTTAATGATCTCATTAAAAATGACTGATTAACAAAATATTATCTGAGTGACATGGACATTGGCATAGTTGTTGAATGGATCAAACGTGAAGAGCAAGTCCAGTTTGAGTTGATTGGAATGCTATGGTAATTCAAATAGATTATCTTTACAACCATGGTAACCAGAAAAGCATCTCAGATTGCATAATAGATCAAACTTTGTGGATGGACTATCTAAGGGTGCTTTCACACCTATAGTTCGATTGCTTTAGTCCGCACCAGTCAAAAAAATGTTACAATGTAGTAAACAGACGTTGGTACGGTTTGCTTTCACACATGCAGAGTTCTAAACAAACCAAAATAGACCGCGTTGCCCATTGGCACCGGAAACAGACTATTTTCAGAGAATCGCGCCACTTTCAATAATCAAGGCTTTGCTTTGTGCTCATGGTGCTGATCCTCGTGCACGACATTGTACATGCAAATCATTATTTTCAGATAATTAATTTCGAACACGATTCGCGGCTGCGATTACAAACCAGCTCCCTGGTTTTCATCTTGCTGATGGCGCGTAATCCGTTGGCCTATCAAAACACATTTTTCATCTTTAAAGAGATTACAGACAGGCACTTAATTTCCACGGCACTCCACATTTCTCCGTGGTTTTATTTCATCGCGAGTCGATAGCTTGAAAAATTTCAAGAAGTGAAAAGAATTTTACTCATAACCCCGTATCTCTTATACCCAAAGTGCATTAAACTATACCATTTTGTCAGATTTGGTTTGGTTGATTCCACACCAGACGAACTGTACCAAAGTAGAGCGGATAAAGCGGTCCGAGACCACCCCTTCAGGCAGGTCTCGGATTGATTGATTTGGTGCGCACCAAAGTACAGAGATTGCATTCACATCAACACAAACGAACCGAACCAAGGGACCAAACACGTTTGGTGCGCAGCAAATGCTGGAGGTGTGAAAGCACCCTAAGGGTGCTTTCATACCTATAGTTCGATTGCTTTAGTTCGCACCAGTCAGAAAAATGTTACAATGTAGTAAACAGACGTTGGTACGGTTTGCTTTCACATATGCAGAGTTCTAAACGAACCAAAATAGACCGCCAAGCCCATCGGCACCGGAAACAGACTATTTTCAGAAAATCGCGCCACTTTCAATAATCAAGGAGGAACAGTTTTGCTTTGCGCTCATGGCGCTGATCCTCGCGCACTGCATTGTATGTGCAAATCATTATTTTCAGATAATTAATTTCGAACAAGATTCGCGGCTGCGACTCCAAACCAGCTTCCCGGTTTATTCACCACGCCGACGCCGCATCGTGCACCAATTCCGGGAGAGACGTGGCCTCCTCCTGAATGATCACTTTGTTATTAGCCGGCGATCTTCCTGCAGATCCATCAGGTAATCCGTTGGCCGATCGAAACAGCCCAGCTACACATTTTTTAATCTTTAATGTG
Source organism: Channallabes apus (assembly GCA_030522415.1). NCBI lineage: Eukaryota > Metazoa > Chordata > Actinopteri > Siluriformes > Clariidae > Channallabes > Channallabes apus. Next base: position 24,596,660 of record CM060121.1, read on the forward strand.
AATACAGAGAGGCACTTAATTTCCTCGGCACTCCACGTTTCTCCGCGGTTTGATTTCATCGCGAGTCGAGCTTGAAAAATTTAATCGAGTCATCAGGAAGGGAAAATAATTTTTCCCCGCAACAAAGTATCTTACCCAAAGTGCATTAAACTATACCATTTCATCAGATTTGGTTTGGTTGCTTTCACACCAGACGAACTGTACCAAAGTAGAGCGGATAAAGCGGTCCGAGACCACCCCTTCAGGCAGGTCTCGGATCGATTGATTTGGTGCGCACCAAAGTACCGAGATTGCATTCACATCAACGCAAACGAACTGAACCAAGGGACCAAACACGTTTGGTGCGCACCAAATGCTGTAGGTGTGAAAACACCCTAAGTGAGCACGAAATCACTAAAACCGGAAAGTTGATTAAGAAAGTTTAATGGATGTTTAATACAGTATAATACTGTACTGTATGTTATTGTTTACAAAGCAATATTTATATGGATTTTTGCTGCAGATGCAATAATAATAATAATAATAATAATAATAATCTGAAGCTAATTATTTTTAATGTGCTGCTATTTAACAAAGGAAACTGTAAAATTGTTGATATGATGTTTTCTGTTAGTACACATTTATTTAACATTTCTGGAAGGAGTCTCCAGTGTCAGTGCTTTGTAACAGTCACTAAGTACAGTAGATGTTTCCACTGATAGATCAGATAGATCTTATGCTTTTCAAGTTTATTGAGTAATTGATGCTTTGAAAATATTTTTTACAAGACCTCAAGCTATAGGCCAAAGCAAACCTCAGAGTGACAGAAAGGCACAGTTCAGGTGGAGGTCATGTTGAAGCATGCTCTAACTTGACGTGCTGGGAATTACAGGAAAAATAATCCCATTTATATTTGTGTGATGGTGTGTCTGTGTCGCTCTGATATTACACTTCCAAACTGGTAGTTGCCAGTTGGGTTTCTATGCCTGTCTCTTCATTATTCTGCGGTGAGTATTTTACTGTAGGTGTAACAAACAATGGCAAATGAAAGTGATCATTCATTTCATTAAAAGATGTTGTTGGAGTTGGAGCTAATACAGTAGATTAAATTCAATAAAACTTTATTTATATAGCGATTTTAACAATGGTCAATGTCTCAAAGCAGCTTCACAAAAATGAAAAGCAAATTTAAAAAAGAAAATTTATGGAAGTGTATGTGTGATAAAAATGTGTCTAGATAATAATGAGATGAATGATGAATGAAATGTCTCTGATGAGCAAGCCAAGGCTGATGGTGACAGTGGCAAGGAAAAACTCCCTGAGATAGCAATAGGAAGAAACCTTGAGAGGAACCAGAGTCAATCAGGGAATAGATAATGAACAACAATTACAGTTACTGAAATTACTTTTAGGAGATGATCAGTATGACGTTTAACACAATTAATAAATAGAAGTGTAGAAGAAGTCAGAAACATGTAGGATACACCATAGGGCAGTGGTTCTGTAGTGAAGAACCACTGCCCTGCACATTTTAGAGTTTTCTCAGCTCCCAGCACACCTTATCTAACTAATCAACTAATTAACAACATTTTCTTAATTGAAGTATCTGTGGAAGAGAAGGTAAACATTAAGATGTTCAGGTCTTAAGGCGTAGACTTGACTAATTATTAGAAAATAATAAAATTTTGGATTGCAAAAATACCTGTGCTTCACATCTGAGTGATGTTTCCTAGGCCTTGTCCACGTGTAGCCGGGCATTTTTTATTTTATTTATTTATTTATTTATTTATTTTTTAAATCTACGTTTTAAAGATATCTTTGTCGACATGAAAACACAAAATGTCCTGTTAAGTGCTGTTAGGAGCCTCCCTAATCAACCTGGGTCCAATCAGATACCTAGACAAAGTGTCATTACCTGTTGCGCTTTTGCAGCTATTGCGGCCTTATTCTATAACAATATACCCATTCTTAGGGGAGTGTTGGCTCAAATAGGGCTTTTGGGCCTCGTGATCAGTGGGATGCGACACCCCATACTACCCAACCACTGCATGCAGTGCCTGTCCCAAGCCTGGTTAGAAAAATGGGAGGGTTGTGTCAGGAAGAGCATCCGGTATAAAACCTGAGCTCAACCAAAGTTGTATGCAGATCGGATGGCCTGTTGTGGCGACCCACGGGAGCAGCCAAAAGAAAGTTTAACATATATATGTACTGTATATAATTTTCTATTTATTTACAATATAAAAATATAACCTTTCATCTTTATTTCTTACTAATAAGACATTTTGCTTGATTATTCACCAATGTTTATGCTTTATAAATTGTATAAACACTTTGGAAATTTGTTATATCATTTCAGTTTCTAAAAAAAGATACGCATTCCATCTCAATATTCACATGCACACACATACACACACAGTGGCACACACACCATACCCACACAATATCCTCCCACCATTCACAACTTGTGGAGCGATTAAATCAGCAGATGGGTGATGTTTTATGAGTTCCATCGCAGTGTCAAAGTCACAGCCCACTTACGTCTTAAGCAGCCCACATAGCACATCTCAAAAGCAGCACGGAATCTCCAATAAAGGAAGTAAACGCAGAGTAAGCCTGTAAACCTTCCTTCGAAGCAGCTCTGTGACACACAATGAGAGGGACAGCGGCAACATACTCTAATAAAGCAAACAGCCTTCTAGTGCCGAGGCTCATGCTAGTTTGATTTGTTTGCTGTCAGCCTTGAAATGCCTGGGGAAAATAAATAAATGAATGAACATTCCACTTTCAGATAGAGTGGCAGTGTGACACGGGCTCTCTTTATTCCGTAAGACCTCAAGCGAGCGCTGTGTTGTAGCGTTTTTTAAAAGTATCAAATCGGTTTAAGAGCACTCATCGCACTTAATACTTCTGAGGATATAGGTCTGACCAGATCACATAAAGCCGCACATGAAGTCTGGAGGGATCGTAAAAAAGGAAGAGGCGCTTTGCCAGTAGTACTGTACAGTATGTCCTCTTGGATGGTTTAAAACCACATTTGCTCCGTTGCACTAAAAGGTCCACAGGGATGATCTTCTTTTCTCCTAATGGCTTCTGACACTCCACCCTACTGCTGCTACACTTTAATGGAAACTGTGCTTGTGGAACCTGGACTTGAACATCTAATTATTCTCATCTTTTAAATGATCACTGCCCAACACACACACACACACACACACACACACACATAATGTGCCCCTTACTTGAAAGGTTAAATCGTACCAATGGTACCTGTTTAATTTAAGACAATTAAGGACAAACCAAGATTAAACATTACACCACTATTGGCATTCAACATTTTAACTCATGGTGGAAATTTCAGACCTAATTAACAAAAATTATTTTCCCTCTTAAATGCAAAATTTCACAAATTTCCAATCTTTCAAGCGATATATTGTAAAGCTAATGGTGTATCTCTGAAGAAAACATAAAATGAATTAGCTTAGAAATACAGCTATTGCACATAAATTCTCAGTTTTAAGTGCAGCTGCAGTTATGAGGACCTCAATCCTGCACTGTGCCATATCTTTGTCTTTATGAAGCATTATCTATGTGAAGTGTTGTTAAACTGCTTCAAAGTTTTACAAGGGCACATCTGTTTCCCTGCTTACGATCTGATGCAATTCAGTGGTTGAGGTGCACTGCAATGCTGCATAAGCACAGTACAGAGTACTTAGACACTTCTCTAAGTGCTCTGTACTCTCTAAGTACAGAGTACTTAGAGAAGTGTCTACCAGAATGTGTTAACCAGCAAAAAAAAGCGCCTTCCCCAAACTGTTGGCACAAAGTTGGAAGTATAGCATTGTTCAAGATGTCTTGGTATGCTGAAGCATTACGACTGGAGATAAAGGGCCTGACTGAAACACCTAAATGCAATAATTAACAGGTTTGGCCAAATACTTTTATCCATAGTGTTTTACTAACTTAAAACAGGGACACTCCAAAAGCTTATAACAGAGACACCCCATGTCTCCCAGATGTTCCAGGAGTCTTCTGCATATAAATAGCACCTTCCTACAGTCTGCAAAATTATATATAATATACTGTAAATACTGATTCATATGTTTTTGTGCTACTAAACAAATCACATTTGTTACAGGACAGGGCTTTGCATTCAACATCTCTCTCTCTCTCTCTCTCTCTCTCTCTCTCTCTGTCTCTCTCTATGTTTCATACTGGTGTCTGGTAAAATGCTTTTACGTTGAAACCTACAGTAATGTACTAGCAAACTTTAATAGACCTTTCGGGATACAGACCTGCTAACCATGTTAGTCTTAAAAGGTGTCGTCATTCCATCATGAGGGCCACAGAGAAAATCACATCAGGATATCTTTATGACAAACATACTGTACACGTGCATTGTCATTCAGGTTCTCACTTATCATCTCTTAATTCTTCTCTTAAGTGGAAAAATCTCTTAAAGTGATAATGGGAAATTATTATCTGTCTAAATAATATCTACAGTAGTCATTCTAGCTTAGTCCATTTTTATTGTCATGTACCGTGATATGTAGAGAAATTATAAAACCTAAAAATTATAAAAAACATTATAAAGCAGAATTATCCTGATAAAATGTGCTCCATGATTTTGCTCATTACGTTTAATTCACATCGTCATTTCCCTTATACATTTAATACAGAAAATGTGTTTTTCTTGCAAATGTTTGTTGTAATTAACATCTTTTACTACTTGAAATGCATTCCCTCTTCAGAGATTACAGTACGTGGATATTTTTGTAGCACACATTCAAGAGTGGGACTCCAACATAGTAAATAACATAACTGCTCAGAAATAACATCTTTCACCCAGGTCCTGGAAGCCCAGCAAATTAGTTAATTACAATGAGGGCTGAGGTGAATATTTACGGTGTTGCTGTCGATTGATGCTTGGCTCACTGTGCCACTATTCATCTTCTTTCTCCCTCTTGCTGGTGGGCTGTAAAAGCAACCACTGCAAAATCCAAAATTAGCTTTACAAACGGAGAGAATGCTGAGCAGGGAAAATGGCTTTCTATATATAGGCACAGGAGGAGAGGGAGAGAGACAGAGAGAGAGAGAGAGAGAGACATTTTATTAAAAAAAAAAATTTATGTACTAGCCCACTTCTCCATCCAGTTCCATTGCATTTGACAGTTTTTGCGAAGAACATATTTGCTTAGGTGTGTGATTCTATTTAATTACTGATTAACTGTAAATTGGAAATTTATTTAGCGTTTAAGATATAAGTAGTACATGACTGCACCAGGGAATGGCTTGGGGTGCTGTAGCTACCCATTAGAACATCCATCCTTTGGGTTCATTCACTTTTTTGATGGTTTGTTCTGCATTGGCTTTTCTGGGGATTAAACCAGGTGGGTTGGCTTTTGGTCTCCACGGGCATGTGTGAGCCTTAGGTTTCTATGATACTGTCACTGGTAGATAACATTTGGTCTATGGAACAGGGCCTGGTTTCTCGATAACGCACACTCTTCGCGCACTAAGAAAACTCTTAAGATATATCTTACATAAAGTGATTACTTTTCTAAGTGTGTTTCTCGAACTGTCCCTGAGGAGTCTTCTTAAGTCGCTGCCTCTTACTTCCGACGTTACAAGGCGCTGTCTACAGTGAAGGTCCTGAATTAGCTGACATCGGTTGCTTAGGAATCACTCCTTTTGCATGACAGCGTTAAGAAAGATGGCACTTTCTATTAAACATTGCACAAAATTCTTCCAATAACATTTATTTTGATATGGGCTAACTTATCAGTACTAGCATGCGATAATAGACAAATATATAAATTCAATCACCAAACTGTCGCTAATATTTTCATGTAACCTGTTAGCGGTGAAACGAACCGGGTATACAGTCATAGTTGATTGACAAACAGCTGACAACACTCTTCACCAGCTTCAGAAACAATGTGAAGTATGTCAGTTGGTTGGGGTTGGATAGCGGACTACGGATTGAATACGATGAGATGACAGAGAAGAGGTTTAATACCACTATCTCACCTACGCAGTTTCGCGTGGTGGCCGTAAGTGCGAGTTTTGGTGCCGTGATTACGTTTCCATCTTTCCACGAAAAAATTTTTTAACATGTTTAACTTGTGGAAGCTCCTGGACCTTGCAGATCTTCATGGAACATCGGGCGGGTTCTCGAGGCCCCTAATACCCCTATCTCACCTATGCGGCTTTACTCACGGTGAGATTCGATGTTAGGCACCGTGAGCTGCCGTGATTGCCCGCCGACGTTCCGCTAACGCTAAGGTCCACAAGCTTCTGCGAGGACCGCCAAAATAATTAAACATGTTTAACGAATGTTTAATTTTATTTTTTTAAACATAAATTCTCTCGACCTCGTTTTTTGCCGCCCTTGTCCAGTCACGGATATCACTACTATTCCTCTTCATGAATCTGATCATTACCTGGTATCCTTCACCATAACCCTTCCTATTCTATTGGCGCTTTTCCACTGCATAGTACGGCATAACACGGTTCAGTACAGCTCACTTTGGTTCGTCTCAGTTCGGCTCGGTTTGCGCTTCCACTGCAGTTTAGTACCGCTTTAGAGTGGGGTGGATTATTATACACCTTCGTCAGTCAGAGGTTAGTAAGAATAACTTTACAGAGGTGTTTAAATTTGCGAAGGCGATGTCCGATGAAGTAATATGCTCTGGTCCCATCCCAATGAGACATGGCGACATAGCTTACAGCAGGTTATGAACCGCTGGATGTCCAGGTGGTGCTCTGAAAATAATGTGGGCTACATAGATAATTGGAAGAACTTCGAGGGCAAAGCTCGCCTGTTAGGGCGGGACGATGTCCATCCCACTCGGGAAGGTGCTGCTCTCATTTCGTGTAGTATACAGTAGCTCCTAGTCTGAGTAGAGGTCTAGTTAATCGGTGACAATCCAGAGCCCAGGCCAGGGAGCAGACAAACAGGCAAAACCAACCGTCTGCTAGCTGCATAGAGTCGTCACTCAGGGTTCACCATATTGAGACTGTGTCTGTTCCACGATCTAAGCAAAAATGTAGAAAGACTCAGAAAGTCTGTTTCAATAATTTAATTAACATAAAGACCACAAACTCTGATCACACTGAATGCACAGCCGGCACCTCTGATCTGAAGCTAGGACTGTTAAATATTAGATCTCTCGCATCAAAAGCGGTTATTGTTAATGAAATTATCACGGATCAGGTGTTTGATATACTCTGTTTAACTGAAACATGGGTTAAACAGGACGAGTATGTAGCTCTAAATGAAGCTAGTCCTCCTGGATACAGCTACATACACCAGCCTCGTTTAACTGGTAGAGGAGGAGGCGTCACAGTTATTTACAGTACAATGATAATCTGTCTATCGTACAAAAACACGGACACAAATTTAATTCATTTGAAATTCTTTATAGTAACATAAGTGTATTTAAGTATATTAAGTCAGTTCAGTCGATTCCACTAATTATAATTTGCAGACCTCCAGGGCCATATTCTGAATTTCTTAGTGAATTTGTAGATTTCATCTCAAACATAGTCGTTTCTGTAGACAGAGTGTTGATTGCTGGAGATTTTAACATTCATTCTGAGAATACAGAAGACCCTCTGAAAACAGCATTTATGTCCCTACTGGACTCAGTAGGTGTAGATCAGTGTGTAGTAGGGCCCACTCATAAAGCAGGTCACACTTTAGATTTAATAATATTCTTCGGATTAAGTATAAGAAATGTATTCACAATTACACTGTCTGAAGTTATATCAGATCATTATCTTGTCTCAATTCAAGTGTGTCACAGTGATAATGTACGCACAGCACCGCGCTACCGTATTAAACGTACATTCACATCAACTACCACACAGTGTTTTATCAGTAATCACCCAGAGTTACCAACTTTGATTAGATCACCGTCTGACCCCACAGAACTCGATCATGCGACTGAATATTTAGAGTCGACATTTTGTTGTACCTTAGATAATGTAGCTCCAGCTAAAAGAAAAATTATTAGAGATAAGAAACTCACTCCCTGGTATAACGATCACACGCGCACTTTAAAACAGACCGCTCGGAAATTAGAGCATACTCTAAATGGCGTCAAACTAAATTGTTAGTATTTCAAATAGCATGAAAAGAGAGCATCCTGAACTATACGAAAGCTCTTAGTGTAGCTAGATCAACGTATCTCTCCACTCTTATAGAATAAAATAAAAATAATCCTAGATTTTTATTTAATACCGTAGCCAAATTAAGCAGAAATAAGATCACTACAGAAATCTCCACAACAACATCATGCAATACTGTAGTGAGGACTTCATGAACTTTTTTAATAATAAAATTGTAAATATCAGGCATAAAATTGAGGCTTTGAAACCGAACAATGTAATTGATGCAGATGTTAACCTAGCCATGTCAAATCGGAACCTAGAATACTTTACTCCCCTTGAAGAGAATAAACTAATTTCACTTATCTCTTCTGCAAATTAATCAACCTGTATATTAGATCCTATACCGACACATTTTCTTAAACAGATAGTACCAGTAATAACAGAACCGCTGTTGAGAATAATTAATTCCTCACTCAGCATTGGTTATGTTCCAAAATCTTTTAAATTAGCAGTTATCAAACCAATAATTAAGAAACCTGACCTCGACCCCTGTCAGCTGTCCAATTACAGGCCAATATCAAACCTCCCCTTTATCTCTAAGATTCTGGAAAAGATAGTAACGGATCAGCTATGCTCATATCCACATAGAACTGTATCAGTCAGGATTTAGGCATCATCACAGCACAAAAACAGCACTTGTTAAAGTAGATAATGACCTCCTATTGGCCTCTGATCAGGGTTGTGTAACTACAGTATGCTTGAATTACTTGACCTCAGTGCAGCTTTTGACACCATTGATCATGCTATTCTTCTTCACAGATTAGAAAATGTAATAGGAATTAAGGGTACAGCCCTCTCCTGGCTCAGATCCTATTTGACCGATCGTTATCAGTATGTAGATTTAAATGGTGATTATTCTGCATCTTCTCTAGTGGAGTTTGGCGTTCCGCAGGGTTGAGTTTTAGGTCCACTGCTTTTTTCCCTTTACATGCTTCCTCTGGGCAACATAATCCGTAAGCATGGTATTAGTTTTCACAGTTATATGTCTCAGCAAAACCTGATGAGAAAAAACAGCATATTAAAGTTGAGCAATGTGTGCAGGACATAAGAAATTGGATGCTAATTAACTTGCTTCTGCTTAATCCGGATATGACAGAAGTTCTAGTCATAGGACCGCATACAGCTAGGAGTAAAATCTTAGATCACACCGTAACTTTAGATGGCCTTTCTGTCCCATTAAGTGCAACAGTAAAAGACCTCAGCATGATTATAGATTCCAGCCTTTTATTTGAAGCTAATAATAATAATAAGCTAGATAATATCACCAGGACGTGCGCCGCGCGTCAAGCCGGCCAAAATTCAAACGCAATCGCTAATCCATTTGCAATTGCATTTCCAACACGTTACACAGAAACCTGTCAATCAGCGTCAGGGGCGGGTCTATACTGTGGGGCGGGATTGTATGGGGAGTGACGTCACTCGCACTCGCCGACCAAGAGGAGGATATTTGAGCACTGGAGGTGAACCGAGATTATCTCATTTGTTTATCAAGAAATAAACACACAAAAATGACAAATCGCATATTTTCTTGCTCCGGCGTGGACAAAGAAGTTTTTACAAATAAAAATATTTTTAGATCTTTTCCTGTTACAGCCTGCTGGAGCTAAATCTTTCAGAAACGCTGCGTACCGGTGTTATGCCCCCCACCGACCCACAATGTCCCGAGTCGAGGTCAGCAGTGCACCATCCCCACTATACACTGTGTTGACCGTGCACTGCTTTCCCCTCCTGAGACGCTGGATGGTGGACCAGAATCTCTTCAAAGCTGTCTGGAAGTCATTCTCCATGGCCTCCCCAAACTCCTCCCATGCCCGGGTTTTTGCCTCAGTAACCACCAAAGCTGCATTCCGCTTGGCCTGCCGGTACCTATCAGCTGCCTCCGGAGTGCCACCAGCCAAAAAGGCCCGGTAAGACTCCTTCTTCAGCTTGATGGCATCCCTCACCGCCGGTGTCCACCAGCGGGTTCTTGGGTTGCCACCTTACGGCCACAGCTCCGGTCGGCCGCCTCAACAATGGAGGCGCAGAACATAGTCCATTCGGACTCAATGTCCCCCACCTCCCCCAGGACGTGGTTGAAGCTTTGCCAGAGGTGGGAGTTGAAGCTTGTCCTGACAGGGGACTCTGCCAGATGTTCCCAGCAGACCCTCACAATACGTTTGGGTCAACCAGGCCTGACCGGCATCCTACCCCGCCAACGGAGCCAACTCACCACCAGGTGGTGATCAGTTGACAACTCCGCCCCTCTCTTCACCCGAGTGTCCAAGACATGTGGCCGCAAATCCGACGACAGTCGATCATCGAACTGCGGCCTAGGGTGTCCCGGTGACAGGTGCACATATGGACACCCTTATGCCTGAACATGGTGTTCGTTATGGACAATCCGTGACGAGCACAGAAGTCCAATAACAAAACACCGCTCTGGTTCAGATCGGGGGGGCCGTTCATCCCAATCACGCCCTTCCAGGTCTCACTGTCATTGCCCACGTGAGCATTGAAGTCCCCCAACAGAACGATGGAGTCTCCAGGAGGGACGCTCTCTTGCGCCCCCTCTACAGACCCCAAAAAGGGCGGGTACTCCAAACTGCTGTTCGGCGCATAAGCGCAAACAACAGTAAGGATCCATCCCCCCACCCAAAGGCGGAGGGAGGCCACCCTCTCGTCCACTGTGGTAAACCCCAATGTACAGGCCCCGAGCCGGGGGGCAATAAGTATGCCCACACCTGCTCGGCGCCTCTCACCGGTGGCAACTCCAGAGTAGAAGAGAGTCCAGCCCCTCTCAAGGAGACTGGTTCCAGAGTCCAAGCTGTGCGTCGAGGTGAGTCCAACTATATCTAGCCGGAACTTCTCAACCTCACGCACTAACTCAGGCTCCTTCCCCGCCAGAGAGGTGACATTCCACGTCCCTAGAGTCAGCTTCTGCAGCCGAGGATCAGACCGACAAGGCCCCTGTCTTCGGCCACCGCCCAACTCACACTGCACCCGACCTCTTTGGCCCCTCCTACAGGTGGTGAGCCCATGGGAAGGGGGACCCATGTTGCCTCTTCGGGCTGTGCCCGGCCGGGCCCCATGGGTGCAGGCCCGACCACCAGGCGGAGGGAGACCAGAGGGAGGCCCCGGTGACCCACGTCCGGGCGAGGGAAAACGTTTACCAATGTTTGTGTTCATCATAAGAGGTCTTTTGAACCACTCTTTGTCTGTTCCCTCACCTAGGACCAGAATGCCATGGGTGACCCTACCAGGGGCATGAAGCCCCTGCCAACATAGCTCCCAGGATCATTGGGACACGCAAACCCCTCCACCACGATAAGGTGATGGTTCAAGGAGGGGTAGAAAAACCTAAAATTTAACATTATATTTAAGTTTAGTGTTTACCTTGAAAGAAACAAATTACATTCATGTACAGTAGTATAAAGTAATAGGAGTAAATTATAGTATTATCTTTTTCATTATTCTCAAGTTAAAAGTATGATTACGTACAAACTTAATTTTATGAATTATACATAAAAATCAACAAATAGTCTTTTTCTGAAATAAAGAAATGTACTTATCTCTGTGCAAAATAAGTTCATTTATGTAGAGAAGTTACATTTATGAATGAAGACAATGAAGAAACAAGTTCCCCTCAAAAACATTCATTTGTTTTTGGTTACCATCCTTGAAACCGTACATTACCTATTCTTTTTGTTCTACCATTATTTCTCCAATTAAAAGACAGAAAACAAAAATTAAATAAACAAAACAATGCAACTTTAGCACATAGATGAGGCCAAACAACATGGAACATTCATGTTCGACAGTAAGTCACAATCACATTTCATGTGGTGGCTAAAGACAGTCCTCTTCCTACCTGAGGACAAACAGGGCCATCGTGCACCTCACAAGTTCTGCCTGAGCTTCATCTTTCTGAACAACCTAATAAAAGAAAGGACATTTGTTAGACAAGTTGCTCTATTTGGCAAAACAGTGTCTGATGTATGCATGTAAAAAAATCACTTAATGCTCAAGAACTTGACGATGACGATTATATCTCTTGTCTTCTCTCTGACAATTCTTCTCTTTCTGATGATCTCAATTAATTTGTAATGTTGCTTGTCCAAGGAAACCAGCAATCTTCCTCGAAGTGGAGTAGTTGTAATTCTCAGAAACTCAGTACTGATCTTAAAAAAAAAAGAAGAAACACAAATTAGACTGGCTCAAGTTTTTAGAAAATCTGAATTACAGCGCGTATAGAAAGAATCACCCCCCCCCCCCCCCCCCACACACACACCTTTAAAATAACTGCATTTTGTTGCTTTGCAAGTGCTCACTACTGACAATACAATAAACCCATGAACATACTGTAATTCAGTTTCGCAGGATAATTGAAATTTTTCTCTGATATTATCAGATAATTCAACTCCGTTATTTTCATTCATTCATTCATCTTCTATAACGCTTTATCCTGTGATCAGGGCCTGGAGCCTATCCCAGGAGGCTTTCGGGCACAAGGCAGGGTACACCCTGGACAGGGTGCCAATCCATCGCAGGGCACACACACACACACACATTCACCCATCCATTCACACACTACGGGCAATTTGGGAATGCCAATTAGCCTAACCTGCAATTCTTTGGACTGTGGGAGGAAACCGGAGTACCCGGAGGAAACCCACCAAGCACAGGGAGAACATGCAAACTCCATGCACACAGAGACGGGAATCGAGCCTGGCCGGGGAATCGAACCCAGACCCTGGAGGTGCAAGGCGACAGTGCTAACCACTACACCACCGTGCCGCCTCCATTATTTTGAAGGAGTTTATTTTAGTATATTTAGATTACACTGACATTTACTAAATTCACAGCAATTCTATTGTATCATTTCCATTTCAAAATTTATCCACTTAATGTTTTTATTTGTGCATTCTGGGACTTAATTTCTGCAGTATGGGTAAAATAATGTCCTTTCAAAAAAGCTAACCGACCTGTAAACACAAAAGTGAATAAAGATTTCATGTTTACTTTTAAACTTCATTCATGACCTTAAATCAACGTGTCAAATTATTCATACAATTAGTCATACAGTGTATGTCAGGAACATGTGCTGATGCCCCGTTTCATACGAGGAAAAATAGTTTTAGTGATATTACATTACTTACACATTAGCAAGTCCAGAAGGTTTTAAGTATAACTATAAATACACTACAAACAGCACTCACTCCAAACTGGCTTGTTCTATGTTCAGGTCACTTTCCTATTAATTTTTACGGTACTTAAATATAATTAATTTCATGTTATTCGGCACAGCCGACTTAGTGTAGAAACTCTGGTGTAAACTAACCGCGCTAGTTCGCTAATGCTACTGTAGGTAATATAGGTGTTTTAGCTACAGTAGCAAACACGGACACAAAACTCAATAGGTAGCTAGCAAACACGGACACAAAACTCAATCTACAAAGTAGTTGTTCCTGACATAAATCGTAAATTTGCTCATGGAAGAGAGACATTTAACATAGAAATGACATGAGTTTGCTTTCTTACCTGTTGTTTTCTTTGAGAAACTATGGCCGCCAGCAGAACGTGATTCAGTCCGCGACAATACTACGTCATGAGGTCACGTGACACAGCAAACCTTTGGTTTGAAGCAGAAATGTGCGTTGAGTGAACGGATTACATTTAAGTTTAAACAGTGGCTGCGATGTTTGCTTTTAAGCAACGTAAAAATATCAGTTTCGTATAGGAAATCTAAAATTTCCATCAGATCAATGTAGAAACATACTTTGTATCAACGACACAGCACTTTCACTTTTTTCAGTGCAGTATGGTGGAATGATCAACATTCGCACGCCTTTCACACACACACGTTCACGCACTACGGGCAATTTGGGAACGCCAATTAGGCTAAACTGTGTGTCTTCAAGCTGTGGGAGGAAATGTGTGTATGCATGGTGTACTGTATAGATGTATTTCTACCTCATGTCAGTTTTTCCGGTATAGGCATCAGATCAATTCATGAATCAATGAATCACTGAAATCGCCATTTCATTATTTACAGTAAGTCTACACTTATTTTTATTAATGATTCTCTATGCAGGTGAGTTATTACTCTTTATACTGTATGTAACATAGCCATACCCGTTGCATCAATCTTTTCTGAAGTACTCCTGAATAATTTATGTCAGGCATATGACAAAACACATTAGGTGACATTGGATGTTTGGGTTGTATGTAAGGGGTAGGACCAAACCATCATACTTTTCAACTTTAATACTACTGTACATTAACATGCTTTGCATGCTTTCCTAAAACAAAGATATTACCATGACAATGTCAAAATAGAGATAGCAAAATGTTCATGTGTCATCATCTATACCGCTTTATCCTGTGTACAGGGTCACAGGGGACCTTGAGCCTTTCCCAGGAGACGAGGTGGACTCCCAGGTACACCCTGCTGATAATCCATTGCAGGCACACATACTGTATATACACACACTCACATTCATACACTTAGGACTATTTGGGAAGCCATTTAACATAATCTGCATGTATTTGGGAGGGAAAAAATTACAAGTAGTTTATCTGTCATTTTGGAGGAGAATACCTGAACTTTTTTGTTGTTGTTGTTTCCACAAGTGTAAATGCAATGTACATTAAGGAAATTGTAAAGGATATTATTAAAATAAAGAAAATAGTTAACACAGGACCATAATATGCCGTTTTGTTTCTATAGCCTCATTCTTCTTTTGACAATGGATTCACAGTCCACCCAGAAAAAAGATACCCAGCTCGCTAGAGTCAATGGACTTATATAAGTAAAAAGAGTTTGTCATCCCTCCAGTCTAAATTGCACAGTCAAATTCTCTTGCATATTATGCCAAGGATGGTTCTGACTTCAGCAGGATTTAAACCTGCCAATTCTACACAATATTGTGAACAAGGAGGCCAGATATGGAAAATAATTTTAACATTCATCATGGTTATAACTTTAACAACATTTAATACATTGAATTTTGCTTAAAATACTCAAAATCAAATGTCTTCCCAAGTTTTCCAGAATTTAGCAATATCAGACTGTTTTTTTCCTGAATGCCGCATATACGGCATTTTTTTAAATACCTATCGAGCCGCATTTGCCTAATCGCATAAATATATATTCTGACAGTGTTCATACGTGTGTATGTGGAGTTCTGAGCATGTATGTGTCATTCCAGTACATTTTAGGCACCACAACGGATTCACGAATTACCCAAAATAATAATTCTGTTGTATAAAAAAAGATGTGCAATTTATCTATTCAGAAACAGATAAGTCAGTTCAATCACTTGCAACATACACCAGATATTGCAGACATTTTTTTTTCACCCACCTTTCTTTTTTTTTCTTTAGGCCCAATCACACAGCTGGTTTAGCATATTGCATATTGCTCTGTAGTTTCACTAGGCATTCTGTTTAAAAGGAACATATGGAATCATGGGTCATTGTTAATGTTCCAGGAGCAGAGGTGGTGACAGAGGTGACATGATAGCTGTGTGAAAAGGAAAGGGCCCCCATTGTGTAACCGGGGTTGGACATTTAGAGACATATGATGTTTGTCACAAGCCATTGAAGGTTTAACCAGAGTAAACAGTTATGATCCACCCGTTCATCCATCCATCCATCCATCCATCCAGGAACCTCTGTAGTCCAACTAGGGACCATGCAGGCCAATGGTGACCATTGTATTTATCCCTATATTTACAACCTCCAGTCAAAATTCACACACGCATTCACACACTACAGGCAATTTAGGTACGCCATATAGTCTAATTTGCATGTGGGTGGAATACAGAAAACCCAGAGGAAACCCACCAAGCACACACCATGCACTCAGACCCAAGGCAGAAATCACTAAAAGCACTAGAAGCATTGCTATAGTACTAAGGTCCATCACAATGTGAACTTATCCTATGTTACATTTCCCATGTATTGGGTTATGGTTGTGAGCAGATAATACAGTTCTCTAAATTTTAATGAGTGTAAAGAAAGAAACTACCCCATTGTCTGTTAGTTTGGTTATACTGTATGTAAATGGTCCTGTAAGACCTGCTAGAGCCGGGGTACTCAATAGGCGGACTCAGGTCCGCATCCGGACCCAAATATGGTTACATCTGGACCGACGCCAAAACAAACATGCTAATTTAATCATAATCCAAATGAGTTCTTAATGAAGTGTGCAACTGTGTTTTCGCTTGATGTATCTTTGAGTCTTCTAGTGATGGGTCGTTCATGAACGATTCGTTCTTTTTGAACGAATCTTTAACATGACTAAGAAGAACTAGTCGTCTCCGGGAGTGATTCTTTCATTTTCTACTGGGCGCGCATGCGCAAATCATTGCAAAACCTCCGTACTGTAGGTTCTCAACGAATCGTCAAGTCCCGAGTTGTTCGGTGCTTTATCACGTGAGCTGCTCATTCTGTTTATTATAATATGTCCTTAATATCCTAATGGCGTGCTCAAAGCTGGCCATTGATATAAGTTGATTTTGAAAACAGCGAATTTAAGAATGAGTGGACAGAAAAATATGCATTCATTCTCCCCATGGGAAGCAGAAAACCAATGTGCTTAATCTACGAATTAAAAGTGGTCACCTTCTCACCTTCTGGACAAAGATGGTTACTGCAGCAGGTGTTGCTGTCCTGCAGAAAATGGTCCTTCAAATTCTCACAATGTTTTCCTTAATGTACTGTTGTGAATCTGCTGTTTCAACTATGAGCATGGTGAAAAACACAAATCGCAGGACCATCACCAATGAACATTTACATCAGGACTCCACCTGGTCCTCACACCTTTTATGCCCAAGTTCAAACAACTGGTGGCACAAAGATGATGTCACCTTTCACACTAAAAGGACTACAGTACCATGTCATTTTTGGGTATTGCTAGAAAATTTTGACGGAAGACACAAGATGGAATACATGTGTTTGAATGAGAGGGAACCAAGACGAACGGTGAGGCTACAGGGAGCAGAGGTAAAGAAGGTGCAGGATTTTAAGTACTTAGGGTCAACAGTCCAGAGCAACGGAGAGTGTGGAAAGGAGGTGAAGAGGCGGGTACAGGCAGGTTGGAATGGGTGGAGAAAAGTGTCAGGTGTGTTGTGCGATAAAAGAGTATCAGCAAGAATGAAAGGAAAGGTGTACAGGACAGTGGTGAGATCAGCCATGCTCTACGGCTTAGAGACAGTGGCACTGAAGAAAAGACAGGAGGCAGAGTTGGAGGTAGCAGAGCTGAAGATGTTGAGGTTCTCTTTGGGAGTGACAAGGATGGATAGGATCAAGAATGAGTTCATCAGAGGGACAACTCATGTTAGATGTTTTGGAGAGAAAGTCAGAGAGGCCAGATTGAGGTGGTTTGGACATGTTCAGAGGACAGAGTGTGAATATATCGGTAGATGGATGCTGAGGTTGGAACTGCCAGGCAGGAGGTCTAGAGGAAGACCAAAGAGGAGATTTATGGATGCAGTGAAAGAGGACATGAAGTTAGTTGGTGTGAGAGAAGAAGATGCAGAGGATAGGGTTAGATGGAGGCAGATGATTTGCTGTGGCGACCCCTGAAAGGGAACAGCCGAAAGACAATGAAGATTTTTCCGGACCTCGGACTGTATTAGAAATTTGTGGACCTTTCAAATTTTTATTTGAGTACCCCTGTGCTAGAGGAAAGGAGTTGAAAAGCTTTTCTCCAGGGCAGGAGGAATCTGGAATGATTATCCTTGCCTATTTCCTGTTTTTTTAATAGTAGAAGTCATTGAGGGACACACCATTTTTTTTTCTAAAGTGTTCTTCTTGTTGGCTGTAGTCTGGTCCTTTTCTACAGTATGTTAGGTTTTTAGTTTTTTTTTTCCTGCTCTAAAGAACAGATTTGATGAACAGCTTCTGTGGAAAAATCACAGAAATTACATCCTCAGCTGGGCATTTTGAGGATAAAATTGATGTTGGTCATCTGCAAGTAATCGACAAGTTTAACAACTGGGTGCTTAAAAGTGCAGTCATTAGTGTTGCGCAGTCATTACTGCTTTTCTTACCTAATCCAATAAGCCTTCATAGTGAGTAAAACTGCAACTACTATATCAGGCTGCCATTGTTTTGGCTTGTTCTTTTTCTGTGCCCAACACAATAGGCAGCAATTTAATGTGGATGGGATAAATGCATAAAAGTGCCGAAATTGCCAATTGGAGTCATTTGTTTGATTTAATAAAAGTGTTTTTGAATGTACCTTGCTTAATATAGATCTCAGAACTTCTTCATAACTTTGTGTTGTCATCCATTTGAATACACTCAGTATTGGGTGTCTCACTTTGGACACCACTGAATTCTGAACCATTAGGCCCTTCTTGGGGCTTAAATATGTCTGGGTCTGCTACTACATACAAATAAATTAGGGAAATTAATTACTATGATTATAATTCTCTCGGGCAACATCCTTGTGAGAATTTATAAGGTAGTTGGTTTATTATGTTAATAAAATATATATCTTTATCCAAATTATACACTGTAAAAAATCTATGTGCTATCTACTTAAAAAAAATATGGTAACAAAACTGCACGTATTATTTTTAAGCAGTTTTTAAGGCTTGATTTTTTTTTGTGGAATTTACTTGAATAAATCATGTAAAAAAATCCTAAATTATTTAGCCAGACGCATATTATTTTTAAGTATTTACTGCTTGATTTTATCCCCTAGCAGAATCTACTTAAATAAATCATGTAAAACATCCTAAATTAGTTAGCCAGATACATGATACATTTAACATTATTAGTGGAATAATCTTTTTTAGTTTAAGCAGATAAAACAAAAGGTACTCATATGTATTAGGGAAAATTACTTAATAAACATTTTATAATGAGATGAATACATAATGCATTTTGGTGTTAAACATGCTTTTATTTCATGTTTCACTGGTATTAAAATATTAAACACTGTGTAAAATAGTGTATACAGTATAACATTTACAGCAGATTTAAGATCTGTAAAACAATTTGTAAAACAGTTTGTAACTGACAATTTCTATTTAAATCAACATTGAAATCAACTGTTTAGCATTATATGCTACCATCTTTTCTTGTGGGTATAGTCACATTCTGTACTAAAACCTGAGAGAACTTGTCCAGTAAACCATTTCTAGGTTCATATTTTTGTAACATTACCCTATTTACATGTACATTTAGGCATTTGGCAGACGCTCTTATCCAGAGCGACTTAATAAAACCCTATTTCCCCTATGTGGTTTGACTCAGATGCGGTGTCAGGCACCGTGAGTCAGCGCGATTGCCCGCCGACGTTCTGCTGGAGCTCCACGAAGTTCTGTAAGGTCTGGAAGCTTTCGCGAGGACCCGCGCGGAAAGATGGAAATGTACTCACAGCGCCAAAAACTCGCAGTGAATCATAATGAACCGTACTTACGGCCACCGCGCGAAACCGCATACTGTAGGTGCACTCTCCAAAACTTGATTCAGTGAACTGTGGAGACACAACAACAAACTCAAGTATGCTAATGGCGGACAGGATGTTTTCAGAAATGTTCACAATGTTTAATTTATTTCATTTACAGTGGTGTGAAAAACTATTTGCCCCCTTCCTGATTTCTTATTTTTTTGCATGTTTGTCACACTTAAATGTTTCTGCTCATCAAAAACCGTTAACTATTAGTCAAAGATAACATAATTGAACACAAAATGCAGTTTTTAAATGAAGGTTTACGTTATCCCCTCCTTGAACCATCACCTTATCGTGGTGGAGGGGTTTGCGTGTCCCAATGATCCTGGGAGCTATGTTGTCGGGGGCTTCATGCCCCTGGTAGGGTCACCCATGGCAATCTGGTCCTAGGTGAGGGAACAGACAAAGAGTGGTTCAAAAGACCTCTATGATGAATTCAAACTTTGGTAAACGTTTTCCCTCGCCCGGACGTGGGTCACCGGGGCCTCCCTCTGGAGCCAGGCCTGGAGGTGGGGCCCGATGGCGAGCGCCTGGTGGTCGGGCCTGCACCCATGGGGCCCGGCCGGGCACAGCCCGAAGAGGCAACGTGGGTCCCCCTTCCCATGGGCTCACCACCTGTAGGAGGGGCCAAAGAGGTCGGGTGCAGTGTGAGTTGGGCGGTGGCCGAAGACAGGGGCCTTGGCGGTCTGATCCTCGGCTGCAGAAGCTGGCTCTAGGGACGTGGAATGTCACCTCTCTGGCGGGGAAGGAGCCTGAGCTAGTGCGTGAGGTTGAGAAGTTCCGGCTAGATATAGTTGGACTCACCTCTACGCACAGCTTGAACTCTGGAACCAGTCTCCTTGAGAGGGGATGGACTCTCTTCTACTCTGGAGTTGCCCCCGGTGAGAGGCGCCGAGCAGGTGTGGGCATACTTATTGCCCCCCGGCTCGGGGCCTGTACATTGGGGTTCACCGCAGTGGACGAGAGGGTGGCCTCCCTCCGCGTTCGGGTGGGGGGACGAATCCTTACTGTTGTTTGCGCTTATGCGCCAAACAGCAGTTTGGAGTACCCGCCCTTTTTGGGGTCTCTAGAGGGGGCGCTAGAGGGCGTCCCTCCTGGGGACTCCATCGTTCTGTTGGGGGACTTCAATGCTCACGTGGGCAATGACAGTGAGATCTGGAAGGGCGTGATCGGGATGAACGGCCCCCCCGATCTGAACCAGAGCGGTGTTTTGTTATTGGACTTCTGTGCTCGTCACGGATTGTCCATAACGAACACCATGTTCAGGCATAAGGGTGTCCATATGTGCACCTGGCACCAGGACACCCTAGGCCGCAGTTCGATGATCGACTTTGTGGTCGTGTCGTCGGACTTGCGGCCACATGTCTTGGACACTCGGGTGAAGAGAGGGGCGGAGTTGTCAACTGATCACCACCTGGTGGTGAGTTGGCTCCGTTGGCAGGGTAGGATGCCGGTCAGGCCTGGTAGACCCAAACGTATTGTGAGGGTCTGCTGGGAACGTCTGGCAGAGTCCCCTGTCAGGACGAGCTTCAACTCCCACCTCCGGCAAAGCTTCAACCACGTCCTGGGGGAGGTGGGGGACATTGAGTCCGAATGGACTATGTTCCGCGCCTCCATTGTTGAGGCAGCCGACCGGAGCTGTGGCCGTAAGGTGGTCGGTGCCTGTCGCGGTGGCAACCCAAGAACCCGTTGGTGGACACCGGCGGTGAGGGATGCCATCAAGCTGAAGAAGGAGTCTTACCGGGCCTTTTTGGCTGGTGGCACTCCGGAGGCAGCTGATAGGTACCGGCAGGCCAAGCGGAACGCGGCTTCGGTGGTTGCTGAGGCAAAAACCCGGGCGTGGGAGGAGTTTGGGGAGGCCATGGAGAATGACTTCCAGACGGCTTCGAAGAGATTCTGGTCCACCATCCGGCGTCTCAGGAGGGGAAAGCAGTGCATGGTCAACACAGTGTATAGTGGGGATGGTGCGCTGCTGACCTCGACTCGGGACGTTGTGGGTCGGTGGGGAGAGTACTTCGAAGACCTCCTTAATTCCACCAACATGCCTTCCGATGAGGAAGCAGAGTCTGGGGACGTAGAGGTGGACTCTTTCATCTCTGGGGCCGAGGTCGCCGAGGTGGTCAAAAAGCTCCGTGGTGGCGGCGCCCCGGGGGTGGATGAGATCCGCCCTGAGTTCCTCAAGGCTCTGGATGTTGTAGGGCTGTCATGGTTGACACGTCTCTGCAACATTGCATGGACATCGGGGACAGTGCCTCTGGACTGGCAAACCGGGGTGGTGGTCCCCCTCTTCAAGAAGGGGTCCAAGAAGGGGTCCAACTACAGAGGGATCACACTTCTCAGCCTCCCCGGGAAAGTCTATTCAGGGGTCCTGGAAAGGAGGGTCCGTAGGATAGTCGAACCTCGGATTCAGGAGGAGCAGTGTGGTTTTCGTCCGGGTCGCGGAACAGTGGACCAGCTCTTCACCCTTAGCAGGGTCCTGGAGGGGGCATGGGAGTTCGCCCAACCAGTCTACATGTGCTTTGTGGACTTGGAGAAGGCATTCGACCGTGTCCCTCGGGGAGTCCTGTGGGGGGTACTCCGGGAGTATGGGATATCGGATTCCCTGTTAAGGGCTGTCCGGTCCCTGTACAACCGGTGTCGGAGCTTGGTACGCATTGCCGGTAGTAAGTCTGACCTGTTTCCGGTGAGAGTAGGACTCCGACAGGGCTGCCCTTTGTCACCGATCCTGTTCATAATTTTTATGGACAGGATTTCTAGGCGCAGCCAGGGCGTTGAGGGGGTGCAGTTTGGTGGGCTCAGGATTGGGTCACTGCTTTTTGCAGATGAAGTTGTTCTGTTGGCCTCATCACCCTGTGACCTACAGCTCTCACTGGATAGGTTCGCAGCCGAGTGTGAAGCGGCTGGGATGAGAATCAGCACCTCCAAATCTGAGGCCATGGTCCTCAGCCGGAAAAGGGTGGAGTGCCCTCTCAGAGTTGGGAGTGAGATCCTGCCCCAAGTGGAGGAGTTTAAGTATCTCGGGATCTTGTTCACGAGTGAGGGTAAAATGGAGCGGGAGATTGACAGGCGGATCGGGTCAGCGTCTGCAGTGATGCGGGCTCTGTATCAGTCCGTCGTGGTGAAGAAGGAGCTGAGTCAAAAGGCAAAGCTCTCAATTTACCGGTCGATCTACGTTCCTGCCCTCACCTATGGTCATGAGCTGTGGGTAGTGACCGAAAGAACAAGATCGCGAATACAAGCGGCCGAAATGGGTTTCCTCCGCAGGGTGTCTGGGCTCTCCCTTAGAGATAGGGTGAGAAGCTCAGTCATCCGGGAGGGGCTCAGAGTAGAGCCGCTGCTCCTCCGCATCGAGAGGAGCCAAATGAGGTGGCTTGGGCATCTATTTAGGATGCCCCCTGGACGCCTCCCTTGTGAGGTGTTCCGGACACGGCCCACCGGAAAGAGACCCCGGGGAAGACCCAGGACACGCTGGAGGGACTATGTCTCTCGGCTGGCCTGGGAACGCCTTGGGATCCCCCCGGAAGAGCTGGAAGAAGTGGCCAGGGAGAGGGAAGTCTGGGCATCCCTGCTGAAGCTGCTGCCCCCGCGACCCGACCTCGGATAAGCGGAAGAAGATGGATGGATGGATGGATGGTTTACGTTATTAAGGGAGAAAAAAAATCTCCAAATCTACATGGCCCTGTGTGAAAAAGTGATTGCTCCCCTTGTTAAAAAATAACTTAACTGTGGTTTATCACACCTGAGTTCAATTTCTGTAGTCACCCCCAGGCCTGATTACTGCCACTCCTGTTTCAATCAAGAAATCACTTAAATAGGAGCAGAGAAGTAGACCAAAAGCTAGACATCATGCCAAGATCCAAAGAAATTCAGGAACAAATGAGAACAAGAGTAATTGAGATCTATTAGTCTGGTAAAGGTTATAAAGCCATTTCTAAAGCTTTGGAACTCCAGCGAACCACAGTGACAGCCATTATCCACAAATGGCAAAAACATGGAACAGTGATGAACCTTCCCAGGAGTGGCCGGCCGACCAAAATTACCCCAAGAGCGCAGAGACAACTCATCCGAGAGGCCACAAAAGACCCCAGGACAACATCTAAAGAACTGCAGGCCTCACTTGCCTCAATTAAGGTCAGTGTTCACGACTCCACCATAAGAAAGAGACTGGGCAAAAACGGCCTGCATGGCAGATTTCCAAGGCGCAAACCACTTTTAAGCAAAAAGAACATTAAGGCTCGTCTCAATTTTGCTAAAAAACATCTCAATGATTGCCAAGACTTTTGGAAAAATACCTTGTGGACCGACGAGACAAAAGTTGGACATTTTGGAAGGTGCGTGTCCCGTTACATCTGGCGTAAAAGTAACACAGCATTTCAGAAAAAGAACATCATAGCAACAGTAAAATATGGTGGTGGTAGTGTGATGGTCTGGGGTTGTTTTGCTGCTTCAGGACCTGGAAGGCTTGCTGTGATAGATGGAACCATGAATTGTCCGGCCATTTGTTCGTCAACTCAAGCTGAAGCGATCTTGGGTGCTGCAGCTGGACAATGACCCAAAAACACACCAGCAAATTCACCTCTGAATGGCTGAAGAAAAACAAAATGAAGACTTGAGTGGCCTAGTCAATATCCTGACCTGAATCCTATTGAGATGTTGTGGCATGACCTTAAAAAGGCGGTTCATGCTAGAAAACCCTCAAATAAAGCTGAATTACAACAATTCTGCAAAGATGAGTGGGCCAAAATTCCTCCAGAGCGCTGTAAAAGACTCGTTGCAAGTTATCGCAAACGCTAGGGGGGCGCTCTTGCATGGCAATGGAGTAGGACGTGTTTGGCTCGTGCTCTCGCCGAACTCTTGTTTTTTTTTTATATAATAAGCGCTTTATTTTACAAAACAGTACAACAAATTTGATATGATTTACCCTCTGAAACAAGGGGGAAATTAATATGCGGGTCAATGGCGGAAAAATTACGCAAATCTAAATACGACGCATCATCCAACACTAGGCCCAACGTCGCCTCGTCTTCGTGTTCCACCGTCACCCGGTCTCGAGCAACACCACCCCCTCCAGGCAGTCCAGAGAAAATGGATGCTGAGGCCTTGAAATCCGAGATTCTTCGCTCATTAAAAGAAGACATCTCGGCAGTAATTAAGGCTGAACTAAAAAACGCGCTTGCCGATGATTTCAACGCCCTTAAAAACGAGATACAATCCGTTAAAAGGGAAATTATAAATAATGCGGCGGCGTTTCACTCGGAAATAGAACAAATGAAGACCGTGATATAGGAGGTGGAGGGCGGCCTTTCAACGTGGTCGGACGAGGTGACGACTTTAAAATCTGTGGTCACTTGTTTAAAAACAGAGGTAGCTGAGTTAAGAGGGAAATGCGAGGACATGGAGGGAAGGATGAGAAGGTGTAATATCAGGATAGTGGGTGTCGCTGAGACGGAGGGATCGAGCTCTACTGTGTTTGTGTCGAGGCTGCTGAAACAAACACTACAAATGGAGAAGGATGTGCTTGTGGACCACTCGCATAGAATTCGGGATCAAAGAAGATCGGATGGTAAACCGCGTGTCATCATGGCGAAACTTCACTACCACCAAGACTGTGTCGAGGTGTTGAGCCGTGCGCGCGCTCGGGCTCCGCTGACATTTAACTGAGAATCGGTCGCCATTTTCCCAGATTACACTGCGAGCGTTGCCAAGGCCAGAGCTGCGTTTACCGAGGCTCGGAAATTACTGCGGAATCGTCAGGGTGTCCGGTTTGGCATTCTATACCCAGCCCGTTTACGTGTTTCACATGACGGAACAGAAAAGGTGTTTACAGATGCAGAGGAAGCCATGAGGTATATCAGGAAGAACATTATCCCCACAGAGCCCTGAAAATGTTGCAAACACTTAACTATTCGTCTATACCGTCTTCCAGCCTAGACCGCGCTTCAGTGGAGCGGTAACCTTTTGTTTTTAGCTCCTCCTAGAGGGCGTACAAGGTACTATTCAGTCATGAGCAGGAGACTTTCTACTGATAACACTGACATGACAATATTTACTTAATAGTCTCGCTACTCATGGAAACATCACTGACTCTATTGTTGGTGTACCGTTAAGGTTTCCATCTCTACTTTTAACCTTTTTTGGTTTATCTATCTTACTGTTATTATTATTATTTTATATCTTTTAATTAATGGTGTGACTCTTCCTCAACTCTGAGCTTGTATTGCTTAGTTGCATCTTAAGAGAAGCGTTTAATATCTTTGCCGGTGTTAATAGGCTTACTTTAATTTACTTTTTTCCCCTATTGTTATTACCATTATTATTCTTACTGTTATTACTATGTTATTCCGCAGATTTTACGACATATCATAATGCGCTTTTTGAGTTACTTTTGTATGGTGGGTTTGGTGGGAGCGTGAGCTGTTGGCTCTGTAGAGCTCCCAACACAAACACTTAATGTGTGGATTAGTTTTTGCAGGGTATTTTGTTCACCATGTTCGTGTAGGTGATAGGGGGGAGCGGGGAGGGGGTTTATTGGGGTTTTTTTTTTGTTTGTTTCTTTTTTTTTTTTTTCCTACCAGACTTATTCTGTCAGATGTCCATGTTAATTTACACTTGTTTTCAAGTTGCTTTTATGGATTTCAGTTATATAAACACTTCCCCTTAAGATGACAACTACCAAAACTTCCAAAGTGCTGGATGGCTGCTCAGTTAATTTCGTGAGCTGGAATGTTAAGTCACTTAACCATCCAGTGAAACGTAAAAAGATATTTGCACATTTAAAACAACTTGATGCAGACATCGCATTTCTTCAGGAGACTCATTTACGTTCAATAGATCATTTCCGGCTTAGAGGGAGTTGGGTGGAACAGATGTATCATTCCAATTTCCATTCAAAAGCTAGAGGGGTGGCCATACTCATCAAGAAAAACACGCCATTCACTATGACTAGTGTAGAGGCCGATTCCTTGGGGCGATATGTTATTGTGGTGGGTCAGCTTTATTCCCTACCAGTCATCCTGGCCAATATTTATGCACCAAACTGGGATAACCCTGCATTCTTTTCAAACCTTTTCTCTCGGCTACCAGATATATCATCACACCACCTTATTCTTGGTGTCGACACGAATTGCGTACTCTCCCCCATTTTAGACCGTAGCTCATCCAAAAAAGCTCCACTTTCTAAATCAGCACGTTCAATTAAACTTTTTCTTAAATCGTATGGTATAGCTGACGTTTGGCGGTTTCGTAACCCTACTTCCAGAGAATATTCCTTCTTTTCCTCTGTTCATAAGACCTTTTCCCGTATAGATAATTTTTTTCTAGACAAGAGACTTCTTCCTTCTATCACCAAGTGTCATTACGGAGCTATAGTTATATCTGATCATGGTCCCTTAATTATGAAAATGCGTATCCCCGATATACAGTCCAGCTACCGTCCCTGGAGGTTCAACTCTCTACTTCTATCAGAGGAAGCTTTTATTGAATTCATTTCCTCTGAGATTACATTATTCCTTGAGATCAACCAAACACCAGGGATGTCCTCTTCAACTATATGGGAATCACTTAAGGCATATTTACGAGTCCAGATAATTTCATATTGCGCAAGGAAGAATAAAAATGACACTGCACGCCTTAAAGAACTGGCTGATGAGATACTGGAGCTAGATAGACTATATAGTTACCTACCCTCTGCAGACACAATGAAAAAGCGTATACTTTTGCAGACTGAGTTTGATCTCCTGTCAACAAGGCAGGCTGAATATCTTATTTCTAAGTCAAGACATATGTCCTATGAGCATGGAGATAAGGCTGGGCGAACACTTGCTCATCAGCTAAGACAAAGGACTGCCAATCAGTCCATCCCTGTAATTAACAATGAGCAAGGCTTAAAAAAATACTGATAGCCTTAAAATTAATGCATGTTTCCAAAATTTTTATCAGTCACTATATACTTCCGATTCATGTGTCGATACTCTCTCTCTGGAGGACTTTTTCAATAATATACATATCCCTTCTGTGGATCCGGTGACGGTTGCTGAATTGGAAGAAAATCTCACGGCGGAAGAGATAGCTTCAGCGATTAGATATATGCAGAGTGGCAAGTCACCGGGACCGGAAGGTTTCCCAACAGATTTCTTTAAAAAATTTTCAGAGCAGCTTTCCCCTTTATTGTTGTCAGTTTTTGAAGAGTCACTCTCGGTAAAATCTCTACCACCAACCATGCGTCAGGCAGTTATCTCATTAATCCTTAAAAAAGACAAGAACCCTCTTGAGTGTAGCTCATTTCGTCCAATTTCCCTTCTTAATACTGATGCCAAAGTGCTTGCTAAAGTCCTTGCGCGACGTTTAGAAGGGGTGTTGCCCTCCATCATATCACCTGACCAAACAGGGTTTATTAAGAATCGTTATTCCTTTTTTAACATCAGACGACTTTTGAATATTCTTTACGGCCCCTCTCCACCTGGCACACCGGAGGTAGTTCTTTCACTGGATGCGGAAAAGGCATTTGACCGTGTGGAATGGGGTTATCTTTTTAATACTCTGGAGAGATTTGGATTTGGTCATAAGCTTATATCATGGATAAAACTTTTATATACGTCTCCATTAGCCGCTGTGCGTACTAATAACAGCATATCTGCTTATTTTGAGCTTCAACGTGGCACGAGGCAGGGATGCCCTCTGTCTCCACTTCTATTTGCAGTCGCAATGGAACCACTTGCTTTGACTTTGAGACAAAGAGCCGATATCCAAGGTATTCGACGGGCAGGATTGGAACATAAGGTTTCGCTTTATGCAGACGACATGTTATTATACTTGTCACAGCCCCTGACAAATTTACCCAAGTTAGTCACTCTACTTACAGAGTTTGGCAAAATATCTGGCTATAAAGTTAATATCCAGAAAAGTGAACTAATGCCTGTTGGTGATGGGGTCAGTCTGTCATCTTTAAGCTCAATTCCTTTTAAAATTAGCCCTAAAAAATTTTAATATCTTGGGATTTGGGTTACGCATGATCATAAAGACTTGTTCGGAGCCAATTATCCACCTCTCTTATCCAATCTAAAACAAGATCTTGAGCGTTGGGACCACCTCCATCTTTCATTGGGTGGAAGAATTAATACAATAAAAATGAGTGCATTGCCCAAGTTTCTGTATATTTTTCAGTGCCTTCCGTTATTCTTAACAAAATCTTTGTTTTCCAAATTAAATAATCATATTTCAACCTTTATTTGGAACAAAAAAACACCAAGAATTAAAAGAAGTATACTGCAGAGACCTCGTGCAACAGGAGGGATGGCACTTCCAAATTTCATGTACTATTACTGGGCAGCCAATATAAGAGCACTGATGTTCTGGTTAAATAATGACATTAATTCCCCTGTATGGACAATTCTGGAGGCAGCCTCAGTTAGACCCACCTCTCTAATAGCATTATTGTGTTCTAAAATACCACTTGTTCAACCAATCTCTAGTCTGACCTCTAATCCAGTTGTTAAACATTCAGTTAAAATCTGGAATCAATTCAGAATATCGTTTTCTCTTAAAGAATTACCACAGGCTGCCCCAATTGCTGAAAATTACATGTTTGTTCCATCTATGATGGATGATGCTTTTAAAATTTGGGCTAGAAATGGATTGATCTCATTGTCTGAACTTTATATTGATGGAAATTTTACATCCTTCGAACAGTTAGTACAGAAATACGACATTCCTAAATCACACTTTTATAGGTATTTGCAGCTTCGGAATTTTGTGGCATTGAATTCTAATAATTTCCCATCATGCCCTCCACTTTCTTTATTAGATTCAATATTTGAATGTAAGTCAGTCCAAAAACAAACTATACGCAGGATCTATGAAATACTCAATGTGTATGAAGCAACACCCTTAGACTTACTCAGGAATAAATGGGAGACAGATTTAGATGAACCAATTTCAGAGGAAATCTGGCACAAAATAATACAGGGAATTTTTTCATCATCCATTTGCCTTGCTGTAATACATGCTGTAATACAATTTAAGAATTTGCATCGTCTACACTGGTCAAAAGTTAGACTTTCTAAGATTAAAACTGATATAGACACCACATGTGACAGATGCAGACAGGCTCCTGCAACTCTGCTGCATATGTTCTGGACTTGTCCAAGACTCTACATGTTCTGGACCAAGATTTTTGATACTTTTTCTGGAATATTTGGAGAGACAGTAGAGCCGACTCCATTTGTAGCATTGTTTGGTGTGCCTCCAGAAAACAAAGGAAAATTTTTTGACCAAAGGAAAATTAAAATACTTGCCTTCTGTTCCCTTTTAGCTAGGAGATTAATTCTGACTAAATGGAAAGACCCGGATCCACCAACATTTAGCCACTGGATAAGGGAAGTGATGTACTGCCTTAAATTGGAGAAAATTAGGTATACAGTTAAAGGGTCTACTGACACATTTTATGATATTTGGCAGCCTTTCTTAACTTTTGCTGAGGGCCTGAACGCAGATATTATTGTCCTGTAAAGGAAGTGTGTGGGGAAGATTACTTACTTAGTTATTATTTTATTTAATTGAAAAATATTTTATGGACATGTGATTGTTATGGCATCCTTGTGTTTGTCTGGTGTTGGGGGGGATGGGGGGGTTGGTTTTTGTGTTCTCTTTTGTTGTGTTTTCTTGTGTTTTTTTTCTGTATAGTTTGAAAATAAATTAAAAAAACTTTGATCAAAAAAAGTTATCGCAAACGCTTGATTGCAGTTATTGCTGCTAAGGGTGGCCCAACCAGTTATTAGGTTCAGGGGGCAATTACTTTTTCACACAGGGCCATGTAGGTTTGGATTTTTTTCCTCCCTAAATAATAAAACCCCTCATTTAAAACCTGCATTTTGTGTTTACTTGTGTTATCTTTGACTAATAGTTAAATGTGTTTGATGATCAGAAACATTTTGTGTGACAAACATGCAAAAGAATAAGAAATCAGGAGGGGGGCAAATAGTTTTTCACACCTGTATATTGCTGACACTAATGCAACAAATGAGCTTATTTAAGAAATCAAAATAAAGTATAAAAATTAGTAAGGGGCTTAACTTACTTCTTAACATTTTACACTGTTTGCCTGTTCCTTCAAAATGGCGTCTGATCACTGCTGTTGTTGAGATTCAAATGAAGGTTACTTAATAAAACCCGGATAATTGAGCCAATTCTCTTAAAATAAATATGAAGCCTTTTTTCCTAAAATTTTTTGACTAAATGGTTCCTCAAATTAAGCCTAAAAATTGCACTCATTTCCTTAAAAAAATAGGTAAAATGTATTTCTTAATTTTATGAGTGAAATGTTCTCAATATATTATAAAAAACACAGAAAACCATTTTTTAAATGAAATATTCACATTATTTTTTAATTATTACATCAATTTTTTAAATGAAAATTACAAGCCTCATGATTCATTTTTTACAGTTTAAATATCTTTTTTTCCAGAAATAAGACTGAACACAATATTTTTAGTGTTCAAAACTTCATCCTAAAGGCTTGTGTTTACATTTTCCATTAACCCCTCGTTATTAACAATGCTTTGCCTTACAGCTCTCCCATGGATACTATTTTTCCCCCAGTCTCTTTCTATTGCTGGGATCAAGAATGCTGTCCTTACCTGAAGTAAGCAAGGCCTGCAGATCTTGGATGTTCATTGTAATATTGGAGGAATTTGTGTGGGCTGGCTTCTGGGAAAGCTCATCACTGTTCCAGTTTTCTTCATTTAGAGATAATGGCTTCTTCTCTGGTTCATTGGAGTCCCAGAACCTTAGAAATGGATTTGCAACCTTGTTTTCAGACTTAACACTATATCTTTCTTTTGGGAATGAATTTCATTTGATCACAGCATAATGTGCTGCTTGTTGAAACCTTTAAGACTATTTGACATAGCAGAGTGAGGTGTGAATATACATACAGTGTCAGTCAAAAAAACCTATACAAACTTCAGGGGAAGAAAACTGGAATATATTTTAATATAAAATGTATTGCTATATGTTGATATTGATGTATATGCTAATGTTATAATTCATTCATTAATACCTGGAGCCCATCCCAGGAGACTCTGGGCACAAGGCAGGGTACACCCTGGACAGCGTGACAATCCATCGCAGAGCTCACACACACACACACACACACACACTCATTTAATGTCATAATAATATAATTAATAGTATATGAATATATGTCACGGCGCTGTGCGAGGTCAGGCAGGCTGATAGGACCCAAGAGCAGACACCACTCTGGGATGATATTCTTAAAAGGGCTTTAATGATAAAATGTAGGAGATAGGGTTGGTAGTGCTTGGTGTTACTCTCTCACGGAATACAGGTGTATAATGAACACGGGACTGTAATGGAGGACAGAGGTGCAGCTCTGAAGCGGTTCTCTGACGTTTAATGAAGTGAGATTCTGTAGTTCACCTTGACGTGGAGGATGGCTGCTGGGTGCCTTTATGTAGTGGAAAAAACAGACGTGGATGCAGAGATTGAGAGGAGCAGAGGCGTTTCACCTGTTGGTGTCTCGAAGGATGTGGAATCCGGAAGTGAGAAACAATCGCGAAGTCAAGGGGCGAAGCGTGAGTCAGTGTCCGTGAGAGCAGTCAAGGCCAGTTCAAACAATCCGAAGCGGAAGACGATAGCGAAGTCGAGGGGCGAGGCGTGGGTCGATGTCCGTGAAGCAAAAATCAGGTCTAACAAATCCGTAGGGACGAGCGAAAAGCGAAAGCCGTTAAACAAAGCACTTGGTCAAAAAACGCATGAATCATAGGAAAAATAACCGCAAGGAAACTGGGCTGTGGAGCATGCAATAATTCAGCAGCGAGAAAGCGCGCTGCGCTTCCTTAAATGTCGGGAGAAATTATTTGTGAATGGGGAGCCGGTGTGTGTGGGAGGGGCAGTACGAAGGCGTGGGAAAAGACGTGACAGTCTAGAGACAACGTGACCGCGAGTAGAGAAATCTGACAGCGTGGGAACAAAAACAACAACAAACGAGAGGAGTGACAGGAGTTCGTGACAGTACCCCCCCCCTTACGAACGCCTCTGGGCGTTTGGACGGGGCGCCTCAGGGAAACGTTTGTAAAAGTCCGTAAACAATTTGGGGTCCAAAATGAACTTGGCAGGAACCCAGGTTCTCTCCTCAGGTCCATAACCCTCCCAATCTACCAGGTACTGAATGCCTCTCCCTCGGCGACGGGCCTTGAGGAGTCGACGGGCTGTGAATGCCTCACCACCCTCTATGATCCGGGGAGGAGGAGGCGGGCGGGTGGGCGGACATAGCGGGTTGGAAATTAGACGTTTGATTTGGGATACATGAAAGGTTGGGTTGATGCGACGCATGGTGGAAGGTAAACTTAATCTTACAGAAGAGGGGTTGATGATCTTAGTTATGGTGAAGGGTCCGATGAACCTGGGTGAGAGTTTACGAGAGATCGTCTTTATGGGAACATCCCTTGTGGATAACATGACCCTCTGGCCGATGTGATACCTTGGAGCTGTGGAGCGACGTCGATCCGCTTGTTTCTTATAGTTTTTGACAGATTGGAGGAGTTGTCTTCTGGCTTGTAGCCAGGTTCTTTTGCACCGGCGGACAAATGCCTGGGCAGAAGGAACTGTTACCTCCTCCTCCTGGGAAGGAAACAAAGGTGGCTGATAGCCCAGGAAGCAGTGGAATGGGGACAAACCCGTGGAGGAAGTTGGGAGAGAGTTGTGGGCGTATTCGGCCCACGGGAGAAATCTGCTCCAAGAGGTTGGGTTCTGAGAGGTCATGCACCGAAGAGTTGCCTCCAACTCTTGATTCATTCTCTCGGTTTGGCCGTTTGTCTGTGGATGATAGCCTGAGGATAGACTTGTGGTGGCTCCAATGAGTTTACAGAAAGCTCTCCAAAACCTTGCTGTGAACTGTGGACCTCGATCCGAGACAATGTCCGTGGGGAGACCATGGAGGCGAAAAACGTGGAGAATGAGTAACTCAGCCGTCTGTTTGGCATAAGGGAGTCCAGGGAGCGGCACGAAATGGGCAGCTTTGGAAAAGCGGTCGACGATAGTTAAGATGCAAGTATGGTTACTGGAGTTGGGTAGTCCAGTAACAAAGTCGATGGCGATATGTGACCAAGGGCGGTGAGGGACTGGGAGTGGTCTAAGGAGGCCTGCCGGGGGCCTATTGCTGCTTTTGTTCCTGGTACAGGAGTCACATGCCGCCACATACTTGATAACATCCTCCTTCAACGTGGGCCACCAGAAACGTTGTTGGATCAAAAACTGGGTACGTTTGCCCCCGGGGTGGCAAGCAAGCTTGGAGTTGTGTCCCCATTCCAGGACCTGAGTGCGCATGGTTGCAGGAACAAAGAGACGACCCTGGGGAACATTACTTGGGGTAGGACCTTGGGCATGGGCTTGTTTTACCTGTCTTTCAATGTGTAGTAATGTGGCTGCCACTAAACAGCGAGGGTGAAGAATGGTCTCGTGGGGCAAGAAGACCTGGTCCGAGGAAAACTGCCGGGACAGAGCATCTGGCTTTGAGTTCTTGGCTCCAGGGCGGTAAGATAGAGTGAAATTAAACCTGGAGAAAAACAAGGACCACCTGGCCTGTCGGGCGTTAAGTCTCTTAGCTGTTTTCAGATACTCCAGGTTTTTGTGGTCTGTCCAGACGAGAAAGGGATGTTCAGTTCCCTCTAGCCAATGTCTCCACTCCTCTAAGGCTAATTTCACTGCTAGCAATTCTCGGTCTCCAATGTCATAATTTCTCTCAGCGGGTGAAAGGCGATGAGAAAAAAAAGAACAGGGGTGCAGCTTGTTATCCTTGGGAGTTCTCTGAGACAGTACTGCCCCCACCCCTGTTTCAGAGGCGTCCACTTCCACAACAAATTGTATGGAGGGATCCGGGATAGTAAGGATAGGGGCCGATGTACTGTAAACTTGGTCTTGAGCCTTTGGAAGGCCTCCTCTGCCTGTTCGTTCCACTGGAACCGGAGTCTTGAGGAGGTTACTGTTGTGAGTGGGGCAGCAATGGTGCTGTAGTTCCTTATGAATCGTCGGTAAAAATTAGCAAATCCCAGAAACCGTTGGAGATCACGTCTAGAAGTGGGAGCCGGCCAATCAGTGACAGCTTCTACCTTGGTGGGGTCCATCTGGATCATGGATGGTGAAATAATGAAACCAAGGAAAGCGATAGAATCCTGATGAAATTCACACTTCTCGGCTTTGATGAATAATTTATTCTCGAGGAGTCTTCGCAATACTAGGCGCACATGGTTCTTATGCTCTTCGAGAGAACGTGAAAAAATCAAAATATCGTCAAGGTAGACGAAAACAAAAGAGTTCAGAAAATCCCTGAGGACATCATTAACTAAGGCCTGAAACACTGCCGGGGCATTGGTAAGGCCGAAAGGGACAACGCGGTACTCGTAGTGCCCTGTAGGGGTGTTAAAGGCCGTCTTCCATTCATCCCCCTCCCTTATCCGAATAAGATGGTAAGCATTTCTGAGATCCAGCTTGGTGAATACTTTGGCCCCTTGAAGGAGTTCAAAGGCTGTGGTCATGAGTGGGAGCGGGTAACGGTTCTTGACAGTAATTTCGTTAAGGCCTCTATAATCAATGCAGGGCCGAAGGGAATTATCTTTTTTTTTTGACAAAGAAAAACCCAGCGCCTGCGGGGGAGGAGGAGGGGCGAATGATGCCTGTGGCAAGAGACTCTGTGATATAATGGTTCATGGCTTCTCTCTCTGGTGGGCTAAGTGAATAAAGGCGTCCCTTGGGGGGTGTGGTACCTGGGAGGAGGTTTATTGCACAATCATAAGGTCGGTGAGGGGGAAGTGAGAGTGCTTGTGCTTTGCTAAAGGCAAGTTTGAGATCAGAGTACTCTGGTGGAACATTAGAAAGGTCAAGATGTTCGTCGATCATGATGGGAGGTGGAGAGTGAGTAGCAGCTGAGCGGAGGCAGGAGGCGAGGCATGAGGGGCTCCAACCCAGGATAATGTTCTTAACCCAGTCGATGTGGGGGTTGTGAAGAGCAAGCCAGGGGCGGCCAAGAACGATCGGAGAATAGGGGCTGTTGACGACAAAGAGGGAGATGTCCTCCATGTGGTTGCCAGAAATGCGAAGAGTAATTGGAGTTGTCTGATGTGTAATGGGAGGGAGGTTACTACCATCTAGGGCTCGCACAGAGAAAGAGGGGTTCAGACGATGTACAGGAGTTCAGGAGTACAGGAGTTCCCAAGTTTCTGACTGTGTTGAGGCTAATGAGGTTCCGATCGGCCCCGGAGTCAATCAGGGCTTGCATGGCATGGGACTTGTTGTCATGGACGAGGGAGACAGTGAAACATGAACGTGTGTTAGGGAGGTTTTTGTGAGTGGAGCCCTCCAGAACTCCGAGTTTAACTGGAGGGCTTACTTTTTTAGCGGGCAGTCCTTGAGAAAATGACCTGCTTGCCCACAATAAAAGCATGCTCTCTCTGTTCATCGCCGCTGCCGTTCCTCTGAGGAGATGTGGGTTCGACCTATCTGCATGGGTTCCTCAGGAGAAGAGTGAGGGCATGAGCGAGCGGGTGGGCATGGAGGAGTAGGTGGACATGGAGAAGCAGGTGAGCGTGGAAGGGTGAGGGGAGAGAGAGACCTCCTGACTGTCTGAGGTCGATCACGTCGGAGACGAATACGAGCATCGACCCGCCCAGCGAGGTCCATGAGTTCGTCCAGATCAGATGGTAGCTCACGGGAGATAAGCTTGTCCTTGAGGGATTCGGAAAGTCCCTCCAAAAAGGCATCAAACAAAGCCTGTTCGTCCCAATTGCAGGAGGCCGCCAGGGTGCGAAACTCAATCGCATAGTCGTAAGCTGAACGAGGTCCTTGGCGAAGCCTTAATATCTTCCCAGCCGCCTCTCGGCCAGAGGATGAGCGGTCGAAGACTCTCCTCATCTCCTGAGTGAATCTGTCGAAGCTAAAGCAGCAGGCATCCTGAGCGTCCCATACTGCCGTTCCCCACTCCCTTGCTCTCCCGGTCAGCAGTGTAATGACATATGCCACCTTTGAACGTTCTGTGGGAAAGGTCGAGGCCTGCAATTCCAGCACCAGCGAGCACTGGGAGAGGAAGGAGCGGCAAGTGCCTGGTTCACCATCATAAGCCTGAGGCGGAGGAAGGCGTGGTTCCGGTGGTGGGGTGGCAGTGGCGGCCGGAGAGGAGGTCGTGTGGGGCTGTTGTACTTGGATCGTGAGCTTAGCAAGAGATTCAGAGACAGATGCCAGGGTCTGAGTGACTGACTGGATATCCTGCTGGTGTGGGTCGATGTCCGTGAAGCAAAAATCAGGTCTAACAAATCCGTAGGGACGAGCGAAAAGCGAAAGCCGTTAAACAAAGCACTTGGTCAAAAAACGCATGAATCATAGGAAAAATAACCGCGAGGAAACTGGGCTGTGGAGCATGCAATAATTCGGCAGCGAGAAAGCGCGCTGCGCTTCCTTAAATGTCGGGAGAAATTATTTGTGAATGGGGAGCCGGTGTGTGTGGGAGGGGCGGTACGAATGCGTGGGAAAAGACGTGACAGTCTAGAGACAACGTGACCGCGAGTAGAGAAATCTGACAGCGTGGGAACAAAAACAACAACAAACGAGAGGAGTGACAGGAGTTCGTGACAGTACCCCCCCCCCCTTACGAACGCCTCTGGGCGTTTGGACGGGGCGCCTCAGGGAAACGTTTGTCCGTAAACAATTTGGGGTCCAAAATGAACTTGGCAGGAACCCAGGTTCTCTCCTCAGGTCCATAACCCTCCCAATCTACCAGGTACTGAATGCCTCTCCCTCGGCGACGGGCCTTGAGGAGTCGACGGGCTGTGAATGCCTGTCAGGAGTTCGTGACAATATAATCATACTATTTTTCTTTTCCTGATTTATATTACAGTATTTATATGTAGCAGAGCTGAATGTTCAATTAGCAGAGTAATAGCACAGTTTTGCGTAAAATATAGCAGTGCACACAACTTTACATACTGTATCAGAGTGACATATCAGAGCTCAAAAAAGGACAAATTGTTGTCTGTGACTGAGGCGGAAAATCTTTGTGATGTATCAAGAGCCACGGTATCCAGGGTAATGTCAGCATACCACCAAGGAAAAACCACATCCAACAGGAGTAACTGCGGATGTAAGAGGTAGCTGTCTGAAAGGGATGTCTGGGTGCAGGCTGAGAGCTCATGCACACCGCACACCTCTGCCTAGCATCCTGCTCGCCAACGTCCAGTCACTGGAGAACAAACTCGATGACCTCAGGGCTAGGATAACATTCCAGAGAGACATTTGGGACTTCAATCTCCTCTGCTTCACCGAGACATGGCTGAACCCAGCGGTGCCGGACCACGCCATCCAGCATGGACAGCACGCGGGACTCGGGGAAGTCAAGGGGAGGTGGCGTGTGTTTAATGGTGAACAACAGCTGGTCTAACAGCGCGAGCATTGTTCCTCTTACATGCTCCTGCACACCAAATCTGGAACTACTGTCCATCATGTGTCGTCCTTTTTATCTTCCCCGGGAGTTTACATCGGTCATAATAAGCGCCGTTTATATTCCACCATAAGCGGACATGGACACTGCCTTATGCGAGCTGCACTCACGCAGTAACAGACACAGCACCGGGACTCTGCGCTTATTGTGGCAGAGGACTTTAACAGTGCCAACCTCAAATGCGCAGCGCCAAATTTTATCAAGATATCACCTGCCCCACCAAGGGCGAAAGGACACTGGACCACTGTTACACGACGGTCAAGGACGGCTACAAGGCGAAATCTCGTCCAGCATTTGGTAAATCCGACCACGCTGCCATCTTCCTCATGCCAAAATACAAACAAAGGCTGAAACAGGAAGTTCTGTTTCAGAGGGAGGTCGCGCGCTGGACGGACCAATCGGTGGCCGCGTTACAGGATGCACTCGATGACGCAGACTGGAACATGTTCAGAAACAGCTCCGATGACGTCAGCGTGTTTAGGGAAGCAGTTGTGGGATTCATTGGGAAACTAGCGGATGATACCGTGGAGAAAAAGACTATCAGAACGTTTCCCAACCAGTAGCCGTGGGTGGATAAAACCATCCGCGACGCTCTGAAATCTCGTACCACTGCCTACAACATGGGACTTGCGTCGGGGGACATGGAACCGTAAAAGGCTGCGTCATATAACGTGCGGAAGGCGGTGAAAGAGGCGAAGCAGCACTACGGGAGGAAACTAGAGTCACAGCTCCAGAGTGACTCTAGGAGCCTGTGGCAGGGACTAAGTACAATCATGGATTATAAAGCACCAACATCCGGTATGACAAACGCGGACGTGACTCTGGCAGACGAGCTGAACACTTTCTATGCTCGTTCGAGGTGGCAGCTAAAGACGCTACCAATGCTAATGCTAGCGGCGCTAACGGCTGCAGACAGCCTGAGGTGTCTGAGTGACTGAGGTGGAGCTTCTTCCCACAGACACTCTTACAGAGCGACTTACATTTTTATCTCATTATACATCTGAGCAGTTGAGGGTTAAGGGCTTTGCTCAAGGGCCCAACAGTGGCAACTTGGTGGTTGTGGGGTAGGACCCTGGGATTTTCTGAACTGTAGTCCAATGCCTTAACCACTGAGCTACCCCTGGCCCCGATAAGGTCTCTCAACCACACCACCATACAGAACTAACACAATCTTTTAACATCCATGGACACTATGGACAAATCCACTCACATCTACACTTACATGTTTACATTTTGGACCATTGCACAAAGACAAGCCTCCTTTGTAAGTAACTTTTTTATGCATATTTGCACATCATCTTTGTCTTCAACAAATTTCAAAATTTCCTAAATGTTCTATTGTACAGTATATTTCTATTTTTATGTACAGCATTGTTACGACCCCCGGTCTAGGGTCAAGGGACGCAACAAAGAAAATAATAAATTTATGATAAATAAATGAATCTTGCAACCAAGAATTCAGTGCGTGAATTTTTATTTTTATACACACGCACATACAGGAAGCTCTGGGCTTCAGGATTGAGCCAGGCCAAAACAATAA
Source organism: Channallabes apus (assembly GCA_030522415.1). Lineage (NCBI taxonomy): Eukaryota > Metazoa > Chordata > Actinopteri > Siluriformes > Clariidae > Channallabes > Channallabes apus. The sequence goes on from CM060121.1 coordinate 24,636,299, forward strand.
ACAAAAACCCCCCCTCTATCTCCACCCTCAAGCTAACTAAACTACCAAAAGAAACGAATATAAATCAAAATACATCAACTAAACTAACTACCTAACTATCCACAAAAACAGGAGAAAACAGGGGACAACAAAAATGGCACTCAACCCCTACTGCTTCCTTGCAACTATGTACAAACACAAAAAAGAACAAAACAATATATATACAATATTTACAATGAAAGAAAACTATATACAATAGCGGGAGGAACACTTCCATCCACGCTAACACAAACAAACAAAAAGAAAACCCAAAAACAACAAACAGGAAGGAGAGAGGCAAGGCGCGACACACAGGCTCTCTCTCCAACCAAACAAACAAAAACACACACACACAGTCACTCAAAACAAATACAAAATAACAAACAAATACTCAGTCACACAGTCACACTCCAACACTTCAACATACAGTCAGTCACTCAATCAACCAACCACACAATCCAACAACCCACAGTTCACCAATCAACAACAGAGCACGGAAGTCACACACAAGGTATAAGTCGCGCATTGTCTGCTTCCACTCGTGAGGTTAAGAAGCCGCGCAGATCCACAGCCAGCCAATCGCGGCGCACGTCACGGCACGTTCCATCGGGGCGGGGCTTCCTGCGAAAAGGAGAGCGGGAGAGAGAGAAAGGGGGAGAGATCACGCGCCGCCGTCGCGCATGCGCACATACCCGCGCTACACACACACCTACGTGCACTACACCTCTGCACGTAACACCCCCACCCATAAAAGTCAAAATCTATATTTTGACAAAAACACACATAAAGAACCACATGTGCATTCACAAAATCTATCTCTGTCATGAAAAATGGGGCACCAACATAGATTAATATCTTTGCACAGATCAAGATTTTAACAAGGTACACAGCTAACGATAGGCCAACCCTCCTCGCAGCCGCTACCCGCGAACGACTCATCTATAAAGGTGCAATGTTATTGTCAGACAACTGAATCCCATTATCAAGCTTTGGTGCTTGTGCACATGTAACTGCACATGATGGGAATACTGTGGGACAATTGGAAGCACCATCATTGTTCATATCAACTAATGGTTCTACTGTCACAATAGGACGAGGGAAAACAACACCACCTGCCAGATCATTTCCCAGGATTACCTGAACTCCTTCAACAGGGAGTTCGGTACAAATACCAACACATACTTTCCCCTTCACTATTTCTGTCTCAAGATAAATGTCATGAAGTGGAACTGTGATACAGCCTGCTCCTATGCCACGTAAAATCACATCGGTGCCTGTGTAGGTTTTTTGAGACAGTGAAAGTGTACCAGCTAACATCAGAGTCTGTGCTGCACCTGTATCTCGCAGAATGGACACTGGTCTGCGAATACCTTCAGGGCTGTCTGCCACTGACCCTTGTAACATGAAAGGCTTATAAACTTCCACTGTTTGTTCAGGTAAGACATGTTTTAATTGCCTTTCAACAAACCCCACAGATTTTGACTTTACAGCTGTATTTTTTTTCTTCCAGGCATCACAGTCTGAGATCAGATGATCAGCACTCAAACAGTAAAAACATACTCTACCTCCCCCTGAGCGATACTGAGAAGTTCTAAACGTGCTCCCTCTTGCAGGTTTCACACTGCCTGCTGAAGGTTTCACCTGCCCTTCAACCCCACGGACAGCGAATTTATCCGTTCTCACAGTAGGAGAAAATACAGTACGGTGCGTCAACTCAAATTCATCAGCCATTACCACGGCTGCTGATAATGACATGACTTTTTGCTCATTCAAGTGCAATACAATATTTTCAAAGACACAATTTTTAAAGTCCTCCAATAGAATTAACTCTTTAAGAGCTTCAAAAGTGGTAGCTTTAGTTGCAGCACACCACTTTTCAAACAGTGTTTTCTTTTCACGGGCAAACTCCACAAAGGTTTGTCTGTCTGTCTTTTTATGGGACCTAAATTTTTGTCTATAAGCCTCTGGCACTAATTCATACGCACGCAGAACAGTTTGCTTAACCGTGTCGTAATCCAGGCTTTGTTCAACAGGCAACGCAGAGCACACATCCTGCGCTTTACCAGTCAACTTACATTGTAACAAGAGAGCCCACATTGCTCTTGGCCACTGTAACGTAGCTGCCACACGTTCAAAAGCTATGAAATAGCTATCCACCTCGGTCTCTCTAAAAGGAGGTACTAAAACAATATGCTTGCTTACGTCAAAATGGGGTGGGGAGGTAGTCACTGGGGCAGAAACTGGAGAGGAGAAGACGGGCGCAGCCGTTGCAGGTAACTGTGCGAATGATGGAGAAGCAGGTGAACTCTCCGGCGCGATCTCAGCCCGGTGCAGCCGGCCGAAATCTCGCCGAAAATGCTCCCTCTCCATCTCAAGCTCCAGCTCTCGCAACCGTAACCTTTGAGCTTCTGTTTCCTCTCGTTTAATTTCCAGCTCCACCTCCCTCATTTTTAGAACTAAAAGTTGTTCTGATTCCCCAATTGGTGTTATTGCTGGTGGTGTGGTTACCTTATGCTTGGGGGGCGTGGAAGGTGACTGCGGCGCAGGTACTGGCCTACCGTCGACCTCCGTCGGCGTTGAAGCATCCTCGCTCTTAGCACACTCTCCAGGCTCTCCAGGCAAAATCTGCTGTTCAATTAATTTAACAAGCAATATTTTTTTAACTTCTCTTTTAAGACCTTTTCGTGGCACGTCAACTTCAAAAAAGTCGGCGATGTTGAACAAATCGTCCTTACGACACTGGTCAAACTGTTCCATGGTAGGAGCCAGTGTAAAGGCAATTAGGTCAAACGCCATTATTATATCACCACTGTCCAACCTAAGAAGACAGCCAAACAAACAAAAAGGGCGAATATCTTCCACAATAGACAAGCCACCACTTGTTAGCCAGTAACTGGCAAAGGACGAGTTCACACTTGTTAACCAGTTAATGGCAACGGACGTGTCCCCACTTTTTAGCCAGTGATTGGCAACGGACGAGCCCCCACTTGTTACGACCCCCGGTCTAGGGTCAAGGGACGCAACAAAGAAAATAATAAATTTATGATAAATAAATGAATCTTGCAACCAAGAATTTAGTGTGTGAATTTTTATTTTTACTGTATACACACGCACATACAGGAAGCTCTGGGCTTCAGGATTGAGCCAGGCCAAAACAATAAACAAACCCCCCCCCCTCTATCTCCACCCTCAAGCTAACTAAACTACCAAAAGAAACGAATATAAATCAAAATACATCAACTAAACTAACTACCTAACTATCCACAAAAACAGGAGAAAACAGGGGACAACAAAAATGGCACTCATCCCCTACTGCTTCCTTGCAACTATGTACAAACACAAAAAAGAACAAAATAATATATATACAATATTTACAATGAAAGAAAACTATATACAATAGCGGGAGGAACACTTCCATCCACGCTAACACAAACAAACAAAAAGAAAACCCAAAAACAACAAACAGGAAGGAGAGAGGCAAGGCGCGACACACAGGCTCTCTCTCCAACCAAACAAACAAAAACACACACACACAGTCACTCAAAACAAATACAAAATAACAAACAAATACTCAGTCACACAGTCACACTCCAACACTTCAACATACAGTCAGTCACTCAATCAACCAACCACACAATCCAACAACCCACAGTTCACCAATCAACAACAGAGCACGGAAGTCACACACAAGGTATAAGTCGCGCATTGTCTGCTTCCACTCGTGAGGTTAAGAAGCCGCGCAGATCCACAGCCAGCCAATCGCGGCGCACGTCACGGCACGTTCCATCGGGGCGGGGCTTCCTGCGAAAAGGAGAGCGGGAGAGAGAGAAAGGGGGATAGATCGCGCACGCGCCGCCGTCGCGCATGCGCACATACCCGCGCTACACACACACCTACGTGCACTACACCTCTGCACGTAACAAGCATATTTCTATTTTTATTTCTATTTTTATCCTAGTTAAATTGAATTTTTCTATCATATTTCTTTTATTCATATTTATTTCTTATTATAAGCTTTAATTCTCTTTTTAAGGTCACTGGCGGTCGTATAAGCATTTCACTGCATATCGTACTGTGTATGACTGTGTATGTGACAAATAAAATTTGAATTTGAAATTTGAATTTGATTGAAAAGGTCTTTAGCAGTAATGTGTTATGACTTCCTGCCACACAAATCATCAAAAGAAAAGTGGATGCTGCCTACAAAGTCAGATTGGGAATACAGATTTTCCCTTTTGACAACTTAGAGATGACTCAGTGATACATCAGTCAAGTACACTCTAATATTTCATTGGAACACCTTTTTCTTTGAGTTTGTCACACAATATGATGGCCAATTCATGTGTGAGAATGATTTTTCATGCCTCCAGAGCTACAGTGTACTCTTTCGAAATGTAAGTCCTGGAATATGGCCTTGCCGTCAAGGAAGAAAAAATCCATAGATGTGATGGATGGATGGATGGTGATAACCTGGTTACATTCAGGTCGTCGACTGATTTCATTTTATTGCCACATACTTTAATGTTGCTGAGCCTAGACCTGACCAACTGAAGCAACATAACACCACCTCCAAAGACTTGTACTGTACAGTAAGCACGGTGCATGATGGGTGCACCGCTTCATGCGCTTCCCATCACTCTGGAATAGAGTCAAGTTGAACTCAGCAGACAACATGACCTTTGCTCCAAAGTCCATTTTAAAAATTAAAGCCTTTCATTCTGATTAGTCTCACTAACAAGTGATTTTCTTATGGCCACATACAGTGGTGTGAAAAACTATTTGCCCCTTCCTGATTTCTTATTCTTTTGCATGTTTGTCACACTTAAATGTTTCTGCTCATCAAAAACCGTTAACTATTAGTCAAAGATAACATAATTGAACACAAAATGCAGTTTTTAAATGAAGCTTTACGTTATTAAGGGAGAAAAAAAACTCCAAATCTACATGGCCCTGTGTGAAAAAGTGATTGCACCCTTGTTAAAAAATAACTTAACTGTGGTTTATCACACCTGAGTTCAATTTCTGTAGTCACCCCCAGGCCTGATTACTGCCACACCTGTTTCAATCAAGAAATCACTTAAATTGGAGCTACCTGACACAGAGAAGTAGACCAAAAGCACCTCAAAAGCTAGACATCATGCCAAGATCCAAAGAAATTCAGGAACAAATGAGAACAAAAGTAATTGAGATCTATCAGTCTGGTAAAGGTTATAAAGCCATTTCTAAAGCTTTGGGACTCCAGCGAACCACAGTGAGAGCCATTATCCACAAATGGCAAAAACATGGAACAGTGGTGCACCTTCCCAGGAGTGGCCGGCCGACCAAAATTACCCCAAGAGCGCAGAGACGACTCATCCGAGAGGCCACAAAAGACCCCAGGACAACATCTAAAGAACTGCAAGCCTCATTTGCCTCAATTAAGGTCAGTGTTCACGACTCCACCATAAGAAAGAGACTGGGCAAAAACGGCCTGCATGGCAGATTTCCAAGGCGCAAACCACTTTTAAGCAAAAAGAACATTAAGGCTCGTCTAAATTTTGCTAAAAAACATCTCAATGATTGCCAAAACTTTTGGGAAAATACCTTGTGGACCGACGAGACAAAAGTTTAACTTTTTGGAAGGTGCGTGTCCCGTTACATCTGGCGTAAAAGTAACACAGCATTTCAGAAAAAGAACATCATAGCAACAGTAAAATATGGTGGTGGTAGTGTGATGGTCTGGGGTTGTTTTGCTGCTTCAGGACCTGGAAGGCTTGCTGTGATAGATGGAACCATGAATTCTACTGTCTACTAAAAAATCCTGAAGGAGAATGTCCGGCCATCTGTTCGTCAACTCAAGCTGAAGTGATCTTGGGTGCTGCAGCAGGACAATGACCCAAAACACACCAGCAAATCCACCTCTGAATGGCTGAAGAAAAACAAAATGAAGACTTTGGAGTGGCCTAGTCACAGTCCTGACCTGAATCCTATTGAGATGTTGTGGCATGACTTTAAAAAGGCGGTTCATGCTAGAAAACCCTCAAATAAAGCTGAATTACAACAATTCTGCAAAGATGAGTGGGCCAAAATTCCTCTAGAGCGCTGTAAAAGACTCGTTGCAAGTTATCGCAAACGCTTGATTGCAGTTATTGCTGCTAAGGGTGGCCCAACCAGTTATTAGGTTCAGGGGGCAATTACTTTTTCACACAGGGCCATGTAGGTTTGGATTTTTTTTCTCCCTAAATAATAAAACCTCTCATTTAAAAACTGCATTTTGTGTTTACTTGTGTTATCTTTGACTAATAGTTAAATGTGTTTGATGATCAGAAACATTTTGTGTGACAAACATGCAAAAGAATAAGAAATCAGGAGGGGGGCAAATAGTTTTTCACACCACTGTATCTGTTTAATACCAGTGTTGTGAGTTCTTGGCATATTGTCCATGTTTCAAAGCACTTATTGTCAATTTTTTTATGATGCAACTTCAGTAAGTGTTTGTGTTTATACTTATGTGTTTTTTTTAGAGCACAATTCTTTCACAAATTTGATGGTTCAGCACCATCCTTGCAGGTTTTAATTAGTGATGGCTCGTTCATGAACAATTTGTTCTTTTTGAACGTGACTCGGAAGAACGAGTAGTCACAGAGAGTGATTTGTTAATTTTCTACTGGGTAGCTATGTACAGGAATCAGAATTGAGCGATTCTTACTTAATGACTCTTTGACTCCGAGTCATTCATTCTTTAGTCACATGCCTCCCATAGGCGCTATGCAGTGGAAACACAGGAAACACAGGAAACAGAATTGAGTGATTCTTTTTCAATCACCCTTCTACTCCGAGTAGTTCGTTCCTTTGTCACGTGACTCCCATAGACGCTATGCAGTGCAATAGACTCAAAAGAACGAACGACTCAGACTGGAAGATACTGTATGAGAGGTGAGCTACTCATTCTGTTTATCATAATATGTCCTTAGCTGCATTTTAATATTTTCATTACTGAAACTATAGAACAATTTCTGTATGTAGATGTATTGGGGTGTTTTTTATTGCAAATGCAACATTTTAGTGTATTTCTGATCAAAAGAATGAAATGAACTAAATTACTCAAAAACAGATTCGTTTATTTTGATGAATGAGATTCAAAGAACTGAGTCACTAAAATGATTCAAACTTCTCATCACTAGTTTTAATATTGTGTTGGACAGTTCAGTGCTGCAATTGTATTCCCAACAAGACCAATTAGCATTGCAGATAATAACTGCCAATTCAACATCAAATGCTTAACAATTTCAAATGCTTTCAGCTTTCAATTAAGAACATCTCTGAGCTCTGTGAAAGGTTTGTCAGGGAGAAGGATGCAAACAAGTTTTTAGCTTATTGGTAGTGACGAAATAAGAACCACAAAGGTCTAGTTTGGGCCGTAACAGGAATGAAAAAAAGAGGAAAACATCAGGGGTGAGACCAAAAGTGTTTATTTTGTAAAAGTGCATAAGCAAATCCCGAAAAGGTGGCTGTGAGCTTCAGAAGCCGACAAGGCCAAAGCAATAAACAAAATTTCCTCTGCCTAGTCCCGATGTGAAACAATTAACCTGCACCAAAAGTAATGAAATGGAAATCAAAATACTATTCTTACTTCCTTACTAAACACAAACCAGGAGAAAACGGATGCAAACAAAATGGCGCCGACTCCCTACTAATCCACTAAGTACAGAACTACAGTATATACAAATATATACAAAATGTTTTTATAGCCAAACAACCAAAACCAAACAAGGGCATACACAAAAACCTAGTCAGAAATATAGCATGAGGTCATACACAGTATAATTTTACAAATGGATTTGTCATCCGATAAACAGTAAGCAAAACATGGTCTGTAGTATTGTGGTCTGAAGGGCCTAAATAGGCCTCTGGGTCTCTTGGTTACCCAATCATCAGGCAGGAGGCGGGATCAACAAAGCTCAAAAAAGGCATGGCAGCAACCAATAGATTGCAGGCAAGGGTACACTGAAGAGGGCGGGATCTAGAACAACAAGGGAAGACACGCCTCCATCCCACCAACAGCAGAGACAAACAATGCATAACCAGAGACAAAATACCAAATAAATCCAATATAATGGATGTAACATAAGAAACAAAATGAGGACAATGAAGAAAGGCAACAATGGAAATACGGCATGAATTAGAGTATAGAGATCCAGAAAACAGAAGACAAAAGCTAGACAGCAAGTGGTGTACAAGGTGGGACATAAATAGTAGTGCTCATGAAAAACAAATGATGAGCAGGTGCAGTCATGAGTGTCGTGATAAGGTGAGGTGCAGTGGCAGACTGGAGCTATCCACAGCATACTAAGTAAAATTACAAAGTAAATTTTTACATTTGTAAAAAAAAAAAAATTATAAAAAAAAAAAAAAGAATTATAGTCTCAAACGGAGCATTTGAGTTAAAATTGTAAATGTAACTGTGTGATGTAACATATGCTCCTGTGAAAACTATGATATTAAACAAATATAATTCATTCATTCATTCATTCATTTTCTATACCGCTTAATCCTGTGTTCAGGGTCGCGGGGGACCTGGAGCCTATCCCAGGAGACTTCGGGCACTAGGCGGGGTACACCCTGGACAGGGTGCCAATCCATCGCAGGGCACACACACATACACACACTCACACACCCAATCACACACTACGGGCAATTTGGGAACGCCAATTAGCTAAACAAATATAAGGTACTGCAAATTAATACAAAATGTTTCATTTTGTAGTGTTGCATTTTATTGCAACTGTTTTTTTTTTATCTGTAGTAGTGAGTTTTACTTAAATCTAAAGTTAACAATATGTTTCAAATGACTAAAACCTATGATCATATTATACTGTGTTGTCCATCTGCATTAGCATGCTCTGCTTTTACTGTTTATCTCTGGAGTCTAACATTTGACAGACAGTTCAATTAATCAAATCAATCAATCAATGCCAGCAGTCACAAGGAAGGTCACCTCCATGTCACTGCTTCCTTGAGCAGGGTCAGCTAAGTAAAATCTGCAAACAAGGCATTCATCATTACACTTTGTAGACATTCTGCATGTTGAATGCTACCATATCTTAATGCAGTGGTTCTCAAAGTGTGTGGCGCACCCCACAAGTGGAGAATACAGACATGACAGGTGGGGCGCAATGAACAGGAGAGAATTAGTGGAAAATAATAGGAAAGTACCTATTCTAATTCATGCTTTTCTATATAGATAATGAAGAGCATACGCTCAAAATCAATCACAGCTAAACAATAAATGGATCATTAATACAAGTAAATTGAATTGAAACCTGCGCGACCCACTGGGCAGGGCTGCGCGACTCTGACAGAAATGGACCGCACCGACCATCAAAGTACATTTTACCCGGCTGGGATGCGCACGTACAAACCAGGCATGGCAAGGCGGAAAACAATATTAAACAGTCCTGAAATTTTAAATAAATTGCGTCGCTCAGGTTCGTGATTCGAGCGACGCTGCGCGATCCACCGGGGTGCGCAAATAAACCAGATCATCACTGCGCTATCCAGATAGTCGCGCTGCGCTGTATTTACACAGATATTTGGTTCGTCCCACTTTTGATGTGTTTGGCTTCATATACACTTCGACAATGGAAGAAGCCATTGGAGGAAGAAACTCACAGCAGCAATGAGTTTGCTTACATGTGATGAAACCAACAACGAGGAGATTATAAAGGAAAACGGTGCATCGTCTGTGGTGTGGAATTGGTTTGGGTATAAGAAAAGTGATACGAATGAGATGAATGTGATTTGCAAGGTACGCAAGTGGTGGAAACACGTCAAACCTTTTCTATCATCTGAAATCCAAATGAATATGGCCAAAGTAAAAAAATGCGGCAAACCTCAGCAATTGACAGTTTAAATAAAATTACATTATGTAAAACAGTTTCTTTGTGTTTGAATTTTTATTTATGCATTTTCAGATACAAATTGCTACAGTATATTGTGATATATATCGTTATCGAGGTAGAAAATAGCTTCTACCGTGATAGAAGATTTTGGTTATTTCGCCCACCCCTAATGAAGCCTATCTTGAGCTTGGATTCATGGTGGGGATGGTGGGGGCAGAAGAGAGACGAGTGTGTGTTTTGTGTCTTAAACCGCTGGCAGCAGACCGCATGACCCAACACATTAGGAAGACACTTAGAGACAACACACTCCAGTCCGTTAATAAGCCACTTATTAAAAAAGAAAGCTGGCAGAATACAGACAGCAGGATAATCGCATGGTAAAATCTGAATCAGTGGACAGCAAAGCACAAATGGCTTCATTCAAAGTTGCATACAGAATTGGCCAGTGCAAAAAAACTACAAACAATTGCTGAGCAGCTAATAAACATGGGGTTAATTATGCAAAGATATGTGACATCGTAAGCCTTTTATAACAATTGCACGTGTATTTTATCTATTTTGAACTTGGTGTTGTTTGATCTTATTGGTTTAGAAATTGATATTTCAATAAACAGTAAACTTGGCCAATTTTGTTATTATTTTGTTGACAAGTGGGGCTTGAAAATTCACTCACCCCCTTAAGTGGGGAATGACAGAAAAAGTTTGAGAACCACTGTCTTAATGTAAGATATTCATATTGTTATATAGTGGAGGATCTGGGATGTTGATCATAAAAGTTGGGGGTTTAAGCCTCATCACCACAAGGTTCACCTGTTGGACATGCATCTTAACTGAGGCACGGGCACAGACACACACACACACACACACACACACACACACACACACACACACACACACACACACACACAATATTATCTTTAGTAAAAAAAAAAAGTTAAATATATCTGCATGATTATGGACAAAATCATTTACTTTTTTAACTTAAAAAATTATAAATAAATAACATTACAGATATATATTTGCATTCCTGTAAAGAAAGCAACATACTGTATTATATGACACCAGTTTTCAGATGTAAACAAAATACCTAATCAAGGCTCTTGGTTTGCTTGGAAATATACAGGAGCAAGTGTGACAAAGTTACGAGGAGGACCCCGAAACTCTTGACTGCTCTCCCTTGTCAAGAATAAATTTGTGACATCTCTTGCCTTCTTAATATGCTGTAGACCATCAGTTTTCCTGTGCAGAGGAAGGGTGGGTCCTAACCCTAACCCAGGGTCATTAGTCCTATTAGTGTCCTGCAACTCCTGTACAAATTCATATTATGGAGAAATAATCAGTTAAGTAAAGATAAAAAATAACCCATTATTACTTCCCAAATTCAAATCAAATTTAAATTTTATTTGTCACATACACAGTCATACACAGTATAATATGCAGTGAAATGCTTACACGACCGCCAGTGACCTTAAAAAGAAAATAAAAGCTTGTACGTAAAATAAATATAAATATCAATAAAAGGAAATACTAAAGAAATAAATTTAACTAGTAAAATAAACTGTACAAATAAGGCATAAAATATTGCAAAATATAGAAATATAGGGGGGGGGAGTATATATGTACATAGAATTTAAAGTGACAATGGTTGTGCAAATATTCATGAAAGGTGACTAATGAAAGTGACATGTGCAATTGTCCAGATGTATAAATATTTAGTGCAAGTGTGTATGAATGTGTCCATGTGTCCATGATTGTCCAGTCACTGTTGTGAGCTTAAAAAGATGTTATTAGTCAGTAACACTTGGATTTATAAAACCGCTTAGTTACAAGAAAACGGATTCGGGAATCTAAATAGGGGCTTGTAAACCATACTTCCGGTATTGCGCAACCGCGGCAGGACAATATACGACGCGACACAAAACAATGGTAATAAATTAAACCAAGTGTATTATACAAGACAAACCAAGAAATAAACAAACATGGTGCACCACAAACCAATATATACAAATATAATACAAATATAAAGAGTGTGTGTGTGATGTATGCGGGTGTGTGAGTGTGTGTATGGTAGTCCAGTGTCTGATATACGGCAATGGGGATGAAAATGGTGAGTTGGAGAGATGGTTCGATCTCACCGGTAAATGATGTTAAGTCCGGGAGGTCTTATATCAACCGCTAAGGTACATCTTTGGCAACAGGTGAGCAGCATTAGCTTTTCCATCCTTTCCCTGTTATAAAATGTCCCTTTTGTGTGGCTGCGCTACAAGTCAATGTCAATGTTGTGAGCTTAAAGAGATGTTATTAGTCCTGTGTGGTGTAGTGATGATTGAGAGACCTTATCGCCTGCGGGAAGAAGCTCCTCTTCAGTCTCTCTGTGTTGGCCTTCAGGGAGCGGAATCGCTTCCCAGACCGCAACAAAGAGAACAGTCCATTACTGGGGTGACAGGGAGCTCGGTGCGGATGATGCGCTCAGCTGATCGCACCACCCTCTGTAGAGCTCGTCTGTCCTGCATGGTGCTGTTCCCGAATCAGGTCGTGTTGTTTCCCGTCAGGATGCTCTCTATGGTGCAGGAGTAGAAGTTCCTGAGCACCTTGGAGGGCAGTCTAAAGTCTCTCAAGCGTCTGAGGTGGTACAGACGCTGCCTGGCCTTTTTCACCACGGTGTTGATGTGACAGGACCATGACAGGTCCTGAGTGATGTGAACACCGAGGTATCTGAAGCTGTCCACTCTCTCCACTGGGCTCCCGTTGATGACGGTGATCTGGTAGTTCCTCTCCTGCTTTGTACAAATGTCCACTATCAGCTCCTTTGTCTTGCTGACGTTCAGGAGGAGATTGTTCCTCTGGCACCAGTTCTCCAGATTTCCAATCTCCTCTAGGTAGTCCGACTCATCATTGTTGGTGATCAGTCCGACCACGATGGTGTCGTCAGCAAACTTGATGATGGTGGTGGAGTTGGTAGTGGCCACGCAGTCGTGGGTGTACAAAGAGTACAGCAGGGGGTTCAGAACACAACCCTGGGGGGCTCCAGTGCTGAGAGTGAGTGTAGCTGAGACATGTCCGCCCATCCTTACTGCCTGTGGTCTGCCAGTCAGAAGATTGGAGATCCACTGACACATTGATGAGCTGAGTCCCAGGTGCTCCATCTTGGTGGTGAGTGTGGAGGGAATTATGGTATTAAATGCAGAGCTGTAGTCGATGAAGAGCATTTTAACATAATTCCCTTTCCTAGTGTCCAGGTGAGTAAGTGATGTGTGGAGGAGATGAGAGATTGCATCGTCTGTGGAACGGTTCTGACGGTATGCAAACTGTAGTGGGTCCAGTGTGTCGGGTAGTGAAGAAATGATGAAGTCTCTGACCAGGCGTTCAAAGCACTTCATCACTACTGAGGTAAGGGCTACAGGGCGATAGTCGTTGACGGAAGCTGGATGGGGTTTCTTTGGGACAGGAACAATGATGGACTCCTTGAAGCAAGTGGGGATCACCGACTGAGATAAAGAGATGTTGAATATCTCAGTGAACACAGGTGCTAGCTGGTCTGCGCAGGATCTGAGAATACGACCTGAGATGCCGTTTGGTCCTGCTGCTTTCCTGGTGTTCACTCTCCTGAAGGCTCTCCTCACGTCGTGCTCGGTGATGATGAGCGCGTTCCCGGGCTGGCAGTGTCTTCCTGTCTGCAGCCGTTAGCGCCGCTAGCATTAGCGCCATTAACATTAGTGCCGCTAGCATTAGCATCGCTAGCGTCTTTAGCTGCAGCCTCGAAGCGAGCATAGAAAATGTTGAGCTCGTCTGCCAGAGTCGCGTCCGCGTTCGTCATACCGGTTGTTGGTGTTTTATAGCCAACATAATTATCCTTAATCCCTGCCACAGGCTCCTAGAGTCACTCTGTTGAAGCTGTGACTCTAGTTTCCTTCCATATCGCTGCTTCGCCTCTTTCACCGCTTTCCGGACGTTGTATGATGCAGCCTTGTATGGTTCCATGTCCCCCGACGCAAGTCCCGTGTTGTAGGCAGTGGTGCGAGATCTCAGAGCGTCGCGGATGGTTTTATCCACCCACGGCTTCTGGTTGGGAAACGTTCTGATAGTCTTTTTCTCCACCATATCATCCGCTAGCTTCCTAATAAATCCCACAACCGCTTCCGTAAACACGCTGACGTCATCATCGGAGCTGTTTCTGAACATGTCCCAGTCTGCGTCATCGAGTGCGTCCTGTAATGCGGCCACCGATTGGTCCGTCCAGTGCGCGACCACCCTCTGAACCGGAACTTCCTGTTTCAGCCTTTGTTTGTATTTTGGCATGAGGAAGATGGCGGCGTGGTCGGATTTACCAAACGCTGGACGAGATTGTGCCTTGTAGCCGTCCTTGACCGTTGTATAACAATGATCTAGTGTCCTATCACCCCTGGTGGGGCAGGTGATATGCTGATGAAAGTTCGGCGATGCGCGTTTGAGGTTGGCACTGTTAAAGTCCTCCGCCACAATAAGCGCAGAGTCCCGGTGCTGTGTCTGGTGCTGTGTGAGCAACTCGTGCAGCTCGCATAAGGCAATGTCTGTGTCTGCTTGTGGTGGAATGTAAACGGCACTTATTATGACCGATGTGAACTCCCGTGGAAGATAAAAAGGACGACACATGATGGACAGTAGTTCCAGGTTTGGTGTGCAGGAGCGTGTAAGAGGAACAACGCTCGCGCTGTTGCACCAGCTGTTGTTCATGATTAAGCACATGCCGACTTCCCCGAGTCCCGCGTCCTGTCCATGCGGTGAACCGAGAAGAACTCGGCTGGTTGTATGGCGTGGTCTGGCACCGCCGGGTTCAGCCATGTCTCGGTGAAGCAGAGGAGATTGCAGTCCCGAATGTCTCTCTGGAACTTTATCCTGGCCCTGAGGTCATCGAGTTTGTTCTCCAGTGACTGGACGTTGGCGAGCAGGATGCTAGGCAGAGGTGTGCGGTGTGCACGGGCCCTCAGCCTGTTCCTCACGCCGGCTCGTTTCCCTCAGGGCCGCCGCTTATACTTTAAGAAATGAAGGTCAGTCGGTCTGAAAAATCTCAAGAACTTTGAAGGTGTGCGGATAAAGTGCCCTCACCAAAATCATCAAATGCTATAAGGTAACTGGCTTTCATGTTGACCATTCCAGTAAAGGAAGACCAAGAGCTACCGCTGCTGCAAAGGATAAGTTTATTAGAATAACCAGCTGCAGAACGCGATGATTTACAGTACCTCAGATTAGAAATCACATAAATGCTTCTTGGAGTTCAAGTAGACATATTTCAACACTGTGAGAGTCCTTATAGCAAATCGCGTGAATCGCGTTCATGTGAGTACTCACTTCCTTGGCTTTACTTTCAGACAGAGTGTGTGTTTATAGGACTAGGGTTAGATTGTGTCTTTCCTTTGCTCATTTACTGTGAGAGTCCTTATAGCAAATCGCGTGATTATCCTGCCCGCTCGTGTCCATCCGCGTTTGGGTTTACCATTCACGCTACAGGGCTAACTGCTAAAGCTATCGTCTTTCTGGTCACCCCGGGTTAGTTCCTGACAGAAGGAGAGTGATGTAGTGCTGCATCAGATGATCTGGTTCCCTCAATCACTTCATCTACTGTAAATGCATTTGAGATTTTTTGGGAACTCAACAAGTACTCAACATCTCTGGGAACTCAGGCAATTTAGGATTTAATTTGAGGGCCATTAACTTTTAAAGCACATACTGTATGTGTGAAAAATAGTCTTCATATTCCCATAATAACTCTGTAACAATTTGCAATTTTACTCATGTCATCGGGAAAGCAAAAAGAAAATATATTTAAGGGATAACCTGGTCATTCAGTATATTCATGTTGTCAGCTGACTTCAAGTTATTGCTACGTAACATTGCTGAGCCTAGATCTGACCAACTGAAGCAGTCTAAAGTCATTACACTGCCTCCAAACTATTGTATATTGGACAGTATGCATAACAGGTTTATTGCTACAGTATATGCAATCTTCTTCTTACTCTAATGCACCAATCATTTGTAAATTTGGACTCATCAGACCACAAGACCTTTTTTATTTTAAGCTTCACTAATATCTAAAACCCTGATCTAACTAAGAATCAGTAGATGGTTGAGGCATGGACCAAATGTCACCTTCACTCTATGATTTTGGCTACAACATTTACTTATAATTGGCACCAGCAGGTGCTTGTGAATATCTCCATGCACACACCTTATTATGCCCTATTCTGATGTCCATTTCCATGCAGCTGCTGGACACTTAAAAACTCCAGGAAGGCCTTTGTATTGTCTGTGGTGGCCATTCTAGTGAGTGCCATGGGTGGCATAGCGGCAGGGGACACAGCTGGGGATATGCTGGGCTGCAGCAGCTTCAGGTCTCAAGTCTCAGTCTGCTCTTGCATAAGGGCTTCAAAGCACAAGTGCTGCTTATTTTCAAGGAGTGCTTGATTTTGGGTTCAGTGGAAGAGAACAAGGGTTTTGAAGATCTCGTCACGTGGTGAGGCTTATATGATAGTTTCAAAGTGCTCCTCAATCCCCAGGTTTTGGCACCATGGGAGAACCTTGATGGGTAAAGTTTAGAGGAGGAGTTCTTTGTGGACATGTGGAATTTCCGCCAAGCTTAGAGCATTTGTTTAGTCCATGCTTTTTAGCACACCTTCAAAAACTCAACAAAACAAAAATAACTTAACCAAAACTATGTCCATGGATTTTCTTAGTCAAGACCAAGTGCACCAAGTGTGTAGGTTTGACTGTGTGTTTATGTGTCTCATACTGTAAATTCTGCCAGTTGTAGCACACTACTGTACTGTCTCTCTATAGTTACCAAATACCACAAAAAAGCTACAAATATGTAAACTCACCTGCTGCCACATATCTCTAGTCTCAATATGCTTCAGCTTTTCATTGCAGAGTTGCATAAAAGTGACTGGTTGTTTTAAAATTTTGCTACAGTGTTATAAAAGTATGAACCGATTGCCTTATTAGAGTAAATTACCACATGAGTGTCAGTACAATTGTTATAGTGCTCAGGCTTGGAGAGGTCACTAACATTCTATTTGTTAGACCAGGATTATAATCAAGCACTAATGCACCGTTGATGTGTTTGTACTGTAGAAAAGCACAACACAAATAAAATAAAAATAAACACATGTCCTTCATTCGTGACCTTGTGCTGTCACTTGATCAAATGTTAATTATGTAAATAAACGCAGTGCATCCCCAAAGAGGAGGAAGGGATGAAAGACATAAAAATTAAATAAATGTACAGGCCATGAACCATTTCATCAGGTAAGCAATCGGTTGCAAATGACCTTCTCGTTTCTACAAAAAAATAAATAAAATGCTTCTTCTGAATGTATAATGAATTATAATAGACAACAAATGTTAGCACAGAAGTAGCATCTTGGAAAATAAAAGGTCCTTCATGAACGAGGCTCTCATGGCATAATTATATCTAAATATAACAGCTTGTAATGGATATGACCTACATGAAAGGATGCGGAAGTGGGAATGGTGTTACATTTCATTTTATTTTGATTACTTTCAAATGTTACATCTACATAAAACAAAACAAAAAAAAAAAAACAGCGTTTTTCAAAAAAGGCATTTTTCATAAAATATTTAAAAGTTGTTTATACAGTATTATACATAAAATAAAAAATAAATAAGCTTTGTTAAATGGAACTTCTATATTCTATACAGAAGTTATTTCCCTCACAATGCATATATTTATTTGGATTTTGAAAGCTTTCTATTTACCAACTCATAATTTCATAAGCATCAAATGCCTGTTGCATTAATTAGTGTTACACCATAGGACTGTTGATTAGTTTAATTAGTTTTTCTCTACCAGGCTCTTTAAATGCTTACTGTACTGTATATAAACACACTCATTCTAATATTCTAATAAGCTCTGTGGGTGCTCAATTGGATTGTGATCTATGGAGTGTGAAGGCCTGTTTGGCAGCTTTGGTAACTTTGCCTGCTGGGTCCACTGCACGATGGGCTGTGGTGCACTGGGTGGTTTGGTGCCTTGTCCTGCATTGACTTTTTGTGACGGTTGACCCCTAGAGGGCGCCTAACGCCCGTTTTGACTTTTGTAGTTCGTTTTAAGTTTCGTTTTTTGGACTTCATTTCCCAGTTTGCACCTCGGTCAGGTGACGTAGAAGCTCACCTGAACCGAGGGAAGTTAATTTGATAATTATGTTTAGGTTTGCTATAAATAGCCTGGCTGAACTCCAGCCAGGCGTCTAGCATTAGTCTTAAGTTTAGTTTGTGTTGGAGTGGGTTTGTTTATGTTCAAAGCAAAAATAAAGAACTTTGTTAAACCGTCAGCTCGCCTCCGCAATCATGCCTCGCACACACCTCCGACGCAGACACCGTAAGAAACATGACAGAATGCTAGACCTACCCAGAGGCATGGCGGAGGATCTCCTCCTAGGGAATTACTCGGGAGGAGAAATTATCATCTCCAACGAGCTGGCGAAACTGCTGGAGGCCGGCGAGGAGCACGGCGAAATGGAAGTGGAGCAGGTATGGAGAAACGGCGAACACATCGAGCCGGTGAGCTCAGGGAAGGACAGCATGACAGCCAGAGAGAGACAGGCGAGGCGAAGCTGGGAAGGCTGCGGACCCGTCATCCGGCGCACACCGCCGAGAGGTGTAGCGGCCGAGGGAGAGACGGGAGGATTCTGCAGGCAGTGGGCGGAACGCAACGAGGAGTGCATTCATGACCTGCGCGAGCAGGTGCTGCAGCTCCAACTGCAGTTCGTCCAGGTTCGGGAGAACCAAGCTGTAGTCCCGGAAGCGATCCCTCTCTCGGATCTGGACGATGCACTCCTCCCACGGCCACTGCCTGAAGGTGGCGCGGACAGCACACCGGAGCTGAGCACGGAGGACTGGACGCCGCTTCAGCACGGCGACGAGGTAGGCTTCTACAGGCAGTGGGCGGAGTCCAACCAGGAGCGCATTCGTGACCTGCGCGAGCAGGTGCTGCAGCTCCAACTGCAGTTCGTCCAGGTTCGGGAGAACCAGTCTATAGCCCCGGAAGTGATCCCTCTCCCGGGTCTGGACGATGCGCTCATCCCCCGACCACTGCCTGAGCCTGTCGCGGAGGAAGACTGCGCGCCGTGTCTGCGCGAAGAACAAAACGGCGCGTCCATCATCCAGTCTCCGTGCAAGCTAGCGAGCGCCGTGCACGCGCCAACGCTGCAATCGAGCGCCGTGCACGCTCCAACGCTGCAGGAGAGCGCCGTGCACGCTCCAACGCTGCAGGAGAGCGCCGTGCACGCTCCAACGCTGCAGGAGAGCGCCGTGCACGCTCCAACGCTGCAGGAGAGCGCCGTGCACGCTCCAACGCTGCAGGAGAGCGCCGTGCACGCTCCAACGCTGCAGGAGAGCGCCGTGCACGCTCCAACGCTGCAGGAGAGCGCCGTGCACGCTCCAACGCTGCAGGAGAGCGCCGTGCACGCTCCAACGCTGCAGGAGAGCGCCGTGCACGCTCCAACGCTGCAGGAGAGCGCCGTGCACGCTCCAACGCTGCAGGAGAGCGCCGTGCACGCTCCAACGCTGCAGTTGAGCGCCGTGCACGCTCCACCGTTGCAGTTGAGCGCCGTGCACGCTCCACCGTTGCAGTTGAGCGCCGTGCACGCTCCACCGTTGCAGTCGAGCGCCGTGCACGCTCCACCGTTGCAGTCGAGCGCCGTGCACGCTCCAACGCTGTCGAGCCCTGCACAAGCTCCAACGACCAAGACACCTGTTCTGCCGCCGCCTCCCGGCTTCGAGGATAGCGAGCTAGCACGCCAGCAGCCGCTGTCCCATGCACCTGTTCTGCCGCCGCCTCCCGGCTTTGAGGATAGCGAGCTAGCACGCCAGCAGCCGCTGTCCCATGCACCTGTTCTGCCGCCGCCTCCCGGCTTCGAGGATAGCGAGCTAGCACGCCAGCAGCCGCTGTCCCATGCACCTGTTCTGCCGCCGCCTCCCGGCTTCGAGGACAGCGAACCAGCGTGTCAGCAGCAGCTGACCGATGCTCCTGTTCTGCCGCCGCCTCCCGGCTTTGAGGACGACGTTACGCTGCTGTCGAGCGCCGAGTACGCTCCAACGCCGCTGTCGAGCGCCGAGTACGCTCCAACGCCGCTGTCGAGCGCCGAGTACGCTCCAACGCCGCTGTCGAGCGCCGAGTACGCTCCAACGCCGCTGTCGAGCGCCGAGTACGCTCCAACGCCGCTGTCGAGCGCCGAGTACGCTCCAACGCCGCTGTCGAGCGCCGAGTACGCTCCAACGCCGCTGTCGAGCGCCGAGTACGCTCCAACGCCGCTGTCGAGCGCCGAGTACGCTCCAACGCCGCTGTCGAGCGCCGAGTACGCTCCAACGCCGCTGTCGAGCGCACTGCACGCTCCCTCGCCGCTGTCGAGCGCACTGCACGCTCCCTCGCCGCTGTCGAGCGCACTGCACGCTCCCTCGCCGCTGTCGAGCGCACTGCACGCTCCCTCGCCGCTGTCGAGCGCACTGCACGCTCCCTCGCCGCTGTCGAGCGCACTGCACGCTCCCTCGCCGCTGTCGAGCGCACTGCACGCTCCCTCGCCGCTGTCGAGCGCACTGCACGCTCCCTCGCCGCTGTCGAGCGCACTGCACGCTCCCTCGCCGCTGTCGAGCGCACTGCACGCTCCCACGCCGCTGTCGAGCGCACTGCACGCTCCCACGCCGCTGTCGAGCGCACTGCACGCTCCCACGCCGCTGTCGAGCGCACTGCACGCTCCCACGCCGCTGTCGAGCGCACTGCACGCTCCCACGCCGCAGTCGAGCGCAGTGACCGCTCCACCGCCGCAGTCGAGCGCAGTGACCGCTCCACCGCCGTCGTCGAGCGCAGTGACCGCTCCACCGCCGTCGTCGAGCGCAGTGACCGCTTCAACGCCGCTGTCGAGCTCTGCAAAAGCTCCAACGCAGTCGTCGAGCTCGGCACAAGCTCCAACGCAGTCGTCGGGCTCTGCACAAGCTCCAATGCAGTCGTCGAGCTCTGCACAGGCTCCAACGCAATCGTCGAGCTCTGCACAGGCTCCAACGCAATCGTCGAGCTCTGCACAGGCTCCAACGCAATCATCGAGTTCTGCACAGGCTCCAACGCAATCGCCGAGCTCTGCACAGGCTCCAACGCAATCGTCGAGCTCTGCACAGGCTCCAACGCAATCGTCGAGCTCTGCACAGGCTCCAACGTCGTCGTCGAGCTCTGCACAGGCTCCAACGTCGTCGTCGAGCTCTGCACAGGCTCCAACGCCGTCGTCGAGCGCCGTGCACGCTCCAACGCCGTCGTCGAGCGCCGTGCACGCTCCAACGCCGTCGTCGAGCGCAGTGACCGCTCCAACGCCGTCGTCGAGCGCAGTGACCGCTCCAACGCCGTCGTCGAGCGCAGTGACCGCTCCAACGCCGTCGTCGAGCGCCGTGCACGCTCCAACGCCGTCGTCGAGCGCAGTGACCGCTCCAACGCCGTCATCGAGCGGAGTGACCGCTCCGGCGCCGTCGTCGAGCACAGTGACCGCTCCAACGCCGTCGTCGAGTGCAGTGACCGCTCCAACGCCGTCGTCGAGCGCAGTGACCGCTCCAACGCCGTCGTCGAGCGGAGTGACCGCTCCGGCGCCGTCGTCGAGCGCAGTGACCGCTCCAACGCCGTCGTCGAGCGCAGTGACCGCTCCAACGCCGTCGTCGAGCGCAGTGACCGCTCCAACGCCGTCGTCGAGCGCAGTGACCGCTCCAACGCCGTCGTCAAGCACGTCACCAGCCCTGCCACGGCCGAGCACGTCACCAGCCCTGCCACGGCCGAGCACGTCACCAGCCCTGCCACGGCCGAGCACGTCACCAGCCCTGCCACGGCCGAGCACGTCTCCAGCCCTGCCACGGCCGAGCACGTCTCCAGCTCTGCCACCGCCGAGCACGTCTCCAGCCCCGTCACCCAGCCTCCTGGTCAGGAGGTGGAAGGTAGAACATTGGGGTGGGTGTCCGGGGCCTCCGATGATGCTCCAGAGGAGCATTTTTTTTTGGGGGGGTACTGTGACGGTTGACCCCTAGAGGGCGCCTAACGCCCGTTTTGACTTTTGTTTTGTAGTTCGTTTTAAGTTTCGTTTTTTGGACTTCATTTCCCAGTTTGCACCTCGGTCAGGTGACGTAGAAGCTCACCTGAACCGAGGGAAGTTAATTTGATAATTATGTTTAGGTTTGCTATAAATAGCCTGGCTGAACTCCAGCCAGGCGTCTAGCATTAGTCTTAAGTTTAGTTTGTGTTGGAGTGGGTTTGTTTATGTTCAAAGCAAAAATAAAGAACTTTGTTAAACCGTCAGCTCGCCTCCGCAATCATGCCTCGCACACACCTCCGACGCAGACACCGTAAGAAACATGACACTTTTCTGTTAGATTGGACGGGCTGGCCTTTTACATGTGTGAGCCTTGGGTTCACATGATCTTGTTACCAGTTTACTAGTACAGTATGTAATTAATAACCAGGGTTAATGTGCTAATAGTATGTTGCCTTAATGTTTTGGCTGATCTGTGTAAAATGTGAAATTATGTGAAGATGTGGTGCATTTTATGCAAGGAGGCATTTATCTGTCATGGTCTACCCACAGGACTCCTTAGAGGAGATGGCTCAGAGGAGGAGGATTGCTAAGCTGACATCAATCATGAACAATACCTCAAATTCCTCACATGGGACTGTGGAGGCCCTTAGGAGCTGCTTCAGCAGCAGATTGTTACTCCCACAGTGTAGGAAGAAGCATTTCTGCAGGACTTTCATTCTGATGGCAGTCAGTCTATACAACACTGACATTCAGTAAAACTGTTTCTGGACCATCATACCCTGTCATTACTTCGGACCATCATACCCTGTCATTACTTCGGTATCACACATGACATCACATATACATGTGTATTGTGTTTTCTTGCTGAAAGTGCTTCCATGTCTGGTTTTGAATGTGGATTTATTATTTTTTTTGCCAGGCTGCTGCTCTCTTCTCAGTACTGCAAACTATACCAACCTACTTTCACCCATGCTGCGACCAACAATTAGTGTAATTAATGGTTATTAGGCCACCTGGGATGTGGAGTGATATATGTACAGTAGTTAACCATCCCAGTGCTGTTACTATCTATCGTCACCAGTCGTGGAAGGATCTTATTTTAAAAGGTGCCTCCAATGTCAGGACTTTCAGAAATATATATAACATTCAGAAATATTCATAACATTAGGTTTTGCACAGTGGGAAAGTTATCATGTGGTTATCATGTTTTTTCAAGGTTTTTTAGAATTTATTGATTTCAGGAGAGAGTGAGATTGTAGTAAGGGTGGTCACTGTTTATACAGTAGATGCCATAATATAAGTGATAACAGTATCTAAATTATTATATGAATGCTTGACAACATTAACATTGTGATATGCTGCTGTAGATGGTTTATTATTTGCCTATAACAGCACCATATTGTGTTTTCTATGACAGATGCAAAGTAAAGAGCCAAGCAAAGTCTTGTATACAATGTACAGTATATGTATATGTACTGTATTTGTATATGTATAGCAATATATGTAGTTAAACCATAGTTTGATAGTTATTATTTCATATAGATATATTATTTTATTTTATATTTTTACTCTAACATTCATATTGTCAGGAAGTGTAGAAACACATCCTGTGATGGATTGGTACCCCATCCAGGTGTACCCAGCCTCGTGCCCTATGTTTCCTGGGACAGGCTCCAGACCCCCCTGTCACCCTGTATACTGGATAAAGCGGTATAAACAACGATGAGTGACAGTGTAAAAAAAACACTGAATTTTTTTTCTGGTTTTATTAAACCTAATATGGCACACAAACAAAAATGTTTGGCAACAATTGGAGTCATTAGGCATGCTAAAGTTAATATGATTAAGAAACATAATGTAGAGTTTAATCATTAAATTAAAAGTTGGTTGAGGTCAATAACTAATCACATACTTTAAAATGCTAAAGCAGACTTTGTATATTAAACCTGTATTGAGGCTGTATTTACACCTGGTCTTAACGTTTGTCACAAGTAATCTGATCACAAGTAGACAGCCGAGCTGCATAGTTATTCACACCTGGCATTATGAATGCCACTCACATTTGCCATATGCACATTTAATATGCATTTGTAAATGCTTGGAAAATTCCATTGTATCTACACTTATAGACTGTTTCAAATGTTTTGTAATAAAACGTACTGTATAAATGAACAGCAGATGAAATGGCGAATGACGCTTAGAAAACAGCTGCTTTCATTTATGCTGTTTTAACCACAACTTGAAATATTATTCTATATAGTGTAGTGAGTATTGTCACTGGACTTCATCAGTTTGACACAATTTTGGAAACAATCTGACAAGTATTACATCCACAGATGAACAACTGGTCTTTTGTTGCTTTCCAGGATCTATTGAAATTCATTCGGGTTTACGCTACAAAGCCGATTTTGCAATGTGTGTCCTCGACGACCTGTGAATGTTGTTCGAGTTATTGAATCAAAGTGCGTCTTTGAGACGTGTTTGATTCTATTCTTAGCTGTTCTTTGTGACGTCCACTTCAAATCTGATCACCTAGGACACATTTTAATATTAGGTGTAAATGGGAATTGATACAGCAATCTGTTAGGGAACTTTGAGAATCATGAGAGTTGAAGTCTATTTTAGTCTAATTTTTAAAATAATTTTTAAATAATAAGTTTTATTCACAGATATGACATTCCATACATTTCTTTTGTATAATGCATTATTTGATCAGTACATTTATTAAGTGGTAAACTATGTTTGAACAAAATCAACAGAGAAAAGCATCTCTCCTTCTATTATGCAAATTTTTTTCTTGTAAATGTATTACAGTATGTGTGCTGCAATGAGTATACATCATTTGATACATATTACTACAACCATGTTTCAAGATGGCGCCGGTGAGGTCGGCTGCCGTCACGACTGCTCCGACCACCTTTTCTTTGTTTTTGTTTTTTAAGTTAGTTTTCAGTGTTTTCAAATCGGCAAAATCATCACCATGGAGAACATTAGGTATGATAGAGACACTCTTGCTTCTATTGGTATACAATGTACTCACAATTCAACGTTTTTAACTCCGGATCCGAGCTGGCCGAGTGAGATCCTGAGGGAGAACAGAGGACGCGACGCGAAGCGGCGGCCCCGAGGGAAACGAGCCGGCATCAGGAACAGGCTGAGAGCCCGTGCACACCGCACACCTCTGCCTAGCATCCTGCTCGCCAACGTCCAGTCACTGAAAAAAAACAAGCTTGACCTCAGGGCCAGGATAAAGTTCCAGAGAGACATTCGGGACTGCAATCTCCTCTGCTTCACCGAGACATGGCTGAACCCAACGGTGCCGGACTACACCATACAACCAGGCAAGTTCTTCATGGTTCACCGCATGGACAGGATGCGGGACTCGGGAAAGTCAAGGGGAGGCGGCGTGTGTTTAATGGTGAACAACAGCTGGTGCAACAGCTCGAGCGTTGTTCCTCTTACAGTACATGCTCCTGCACACCAAACCTGGAACTACTGTCCATCATGTGTCGTCCTTTTTATCTTACACGGGAGTTTACATCGGTCATAATCAGCGCCGTTTATATTCCACTACAAGCGGTCACGGACACTGCCTTATGCGAGCTGCACGAGGCGCTCACACAGCACCAGACACAGCACCGGGACGCTGCACTCATTGTAGCGGGGGACTTTAACAGTGCCAACCTCAAACGCGCATCGCCGAACTTTCATCAGCATATCACCTGCCCCACCAGGGGTGATAGGACACTAAATCATTGTTATACAACGGTCAAGGACGGCTACAAGGCACAATCTCGTCCATCGTTTGGTAAATCCGACCACGCCGCCATCTTCCTCATGCCAAAATACAAACAAAGGCTGAAACAGGAAGTTCGGGTTCAGAGGGACTTCGCGCGCTGGACGGACCAATCGGTGGCCGCGTTACAGGACGCACTTGATGACGCAGACTGGGACATGTTCAGGAACAGCTCCGATGATGACGTCAGCGTGTTTACGGAAGCGGTTGTGGGATTCATTGGGAAGCTAGCGGATGATACGGTGGAGAAAAAGACTATCAGAACGTTTCCCAACCAGAAGCCGTGTGTGGATAAAACCATTCGCGACGCTCTGAGATCTCATCCTGCTTCATCGCCCTGTAGCCCTCACCTCAGTAGTGATGAAGTGTTTTGAACGCCTGGTCAAGGACTTCATCATTTCATCTCTACCAGACACACTGGACCCTCTACAGTTCGCTTACCGTCCAAATCGTTCTACTGACGATGCCATCTCTCAACTCCTCCACACATCACTTACTCACTTGGACACTAGAAGGGGGAATTATGTTAAAATGCTCTTCATCAACTACAGCTTTGCATTCAATACCACAATTCCCTCCACACTCACCACCAAGCTGGAGCACCTGGGACTCAGCTCATCTCTGTGTCAGTGGATCTCCAAGTTCCTAACTGGCAGACCACAGGCAGTAAGGATGGGCGGACATGTCTCAGCCTCCACAACTCTCAACACTGGAGCCCCCCAGGGGTGTGTTCTGAGCCCCCTGCTGTACGCTTTGTACACATACAGTATGACTGTATGGCCACTACCAGCTCCACCACCATCATTAAGTTTGCTGATGACACCGTCGTGGTGGACCTGATCTCTGATAACAACGAGACGGCCTACCTGAAGGAGATTAGGAAAGTGGAGAACTGGTGCCAGAGGAACAACCTCCTTCTAAACATCAGTATGACAAAGGAGTTGATAGTGGACTTCAGCACTAAGCAGGAGAGGAACTACCAGACCCCCATCATCAATGACAGCCCAGTGGAGAGAGTGGACAGCTTCAAATACCTCGGTGTTCACATCACACAGGACCTATCATGGTCCTGTCACATCAACACCGTGGTGAAAAAGGCCTGACAGCGTCTCTACCACCTCAGGCGTTTGAGAGACTTCCGACTGCCCTCCGAGGTGCTCAGGAACTCCTGCACCATAGAGAGCATCCTGACGGGAAACATCTCAACCTGGTTCGGGAACAGCACCATCCAGGACAGACAAGCTCTACAGAGGGTGGTGCGATCAGCTGAGCGCATCATCCGCACCGAGCTCTATGACCTGCACTCGATCTACAGCAGGCGGTGCTGGACCAAGGCCAGGAAGATCGTGAAGGACCTCAGCCATCCCAACAATGGACTGTTCTCTCTGTTGAGGTCAGGAAAGCGATTCGGCTCCCTGAAGGCCAACACAGAGAGACTGAGGAGGAGCTTCTTCCCGCAGGTGATACGGTCTCTCAATCACACCACCACACAGTACTGACCCACACATATGGTTTTTACACACACTCTGGACATTCGTTTACACTAGTGATCACTGCACAACTACACTTCGTGGTCATCAAATCACTCAAATCACTATCACAAGTCACTTTAAACAAATAACTTTAAGCATATTCGCACTGCACAAGACACTTTAAATATGTGGATTGCACAACTCTGGACATTACCATTCTTTTCCTACTCGTACAGCTGCTCGTATTGTTCACATATTCTTCATATATTTTCTATATTGTGTATTGTTGTACAGTTATTTTATTTTAACTTTAATTTTTATATTTTATTTTATTCTTTGCTAGTTAAATTTACCCCCCTATTTTATTTTTCATATTTATTTCCTATTCATAGTCTTTTATTTTAAGGTCATGAGCAGTTGTCTAAGCATTTCACTGCATATCGTACTGTGTATGACTGTGTATGTGACAAATAGAATTTGAATTTGAACCCCTACTATTGGAACGCTGCTGCACACTGCAACATCTTGCTCGGTGGACACGTCTGGCTTCACAGTTGGAACCCAGATTCCTTTACATTTGGGATATAACTCAAGACCCAGACACTGTGTATAGCACAACCTTACCTAATCGTCCCACCTGTCCCTCATGCAGGTGTACAGGTCAAAGGTCTTCATAGATCATACAGAACAGATTTTGATTTGGATATTTGAATTTCCAGTCTTACTTGGCATAAATAGAATTTTAGGTTGTCTGTTCTAAAGGTGGAAAACAGTCTCGAAAATGTCTACAATTATGTGATTCAACAAGAAAACTATTCAAGTCAAAACAAATTGTCTCCAATGATCAACTGCAGGAATGAACAACCCAGCTAAAAAATTCTAAATATTAATCAGAATATTGTGTAAGGCATTGTGACACAAATTACAAACAGCAGGAGGTTTTAGAAAATTGCCAGAGTATTGCTTTTTTTTTTTTTTTTTTACATTTAGTAATAAATGTCTTAGCTATTTCTTATTTCTTTCTTTCTAAAATGTCCTGAAATAAGATTTTACAATCTAATATTTTCTATTATATTTCCTATTGTACTTCATATTTCATACACTGACTGGGAAAAAAAAATGTGCACACTTACAGTACAATCACACACAAGCTTCACACAATGTGCTGGTCGGTTCATGTGTGAAAATAATTCCTCATGCTTCCAGAACCACTCTTTTACAATTTAGGTCCTTTAAGGAATATATCTGTGCCATCAGTGGGGAAAAAGAAAACATACATAGATGTGATAACCTGGTCGTTTTGTACATTCAGGTCATCAGCTGACTTTATTGCCACATGATGTTTTCTTATGGCCACACAGCTGTTTAGACCCAATCCTGTGAGTTCTCATCACAGTGTGTGTGTGTGTGTGTGTGTGTGTGTGTGTGTGTGTGTGTGTGTGTGTGTGTGTAGAAATTTCTTACTATTACTATTAAACGTATCTATTTCCTGTTTCTCCTTTTATCATGCAAATTCACCAAGTGTATAAATGATGATTTTTTTTCCCAACCACATTTCTTTCACAAAGGTAGGCATCATACAAGGTTTTGAAAATGTGTTGAAGCATTCTTAACCCAAATCTCCTTAGTTATTTTCCTTGCTTGATGCACCTTTTTTATTTTGTGTTTTGATATTTATCATCATGGATTAATGCAATTAAACTTTACAATTTGCAATGAACCATAATTCAACAAAACAATAACAATTTACCTTAAATGTTCCCTTATGCTGCATTAGTTTACGCACTAGAACAATCTATACTCTCAGCATGAATTTAATAACTAATACAGTACTTGTATTAATAGTTTAAAGAAAACTAAAGGAAATTCTGATATTTACAGCTGAAAACAAAAGTCTTAAAAATTAAGGCACATGCTGTAATTTCATTTTGGCTTTTTTTGTCTTATGATTTATTTTAACGCATGAGCTATGATAAGGATTCATGAACTGAAGCATGCATGAATTTGTCCCTCATCATCGTTGTATGTGCCACATGGGCAATGCCAACCCTTCAGCTTTAATATACAGATTCTACTCTTTATGTGACATCAAAACATCCTACATGTCAGACAAAACACCACACTGAAGTAAGAAATCCATCACTTTTTAGGGTAACAAGCTACTGTAAGTTGTTGGAAAAGAACATTAAAGCTTCCGCTTGCCTAGTCGGCAATCAAATGAAATTTATCCAACCCTTTAGATGATTACTACTAAATAAAAATTAATCAGAAGCAGGCAATGATAATGATGGTCCACACTTCATTCAAGAGCATAGTCCATCACACTATTCAGAGTATGGGTTTATATCATCGAGGTGATGTTTTTTTTTTTATCACAAGGACGCAGCATAATTAATGCACATGAATACTCTAGTGGATTTTCAGGAGACACAAAAGTGCAGTAAGGGTTATACTGACGCAAGAACTGGTCCAGATACATCACACCACGCGTTAGTAGCATTTCCAAAAAAAATGTAATGTACATTTGTAACGTACATCAAATTCTAGATTACACAACTTCCGATTTTGCGGCTATGCATACAGTATATGTGTGAGGGTTAGGTGTTCACTTTACTTTTGTTTGTATAGTGTACAGTAGGTGCATTTGTCACATCCTAATTTCAAAAATAATGGAAAACATCAGCATATTGTACTGTATGTATGTGAATTTGTGAATTACAAGCCCTTGAGGTGCATCACATCTACTGTAACAAAAAAAGGGAATGCTTAATTCAAGAATAATGCTATCTAATGAACTATACCTCCTCTAAAATCTTTTCTGAATAGTGGAAATTTAAACGGCATACTGAAACTTAAGTCCTTAAATTCTACTTATAATCCATCCATTGATTATCTATACCGCTTATCCCATGTAGTGTCAGGGGCCTGAAGCCTATTCCAGGGAGCTTAGGGTGGAAGGTTAAGTACACCCTGGATGTGGTATCATATGGCATATGTCTTTGGACTTTGAGAGGAAACCAGAGTTTCTGGAGGAAACACACCAAGCACAGAGTCAAAATGCAAAATCCACCAACACAAATGAGATTCAATAGATTCAAACCCAGAATGCTGGAAAGGCTGAACACTAAGCCTCCATTCTGCCACTAAGAATCCATGAATATTAATTTATGCATGTTAAGTAATCATCAGTCATCAGGTGAAATGCTACAGATATCTAGACAGGCTGATCTACAGGTTACTACAATTCCGGTTGCTAGGCGATGCCACCCTAGGGGCAATCTGGCAAAACATGCAGCACCTGGTCATGCCTCTATATAAGCCTGCCAAATGCCTCTTAGTGTGCAGACATTGGGTCTGCACCAGGTAGGAAAGTGAAAGAGAGAGAGAGAGAGAGAGAGAGAGAGAGAAGTAAAAAAAGAGAAACATTATGTTTGATTAGAGAAGATACACTTTATGTTCATAAAAAGAGAAGCTTTGTGTTTGAAAAAAGAAAAGGGAAACAACAAACCATTCCTTCAAAATCTGAATTGAACTCCTCATTGAAATTCCTTCTGCCCTCTTCCACATCTTGTGCTGCTCCCTAACAGTCAAGGTTGTGGTGAGTTCACGTATTCAAACCTTCTGTATAGTATGTAACACCATGTATATCGCCAAAAGTATTCACATTCATATGAACTTGAGATTATCTAATTCTTAATCTATGTATAGGGTTTAATATGATCACCCTTTACATCTACAGTATAACAGCTTCAACTCTTCTGGGAAGGCTTTCCACAAGGTTTAGGAATGTGTTTATGGGAACTTTTTGACCATTCTTCCAAAAGCGCATTTGTGAGGTCAGACACTGATGTTGGACGAGAAGGCCTGGCCTCCACTCTTATTCATCCCAAAGGTGTTCTATCGGGTTGAGGTCAGGACTCTGTGCAGTCCAGTCAAGTCCTTCCACACCAAACTCGCTCATCCATGTCTTTATGGACTTTTCTTTGTGCACTGGTGTGCAGTCACATTGGAACTGGGGTGGGGTTGTTTTCAGGAGTTGGGCCTTCAAGTGAAAGGAACTCTTAATGCTTCAGCACACGATGACATTTTGGACAGTTTCAATTTAATTCAATTCAATTCCATTTTATTTATACAGTATAGCGCTTTTAACAATGGTCATTGTCTCAAAGCAGCTTCACAAAAATGAAAGAAATTTAAAAAAAGAAAAATTTGGGAAGTGTGTAGATGTGAGAAAAATGTGTCTAGATAATAATGAGATGAATGAATGAATGATGCATGAAATGCCTCTGGTGAGCAAGCCAAGGGTGACGGCGACAGTGGCAAGGAAAAACTCCCTGAGATGGCAATAGGAAGAAACCTTGAGAGGAAACAGACTCAATCAGGTAACCCATCCTCATTTGGGTGATAACAGATAGAAATGATATAACATCATGTGTGTTATACGGCTGAAAGTTCAAAATAACAGAAGTTCTTTAAATTAACATGAAGTCCAGTTCAGCATAGGAATGAGTCAGTAGGTGCAAAGGGCAGATGAGGTCTTGATCACTGGAAGCACAGGAGCAGCATGTGTAGCTCCAACCGTCATAAAGCAGAATCCAGCTGGAGCTGGTCCTTCTCTGGATGCCCCCGGAACCTTGCAGGGTTGGCCTTTGTCTACTGAAGCTGGCACAATCTCCAGTTGCCTCTGGATGGGTAGAGAAATACAGAACAGATGGAGAGAATTAGCGTAGTTGCCATTCAGGATAGATGTACTGGAGTATGAGGTTATGGGATGAGTTACATGTATGCCAGATTAAAGAGATGCGTCTTGAGTCTACTTTTAAACTGGGAAACTGTGTCTGAGCCCCGAATACTGTCTAGAAGGCTGTTCCAAAGCTTTGGAGCTAAATATGAAATACTATACTATTGTAAGACTATTTTGTAAGTAATTCTATTTTGTAGGGATGTAACGGTACCTTCGTACCGCAATAACACTTTATTTCGATAATACCGTGGTCGCATGATAGTAAAATGATAGGTCTTCTGAGAAAAGTTTGCTCAAGCGAATGGAGCGAATGGGAGGTAGCGGGAACTACAATTCCCATCAGCCCAGGCGTGACCATCATCCTTTGCGGTCTGTTGTCGCTACAGATCCAGTAATGCGCACATCCGATTTAAAACCCGCTTATTCCGTAATGATTAATTACTCTTTCCATCTCTTTTCCTTCACCGCTAATAGCAGCACCCGCCATTTCCGCATTACTGGATCTGTAGCGACAACAGACACACACATACACACACTCACACACCCAATCACACACTACGGGCAATTTAGGAAGGCCAATTAGCCTAACCTGCATATCTTTGGACTGTGGGAGGAAACCGGAGTACCTGGAGGAAACCCACCAAGCACGGGGAGAACATGCAAACTCCATGCACACAGAGACGGGAATCGAGCCTGGCCGGGGAATCGAACCCAGACCCTGGAGGTGCAAGGTGACAGTGCTAACCACTACACCACCGCGCCGCCAATGAATGAATGAATGAATGAAGTTTCTGTTTCAAAGTTTACAGATAGATGGCAAATTTGTATGCCATTGATATTTTTTCATTTATTCTAAACTGAACAGGTAGCCAGTGCAGGGATGATAATATTCGGGTTATATGATCATATTTTCTGGATCTAGTGAGAACCCTGGCGGCTGCATTTTGGATTAACTGAAGCTTGTTTATTGAGGATGCAGGACAACCACCTACACTGTAAAAAAATTCTTGCTACTCCAACTAAAAAATTTCTAGTGACCTGTTGCATCTAAAATTTTTAGTTGGCTCAATTTAAGTTGTATAAACTATTTTGTTTTTGCTGTGCTGATTACCTCTAAATGTACACACAAATTGAAATAAAACATTCTGTCAACTAAATGTTCTATGCTGAATAAACATGCCTAGTTAGGCCAACAAGCAGTCTCAAATTGAAATATAATGTTGTGTCAATTAAATGTTCCAAGTTGACTGAAAGGTATATTTTGAATTGGAAATTATGCTTGCATAATTATAAAATTAACATCTTAAAGTTTACTTGAGTAGGTTATTCACTGTGGCCACATTTCAAATAACATGACACATTCTTCTAAATTTGAATATTTTTTTAATGTAAACTTTAAACACCTGTTAAAGACTATCAACATTGATTAAGTGCAATCCAGCTACTCTTTCAACAAATAAACAAATGCTGCATTGTTATAACAAAATATGCAAATAACATTCCAAAATGCAAGAATGAAACTGTGCCCTTAACATTCATGTTACAAAGCTTACTAATATCACACTCAGTCAAAACAGTATACTGGATAAATAGACTTCTGCCTTGTAGAACAAAACATACTGATATTTCTCAGTAAAAACGTGCAGTGGCTT
Organism: Channallabes apus; assembly: GCA_030522415.1. Lineage (NCBI taxonomy): Eukaryota > Metazoa > Chordata > Actinopteri > Siluriformes > Clariidae > Channallabes > Channallabes apus. The sequence goes on from CM060121.1 coordinate 24,669,921, forward strand.
ATTTGAAAATAAAATATTTGCTTTAACTCAGAAATGGTTTAAGATATAAAAAAAAAAAGTTGTGAAATAATTTTGCCAAGCTCCAAGATTGTTTGCAGATGCAGTAAGCACTGTTTCCCAGATATTCCCCCTATAATACCTGAAATACAAAAAGAAAAATATATGAATAACTAATTAAGTAACCGTTTGTAGTTCAAAACCATTAAAAATCCTAGACAAAAAAATGTCCGTTTAGCCATTATAACCGTTTTCAGACACTATAAGGTTAATGAATGATGAAGGAGTGAGAACATTAAGCTCCCTCAGTGGCGCACTAACCGTCTTTTTCAAATAGCCTTTGAAATTATCAGTCATTAAAATTAATAAAATGTATGTAACGTAATTAAACTTTAGCGGTTTCATAGATTAACATTAATGTCAATGTACATACCATCTGAAAAAAAAATGCGTTAGGAGCTGAAACGAGTGCATTGTCAGATAACTACTGTAACACTCCAAATTATATACATAAACACTCGAAAATATAATGTTCTAAAGCTTGCTGCTGGATAATATATATGTTATAAAGCTAAAATTGCTAATTACTTTGCAGGACAGTTAGTTTCCATGAAGTACTCACCATTTCGGGAGGAAATAGCGGGAAGTTCGAAAATTCTGGAAGAACGCTTTTGCGCATGCGCAGAGGTCCCTCTTGTTCGTCCAACATAAAATTGTTTGTGTGCAGTTAAATGTTTCATGGACACAGTTTTATTCGTTGCCTCGATGAAACTTTCGTAGTTGAGTAATGAAATTTATACAATCATTGAGAAAACATATTTTTCTTTTTTGACACCAGCATTATATTAGCCCAACATATATTTCTTTGTTCCAACAACTATTTTCAGGATTTATTTTTTACAGTGTAGTAATGCATTACAATAGTCCAGTCTGGAGGTCATGAATGCATGAACTAGCTTTTCTGCATCAGATACGGATAAGATGTTCCTAAGTTTGGCAATATTTTCAAAGATGGAAAAAGGCTGTTTTTATGATATTGGAAATATAATTTTCAAAGGACAAGTTACTGTCTAATATTACGCCCTGGTCTTTTACTGCTGAGCTGGTAGTAACAGTACATCCTACTAAACGCAGGCTGAATTGTGAGAGCTGTTGTGTGCTGGTTTTTGGGCCAATAAGTAATATCTCTGTCTTATCTGAATTTAGTAAATGAAAGTTATTGGTCATCCAATCTTTTATGTCCTGGACACACTCAGTTAATCTAGACAACTTAGGTATTTCATCTGATTTAGTCATCAGTTCATCAGCTGCCCCACCCACGAAACTTTGACTAATTTCACTATGCTATTGCTTTACAACTTGCCTAAATTATCTTTCTGTAAAGATTTTGTATAAACAGTCATTTTACAAACACAGTGATAAAACAGTCTAACTAAATATATCAAACATCTTGCTAGATAAATGTGATTTCCTCACACATGAGAAACAAATCAGACAAAATAGAGTCTAAACTGAAGCAAAAAAGAAAAGAACAATTTTGTTTCCTTAGTTACAGTATAGAGAAGCAGGTTTAAAATTAAAGTAAAAAATTTCCTCTTGGTAAGTAAGTGGCTCTAAATATGAACGAGTGTGAATGTGTGTGTGATGTCTTTCAACAATGTCAAGACTAACTGGAATAAAGCAGTTCATGAAGAAGAATGAATAAATCAATAAAGCAAGAAATTACAAAATCAATGAATAATATATTCTGCCCCATTTTAATCCTAGCTATCCATTTGCACTACAATCTTTTTTACGAAGCCTCAACGAAAAAATCTATCACTGCTGTTTAGTGCTGATGAAATGTTCAAATGAATATAATAAAACTGTTTATAGGCTGAGCTGATGAGTATTCAATGCACAATTTCGGTAAACAATATCTCTTTACATGAAGCAATAGGTGTGTGAAAGGTTGAAAACACATTAAATAGACATTACTGAAGTGAAAGACATGTGCGTGGCCCTTGAATATTCATACATATTCATCTCCATTTACAGAAAGTCATGAGTTCAATGTTTGGCCACATCTTTGTGGGTGTTAGGTAGGTTTGACATTGGCTGTGGGTTGGTAATTGAGTGACGTATAGTATGTTGCCTACACTTTGCAAAGGTTGAGAACCTCTTCAGTCGATATTTGCAGTCATTATTTTTTATTCCATTAAAAATGTAGTAAAATTGAAGCAATTTATTCAAAAGGGCTTTAATGCGGATGGGCATTCGTGGTAATGCTATCTAGTTTCAATTTTTTTCTTACTGAGAGTTGGAAGATGACAAACTGATCTTATTATACTGTGGAAATATTTTGCTGGTATGATTTACAGTAGGTCCTTTTGTTCCCTTTTAGCAGGGGTGTCAAACACATGTTAACTTGCCCATGGCTTCTCTACAGAATGTTTAATGGCTGGCCAATCAGCCAACTTGTTGCACTCAGTCACTCACTCATCTTCTATCCCACTTTATTGTGTATACAGAGTCACAAAACAAAGAACCTGGAGCCTATCCCAGGAGATTTAGGGCACAAGTCAGGGTATATGCTGGACACAGACACACACTCAAACATTCGTTCACACACTACAGGCAATTTGGGAAGTGCAATTAGTCTAATCTGCATGTCTTTCGACTGTGGGAGGAAACTTGAGTACCCAGAAGGAACCCACCAAGCACAGGGAGAACATACAAACTACAGTATGTGCACACAGGAGTGCAAATCGAACCTGGCCAGGAATCGAACCCGGACCCTGTAGGTGCAAGGTGACAGTGCTAACCACTTAGCCATTTTTGCAGATTAATGTAATAAATTATATTTCTTATAGCTACAGACAAAAGTTCCAAAGTAATAATATAATTTTAAAAGGACTACAGTATATACAGTGGTGTGAAAAACTATTTGCCCCCTCCTGATTTCTTATTCTTTTGCATGTTTGTCACACTTAAATGTTTCTGCTCATCAAAAACCGTTAACTATTAGTCAAAGATAACATAATTGAACACAAAATGCAGTTTTTAAATGAAGGTTTACGTTATTAATGGAGAAAAAAATCTCCAAATCTACATGGCCCTGTGTGAAAAAGTGATTGCCCCCCTTGTTAAAAAATAACTTAACTGTGGTTTATCACACCTGAGTTCAATTTCTGTAGTCACCCCCAGGCCTGATTACTGCCACACCTGTTTCAATCAAGAAATCACTTAAATAGGAGCTACCTGACACAGAGAAGTAGACCAAAAGCACCTCAAAAGCTAGACATCATGCCAAGATCCAAAGAAATTCAGGAACAAATGAGAACAAAAGTAATTGAGATCTATCAGTCGGGTAAAGGTTATAAAGCCATTTCTAAAGCTTTGGGACTCCAGCGAACCACAGTGAGAGCCATTATCCACAAATGGCAAAAACATGGAACAGTGGTGAACCTTCCCAGGAGTGGCCGGCCGACCAAAATTACCCCAAGAACGCAGAGACAACTCATCCGAGAGGCCACAAAAGACCCCAGGACAACATCTAAAGAACTGCAGGCCTCACTTGCCTCAATTAAGGTCAGTGTTCACGACTCCACCATAAGAAAGAGACTGGGCAAAAACGGCCTGCATGGCAGACTTCCAAGGCGCAAACCACTTTTAAGCAAAAAGAACATTAAGGCTCGTCTCAATTTTGCTAAAAAACATCTCAATGATTGCCAAGACTTTTGGGAAAATACCTTGTGGGCCGACGAGACAAAAGTTTAACTTTTTGGAAGGTGCGTGTCCCGTTACATCTGGCGTAAAAGTACTGTAACACAGCATTTCAGAAAAAGAACATCATACCAACAGTAAAATATGGTGGTGGTAGTGTGATGGTCTGGGGTTGTTTTGCTGCTCCAGGACCTGGAAGGCTTGCTGTGACAGATGGAACCATGAATTCTACTGTCTACCAAAAAATCCTGAAGGAGAATGTCTGGCCATCTGTTCGTCAACTCAAGCTGAAGCGATCTTGGGTGCTGCAGCAGGACAATGACCCAAAACACACCAGCAAATCCACCTCTGAATGGCTGAAGAAAAACAAAATGAAGACTTTGGAGTGGCCTAGTCAAAGTCCTGACCTGAACCCTATTGAGATGTGGCATGACCTTAAAAAGGCGGTTCATCCTAGAAAACCCTCAAATAAAGCTGAATTACAACAATTCTGCAAAGATGAGTGGGCCAAAATTCCTCCAGAGCGCTGTAAAAGACTCGTTGCAAGTTATCGCAAACGCTTGATTGTAGTTATTGCTGCTAAGGGTGGCCCAACCAGTTATTAGGTTCAGGGGGCAATTACTTTTTCACACAGGGCCATGTAGGTTTGGATTTTTTTTCTCCCTAAATAATAAAACCCCTCATTTAAAAACTGCATTTTGTGTTTACTTGTGTTATCTTTGACTAATAGTTAAATGTGTTTGATGATCAGAAACATTTTGTCTGACAAACATGCAAAAGAATAAGAAATCAGGAGGGGGGCAAATAGTTTTTCACACCACTGTACACTTAGTACTAGAAAACATTGAAACAGACTATTGAACAAGAACCAATTCAGGTAACATGAAGTGGTGGTCATTAGAGAGATTTCACTAGCAAAGCCGTGGGACACGAAACATTTTGGACATACTGTATGTGGTTGTAATTAAATAACAAACAGAGAGACAGAGATTATTGGATGAGCCAAACTGTGTAAACAAAAAAACTTATTTGAAAGTACTTACAGTACAGAAGGTCGTTAAGTAATGAATAGACAGACAGATTATTGCACTAGCCTTGACATATTGCACTCATCATGTAGTAATCATGTAGCAGTTATGGAATTTATTATAATGAGACATTCTGAAACAAACCATGAGCAATGAGAGGGAAAAGGAACTATAGCGGCTGGAAGCTATCCTGGCAGAAGCAACCTTTAGAACAAAGGGAGAATAGAACATTACTAGAGTAGTGAGGCTTCCAAACACTTAGTAACATGGAAATCCTTTCTTGGAATTCTTCGACGAAGTGGTCAATGTCGTTTGTCCTGAGAAGAAAAAAAGCAGAAAATTCTAAGCATAATTCTTTCTCAACCAAGGCCATCTGAAGAAACCCTGCTGCAGTTATTCCACTAAAAATTAATTTACTTTATTGAACTATTGTAATATTTTACTGCCCCTTAGGTTCTTGCATGCTGTCTATTCTGGCTCCCTTTGAAAAAAGGTTGGACATCCCTGCCTCTTTGAGTGTCTACAAACCAGTACAGTTATTCTGAGATTAATCTTTCCATCCTTGATGGGAGTGTTCCATCCTTGACCAGGATTCTTTCAGGGCAAGCCCAGCCTCAACCACAGGGCACCAGGATTAAATGGTTTAATGATGATATTTCACATGGCAATCACCAGATCTCAACCCAATCAACACCTAAAGTAGTTTTGCTTTAAACATCATTCTTCATCACCACCATCAAACCAACAACTGAGGAAACATTTTGTTGTTCATCTCTACATTGCAGGACAAGTGGTGTGTAGAATTTATACTAAGAGCACAGTGGATGGTCTGAATGCTTTGTGATGGTCCAACACATCAGTTAGACAAGTTAATTTGCCATCTGCCCATACATAAAGTAAAACAGTAAAATGTGAAATGATATTTTCATAACCTAGTGTACTTGCTGCATAATAAACAGACCAGTGCCTACAAAAGCATACCATAAAAGTTTCTTGTGAGACCCAATAAGTGGAATGCATAAATGAGAAGGAACGACTGACAGAACCCATGATACTGTACAAGAACTGCTGGAAATTTCTCATGCTTTCTGTTGCTTCCCTTTTTTAAACAAACCAAAAATGCTTGTTAAAGAATGTTCAGTATATCAAGCCACGTTAAACATCCTTTTGTTGTATGTTGTCAGGTTTACAATGTATACCTGTCATTCCGGGAAGACAGCTTCATTGGAGAGTGGTATACATTACATGAGTCACACTGGCCAACAAAAAGATTTTATTCGGAAATAATAGAAATTGAGGTGACATTTACAGCCACAACCTTGTTAAGCTCTGGCATGTTTGTGTTCATTGGTAGTTCTGATAATTTGCTTCATGTTTCATTTGTCATATGTAATGACTGCCACTCATGAGGTCATGTGTTTTATACACTGCCTGACCAAAAATAAATAATTATTATTAAAATTAAAATTATTAAAATAAAAAAATTACTGGGCTGCATTTAGCAAAGATTTTAAATTACTGGAACTGGGTTAAGAACCTTTCAGCATATTCAAGCAGGTTTCAAAACCTGGAATGACAGTGGCGAGCCATCAACTTTGTGAAAGAAATGTGTTCTGCAAAAATCATAAATTATTTTGGATCACTTAAACATGTGGTAAAGTTGCTAGAGTCAAAGCTATGTCAAAGCTAAGTCCAAAGACATGCAGATTAGATATATATAAAGGCTGATCAGTTCTAACACTTCATTATATATATATATATATATATATATATATATATATATATATATATATATATATATATATATATATAGTTGTAAAGTATTAGCACTGGGTTTCTTTTTTCAAAACTATCTTGAGCTGGCAACTGACAGTTAGTGACTGAATGTTGGGGTAATTAACAGGGGTGAATAGTCATGAGCACAAGAAGTGATGGCACTGTTTCTAGGACATATCCATTAAAAAATAAGGAAAGATAATAACATGCCTGGTAAGTTGATTTAAAAACAATATTTCAAAATTAAAATTGGAACCACATTATTCTGTTTACGGATGATCCCCAAGGTCATACTTTAGATGGATGAGGCATTTAAAGACTTCTATTTATATTGCTCCACAAAATAGCAGAAACATTACTGCAGACTTCTTATTTATTTATTTATTTGTTTTTTAATTAGAGGCCAATATGAATTAGATCTTCTGTCCAAAAGGCTAAATACTGAACTGTTTAATAAATTTGCCAATCATGGAAGACAACCAATTAGCTAGCTAGCTCAACCAGCCATACATGTACAATGTCTGCTTGTAATTTCCCATTATATTAGAAATGGGTATGGTGTATCTCAGCACTTCAACATGACATCAACATCTGGCATCAAAATACAGCTAAGATGGCATTTCACATGGAATATACAGTAAAGGTTGGGTAGTTGATTAGTGGATAGTGCTGTAGTTGGGTAGTTGTAGGGCACTGGTGGCTCAGTGGTAGGTGTTTGCCGGTCCCAAGCCCGGATAAAATGGGAGGGTTGCGTCAGGAAGGGCATCCGGCGTAAAACCTGTGCCAAGTTGTAGTGCGGACTGGATATTCCGCTGTGGCGACCCCTTGCCGGGAGCAGCCGAAAGACCAACAACAACTGTAGTTGGGTAGTTGATAGTAGTTGGGTAGTTGATTAGTTGTTGGATCTATTTGCCAGAAAAGGCCAGATTTTAATAATATGTTTCCTGACATTAGTTGCCCCCCCAAAAAAGAACACTAGCATGTGATGTCACACCAGCCATTCACTTTTGTATTTTTTTTCAATAGTAGATGCTATTCATTCATTCATTCATTCATTTTCTATACCGCTATAACTATTGCTATTTCTCCTCTATACTGTATATAGCCCATAAAAACCCTTATATCTTGTGAAAATTTCAGAAAAATTCAGCTTTACTGTATGACACCTACAATAATGAACATCCTGTTGGTGCTATGTGACTAACTGTGAATTTGTTTACCCATTCCATTCCATTTCCAAAATGGTAGTGTGCCCGGGTAGCACATGTGACAGAACGTTCAATCTCAAAATCTCTTTTTTAAATATATTTTATAATGATTTAATAATAACATCTCATATTTTATACTTAACCTGTTCTGGCTGCATTTCATAAACAAATTAATATAAAACAACTTAGGTAAATATCGCTGTGACACATGTCATATAAGGCTTCAAACTCTAAAATTGTCAGGGAAAACACCATGTGACATCTTTCAAAATGTGTTTCATGTGGTCTATTTTATCTGTGTTACAGTATATCCCCCAGGAGCAATGGGTCTGGGCTCTTTATGGGTTGATATTAATCTCTACTAGTGTGTAGGATGAGCCTGAGAACTGGGCCTGGTATAAATAGAGAAAGAGAGAGCAAAGTTATAAGAACACAGATAACGCTTGATTGGAATGCTGTGCTGGTGCAGAGGGAGAAACCAACATGGTGGGGGTGTTCAGCTGTGATCCAAAGTATAGCAGATGGAACAGGACAGGTTTATATCCTAACAGCCACACTCTAATTTGATTCTATAAGGTTCTATTTGCAAAGCACTTATCATTGGTTGTAATGTACAGTATACCCAAAGATCGATCATCAGTGTCCACGGTCAATGATTGTGCCATCTGAGATCTGTTAAAGATGCCAGTTACACTAATCTTTAAACTTAATGAATTTTTTTTAACATTATCATGCTAGTTAAAAAGCAAGTTGTTAACCATAAGATGCAAATGTTAACTGGGATTGCACATTAGAGGGTGCTCTTCTGTGGCGGCATGGTGGTGTAGTGGTTAGCCCGGACCCGGACCCTTGCACCTACACGGTTCGGGTTCAAGTCACAGCCAGGCTTGATTCCTTGAGTCTCTGTGTGCATGGAGATTGCATGTTCTCCCCGTGTTTCATTGGTTTCCTCCAGGTAGTCCTAAGACATGCAGGTTAGGCTAACTGGCGTTCCAAAATTGCCCGTAGTGTGTGAATAAGTATGTGTGCCTGCGATGGATTGGCACCCCATCCAGGGTGTACCCTACCTTGTGGTCGCCAAGTCTCCTGGGACAGGCTCCAGGCCCCCTGCGACCCTGAATAGAGGATAAAGCGGTATAGACAATGAATGAGTGAGGGTGCACTTTTTTTTGTTAATACAATGTGAACAGACCTGATGCCAACAAAAATCGAACACTGGTCATGAGTTCAAAAACAAGGTGATTTTGACAATCACTGGACTGAATCTTTTACTACATTATGATGGTGTTCTCTTTATTTATTTTAAGGGGAATTGAAATATATGAATTGAAAAATCTACACAGAGCACTATCACGGCATCGCTACACAACACAGGTTAAAGATGGCAGACAGCAATTATGACAGCTAAGTTAAAATAAACAACTGAGAATAAATCCTTTTTGTCCTGCTGCTAGAAGCTAAACATTTAGCAACCGTATTCTAAAGCTACCAAGCTAGCATAAAATTCTGCTAACAACCATGAATCAATTGATAAACGCTTAAATAATTTGCAATCTGATATCTTCAAGTCTATAGACTATTTAAATTGCCATTTTGCTTCAAAGTGGTTTTTCCTGTTTCCATTTTGTTTTATGGGCTGTTTTGCATGGCACTTGGAAAATTTTAGGCAGTTAGAAAGAAATGTTTTCAAAAAACTAAGAACACTGTTTTCAATGAGTGAGAAATGGATAATGTATAGAAATTACATTAATTGATTGAACAAGCCCACACGGCATTCCATAAAACACAGAGGATATTTGCTTCAGGCAAGCAGGCAAGAGTTAATGTTGAGCACTGAGTGAATATAGGTTGCTATGATTGATTTGACCAGAGGGTATGGGGAACACCTGGTGTCATGTCAAGCATACTAATGAGACCTTTGGCCATGAGAAGATACTGGCTGAGACAAGCACAATTTGAAAGATACACTTTTGCTACTTAGCTTCAATATACTGAGCTCAAATTATAAGCATTTTGAAGTGGATGCATATGACAAAAAATTTTGCAATGTAAAAAATCTTATGTCCACCCGTCTTCAGGTCTCGGCTTCTAGTTTAGTAGCACCACAGTCTGTCATTTCTCTGCGTGCGTGTGTGTGTGTGCGCGCATGCAGCTTGCTCAAACAGCATCAATCATTTAGAATTACTATGAGTCAAGTGAAGGGGTTCATGTGATCATATCCAGTGAGAGCACTCTAACTGCACAGTCGCACTGGTGCTAATCTCATGCCACAGTCAAAGCTGATCACAGAAGTTAGGATTTGGGATTACAAGGCAATCATTTACCCTTTATGACAATAACAATGCTTCTGGAAAAATAATGAAGAACCTAAATATAGCGCTTCTATTTCTGGCACTTCTGAAAAGGTTACCGTGTGTTGTCCAATTCAGATTATGAATTCAGACAGCCAGCCTAAGGTGATAGTGAATAATTAATTAGCTGGAAGTTGAAGCAGATCTAATCTATTTCTAGTGACAAAATACAGAATGAGTGCCATCATGCTGATGCCATCAGACAATAGGCTCGACTCTAAGGCAATGACCGTTTGCTGCTTTGGTTATAAAGGATTGAGCATAATGCTGTCATCAGGGGTGTTAAACTCATTTAAGGTAATAGGATACATTGCAATTAGTCTAATGTCAAGTGGGCCAGTTCATTGGTTTTGTGGTCAATGCCACATCAGCAACTCCCCTTAAATGTATTCTGTTTTCAGCATTTATCTAAAAGGCACATTGTCTAACAGCTGGAACATATAACAAATCTGTTAAAAGATTGAAATTTACTTCCCCCCACATGTACGTATATTTACTTATATACAAACCGGATTCCAAAAAAGTTGGAACAGAATGCAATGATGTGGAGATGGCAAATGTCAATATTTTATTCAGAATAGAACATAGATGACAGATCAAAAGTTTAATCCGAGAAAATGTATCATTTTAAAGGAAAAATATGTTGATTCCAAATTTCACGGTGTCAACAAATCCCAAAAAAGTTGGGACAAGTAGCAATAAGGCTGGAAAAAGTAAATTTGAGCATAACGAAGAGCTGGAAGACCAATTCACAGTAATTAGGTTAATTGGCAACATGATTGGGTATAAAAAGAGCTTCTCAGAGTGGCAGTGTCTCTCAGAAGCCAAGATGGGTAGAGGATCACCAATTCCCACAATGTTGCGCAGAAAGATAGTGGAGCAATATCAGAAAGGTGTTGCCCAGCGAAAAATTGCAAAGACTTTGCAGTTATCATCATCAACTGTGCATAATATCATCCGAAGATTCAGAGAATCTGGAACAATCTCTGTGCGTAAGGGTCAAGGGCGTAAAATCATACTGGATGCCCGTGATCTCCGGGCCCTTAAACGACACTGCACCACAAACAGGAATGCTACTGTAAAGGAAATCACAGAATGGGCTCAGGAATACTTCCAGAAACCATTGTCAGTGAACACAATCCACCGTGCCATCCGCCGTTGCCAGCTGAAACTCTACAGTGCAAAGAAGAAGTTATTTCTAAGCAAGATCCACAAGCACAGGCGTTTTCATTGGGCCAGGGATCATTTCAAATGGAGTGTGGCAAAATGGAAGACGATTCACAATTCGAAGTTCTTGTTGGAAATGTGGGACGCCATGTCATCCGGACCAAAGAGGACAAGGACAACCCAAGTTGTTATCAACACTCAGTTCAGAAGCCTGTATCTCTGATGGTATGGGGTTTCATGAGTGTGTGTGGCATGGGCAGCTTTCATGTCTGGAAAGGCACCATCAATGCAGAAAAATATATTCAGGTTCTAGAACAACATCTAGTCCTCTCTTTCAGGGAAGACCCTGCATTTTTCAACAAGATAATGCCAGACCACATTCTGCATCAATCAGAACATCATGGCTGCGTAGGAGAAGGATCCGGGTACTGAAATGGCCAATCTGCAGTCCAGATCTTTCCCCTATAGAGAACATTTGGCGCATCATAAAGAGGAAGGTGCGACAAAGAAGGCCCAAGACGATTGAACAGTTAGAGGCCTGTATTAGACAAGAATGGGCGAGCATTCCTATTTCTAAACTTGAGAAACTGGTCTCCTCTGTCCCCAGACGTCTGTTGAGTGTTGTAAAGAGAAGGGGAGATGCCACACAGTGGTGAAAATGGCCTTGTTCCAACTTTTTTGGAATTTTTTGGAACACCATGACATTTTGATTCACCATATTTTTCCCTTAAAATGATACATTTTCTCAGTTTAAACTTTTGTTCCGTGATTTATGTTCTATTCTGAATAAAATATTGACATTTGCCATCTCCACATCATTGCATTCAGTTTTTATTCACAATTTGTTTAGTGTCCCAACTTTTTTGGAATCCGGTTTGTAGGTAAATATACACCAATCAGCCATAACATCTACTCCGCTGGAAGGTGACCTGAAAAGCATGGATCAACAACTATACACCAGTAATCTGGGGACAGGATCATGGGCACCCAAGGCTCTCCCATGACTGCAGGGACCAAAGGCCAGTCCAGTCCGTCTGGTCTGATCCCACAGAAAAGCAAACATCACCAAAATGGTCAATGCTGGACATGAGAGAAAGGCACCAAAACAGCCAGTGCAATAAATCCCATCATGAACTGGGCTCACCAGGGAAAGATTCTAAGGTCAGTCTTCAAACTCCCTAGATCCTAATCTGATTGATCACCCATGTGATGCACCGGACAAACCAATCCGATCCACACAGGCCATACGCTTACCATATCCTGCAACAAACAGCACACCAAAGCTGACTAGAGTTGATTTAGCTTAACAAAACTGTAATGCTTACCAAAATGCTGTTGTACAGAATGTTATAAAAGGAATAAAACACTTTAGAATGTTCTGATAATAAATTAATGTTCTAGTTAATAGTTAATAGTTAAAGTTATATATATATATATATATATATATATATATATATATATATATATATATATATATATATATATATATATATATATATATATATGTATAGTAAGCCTTTTATTCTGACCAGAAGAATGTGAACACTGGGACCAATGCAGAAATATACCCTTGCTGGGACACTAGTTTATTTCACAACACACACTGAAATAGAGAGAGAGAGAGAGAGAGAGAGAGAGAAAGATGATCATTTAAATTTCTTTACTCGTCCCTCAGCTTGTCTTTTCCTCGCTTCTTGGCACCTTGCTCTGGGCAGACAAGTAGAGGCTGCAAGACAAGGAAAGCTGGACAGAATGAATCACAGACAGACTATACAATGACTCACTCCTCGACGCCATGGTGTACACACGCTGAAATGTATTAGCATATACGCATGATGAATAAACATCGATGACATCAAACACGCATTTAGATATTCATGCCTAATCTAAACCAATCCGTAGACTATTAAGGAATTTAAAGGGTATCATATACAGTATATTATGGAAATGCAGTCGTAGAGGAGTCAGTCATGCAGCTTTGTGAAGAATATTTGAAACTCAGGATGTGCAGTACAGAAATGCAAACTCAGAATCAAACCACAACTCCTGGAACAGTTTAGACCACAACTCTACACACCGCACCATCAAATTGTCTTTTTATTGCTTTTGTGTAATATTATACAGGCTACTTACAGCAAGATTACTGTAAAATCTTACAAGAGTTTACTGGCTATGACCAATCCACATGTTGACTTTCAGCTCCCTGTGTACTGTATCATGTAACTCTAATCCACTAGAAAAATCTAGTCTTAACACTTACTGTATATTACCTTTGGCTCCTTGAACAGTTTCGGCTTGGATTGGATTTTGTCTCATAAATGCTAAATGTATCTCCCAAGTGAACAATACATACAGTATATTCTGGAGGGAAATACCATACATGGTATTCTAATACCAGAACATGCAATTACAACTGAGACTTATAAGAATGGTTCTTGTTATGACAATGACAATATGATTGTTGGAATTTTCCTTAAATTAACTCAAATCTATGGATTATAAGAATTCCCATGCGTGAATTAATGGTAATTACTATTAATAGTTACAACTTTGAGTCCTTACAAAGAATCATTAATATCTTGATGTCTGGACGATGAGATGAGTGTCATGCACTGTAAAAAAAATTTTGCTACTCCAACTAAAAAATTTCTAGTGACCTGTTGCATCTAAAATTTTTAGTTGGCTCAATTTAAGTTGTGTAAACTATTTTGTTTTTGCTGTGCTGATGACCTCTAAATGTACACACAAATTGAAATAAAACATTCTGTCAACTAAATGTTCTATGCTGAATAAACACGCCTAGTTAGGCCAACAAGCAGTCTCAAATTGAAATATAATGTTGTGTCAATTAAATGTTCCAAGTTGACTGAAAGGTACATTTTGAATTGGAAATTATGCTTGCATAATTATAAAATTAACATCTTAAAGTTTACTTGAGTAGGTTATTCACTGTAGCCACATTTCAAATAACAGGACACATTCCTCTAAATTTGAATATTTTTTTTATGTAAACTTTAAACACCTGTTAAAGACTATCAACATTGATTAAGTGCAATCCAGCTACTCTATTTCAACAAATAAACAACTGCTGCATTGTTATAACAAAATATGCAAATAACATTCCAAAATGCAAGAATGAAACTGTGCCCTTAACATTCATGTTACAAAGCTTACTAATATCACACTCAGTCAAAACAGTATACTGGATAAATAGACTTCTGCCTTGTAGAACAAAACATACTGATATTTCTCAGTAAAAACGTGCAGTGGCTTATTTGAAAATAATAAAATATTTGCTTTAACTCAGAAATGGTTTAAGATTAAAAATAATAATAATAAATGTTGTGAAATAATTTTGCCAAGCTCCAAGATTGTTTGCAGATGCAGTAAGCACTGTTTCCCAGATATTCTCCCTAATACCTGAAATAGAAAAAGATATGAATAACTAATTAAGTTACCGTTTGTAGTTCAAAACCATTAAAAATCCTAGACAAAAAATGTCCGTTTAGCCATTATAACCGTTTTCAGACACTATAAGGTTAATGAATGATGAAGGAGTGAGAACATTAAGCTCCCTCAGTGGCATACTAACGTGCTATCTTTTTCAAATAGCCTTTGAAATTATCAGTCATTAAGATGATTAAAATGTATGTAACGTAAGTAAACTTTAGCGGTTTCATAGATTAACATTAATGTCAATGTACATACCATCTGAAAAAAAATGCGTTAGGAGCTGAAACGAGTGCATTGCCAGATAACTACTGTAACACTCCAAATTATATAAATAAACACTCGAAAATATAATGTTCTAAAGCTTGCTGCTGGATAATATATATGTTATAAAGCATATGTCATAAAATTGCTGATTACTTTGCAGGACAGTTAGTTTCCATGAAGTACTCACCATTTCGGGAGGAAATAGCGGGAAGTTCGAAAATTCTGGAAGAACGCTTTTGCGCATGCGCAGAGGTCCCTCTTGTTCGTCCAGCATAAAATTGTTTGTGTGCAGTTAAATGTTTCATGAACACAGTTTTACTCGTTGCCTTGATGAAACTTTCGTAGTTGAGTAATGAAATTTATACAATCATTGAGAAAACATATTTTTCTTTTTTGACACCAGCATTATATTAGCCCAACATATATTTCTTTTTTCCAACAACTATTTTCAGGATTTATTTTTTACAGTGTGGGCTCAGTTTCCTCATTTGTGTCTCAGGTTGCGGTAAATAACCTGTAAATGTTTCTAGAAACTGGCCACCCATAAATAAATAATCTAGACTCAAGAGAAGGATTGAATGACCTTTGGGTCAAAGTAATTAAACCACTTTACCAAAGCTGAAAAATAATCAGCTGCATCCTACTTCAGAGTAATCATCAAACATCCAGAGAATAATGAAAGAATTCCTGGTGAACACAAAAAAAGATTGGATTTTGCCTTTCTTATGGGTGAAAAGCAGCAGTTAAATGACTAATGATGTCTTCAAAGATAATCAGTTGGTTTTAGCACATGATGTGTTTTTTTTTTTCTCTTTACACTGCTGCACTAGAAAATGTTAATTTATGAAAGTGTTAACAAATAATTTTTTTCATAGGTGAACTATATTAAGCTTTCTTAAATGATGTACAGTATACATAATAACTCAGTGTACCTACAGTAATCCATTATTGAATATTATACAACAGTTAGTTCTGACCAAGTAATCTGAATGGATGAGAGGAATTTCACGAGTGCTGATATAGAGTGTAAAAGCACTGGGACATTTATTGACGAATGTGTAACTCTGCCACAGGTATTCTAACAATTATTAATTACACTCACTGCCAGCCACAGCATGGGTGAAAGGCGGTTGGTACAATCGACAGTAATGGAAAGAAGAGAGAGCTGTTGCCTGCCAAAACCTACTTTCAAATCCAGTCATGGAAGCTATTCATGGAATATTGAATCATCATAAACAAAACTTTGTCTCCTTATGAAATTGCTTCTACGTTTTTAAGATTGAACATTTTGTTTTGTTTTGTTTATGGTGATTGAGAGCTACAAAACTAAATAGATTTTACCATCAAGAATAAATCTCAAATACCTGTCTAACCCCTGGTTAAGGGCACTACTTGGCTTGTGGGACATAGGATTGTACAGTACACCCTACAGTATGTATACCCTACATACTGCAATAGCTTTCATTTTAACACTATTTGGGAAACCATGGAACCTAAAAAATAGATGTTATCATTAAATAAGATTTGGAAAACTTGAAAATTTGTATTGAATAATATTGAATCCACAGTAAAAACAAATTTATTCGTATTTGCCCATTGTACCTTGAAGGGTTTTACATTTACATTTCAGCATTTGGTAGACATGCTTATCCAGAGCGACTTACATTTTTATTGCATTATAAATTTGAGCAGTTGAGGGCCTTGCACAAGGACCCAACAGGGGCAACCTGGAAGTGTTGAGGTTCAAACCTATCACCTTCTGGATCATAGGCCAATGCCTTAACCACTGAGCTACTCCTGAACCTCCACAAAGTGTTTTATACTGTATCTCATTCATCCATACATCTAGGAACCTCTGTATGGCAACAAGGGACCATGGAGGCCAATGGTCATTACCATTGTTACTTAATCCCTTTTTTATGACCATGGTGGGCCCTCCGGTCAACAGTTGCATGCTCATTCACAAACTGTGGGCAATATGGGAACATCAATTAGCCTAACCTGCATGTCTTTGGTTCACCAAGAATGGGAAGAACATGCACACAGACCTGAGGCGGGAAATTGAACCCCTGAAGGTGCAAGGCACTTCCTGTTCATTAGACCCAATCCCCTCCACAATGCTCCAGGCAATCTCACAAGACCTCCTTCCCTTCACCACAACAATCATCAACCATTCCATATCATCTCGTCATGTTCCTGCTGCTTTTAAGAAGGCAAGGGTTATTCCCATCTTCAAAAAACCCTGCCTGGACCCATCAGAAGTTAACAACTATCGCCCAGTATCACTTCTCTCTTTTATTTCCAAAATTCTTGAAAGAACTGTTTATAACCAAATGTCTTTTTATCTCTCACAGAACAACCTTAATGATCCCAAACAATCTGGATTCAAAGTGGCACATTCCAAAGAGACTGCCCTTCTGTCAGTCACTGAGAAGCTCCATGCTGCAAGATCTGCTAAACTGTCATCTGTTCTCATCCTCCTGGACCTGTCAGCTGCATTTGACACAGTGAACCACAAGATTCTATTATCTATTCTTACAAGCCTTGGAATTTGTGGAACAGCGTGGCAATGGTTTGCTTCATGGTTTCCAATCTCGAGATTGGATTATTGTAACTCGCTATATTATGGTGCTCAAAATAAAGTCTTAAATAGATTGCAGATGGTCCAGAATGCGGCTGCAAGACTGCTTACAAGCACGTGCAAATTCGAACATATTACTCCGGTGTTAAAAGCTCTGCATTGGTTGCCTGTCACTTTTAGGATAAATTAAAAAATTTTAGTATTTGTTTTCAAATCTTTACATGGTTTAGCACCAACCTACAGTATATTGCTGATCTAATCCAGGAACAAAAGTCAACGAGATTACTACGATCTCAATCACAGAAACTTCTTGTTGTTCCTCGGTCTAAGATGAGGTCTAGAGGGGACCTCGCTTTTGCGGTCGCTGCCCCTAATTTATGGAACAGTTTGCCTTCATATATTAGGGACTTGCCTACGCTTGGCCAGTTTAAAAGCCATCTGAAGACATATTTTTTTATGATAGCGTTCGATCAAGGATAAGTGTGAAGGGCGTTAGTGTCATGTATTTCTTTTTTAAACTCTTTCTTTTTTAAACTCTATTTTAGATATATGGCTATATTTTGTCTTTTATCTGTCTCTTGTTGCTTATTGTTTTATTGTTTGTACAGCACTATGGTCAACATTGTTGTTTTATTCGGTGCTTTAGAAATAAATTTGAATTTGAATTTAAATTTTAATTAGCTTCTTACCTAGAAGATAGGTCATATGAGGTAACATGGAGGGCATTTACATCTGCCTCACGTAGACTCTCTACTGGTGTCCCACAGGGCTCAGTACTTGGTCCTCTTCTGTTCTCCCTCTATACCCGGTTGATTGGTAAAGTCATATCATCGCATGGATTTTCATACCATTCTTATGCAGATGACACCCAACTTACTCTCTCCTTTCCTCCCTCTGACACTCAGGTTTCCACCCGGATCTCAGCATGTCTGGCAGACATCTCATCCTGGATGGCTGTACATCAGCTGAAGCTCAATCTGAGTAAAACTGAACTGTTGTTCATCCCTTGTGACTCATCCCCAGGTCAAGACCTTGTGATATCCCTGGATAACAACCAAATCACTCTTTCAGCCACTGCCCGCAATCTTGGGGGAACCGTGGACAATCATCTGTCATTTTCCCCACACATCGCTAACCTTACCCGCTCTTGTAGATTTCTTCTTTACAATATCAGAAGAATTCGCCCTTTCTTCACAGAGAAGAAGAATTTCTTTCTTCACAGGCTACTCAGGTGCTTGTTCAGTCCCTTGTTATTTCAAGACTGGACTACTGCAACTCACTCCTGGCAAGTCTGCCTCTGTCCACGATACGTCCTCTGCAACTGATCCAGAATGCAGCAGCACGTCTCGTTTTTAATCTCCCCAAGTTCTCCCACACCACCCCACTCCTCCGCTCCCTGCACTGGCTTCCTGTACCTGCCCGCATCAAATTCAAAACGCTGATGCTTGCCTACAAAGCTAAAAATGGCCCAGCACCCACTTACCTCTCTGCTCTAATCACACCACACACTGCACCACGTTCCCTCCGATCCTCCAGCACTGCTCGCCTCATCCCACCATCTCTCAGGGATCGAGGGCGGCATTCATCCAGGCTCTTTTCTGTTCTGGCACCTAGGTGGTGGAACGAACTTCCTCTAGATGTCCGTACAGCAGAGACTTTGACTATCTTTAAACGACGACTCAAGACGCATCTGTTTCTCCAGTACTTGGACTAACCTCCCCCCCTCCCCCACCCAAAAAATAAAAAATCTCTCTTCCCAGTTGTGTTCGACTAATGGCACTTAGTTATTAACCTAGTTAACCCAGTGTAAGTATGTATCCAGTGATGTAAACTTTAAAGCACTTTTTGTAAGTCGCTCTGGATAAGAGCGTCTGCCAAATGCCTAAATGTAAATGTAAATGTAAGGCAACAGTGTTAATCACTAATGCCACCATGGGTTTAATAGCAACAGTCTGAGAAGATCATCGGAGACTTCTCAAGCTACAGTCTGTCCTTATGTCCCTCTGTATTTTCCTAAACCAACTGTCAAATTTAGTCTCTTCTGGTTCTTGGGTCTTCGTTGTATGCTCCATCCCATAGGACATGAGTATTATATTTCTAGTGGGTGTTTGGATACAGTATACCTTCTTATTTAATTCTTTATTTAATTATTATTATTGTTTTCAATATTGTATATTAATACTGAAGTCTGAAATTAATGGCGAGAATATGCTTTATATTTTCGACTCTTCAAAGTAGTCACCTTTTGCTTTGATGACAGCTTTGCACTCTCTTGGCATTCTCATGAGGGGCCTCATGAGGGTGTCATCTGGAATGGTTTTGCAACAAACCTTGAAGGAGTTTCCAGAGGTGCTGAGTACTTGTTGGCTGCATTTCCTTCACTCTCTGGTCCAACTCATCCCAAACCATCTCTGTTGGATTTACATTCGGTGATTGTGGAGGCCAGGTCATCTGCATCACTTCTTATTCTTGGACAATTAGCTCTTACATAACCTAGAGCTGTATTTGTCCTGTTGAGAAGCAAATGATGGTGCCAAATGCAACCCTAATCTAATGGTACGTCATGTAGCTGAAAATTGCTGTGGTAGCT
The DNA here is from genome assembly GCA_030522415.1 of Channallabes apus. Lineage (NCBI taxonomy): Eukaryota > Metazoa > Chordata > Actinopteri > Siluriformes > Clariidae > Channallabes > Channallabes apus. The sequence continues at coordinate 24,690,041 of CM060121.1, forward strand.
ATGCTGGTTAAGTTTGGATTCATTAGACCAAAGGATAGTTTTCTACTGATGTAATGTCCATTTCTTGTGTTTCTTCATTTGTCGTTCTTTATCCTCTGCAGCAGAGGTAGTTCTTGGTCATCCTTTCCTTGGACTGTTCTCATGAGAATGAGTTTTCTCATATTTTGGTGACTACACTTGAGGATACATTCAAAGGTCTTGAGATTAACTAACATTCATTTGTTAAAGTAATGACAGACGGTCTTTTCTCTTTACTTAACTGAGAGTTTCTTGTCAGAATATGTATTTTTACTGTTGTAGTAGCACTAAAAGAGCTATTGACCCTGAACCCATCCTTCATTTGCACAAGACAACTGATGGTCTGAAGCATATTAAGAAGGGAAGAAATGTCACAAATGAACTCTTGACAAGACACCCCTCTGAACTGAAAACCATTTTAGATGACTACCTCATCAATCTGCAGAGAGAATGCCGTGAGTGTGTCCAGCTGTCATCAAAGCTAAATGTAGTTGCTTTGGACAATCCAATATATAAAATATTTTCTGGGCTGTTAAAACACATAATTCCATATGAGTTCCTTCATATAATGGACTTCATGTCTTCAGTATTAATGTACAATGTTCAATACAAAAAAAGTATTTAAAAAAAATATAGACCAAAAAAAACTCTCAAGGAGAAGGTATGTTCAAATGATTAACTGGTACTGTACCTTTACATTGATGACTTCATATCAGACATCGTATCAGATATTAAGTCTTACAGATTAGCTTTGCGTTATGGCCAAAAGAGTGCGGTGGGTGAAATGTATCAAATCTTATATTTCTGCAAAAAAATAGGTTGATAAAGATCTTATCCTTTAGATCCTTCAATCTTTCAATCCTTGAATTGAGAAATTTTCATCCTATCATGTTTTTAAAGACACTATCCAAGCTGGTTACTCCAGTTGTGCTTTTTTGCAATAAATCCATACCTCTTGGGAAGTTATTTTTAGGCGTACAGTAGCTTCTCATCCTGGCGTCAAAATGAGCCTAGGGTTCCCTCTTTTTTAGTATGTTGCAGAATCTTCATTTAAATATTCTAAAAATACGATTTTGACTGAGTTTTCTCTTAAACAATCTCGTACTAGCCAAACAGTATCTCGGCAACCAGACATTATACAGTAATAAACATGGTATCAATATGGAGGTTATTAAACTAGGAATCTGAAAATATGCATTACACAAATCAACCAAGCTGTGACTTAATACCTGATTTGTGATTTTTTTTTCCATGGGGATTGTATGTCCATGTCCAAAAAAAAGTCCTAATTTCACTTGAACAACCCTTGTACAAATCTAACCCCAGTATTATTTGTACACTTTTGTGAATATGCACATACAAAGGCTTCGGGAGGAATCCATAGAAACTGTCAAACACTGAGCAAACATAGAATTTCATTATGCCATATGACAATATAGTTCTTGGATCATGGATTGTTTTTGTGTGTACAGTATGTTCTTTTGTTTTCCCTCTAAGGTAATATGTAATCTACCAACATTTTTGCAGGTTGCTTATACGTACATGTCAGAGTTTTTGCATACTTTTTTTTATAATGAAAGTCATATTTCCACATGTGGGAACTCAAATCTCTTTATCCCTTACTTAATACTTTTTCCCCCTTGAACATTAGGTGGTATCCATACAGGATTGTAAGAAACTGTGGCTAGCCACACTGGCCTATTACTAAAAAGAAACTTGAGTAGAAAATAATAGACTCCTAGGCTTATTTCAAGAGTCATGTGACACTGTAAGAGACTATATATTCTATATTTATCAGTAATAACAAACTCCCTGACAAACCTGTCACAGAGGCACTCATTATCAGAAAGCATACCTCACACACACTTCACCTCTTAGACCGCTATGATGGCATCCTCCAGTCGTATGAAATCCATATCATGGACAGATGCTTCTTCATGCATGTCTCAACCTCCATCCAGCAAGGAAATGTCCCTTTTTTTCTGCACGCTCCTGTGGAAATTATTTTCATTATTATTTCTGTTGCAGTAAAAAGATGCAGCAGCGTGTGTTGATGTTTCATCTCATTACATTCAATGCCATTACCACCACAGGCAGGACATTTAGAAGAAATTTAACTGAGGGGAGGCATCCAAGAAATATTGTTCTTTTCCAGCTTACAAATTCCTAGAAGCTCTTACCAGCAAATAAAATTTTGACTGAAGAACACCAGTAATTAATTAGTAATTATAAGCACTTAGATGGTTTTGATACTTATTAAGCTTTCTTAAAGTAGTGAACATTCACCACCTTATCTTTCTGCTGTGAAATTAAATGACGTCCATTTTCAGAAACTAAATCACATCAGCCTTGTTAGTTAATAAAAAATTTTTTTTTAATTAAATTCTGGACATTTTCAATCAATAAATTCTCATTTTTGGCTGACAAGACATAATGTGGTCATAATTTCGCCTTCTGCTGATGCTGTAATGCTATTTTGTTTGCCATGGTTGCAATGAGTAAAAATTTAAGTGACCATAGGTTCCCAGGTAAAGTCCGGACAGTCTACTGGTTCTCCGCAGACCTCAAAAAGGCACCATTCTTTGCAAACCCTACCGTAGTCGTGAGTGAAAGATCCAAAGAGATCAGCAGTTTCTAAACTCCTGAATAATTCATAGTAGATTTCACTATCTATGACTAATTAAAAATTAAGATGCAATATTGACTGTATTGAGCAGCTAGATGACATTAGTCTCTGTGACATCCCGCTGGGTGCGCATGTTCCCTTTGGATGTTGAGAGAGTGTGTGGGCTACACTGTCTATGCTGGGATGTCACAAAAAAAATGGTCCCAGCATGGAATGCCATGTGTAAATGGTTCTTGACTATAAATACATCAAGTGAGACTCTTTAGTTTGGTTTATGAGTGGTGAAGTGTCTGGGGCCATGCCTTAGGATGAAATGCTCGGAGGTGACATCTGGTCCATTGACAAGGTCAGCAAAGGTCTTACCCACCCGTTGACCCAAACACAGACACACATACAGTACATTTTGAGGAGTCTTTATTGCTATTATAAGAACTGCATCTAATGACTAGTTATGTCTACTTACTCTTAAATAAATAAAATCTGTAATGTAAAAATTTTAGGAAATCATAAAGAAGGACTGGAGAGTTACAGAAATCCTGGGGAACATTAGTCTTCACTTTTACTTGCTTAATACTGTATGTTAAAATTTTCAAGCAGGCAACAGCATTATACATCAAGTTATCAAACCAAGCCAGTAAATGGGCCCAGATACTGTCCTTGTAAGAGATGCTTTCATACCTAAGGGCTTTCAATCCACTGTGGTATTAGATTTTAATGACCTTACTGTGGACATTATTTAAAGTAAAGCACATATGCATTTACAGTATATTCACACTAACTGCATAACTGCATAAGTCCCATCTTAAAACTCACTGTTTTCTCTGACGTTTAAACCAACATTAGATGTTGATTTTATATATTCTGTTTGATTAGATATGTGTGATGTTATTTTAATTATGTCTTATATTTAAATGATTTTATTATTTGTCTTTTTATATTAGATGATTATTTTATTATTTTATCATCTATCTGAAGCACTTTGGGGCATTCTTGTTGTTGAGTTGAGTTGAGATAAGAAAAACTACCTTTATTTCTCTGTACAGTCCCATGCTACACTGATGAACTTATCCAAGGGTTTCCACTTGTGCTTGAATACCATTAAGGTAAAAGTTTTCTCAGTATGCAGTAGCCATGATCAGGCTGCCTACTTTGTCTAAACGGCCTGGCCTCTCAGGAACTCCTTTAACGGTCCAAACATGTGGAAATGGCTTGTAGTGAGGTCAGGACTGTATAGGAGATGTGGCAATAAGTCTCAGCCAAGTTCCTGTAATGTACAAGTGGGGTACAGTTCCGAATGTTCACATACAGTAATCGACTGCAGTGGGCTCCGAGCCATCTCGGCTGGAATCGACATTAACAGACGTGTACAGCTTTACTGCAACTAAGGGTCTCATCATTGTTCTGTGCTTGAGGTTTTTCTGTCAAAGTCAGTCAGTTTTACTCCTTTCCTCTGCTCCTAAGTCTTGATTTTGTCACGAAACTAACCGGGATGACCAGAAAGATGATAGCTTTAGCAGTTAGCCCTGTAGCGTGAATGGTAATCCCAAACGCGGATGGACACGAGCGGGCAGGATAATCATAAGGATTTGCTATAAGGACTCTCACAGTAAATAAGCAAAGGAAAGACACAATCTAACCCTAGTCCTATAAACACACACTCAGTCTGAAAGTATAGCCAAGAAAGTGAGTACTCACATAGACAGGAACGATTCCGAAAAGGCCTGGGCATAACTCAATGACAGAGCGATGTGCGGCGCCATCTTGTTTCCTTTTATGCTTTCAGGTTCGCGACCGTCTTACTTCCGGGTCCTAGTGCCGGTCGCGGCTGAGTGTGCATGACAGTACCCCCCCGTCCAGGACCGACTCCGGACGGTCCAGGGGTGGAGGATACCCGGTGACGGTAGTCCCTAATGAGCCCGGAGTCGAGGATGAAGCGAGCCGGAACCCAGGACCGCTCCTCGGGGCCGTAGCCCTCCCAGTCGACCAGATACTGGGTGCCCCTGCCCCGAGGGCGCGAGTCGAGGATCCGTCGCACGGTGTAGGCGGGACCGCCGTCAATGATTCGGGGAGGAGGAGCAGGGGGGGTGGGTGGAACCATGGGTGAGGTGGTGAATGGTTTTAGCTGTGAGGTGTGGAAGACGGGGTGGATCCGGAGCGCCGCAGGCAGCTGGAGCCGGTAGGTGACAGGGTTGATCCTGAGGGTGATGCGGTATGGCCCTATGAACCTTGGTGATAATTTTCTGGACTCTGTGTGCAGGTCCACAGAGGAGGTTTTTGGTTGACAGCCACACTTTGTCACCTACGTGGTACAACCATCCCGGAGGGTGCCGGCGGCAGTGTTGGGCCACATAGTTGGCGTTGGAGCGTCGGATGGCGAGGTTGGCTTGGTGCCATAGCCGCCGGCACCGGCGAACCAACTGTTGGGCCGATGGTACATCAACCTCCGGTTCCTGGTGGGTGAACATCGGAGGCTGGAAACCATAGCACACCTCAAATGGGCTCAGGTTGGTGGCTGAGGAGACGTGGAGGTTGTGTGATAACTCGGCCCACTTGAGGTAGCGGGCCCAGGAGCGCTGGCGATCCGACACAAAACATCTTAGGTAGCGCTCCAGTTGTTGATTGGTTCGCTCCATCTGACCGTTTGTCTGGGGGTGGTAGCCAGAGGACAAACTGCAGGACGAATCGATCAGACGGCAGAAGGCCTTCCAGAACCGGGCGGTGAACTGGGGATCTCTGTCCGAGACGATGTCCTTAGGGAACCCATGCAATCGGACTACGTGTTCCAATATCAGCTCGGCTGTGGTTTTGGCTGACGGGAGACCGGTGAGGGCCACCAGGTGCACTGCCTTGGAGAAGCGGTCCACGATGGTGAGGATGACGTCTCTTCCTTCTGAGACCGGCAGGCCCGTGATGAAGTCGACGGCAATGTGCGACCAGGGCCGACAGGGAACTGGGAGTGGTTGAAGCTCCCCCGGTGTTGGTTGGTTGGAGTCCTTGGCCCTGGCGCACACTGGGCACGCCCGGACGAACTCGGTGGCCTCCCTCCTCATCGAAGGCCACCAGAAAGCCCGTCCCACGAAGGTGAGGGTTCTTCGGGTTCCCTGGTGTCCCGCGACGGGCGAAGAATGGCCCCACTGGAGGACTTCGGGTCGGAGTTGAGTGGGAACGTAGAGCCGCCCGGGCGGCACACCTGCCGGTGCGGGTTCGCTGGTCAGTGCCTGGCGGACCCTCGTTTCCATATCCCAGTGCAGGGGTGCGATGATCCGGGTGGGTGGAAGGACAGGCACGGGCTCCGCCCGGGGCGCCTCTCGTTCGTATTGACGGGAGAGGGTGTCGGCCTTGGTGTTCTTTGACCCCGGGCGGTACGAAGGATGGAAATCGTACTGTTCGAAGAACAGGGCCCACCGTGCCTGTCGTGGGTTCAGCTGCTTGAGGTTGCGGATTCCTGGTGACGCCATTCCTCCAAAGCCCACTTTATGCCCAACAGTTCACGGTCCCCTACTTCGTATCGCTGCTGAGTGGGGTTAAACTTTTTGGAGTAAAAGCCACAGGGGTGTAGCTTCTGGTCTGGACCTCGTTGTGAGAGAACAGCGCCGGCGCCCACTTCCGACACGTCCACCTCCACAACGAATGGTTGGCTGGCATCCGGATGGAGGAGAATCGGGGCGGTCTGAACAGGTGACAGAGTCAGTGGAAAGCTGAGATGGCGGTAGGGTTGAGTTGGAAGGAATGGTTGGAGAGCCTGGTAAGTGCAGTGAGTGGTGCTGCAACTGTACTGTAGCCCCGGATAAAGCGACGATAAAAGTTCGCAAACCCGAGAAAGCGTTGGAGCTGTTTGAGTGTCCTGGGTAGGGGCCAGTGATGTACAACCTCCAGCTTCTGCGGGTCCATGGCCACACCCGGGGGCGAGATAACAAAACCCAGGAACGTGGTGGAGTGCTCGTGAAAAGCACACTTTTCCAGCTTACAGTACAGCTGGTGGGCGAGCAATCTCTTAAGGACAGCTCGAACGTGTTTTGTGTGTTCATCGGGGGTGCGTGAGTATATTAAAATGTCATCTAGGTAAATGAACACCCATCGGCCTAGCATGTCCCTGAGGACGTCGTTGATGAAACACTGGAAGGCCGAGGGTGCGTTGCAGAGACCAAATGGAATGACCAGGCTCTCATAGTGTCCGGTGGGGGTGATGAAGGCCGTCTTCCACTCATCACCCTCGCTGATGCGCACCAAATTGTAGGCGCTCCGGAGGTCCAACTTAGTGAACATAGTGGCACCAGAGAGGGTGTCCAGGGCTGAGTTGGTAAGAGGCAGAGGGTGACGATTTCTGATGGTGATTTTGTTAAGCCCCCGATAGTCGACACACGGACGAAGTTCGCCCCCTTTTTTCTTTACAAAGAAGAACCCCGCGGCAGCCGGCGAGGAGGAGGGTCTGATGGTGCCATTTCGGAGGGCGCAGGCGACATATTCCTCCATAGCCTGGGTCTCGCTGGTAGAGAGGGAGTAGAGATGGCCGCGGGGGGGGCTGGAGCCTGGCTGGAGTTCGATGGCTAGGTCGTAAGGTCAATGAGGTGGTAGATGGTTGGCCCGGCGTTTGCAGAACACCTCAGCCAGGTCTCGATACGGTGGAGGGATGGCATGGATGTCGACGTCGAGGGCCTCGGACTCCCTGGAACATGTCCCAGCCTGGGCCTGTAGGCATAAGTCGGTGCAGGTCGGCCCCCATTGAAGGATCCGGTTCTGAGACCAGGAGATGAGTGGGTCGTGCTGTAAGAGCCAGGGATAGCCGAGGATGATGGGTGGAGAGGAGATGGGTGTAAGGTGAAACTGTATAGACTCCTGATGTTGGCCGAGGATGAGAGTGATGGGTGGAGTCTGCTGGGTGATGAGGCTGGACGAGAGGGGCCGCCCGTCGACTGAGGTGATTCTCACTGGCTGGGATAACGCCTCAATCTTTATCCCCAATCCTCTGGCGTACGTTGAGTCAATGAAGTTACCCGCGGCACCAGAATCGATGAACGCGGAACTTCTGACCCGTTTGTGGCCAAGGTGGAGGGTTACCTGGACCGTGAGTCGAGTAGCGGTGTAGTCGGTGGTAGCAGAGAGATGGATGGTACCCGGGGAGTCTCTCCTATCTCTCACCGGGTTTGGGCGTTTCCCGGACGGGACGGGCAGGTCGCTCGATGGTGCGCTGCTGAGCCACAATAGGCGCACAGTCCCTCGCGGTAACGTCTCTCGTGTTCCGCCACGGTCAGGGAGGCGCGCCCTAGTTGCATGGGTTCCCCAGCTCCGGTGTCAACCACGGCAGGGGGTGGAGATCCGACACGTCCAGGGAGATCGGTGGTGACGGTGGGTGGTGGCCTTGGTGCAGTGTAGGCATAAGTGGATGGTGGCGGCAGGGTTCGAGGTGCTGGCTTCAGACGGGATAGGAGGCGCTGGTCGATCCGGAGGGCTAGCTGGATTAGCCCCTCCAGTGTGGCTGGGAGCTCTCGTCCGGCTAGCTCGTCTTTGATGCGATTAGCCAGCCCCTCGAAGTAGGACGTCCGGAGAGCTGCGTCTCCCCAGGAGGTCTGGATGGTGAGGGTCCGGAACTCGGCAGTGTATTTACTCACGGACAGTCCTCCCTGCCGCAGGTGGTAGAGCTTTGTGTCTGTCTCCACCTCGCCCGCGGGATGTTCAAACGTTAGCTTGAGTTGACGGGTGAATTCATTATAGGAGTGCGCGGTGTCTGTGGGGGCGGGGGGGGGTGGTGCAGCGCCACGACCGCTGCGGCGGGCGGACCGCTAGCCAGCCCATCAACCGCCACCCGGAGGCTCGCGTTCTCCTGCCTAAGCTCCGCGACCTCGCGGCGCAAGGCCGCGATGTCTTGGACACTCCGGCGCAGAGAATCGAGCTCTGCGGTTAGCGTATTGATTAGCAAAGCATGCTGGTCAACCACATCGCAGAGGCGGGCGTGATCCGCTGGGTTTACTGCTTTCAGCTCTGTCATTCTGTCATGAAACTAACCCGGATGACCAGAAAGATGATAGCTTTAGCAGTTAGCCCTGTAGCGTGAATGGTAAACCCAAACGCGGATGGACACGAGCGGGCAGGATAATCACGTGATTTTCTATAAGGACTCTCACAGTAAATGAGCAAAGGAAAGACACAATCTAACCCTAGTCCTATAAACACACACTCAGTCTGAAAGTATTGCCAAGAAAGTGAGTACTCACATAGACAGGAACGATTCCGAAAAAGCCTGGGCATAACTCAATGACAGGTGCACAGGAGCTCAGTTGTCACCTATTAGGGCTTTTATGGATGAAATAACAACATTGACAACAATGATACCGTGTACCAGACGCCTGCTAGAGAAGCTTAACGAAAACATCACCTGGGCTAGAATGAAGATCAAGCCATCAAAATCTAGAAGTATTTCGATCATTAAAGGGAAGATTGTAAATCTGAGGTTTCTCATTGACAAGCGAGCCAGTTAAAAGCCTAAGAAGATACTATGATGAAAGTCTCACAGACCGTGATCAAGTTAATCAGTTCAAGCAGGATTTAAAAAGGGACCTTGAGAAAATAGATCGCTCTATGCTACCTGGCAAATTAAAGTTCTGGTGTCTTCAATTTGGCATACTTCCGTGCCTGTTGTGGCCATTGACAGTAACTGACGCTCCTATCACAGCGGTCGAAAAGATGGAAAAAAGTGTACGCTCCTTTGCGAGATAATGGCTAGGTGTCCCAAAATGCCTGAGCAGCATTAGTCTGTACGGGCACGGCATTCTCGATCTGCCACTCTCAAGCCTTGTGGAAGAGTTCAAATGCTCCAAAGCAAGACTGGAGATTACGCTCTCGGAGTCCCGCGATCCAACTATAAGAGGAGTTTCACCAGCATTAACTACGGGCCGTAAATGGACACCCAAAGAAGCTGTACTACAGGCTAAGTCAGCCCTACAGCATGCTGAGATCATGGGTCAGGTACAGCAAGGAAGAGGAGGACTGGGCTTTGCTCAGAACAGACCCCGATGGAACAAGGCAACAACATCAGAACGACGAAGGTTGGTAGTCCACGAAGTTCGACAGCAGGAGGAGGCAGCAAGATATACTAAGGCGGTATCACAAGCCAAACAGGGGCAGTGGACGAGCTCGGATGGAATTGAAAAAAGTAAGGGAATTGACATGTGGGAATTGGAAGCAAGTAGAATCAGCTTCGTACTCAGCAACATATGACGTCCTCCCCTCACCCTGAAAATCTCCATCAGTGGAGGGGTGAAGATCCTGCATGCCCTCTGTGCTCAACGCCAGCCACCCTCAGACACATCCTCACCGCCTGTAAAGTAAGCCTCTCCCAAAGCAGATACACTTGGAGACATAACCAAGTTCTAAAATCACAGCCATCGAATCTAAGAGAATAGCCACGGAACATTTGTCCGTAAAGGGGAACAAGGACAACAAAAACCCCCTTCACTGACTAGGGTTGGATCATTGGAAGGGGCACGAGACTGCGTATTGAGGGCAGATTTGGGCCATCAGCTGTCCATTCCATCGGATTCCAAAGATTATAGCTGGGCGCCAAGGCGTTAGGGATACACACCCATGTCCGATCACCCTGGGTGGGCCTGCCTTAGCAGAGGGTGTATTGTGAGTAAAAGGCCGAAACACCCTATGATGCTTTGGAACACAACTGACGATGTGCCCTACTGCCTGTTGGTGGCCTGGCAAAAACATCATTATTCTTGTCCGTCAAGGGACTATTTCCATTGTGTCCTATATCTGAAAAAAAAAACACTATGTATTTTTTAATAAAGACAGCAAAACAATATTTAAATTTTCAAAATCAAATATTCAAATGTCAGGGTGGACATATTTAAGCGTTTTTCTAAGCATCTAATTTTATAGAAGGACTTTTATTACACAAAAAATTATTTTATCACACACATGTTAAAATTGTTTATGTCCTCTGTCGTGCATTGTGGTTTTTAAGTGCACACTGCACTGGGGTGTTAAATATGTTCATGTATTTTGTAATGGGTTTGGCACAAGGGGGGCAACAACAAACACAGACATGTAGCGAGGTCTTACGGAAAAGGGGTCATTTTAATTAGGGAAGGAAAGGGTTAAAGTAGGGAGGAAGGGAAAAAGGGAAGGAAAGGTGTGCACGTTCAGTTCTGGTGGGCAGTGCGCTGCTGGCATGCGAGCACAGGCTGGTGTGTGGTGGCGACGGGCAAAGTGGCGCATGCTATTGGCTGTCCTTGCCACAGTGATCAAATTGCGGAATACCATTCACAAATTTGAAGTCCTCGGTTAATGTAAATTAGACGGCTATAACCTGTAGAAAAAACTATTAAAATCCATAAAATATACAGTATAATGAGTACAATCCTGTACAACCAATAACGTTGCTACCTTATTTTTATGGTAAATTTCTTGCAACCACAGCTGCCAGTTTTTTACCGTAAAATTTACAGTTTATTTTTTACAGAGCAGATATTTTTCAGATTTTTAAACTCTGTCAACAAAGGTTTAGTAAAATATGAACTGATGCTTCATGATATTAGTAACAAATTACTTCTCTGAGAGTTACATTTTTATAAATACAGTATATCATAAATTTTCCTGCAATAAACCATATTTTCATATTGTGGCGTGGGCGGGGCGGCAGCTGAGGACCATCATGCCTTGCGGGGGTTCTTAATGTGTTCACCCTGTTTGGGAAAGGTGTTTGGGGTGATGGCTTCGGCCAAGTTGAGTGTGTGAATGTGTGTGTGTCCGTGTGTGCTTTAGCTGTGTGTGCCATGACAGTGAATGTGTTGTTTATGCTATACAGTGCTGTGTGGTAATAAAATACTCCCAACCATTGCATTGGGCAGCAATAAAGCTCACTCGTCTCTACATTGGTGTCAGAAGTGGCATGGAGAAGTACGAGTTGGAGCGCATTGTCGAGGACCTGTGGAGAATCCAGGTGGGCCACCAAGTAGCGGAGAGACTACGACGGAAGAAAGAGCATCTTTCGCGCGGAACCGGCATGAGCAAAGCAGCACGATCAAAGCAGAGCGGCGAGAAGTGGAACCCGGCACTGGATCTCGGGGCGGAGCCCAACGTTGACGCTGCGCAAGCGCCGGAGCAAGCTACAGCTCTGTGCACCGTCAGCTGGCGATTCGACTTGCAGCTGCGCCTTCCTTCCTACAACGGCGCCATCGAACCCTACGCATTCTTCGCTCAAGTGGAGCTAGCCGCCGACTTCGCAGGCTGGTCCCCGGCGGAAACAGCCATCAGAGTAGCACTCTCGCTGGAGGGCGACGCTCTCCGGGTGCTGGAAGATCTCCGGGCCGATGAGCAGAAGGACTGGGCAAAGTTACGAGAGTCGCTCCACCTCCAGTTTGGCGCGGGTGACCATAAAGAAGCAGCATGCAAGGAGCTGGCGGTCCGCGAGCGGGGATATCCAGAGTGCGAGCCCGATGAGCAGGAAGAGCTAGCTCATCGCGCATTTCTCCGATTGCTCCGACCGCCGCGGCTCCGCAAGCACATCAGGTTAGCCGCACCAGTTTCCCTTTCTGAAGCATACGTGCAGCACAGCGCGCTGAACACATAATGGCGGTGCATCAAGGCGAAAGAGCCGTGCGACCGCCCGCAGCTCCGGTGCACTCGGTAGGTGAATCTAGCCGGGGACAGGGTTACCCGTCACGGTTAGACAACGAACAGGTCTCCGGGGTTTCGCGGCGATGCCGAGACTACCGTTGCATTGTTCTCAGGCCTGAGGGACAGCGTACCCCAGCAGCCGTTAAACTGGCTCCGGTGGTTGCACCAGGTAAATGTCCGGTAGCAGGCCGAGCGGGAAAACTACCCGCTAATGCCGACACTTTATCCCGACGCCCGTGCAGTAAAGCGCGTCGTCGGTACTGCGAGCGAGGGGAAGAGCGAATGTGCAGTTGCAACGTGGACCGACCACCGATCCAGAACATCCCCATCGCGCAGTCCTCCAGAGCCCCCGGCGCTGATCAGCCGTCCGAGCCGGCGTGCAGTCGAGTTACTACCTGGCCTAGAGCACCGACCGTAGTCGTTTCACCTGTGCCACAGCTGGACAGTGACCACTTTGTCCACCGATACGACCTCTACACGGCGGAGAAGGGCCCCACCCAGGGCTCGCGGGCACCGCTGCAGGACTTTCGGTTGGGGGCACCTATGGAGCGTATGGGCGTGGACACTCACAGCCGGGGGCGAGACTTTGCTACTGGAGAGCAGGTATGGGTTTATTCCTCTGGAAGGAAGAGGGGGCTCTCGGCCAAGGTTATGTCCCACTGGGTGGACCCCTGTACTGTAATCGCTCAGCTCTCCGATGTCATCTACCGGGTGCAGTTGGCGGGGCGGGTGCGAGTTCTGCTCCACAGAGACCATCTTGCGCCTTACCAGCCACACGCCGGCGAAATATCGAACTCTGCAGAGGCCGGACCTCATCCGGGACAATGTTGCGCTCCTCCACAAAAGGACCCCGGCGTTCACAGCGCCAGCGCCGACCGCCTTCACGCCTCCAAGACTGAGAGAGTCATGGTGACCGGGGACGGTCACAGCTCGGGTGGGGGCAGTGTGGCGTGGGCGGGGCGGCGGCTGACGACCATCATGCCTTGAAGGGGATTCTTAATGTGTTCACCCTGTTTGGGAAAGGTGTTTGGGGTGATGGCTTCGGCCAAGTTGAATGTGTGAATGTATGTGTGTGCGTGTGTGCTTTCGCTGTGTGTGCCATGACAGTGAATGTGCTGCTTATGCTATACAGTGCTGTGTGGTAATAAAATACTCCCAGCCATTGCATTGGGCAGCAATAAAGCTCACTCATCTCTCCAACATCCTTTCCGGCGGTAAAACACTACAATATGTTTTTAACTGTTAAATTTAAGGTCTTACTCTGTAAAACTAATTGCAATTTTTCGAAATTCTACGGTTATCCCAAGTTTTGTGAAATACGGTTTTATTCTGTAGCATTTATACGCTATTTTACTGTTAAAATTACGAACATTTTTTACAGTGGAGATGAGAGAGATTGAAAAAGAAAGTTCAGCCTAGTTTAAGCTGACAGGAAGACCATGGTAGGTCAAATAATCTGTCTTTGCAGAGAAGATGCATTTAAAAATGCACAGCACATCAAACCGTGAGCCTGATTTTTAATATCTATTTACATTGCAAATTAATGAGGAAGGCATCTAAAATACAGTATGCAATGATCCCCTGATATTGAGATGCATCTGCTACTTACAGTACAGCATGCTCTGATGATCTGTGGTGCTGTTCATTGGTTATCCTTGAGCCTGGAAACTGTACGCAAATCAAGACGTAAGTTTTGATCATGCTTTCCTGAGATGCCATACTGTATGTATGAATAGTAGAATGTAAAATAAACTTGTGTAAACTTGTGACTAAGCTTGATTGAAATGTGAAGGAGCTAAATTAAGTCACAAAGGTTTAAAAAAAGAATGGAATTATAATTTAACTGAGATTTAAAAAAATTACTGATGTTCTTTAGTTCACATTATTATATGTTAACCATGATTTCCTCGTTATTGTTTAAAAAATACCCCCCTCCTCTCTCTCTCTCTCTCTCTATGAGTGCGTAAATGTGCACGCGCGCGCGTTTATGCTTGATCATTCTCGGAGGCGCTGAACTCGTGCAGGCTGGCTCGCGCATCACTCCAAGCCCGACACGCGAAAAGGGCAAAACAACAAACAGTTCTAATTATTAAAGGCTGTGCGCAGCGTGTGTTCGTGGGCGCCATACTGCTAGGCTGCACCCCACACCGCTTGTTATTTAGTTCTTTTGGTCTTTACAGTGTTGTCCCGACTGCATTCTACATTGTGTCTGCATAGTTTGACATATCCTGGTTGGCATACTTCGTTCTTCACATAACCCACTAGAATTGCACTTTAGTCAGTGTAGAGCAAAGTTGGTCACCGTAGGCAGGCTATGCATCCTCAATAACGATGCATTAAGAAGCCATTGTAGGTTTTATATTGTATATGGGGTGCAGTTGCAGAATGTTTGATTGTTTGAAAGTGAAAAGGTTACGTAATGATTTGACGTGTTAGAGTTGCTCTCAAGAGATCTGATTATGTCAATTCGTGCTTGATATAATTAGGAAATCCTAATTACATTTGTATGGATTGTAGCAATAGCGAGTTCCTTTAATTGTAATTGCACATATGTATTTTAAATTGTAGGGTTTTATTTGTTATTATTATTATTATCGTTGTTGTTGTTTTTCATTTCATTGAAAGATTCACTGTAAAGTCACAATGAGCACTTCTTGCACGGTGCATTACGTATGCGAGACGTAAACGAGCAATGTTACTGAGAGCATAAAGCCACGTGAGCTTTCCAACTGTACAGCGCGGTCACTGGAGCGCGTGAGTGCGCGAGACAGCAGGACCGGTCATTCTAACGAGGCGCGTGAGGCGCACTATTCTAACATCCACTGAGGGTTTAACGGATCCCGCGCAACCTCTCTGTTTCTTTATGTGTGCGTGCTTGCCCCCCCCCTCTCGGATCCACGCAGTGCTTCGTCACTCTCACGTATTAGTGAAACGCTATAGTTCTGGAGAGACTGGCAGAGCGCAAAGCGGCCCGTGCACGGAGAACGCAGCTTGTGGAAATGTTCATTTAGAGACAAGACAGAAACGCGAAAGCAGCGCGAGCGGAACGAGACCGGATGCATAAAAAGGAAAAGTTTATTCTTTTGCGGCAGGATTTAAGAAAACAAACCGACGCGTTATTTATTTATTTTCTGTGGGGTATCCAAGGGATTGTGACGGACAAGACGGAGCGGTTATAAGCGCACACATATGCATGCACGGTCACTGAGGATTTGGAGACATTCGTTGCGCACGAGATCGGGGATTCCCTTATAACCGGAGGAAGAAATACAATTACGCGTTCATTAATATGTAATCTGGTGTGCACACCGCTTCCCAAAACTACCCCTGAGAGCAGCAATCTCTTTTCGTAACCCATCAGCATTATCGCAATTCTGTGCACATTTGGAAGTGAGGAAGGACGAGGAAACACGCATGCTTTCTATCTTTAGGGAGCTTCTATAGGTCCCTCTCGACGTTCCTTCAGGCGTGAGACATCAGGACGACATTTCAGCGACCATGCATTTCCTTCTGCGTCCTCAGGTGAGTCTGAGATTTTAGCTCTACCTCAAATAATGCGACTGGAATTTACAAAAAAAAAGAAAAAACTTTCTTTCTGTTTTGATTAGTGTCAAGTCTGCCAGAGACTCCTGTCACTAAATAAAGCAGGAAGATTGCAGTTTTTGAGACATACATATGTAGTATTATCTATGCACAGAATTACACACACACACACACACATACACACACTTTCAAATACTGAATGCATTAAAAAAAAAAAAATTTAATTTCATATAAAAAAAAAAACAAACAATGGTGAATGCATCCAAAATATGCAATAATCTCCTTTGAACAGCAGATAGTGAGGTGCATCTGCTACTCATGATTTGTAAAGCTTAATAACAGCTCTAATCTGATGTGCTGTTTGTTAATTGGTGATTTCTGAGGCTGGTAACTCTAAATGAACTTCTCTGCAGCAGAGATAACTTTTGGTCTTGCTTTCTTGGGATGGTCTTCATGAGAGACAGTTTCATCATGGTGCTTGATGGGTTTTGCAAATGCGCTTGAGAATATGGTTCTTGCAAAAACTACTGTATGTCTAAATAATCTGGCAGGAGAAACCTGAGAGCATTCTTCCAGGAACACCAGGATCCATGTTTAAGTACTCCACAGAGAATCGACTGTTTTCTGTAGGTCAGTTTCATTAGCTATATGAACATGTATAGATAGATAGGAGATCAGCAATTAATTTATAGTTCTGTTAATTATGCATTGGATTTTATTTTTTTTTTACAGTAAGTCCAGTTTGTAAGCTTCTGGGGCATTTTTGTCTTTCATCATTTAAAGGTCCTCGTTTGGCTCTCTGTATTCTTTCTTTCTTTCTTTCTAACTTTCTTTCTTATTTCATTGTGCAAATTAAAGAATTTTGCAGTTCTCCTTTTAGCTTTCTAGAATTTCCAACAGACTTCCTTTAGAATCCAGGAAATATTAGCTATCCAAAGAACTCATTAGGAACTCTATCATATATTGTTTTTCTTAGGGCATTTATAAAATCTTTAGTCTCTCTCTCTCTCTCTCTCTCTCTCTCTCTCTGTTTTGCCTCTTTTGGGAAAAAAAAAAATCCACGGGCAGCTGAACATAGCAAAAACCTGATAGCCTTTTATATAATTTTATTACAGTAAATGTACAAATATAAATGTTTAAATGTATTTTTGACATGATATAATGCAATAACACAGTGAATGTGGTTAGAACATAATCAGAGAAGGGTACACCATCTGTGTTGAAATCTATAATAACGTATAATTTTACTGACTATAAATTGACTCATGGATAAGTATGAACAAGTGTGTGTGTGTGTGTGTGTGTGTGTGTGTGTGGGATGTATCCAAGAATAAACTAGATAAAATATTTTTATGCACAGCATTAGTTGATAATGTAGAAAATCTCCTTATTACAAATTGAAGGTATCTGAGATGGTACAAATAGTCATTATGAAACCAATTCATTTAGGTAAATGAATTCAATTGAATTAGGTTGCCAAGAATATAAAATACGTCCTCATGAAAGTGGTACACTATCATTCCATTTACATTTAGATCCTTCATTGCACCTTTCAGTCAGTGAAATGTTTTTTTTATCTAATAAGAAACATTAATTCAATGCTGCTCTTAATACGTTTAAACTGTCTTGTTTGAAGCTGAGTTGTTGAGTTGTGTCCTACTTGTTCTGCATGTTCTGTATATACTGTAAGTGTGAAAGAAATCTTGTCCTGCTTTTGCATTTGACCATCTTCACACAACAACAACCTCAAACAAGATTGGGATTGATTTGATCTTTTTTTACATAATACATCATGCATCACTGGTTCTCGACCTTGAGGTCATGACCCCACAAGATGATGAGAATGGGGTTACAGATTTTACCATACCATTATTTTAAATGCAATTCTGTATATAATGTATAAACATGATTTCTAGAATTTTTATGATTAAATTTTTAGCTCCACATTGCGCCCAGTTTAAACAGCGATGTTGTGTCCTACACACTCATATTAATTAGAGTGGGTTTTCAGAATTTTAAATGTTTAATATTAAAAAGAATCATATTTTGCACGACCAGTACAAAATACAATTTTAACATACTTTCCTATATTTTCCTGTGTATGTCCATAATTTATCCAATGCTTGAACTATTTATTTATTTATATTTATTGCATAATATGGCAGCGCAAATTTCCATACAGCAAAGAATTCTGAGGGCTAATGCAACTTCCTAATGAACAAAAAAAAATAGTAGTCTGTCAGAGATTGCAGCATAAGGATGACAATTCAGAGCTTGTTTCAGCTTTTGAATCATCATTAACAATATCTATGCAAAAATATCCACACACACACACACACACACACACACACACACACACACACACACACACACACACACACACACACACACGTACTGTACTGTATATATAAATGAAAGATCTGGCAGACGAAAACTGAGAGCATTCTTGCAATAACCTCTGAAGGCGTGTTTAAGTGCTCCAAACAGATATATGGAACAGACTGTTGTTTGTAGGTCAACTGTGTGATGAATTATTATTCCAGTGAAGAACCATTAGGTATCCGAAGAACTCCTTAGGAACTCTACCTTTGTATATTGTTCCTGCATTTATAAAATCTTTAGTCTCGCTCCCTCTACCTCTCTTTCTCTTTTCCAAATGAAAGTCTGAGGAAAAAAAAAACCATGGGCAGCTGAACCTGAGCACAATGCTGCCAGGCATTGGTATGAATTTCCATTTTAACATGCTATAATGCAATAACACAGCCATGAATATGATTGGGGCATAATGGCAGAAGGGTACACCATCTGTGATGAAGTTTATAAAAATGCAAAAATGTCATCGACTTTCATTTTACTAATGGAGAGGTGATGAACAAGTGTATATGTGGGATGTATTAAAGAATAAAATGAATAGCGTATTGTTTAGCTTCAGTTATTAGTGTAGCAAATGTCAATACTCATTGTAACATACCGGAGATGTCTCAGATGTAGTGCTGAGGGACAAATCAGTTTCAGTTACATATCAACAAAAAATAATTATTTAAAATTCATAGGTTTATATAGATATATGCGCTCTAAAATATTCACACATTGTAAGTCAGCACAGCGTCCGATGTGGTAGGAGCAAATTATTTGCTGTTTGTTTAGAACGTTTTAGTTACATAATCCAAAATAATAATAATAATAATAATAATAATAATAATAATATAAAAAAAACTATTAATTAATTAATAACATAAAAAAATGGTCACCTAATTATTATAATAATATTGTATCGCCCCTAATGTATAAGTTCCTACTCAGATAATCAGTACCAATAATCAGTTAATAAAAATAAATAAATAAATAAATAAATATATAAATGAAAGGTTAGTCTTCAAACTGGGTCAATTGAATTTTTTTCCCCTGGGAATTAAAATGCATGTGGCCCTCTCTCCTTTACATCTAGATCCACAACTGCACCTGTCTGTCATTAAACTGATTTTTCTCATGACCAAATAGCAGAAATGCCTGTTCTGTCCATTACAAGCGTCAAAGCAATCTTATCCTGCTTTCGTCTATGACCATCTCAACCTCCCCCCCAGACAAGATTGGGATCGATCTGCTCTTTTTTCAAATTATATCATGCAACCTTGACGTCGCAACCCTATGTAGAGGTGTGGACTGGGGGGCACCATTGATTATCCTTCAGTCAATTTGAAGCTCCTCTTTAGCCAAGTTTACCCAGCGACCCCACACACAAAGAGTGTCCAACACACTGTTACGTTAGTCAAAGTGACTATTTAAAATAAAAACTAATGTTTTTTTTGTATGTATGTATGCTATATTTTGCAGTGGGTGCCCATCATTTAACCAGCATATGCATAATACATGCATTTTGGTCGGTAGCATACTGAAACGGCCTGCACTCGCTCTTTGGTAAAATTCCAAATTTTCAAACTGCCACAGGGCACAGATTTGAATATCTCAATGGATTAACAAAATTTAAGTGATCAAATACAGCAATATAATGCATGCAAGCTCAGTTGCCTTTGATCTAAACTAAGCTTTGTGTCTATATTATGTGAAATGAAATAAGTGAACCCTACTAAACCATTCGCTAGCACGTATTTGTAGGACACAAGGATCAGTGTCACTGTAGGTTCCAAGTTGGATGTGACAGTGACAGTGACATGGGCTCTTTCGATTAGCTCGCATGACTTTGATACACTTGCAGTGCTTCAGTGTGACACACAAGTTCAGTACTCAGTACAGTCGTGAACTCTTGCACAGAGAGCATTATAACGGTATTATTACTGTAAATGTGTATGTATAATAGAACAGGTATAATGTTTCCCAGTTTCTAGTATAACATTCCAATATTATCTGAGTTACATGTAAGGCTGCATTTTTGATATAAAAAAAAAGTCACATTGAAATAATTTTGAATTATTATGATTTAAAACATCAGATGTAACTACAGTATTAAGTGTAGCATTTTGTATTCAATCAAATTTATCCAGTCTAACAGCAAATGCACAAATGGTCTTATTGAAATGTTTACAAATATTTATTACATCAAATATAAAAAAAAAATACTTAAATTATTGACAAACTACATCAATTCTTGACTATGCGTACATAACCTGTAATAAATTGCAGCTTTAGGACCATATTTGCAATTAATTTTTTTGTGCAATTAATTGTGCAGCACTTGTGAAGTTACATGTACTTTTTAATGTTTTTTTTTTTTTTGGGGGGGTGGGGGGGATTTTTTGAAGTTCATTTTTATAATTGATGGGGCTACTTGTGATAATATTGAGCCTTTCGAGTAGGGTTGCTGGGTTGCTACTGTACACACACTGCATATACTGTATATAGTGCATACTGTAACTGGACCTTAATGACCACTACTGCAAAAGTCAGGGTTATTTAAGGTACTGTATACAAAATCCCAGGTAAAAAGTATCATACATATAATAAAATTAATAATAATAAAAAAAACTTAACAGGACTTCCCATAAAACCCCTGACAAGGTAGCTTTGTTTCTGAGAGTATAACATATTCCATCGCTCATCTCCTGGGAGTTCAGTCTATAGATTTTTATACAGATTTAGTGAGCAGTGGTCTTGCAGGAGGAAATGCCTTGTTGATGAGGGCAAAGAATAATGTCTACACTGGTTTGAGCTGACAGGAAGACTACAGTAACTCTAATAAGCATGCTTAACCACTGGGGTGAGCATAAAAACATTTGTACAGAGTGCGCAACACATCCACTCCTGTCACCTTTTCAGTTAAAGATTTGAATTTAGATTTTTTAAAAAACTTCTTTAAGTTGTTTAACTCTACAAGGGATGAATTAACAAATTCCTAGATCTTCCCTCATCATTCCCAATCCACATATGGTCTGAGCTGACATTCAGCTTTTTTTTTTAACTAAACTGCTACAGTATATGGTATCGAGTGAACCCAATCAGCCTGTCTACCCAATGCCATCTTTCCTGTCATGAAAAGCAGTTCATTGAAGTTGAGTGACAACACATTCCGTTTCATGCAGTATTCCATTCTCTGCTCTCTGCATACCTCTGCAAGGGGAATGAAGCAATATATAGATGGAGTAGTGGCTCCGCTAAGCATGAAGGTATGACTTGATTCATTGGCAATATGAGAGTCATACTGAGGTCGAATTTATTTCCAGGCTCAATCCACGGGCTAAGCTATTTGCTTGCATTCCTGCAATGGTGCCAGTTGGTAAGAGTATTTCATTATCCCCTTTAGAGCACACCACTCATCCTCCACCCAGCTAAAGGTGACACTCTCCAGTGCTGTGTTTTTTTTGCAGTCCTAGACATGGACTATTGCTATAAGGTTTTTATGGCCAAAAGGTTAGCAACACCGGTACTTAATACCATGCCTCTAACAGGCATTCATAAGTCTATAACTAGGCAGGCATAATATCGCATGGAATACTGCATGCGCCGGCCTGATACGAGAGCGCAGGACCACTCGTGATATACAGTAATAATAATGAGAGCACTCAAAACCATATGAAATTTCATTAAACAAGCACTCTTGTTTTTGAATGCAGCCCTGCTGCACTTCTGTGCCCTCGTGCGCTGTCCATTGTGTTGTCCAATGTCCTTGGCTGCTCATTAAATTTAACTTTTAATTTGGTATATAATTGAATTTATATTTGGTGACATTTTTCCATTTTATGATCTCGACATCTTGCTATACTTGTCCAGTACTGTAGCAAGCTATTTAACATACGTGACATGGCTAAGGACTTTTTTCAATCCCTACCAATGCAAATTTCTTCTACATTAGATGTCACACATACACAGTGGACCAGTCACTGTGGACAAGTTCTCAGGTCCATTTATGGTTATTACATAATGCCAGCAAAGCAGACTTGTATCATTTACATTTCAATTAAACTGCACCATTTGGAAACAGTCCGAGACCCACATTTTCAAGTGGTCCTGATTTTCTTGCTTGGTGCACACCGAGGTTTGGATTTCTACTCGTTCAAGTGAACCGAGTTCATTTTAATCGAACCAAAGTCTAAAACCAAACCCAAATGTCAAGTGTGAACATTCCCAAAGATGTAAATCGAATTATTTAATTAGGAACTAAAATATCTATATTTATTTAATTGTAAATATAATATAATATAATATAATATAATAATTTATTTTTTATAAATGTCTTGGGAAACAGAGTATTACTTAGGAAACAATATATTAATATAATACATTTTTAATCCAATTATTATTGGAATTTTTATCATACAAGTATGCATGAGTGGTTGCTGTAGATAATGTTCTGACCAGTAAGATTTGAGGATCCAGCAGCACTGTGGTTTAAACATGACTAACACATTTTTTCAGTGTTTCAAATTTAAATACAATTTTAATTTGTCATGCACACAACTGTACACAGTATGACAGAGTGAAATGCTTATATATACATATTAAATAAAAAACATCTATTTACATAAATAATATAATTTATAAATATATAAAATTTTGAAATTTGACAAACTTATTCAGCACCAAATGAATTGTGTGAAACAGCTTCTCATGCAGCACTCTCTGGACTGCAGGCTCTGTCCTTGAAGCTCATCCCAGTCTTAATCGCTTCCTCTCTGCATTCTCAGTTTTTCCTCTGTCACTCCTGAATGCTGATCTCAACAGCTTCGCAGTTAATCCCTTGGCTCTAATTCAGCACTTAAGTTTAATAAATATTCTGTAGTGATCAGGTATAACTGTAGCTAGCATGTAGCAGCTATTGTAGCAGCCATGCATGAAGCAGGATGTATGAACACATGTTTTTAGTGGCGAAGGTGCAATGGATAAAATCAGATCAGACATGTCGGTCAAAGTGCAAACAGGCTCTTAGATTTTAAGTGTAATAACAGCATGGGATGCAAATGAGAAGGACAGGAAATTAGCAGATGTTCAGCCTGTACAGAAGCCTTGGCATGAATGAATCCTGAGAATGCCTTATATTTCCCTAATATATACTGAAAAGTCTTGAGCCCCCCCTCATTTCTTCATATTGTGCTTCCAAAGAGACATACCTTCTTTTATTTTAATGTATTCTTGAGGAGGTTTTCCAGGCTTCCTGTAGGACATTTTTTTTCTGTGTGTCAAATTTTTGGCAGATTTTTGGCTCTCATTTCCAGTCGAGTCCCTGACCAGTTTTGGCAGGTTTTTTCCTCTCATTTCCAGTCCAGACCAGTCCCCGACCAGTTTTAGAGGAATGGCCTCTGAGTCATTCAAGCATTAAAGTCATCCAACTTAAGGCATGAACAAGTGAGAAACACGTGCAGATGATGACAGATGATCAGACTGTTTATTATTACATACCCTTATACAGTACCTTTCAAGCCCAATTTACTGATTGGCATAAACCAATCTTCTTTACATTTTGTGAAGCTGCTTTGAGACAATGACAATTGTTAAAAGCGCTACAGAAATAAAATTGAATTGAATTGAATCAGATTTAAATAAAGATTTACTGAACGTTGTAACTGATTGGTTATGAGTTCCCAACCCTTTGAGACACTGTACATCCAGGTGGGACATACAAAGATCTTACTGTCCAATGAACAGTAAGATGGTCTTTTCTGTGCAAAACAAACATTTACATTTAGCAGATGCTCTTATCCAGAGCGACTTACTTTTTTTTTTTTATGTCATTACACATCTGTGCGTTAAGGGCCTTGCTCAAGGGACCAACAGTGGCAACTTGGTGGTTGTGGGGTTTGAACTTGGGATCTTCTGAACCATAGTCCAATGACTTAACCACTGGCTACCCCAAACCCACCTACAGTACTGTACATTCCCAGATTCCAGGTGTGATCCAAATGACTTAAAATGTTAAAAGCCTGTTGCCAAAAATGTTGGCACCTATTAAATCAATCAATGAGGACATAAACACATAAAGACTATTTGACCCACTAGCTCCAATAGTTTCAAGAGTTTAATGAACATGACATGATATTCCATTGATTAATGTGAACATTTGATTGTAAAGTATTTGAATGAAATTGTAAGTGAAGCCAGGCTTTTTTGTAGTGTTTAGTGGATCCACCATAACACTGATATGGATCACGAACAATTCCCATGAATGTGAAGCAGGTTGATTGCCGATTGATGATTAATACTACTATTGATGACTAATTAACTACCGGATTACCTGATGCTTTGTCACACAGGTACTGTAAAATAGCAACTGAAAGCTTCCGTTCTCATTTTTTTCATATATTGTATATTGTGTGGACATTGTAACAGAGTACCAATCCATCGCAAGGCAAAACGTACTGTACACACACTTGCTCGCTCATTCACACACTACAGGGAAATGTGGAACCTGCATGTCTTTGGATTGTGGGAGGACACCGGAATACCCGGAGGAACCCACCAAGCACGGAGAGAACATCTGAACTACACACAAGATAATGGTTGGAGTCAAACCTGGTCTCTGGAGGTGCAAGGCGACAGTGTTTTCTTGGGTTTTTGCCATCCTTTTTGCCATCCAGAAGTGGACGGGACCATGGTGGACAAACATCATATTGTCATCACATCACAAAAAGTCAATATCGCATGTGAAAATCACAGATGCAGAAAATGATCTTTCACATCAAAACCTTAAACTTATATCAGATTAACTATATGTGCTAGAGAGTTTGTTCACATAGTTTGAGAGAGGAGGCTAAGTGTGTGGGAGTGTGTGGGCACCCCTCCTAATTATTCCACCTGCAGTGTAAAAGACGGGGAAAAAACAAGTTTGTAAATTTGCTCTCATGCTGGTTTATTATACTGTATTTAATTAAAGCTTCAGTTAAATGTCACCGCCAATTTTCAACATCATTATAGAAGCATCTCTTTAAAAACAAATCTTAAAAGACTCTTTTTAATTGGCTATTTTGTGAGACTTGTGTGAAGTGAATAATCAAACAGCTTGAAAGACATGAAAAAATTTTGTTGAGAAGGGCTTCAAAAACTGTCTTTAATTAGTTTTGCTGTGTAGATAAGTAAACGTATGGTCAAAGATCAGGAATTGCACTGGTTCTGATTGGATAATTAGTGGAAGCTAAGTGAGAAGATGTTGTGTGAAGCAATTTTGTAACTGCTTGAGAACATGGAGATAATTTGCTCTGAACTAGTAGCTCAGAAATCACTGAAAAAAATATTTAAAAAGTACAGTGCTACCACGGCATACAAATTTAGTCTGTTCTGTAGGCGAGTTCTTAAGGCGAAATTTTGTATTGCGAAACACATTTTCCCACAGGAAATAATGTAAATACAGATAATCTGTGCCAGCCACCCAAAACAATTACCAATAATTCCAACACTATAATAATAATATTTCATATTATTATATGTAATTTCATATTATTATATGTAATCAAAACATTTGAAAAGAAAAGAAACATTAATTAAGTAAAATATGAAACAAATGGACATTAAACCCCAATTAACCTTAATTTATTGTTCGCCTTGCCATAAGATGCTATAAAAACAAAACAAAATTTTGGCTCCGTTCTTTTTATTCCCTTGATAATAATCTTGAGACTCATGGCGCTATGTCTTTACCAAATCCTTCACAAAATGCAAAAAACAAAAAACAACAACGAATAAATATGTAAACTTACTCTGCTTGAATATCAAATGACACAAACAAGTTTTGATCAGCTACCAGAAGTACCACTGAGGTCCACCTATATAGGTATGAAAATGTAATTATAGTTAAGATCATAATTTTCATAATATCAAGTTGCAGAAAGAACTTCAGCTCCTGAAATTTTGCAGGTAGTTCTTTAAGCTTAGCTACTGAACAACTCCAGTTGCAACTAAGGAAGCTAGGGAACTATCTTTTTGGATTTTTTTTTTCATTATTGTAATAATATCAATTAATTATTGTTTTTATCCCTTTAGACAGATAAGGAATGAGTGACGTGCTGCCAGAATCTACTGTGTTGCTGCTCTGTGCTCACTGCGTGGTTTCCCTGGGTTATGTGGAACAGCAGCTCTATAAATAAAAGCATAGTTCTTTATGCATTTTAAAGCAGTCTACTGTAGATATTTTTTAAATATGGTATGGTTATATTTTAAAGCTCAGTAGGGCAGTGTGTAGGTCAGGCTACCAGAGCGAACAACTAACAAATAAAAAAAAACAATCCTTTGATACTGATGTGTTTGTACTTCCTCTCTTTTCTTAGAACACATTAGTTGTGCAAAAGTTATGAGCCGCCTTTCATTTCTTCATATTAAATGAAATAAAATTTTGCAAATTACTCTCTCACTCACTCACTCACTCACTCACTCATCTTCTATAAGGCTTTATCCTGTATACAGGGTCGTAAGGGGTCTGGAGCCTGTGGGAGGATACCGGTGTATGTGGAAGTAACCCAGGAAACACGCAAACTCCATGCACACAGACCCGAGGTGGGAATCGAACCCAGAACCAGGAGACCTGCAGATTATATTAAAGAAAGGAATTTATTATTGTATTTTAATGTAATGTAATCTTGAGGCATAGTTCTTCAGGCTTCCTGAAGGGATTTTTTTTTTTGGCTCTCACTTTTGGACAATTTTTGCCACTCACTTTCCCTGGACAACCAATTTAAAATGACTTGTTTACGTAACAGCAGCACAGTGACAGTGTTTAGCACTGAGACCTTGCACCTCCTTGGTCGAGGGTTTGATTCTTACCTCAGAACTGTTGCACCTCGTACCGGGTACAGGCCTGAGTCTCCTGGGACAGGCTCCAGGCCACCCACGACCCTGTACAGGATAAGCGGTATAGAGAATGAGTGAGTGAGTGTTTATGTAACAACCTCAGCAGCAACCTAATTCCCCTCTCGTCTGTTCCAAACACTCAGCATCCAGCATCACCGGTATACTAATCACCGGTCTGAACATCTGTCATCATCTGCACCTGTTTCTCACTGGGCCATGCCTTAGGTTAGATGTTTTTTTAATGCTTAAATGATTCATAGGACAGTACAAACACAAACACGTCTCTGAAACAGGTCAGGAACAGGAACTAGACTGAAAATGACAGTCAAAATTTTGCCAAAAATAACACAAAATTTTCTTCAGGAAGCCCGGAGAACTATTCATTAAAACTACCGTATATTAAAAATACAATAAATTCTGGCTCTTTGGAAGCAAAATATGAAAAAATGAAGACGCTGAAGATTTTTGCGCAATAAAGTATATACAGTATTCATATTCAGCTACAGTACAGTATATTATTTATGCATACTGTACTGTACTGTATATTCAGTTAATTGTGGTTGATGAGCAACATTCCACCTGTATTACGGTTCCACCTCTATTACTGCCCGCTGCTACACTGTGTAAGGCTGTTGCTTATAACATTTAACAGCATGTTGTTTATCCCTAACTACCATTTAATCATAACTGAAAGGTACAAAAACTCCCAAGGGACTGTGTGCGTGTGTCAGATCGCATACTGATTAACAGTAGTGTTTTTCTGCAACAGTACAGCACAACAGTGCTAGCGCTAGAAGGAACGACAATGACTCGGAAAGCTTTCGTGTCGGTTGATGTATTTCGTAGGAAAATAATAATATTTTTAAAAAAAGCATTACGATTTAATGCTCTCGCGATTCTTGCTACTTTATAAACAACACACTCATTGCAGTATCACAGACTGTTGGCCAGTGTAGTGTTTAATGTACTGTACTGTAGCAAGGATTGCGAAAGCACCCGATCTTTCACAATGCTTTTTATTGTTGGTTGGTGTATTTCTAGGGGAAAATAATAATAATATTAATAATAATAATAATACTAAAACAGCATTAAGATTTAAGCTTGCGTGCTCTCGTAATTCTCACTACTTTAAAAACTACACTGGTCAGCAGCGTATGGAATTGCAATGTGCAGAAGTGACATACTTTTCACATCTGGTTGAATAAAATGTTTGGAAATAAGTTTTACTTTCCTGGTATTTTAACTTTATGCAGTTTATTAACCATTTAAGGGATTTGAACGTTTTTGCCTTTGAAGCTTATAAAGATGATTGGAAGTCTATTAAGATTAAATACATATGCAAATCTTTGTAAAAAGCTGTAGTTATTCCTTTTTTAAAGGCTTAATATATGTATTAATTGGACAAAAATACAGTTTCTGTTGAACTTTTTTTTTTTTGGTAATTTGGTTTCTGTATCTCTCTTTTGTATTGGCTGGAGATTATGATACATTCACCATAAGCACGCTGGTGATACTATTCACTATTCATACTATGTGTAGGGCCAGGAGTAGCTCAGTGGTTAAGGCGTTGGACTACGGTTCGGAAGATCTCAGGTTCAAACCCCACAACCACCAAGTTGCCACTGTTGGGCCCTTGAGCAAGGCCCTTAACCCTCAGATCTATAATGAGATAAAAATGTAATTCGCTCTGGATAAGAGCGTCTGCCAAATGACTAAATGTAAATGTGTACAGCCTTCTGGGAATAACCTCTTCATACCTCATAACTTATTCCTCATAACTAACCTCCTATCACAATATATTACAAGAACATGCGTAGTAGCATATTTACAGTGTCCGGTTTTACATCATTGGCCAGGAAAGTGGCAGTCAAGCAGAGACATTTACCCTCATTCGGTCACTGTGGTATAATATGTCCGAGTTGAGAAGGATAGAATGGATCATAAATCTGAATGCTTCAGAAGATGACAGAGAATCCCAATGGAGCACGCCTTCCAGTTCTTGTCACTCATGTGTGTCAGCTTTCTGCACCACATAGTCCAAACTCCTTGGAGAACTTTCTTATATTGGTACGCTCTGTGACTGTACATAGCCTGGGTGCTTTAGTATTTAATGATCATGCTTCAGCATTTCTTGTCTAGCAGAGCTGCACGATTTGATTTAAAAAAATCATAATGCGATTATTTTAAAACACATATTGTGATTCTGATGTTAACTACGACATGAAACTATTAAATGCACCATTTTGGTGCAAAATGTACTGTATATGTATCTAAGATAACAGCAAAGAATGACACACTATTAATTCATACTCTATATAAATTTACCATATGGTATTTATCATGTACTGTATTGTTATGGTTACATGCCAATCTTTAATGTCCATGCCAAAAGCTACAAGATGTATATACCTGTAAATCCAAGAACGATAGAGAATGTGTTGCAATGTAGTGTTTTCTTTTCTATAATACACCACTTTCAAGTGGCAGTACTCTGCCACTTGAAAGAATCTTGCTAGAGCAGTGACAGAGTTCAGCTGGAGACTTGCAATAGTGCAGGACTGGATTGTTGTAGTAAGTTGCAATATAAATATGAAATAATGCTGATTAGAATGAGGTGAAAGCGAGTTGTGCCATTCTCAAACCTGATTGATCAGAAGGTATTGATTAGTATTCTATAATAGCAGCTTTCCTTCATTAATAATGCACTACAATATGATTCTGGTCAATTATAATGCTCCTGGTTTATAGTTTGCAATGTTAAAAGACCCACTTAAGGAAAGGAATGTTGAAGTGGCTGCCTCGCTCTAACATGCTTCCCAACCAGGAGAGAAACATACTGTACAGTACACATGTGAGCATGATAGTGTCTGCATGCTCTGTCTAGTTTATTCACAGGACAAGAACTATTATTATTTTAGGCCATTTTAAGTCTAAACCATATATGCATGGGATTACCCCAGTGGAAAAAAAAAGCAAACACTTTAGTGTATTACAAATATATGGAAATATTCTATAGTACATTGCAAATATACTAACAAAAAGTTGTACCATCAGTTTATATATAAAAAGTATACTAAAGTCATGCTTTTACCAAATTTCGGAATTAAACTTTAAACATAGTTCAAAATAATTGTATTATAGTACACTTTTCAACCATATATTATATGGAAATATACTTTAAGTGAAAGGTCTAATCTCGAAAGCACACTTATTTAAACTTTGTTAAAAAAAATGTTAGAAATAATCATTGTACAAATGTACAGAAAATTATACATTAGAAAACAGATTTTAATATAGGGTAGTTTCAGTATATTTTCAGTTAAATTTAAATGTACTCATTCATATGTATTTATTTATGCTCATATTTAGAGCACTACTCTCTCCCTCTCTGGTAACAAATTTGCAATGCTGTAGTATAGAAGACTGTACTTTATGCACTGTATGATATAATAAAGTATATTTGTATTAACCACAAAGTGTACTTTTTTAGTATTTGTAATTGGCCAGGAGTATAACAGCATGCTACTGCTGCAGTAAGAATATACTCATAGTATATTAATCATGAATTTGTAACACAGTAAGAATGTCTGTAATGTACTTATAATACATGAAGGTTTTTTGTTTTATGAATCTTACACGCTTAACATGTTTAAAAAAGAAATTCTAAAACAGATAATGACAGATGATCAGGTGATTAGTATCTCCATGCTGAGTGGTTGGAACAGATGAGAGGGGAAATGAGGTTGCTGCTGAGATTGTTAAAAAAAAAAAATCACCAGGCATCCTGTCACATTATCCTGTCACAGAAATGAAGACCTTGGTGACAATAGAGGCTTCGTTCATAAACGTCAAATAAATATGTCCTTACAAAACACTACAAAATGTGAATGAATTAAACATGCAAACTTTGCAGTAAAAATTACTCTGCTAAAACATTACAATTTGAACCAGTGGCTCGGTGACGTAGTGGTTAGCTCTATCGCCTCACACCTCCAGGGACCGGGTTCGATTCCCGTCCCAGGACTGTGTGCGTGGAGTTTGCATGTTCTCCTTGTGCTTGGTGTGTTTCCTCCGAGTACTTTGGTTTCCTTTAACAATCCAAAGGCATGCAGTTCAGGCTAATTGGTGTTCCCAAATTGCCCTTAGTGTGTGTGTATGCCCTACAATGGGTTGGCATCCTGTCTAGGGTGTTCACTGCCTCGTCTCCTGGGATATTCTTCCGGCCCCCCTGCAACTCTGCATAAAGGATAAAGCGGTATAGACGATGAATCAGTGAGGAACTTGACACTTTCTGAAAAGTTTCACTGCAAGAAATAGCTTCATCCAGAGTTTCAGGATGAACAAAACATAGTAAACAGAAGCAGTATGAGGCATGGTGTTTGCTGATACGTTTAGGTTTACCAGTCATTGTTTAATTACTTTATACACTCACTGCTGTGATAAAAGCTTAAGTTCTAAACTTCTTCCTTTTTATATATTGCCATTTATCCTAAATGATCGATAGACTCATAGCAAATAAGCATAAAATGCATTAAGAGCTTTTATTGCTTTAAACAATTGCAGTCATTAATGTAAATTTGCACCTTAGAACGGACAGCTCTAATTGCCGATATCCATTTCCATGACAAACAATAGAGATTATATCAATATATTAATGCGTCCACCTACACTACATTAAGAGTAAGAGGAGTACAAGCGCTCGCTTAGTCACACACCAAGTGACACGTTTAACCCACACATACTGTAGCCGTGCATACACTGTTCCAAAGGACTCAGGGGAATTGAATGGATTAAGCAGGGGTATACTGTGGATCAGGAACATTATTAATTACGCCTCCACACCATGAGAATGCAGGAATGAAATAGATGGACTCTCGGTGCTATCTCAACAACCTGCGTCACCTCCAATTCATCACCATTAATGCCGCCACTTTTTAAAGTGCACCCATGCAGTGATGGCTCAAGGGCAGGGTTCGGTGTGGACTTTTTTTCCTTCTGCAGCAACGTGAGTTCAGATTATGTGTAAGGTCAAAGGTTAGGATCAGGAGCAGGGCGATTGTCAGCTACTGTATAGGCACTGCTGTAGTCAGGGGAAAAGGACAGCGTGTGGCATGATATGTCTGGCAGTCATTGCTGTTTGTTTGTCACTACACATTTCAGTCATCGTGTGTGTATCATGATTTCAATTTTGTCTCCATTAGATTCAACCATGTCTTGACCCCATGCACTATTAGGTTCTGTTTCCAAATAATCTTTGTTTAAATTTCTTTTTTAAGTCTTACACCACAGTACTGCTGAATCCTCAAATCATAGGACAAATTATTATTATTATTATTATTTTTTTTTTCAGAATTACCCTTGTAACAGCAACCGTGACAATCGTTCTGGTTCATAGACGTTTTCTTGCTCTCTCTCTCTCTCTCTTTCATTCTTTTTCTCAATGCACACATTTTTGTTCTTCCTTCTAACTACCACACACAGAATATCCAGAGCTACTCATTATCTCTTCCCTTCCATTCTTCCTATTAATAATCAGTAGGGAGCGAAGGCAGAAGTGACTGACACGCTGTAACAGAAGCTTCTATCACTTTAACCTGGCCACTGTTTAAGATTGTGATTCTAAGACTGTGATTCTGTTTAACTGTTGTTGTTGGTGGTATTTCGGTTGCTCCCGGCAAGTTGCTGGACCACCTGGTCCGCACATACAAATACAAGCTTAGCACAGGATTTACGCCGGATGCCCTTCCTGACACAACCCTCCCATATTTTCCAGGCTTCGGCACTGCATCCATTGGTGGTGGTTTGGGCACTGACTGGGAATCGAACCCGGGCCTTCCACACTGCCCTATTCTGTTTAACTGTTTATTTTATATAATGTTTATTTCAAACCTATTATATTTTATACAGCTTGTATCCTGTTTATCACTTATTAGAATAAATCTAATCATCTCGGAACCACTGTAGTTCAACTAGGGACCGTGGAGGCCAATGGTGATTACCATGGCTTCTGTTCCCATTCCCATTGGACCTGGTGTAGGGATGTTTTTCAGGATTTGGGCTCAACTTTTAAAAGGAACTCTTAATGGTTCAGCATACCAAAACATTTTGGACAATTTCATGCTCCCAACTTTAGCGGGAGCAGTTTGAGGATGGCCCCTTCCGGTTCCAACATGACTGCACACTAGTGCATAAAGCAAGGTCCATAAAGACATTGATGAGTGAGTTTGGTGTGGAAGAACTTGACTGGCCTGCAAAGTCTTGACCTCAACCCGATAGAGCACCTTTGGTATGAATTAGAGTGGAGACTGTGAGCCGGGCCATCTCGTCCAACATCAGTGTCTGACCTCACAAATGCGCTGCTGGAAGAATGGTGAAAAAAAATTCCCATAAACACACTCCTAAACATTGTGGAAAGCCTTCCCAGAAGACTTGAAGCTGTTATAGCTTTAAAGGGTGGGCCAACATCATATTAAACACTATAGATTAAGAATTTCAACTCAACTTAACTCAACTCTTATTTATTTGTATAGCACTTTAACAAACAAGAATGTCCCAAAGTGCTTCACATAATAATAATAATAATAATAATAATAACAGTAATCTAATAAAATAAAATAAAAATAAATACAAGATAATAATAAAAATAAAAACATTTTAGGAGTTTGCATGTTCTCCCCGTGCTTGGTGGGTTTCCTCCGGGTACTCCGGTTTCCTCCCACAGTCCAAAGATATGCAGGTTAGGCTAATTGGCGTTCCCAAATTGCCCGTAGTGTGTGATTGGGTGAGTGAGTGTGTGTGTATGTGTGTGTGCCCTGCGATGGATTGGCACCCTGTCCAGGGTGTACCCCGCCTAGTGCCCGAAGTCTCCTGGGATAGGCTCCAGGTCCCCCGCGACCCTGAACACAGGATTAAGCGGTATAGAAAATGAATGAATGAAAAACATTTTATAAAATAATAAAAGAGGAACATAATTAAAATCACATCACACGCATATCAAGCAATATATCTCAACATCTCATGTTGGTTTAAATGCCAGAGAAAACATGTGAGTTTTAAGACTGGACTTAAACACCCTCAATGATGTGGCCTCACGAATGGTCAATGGTGTAGGTCATTCCATAATTTGGGAGCCGCCACAGAGAACGCCCGATCACCCCTGAGCTTGCATTTGGTCTTGGGTACCATCAGCAAATGTTTATCTGATGATCTGAGAGACTGGGGTGGGGCATAGGGCTGGAGCAGATCAGAGAGGTAGGGAGGGGCAAGGCCATGTAAACATTTGAACGTGACCAAGAGAATTTTAAAATTTATTCGGTACTGTACCGGGAGCCAATGAAGAGAATCCAGAACTGAAGAGAAATGTTCTCTTTTACGCATGGACGTTAATAGTCGAGCAGCTGAGTTTTGGATCAGCTGTAGCCGATGTAATACTGCCTGAGAAACTCCAAAATACAGAGCATTGCAGTAATCAATGCGAGTGGTGATGAAAGCATGGATGGCTATTTCGAACAGCCTAAAGGACAAAACAGGTTTAAGTTTTGCCAATTGCCTTAACTGAAAGAAACTTGACCGAACCACAGCACTAATCTGTTTGTCAAATTTAAGGCCATGATCAAAAATAACCCCTAAATTCGACGCTGTAGGTTTAACATACTGCCCCAAATCTCCTAAATCCAGAGGTGGAACTTCTGGCACCAGGACCGAATACCAAAACCTTTGTCTTTTTATCATTAAAATAAAAAAGAATTTGGACTAACCATGCTTTTATATCATCTAGACATGTTAACAGCGCCTTGACAGAGTAGCCTTCCTTCTGTTTTAACGGGAGATAAATTTGACTGTCATCTGCATAGCAGTGAAAGGAGATGCCATGATTTCTCAGGATACAGCCGAGCGGCAACAAATACAAAGAGAAAAGAAGGGGTCCAAGGATAGACCCCTGTGGAACCCCATATGTAAGAGGAGCCGATGATGACTCAAGATCAAGGCTAACAAAAAAAGTTCTATCAATAAGATAGGACCTAAACCAGTCTAGAACTGTCCCCCTAATTCCCACCCAGTGTTCTAAGCGTGACAGAAGAATGTCATGGTCTACTGTATCAAGCAGCAGAAGAATCACAGAGTCACCAGAATCAGTACAATAAATGTCGGTTTAAGACACTTAACAGAGCTGTTTCAGTACTGTGAAGAGCCTTGAAACCAGACTGAAAAACCTCAAGCATTCCATGCTCACAAAGATAACTTATTAGCTGTGTATAAACTACCTTCTCCAGAATCTTAGACAGAAATGGTAGCTTAGAGATTGGTCTGTAATTAGACAACACAGACGGATCAAGATTAGGTTTTTTTAACAAAGACTGCAGAACTGCATGTTTAAAATGTATGGGTACCACCCCAGATCCCAAGCTGCTATTTATAATATTTAAAACTTTAGGACCTACAGTAGAATGGGAGCCAACTCTTTAAAGAGATGTGGAGGAATGGGATCAGCAGGAGATCCTGCAGGCTTCATAATATTAATAATCTCTAACAGAAAAGAAAGAGAGATGGGCTCAAACTGGTTAAAAACAGCAGACCTAGAGACAGAAATGGAAATAGATGGGTTACATGAGGAGATGTGATAAGAGCCCTTGTAGAAGAAACCTTATCAATAAAAAACTGGACAAAGTTTTCACACACCTTATATGAGCTTTCGAAACTGGCAATTTGGGGACCATTAAGAATTGCATTAAAAGAAATAAAACGCGAGGCTTATGACAGTTTGCTAAAATTAAGTCAGAGTAATGTTTGGTTTTTGCCGCTTTAACAGTTTTCTGATAAAGAGATTTCATCTCTCAATGAAATAAAGACACTTGCAATTTGTCCTTTTTCCATTTTCGTTCCACTTTTCGACACTCACGTCTGACAGCACGAGTCTCGTCGTTTAAACAGGATTTGGATTTAACTTTCGGGCGCCTGGTTTTTAATGGAGCCACTACATTAACTAGAGTCCAAGGCAGCCTTACAGGTGGAATGGAACCAGGATGCTAGTGTCTCAGTGTTGAAGCCAGCAACAGAAGTGTACTCCGAGATGTCATCATCACAGCTCCCGTTAAACGCATCAGAGAACTGAGCAGCGGTGGAGGAGTTAATCACACGACAGTGCCGTGCACACACAAAGGGTAACATCATTATTTGGTAGAACAGAGTTAAACAACACAGGCATGTGATCATCACAGACTTCAATGTTAGAAATAGATAATCCATGAGATAAAACAAGATCAAGGGTGTGCCCCTGCTCCTGTGTGGGGCCCGACACTGACTGCACAAAACCAAACGAATCAATTAAACTTAAAAAATCTTTGGCCAGCAGATTCTCAGGGCAACAGACATGAACATTAAAATCACCCAGATTAAGGACACGATCATATTTCGGCATCATTTCAGCAAAAAAATCTGACAAGTCAATTAGAAAGTCCTCATTATACTTAGGTGCACGATAAATCACTCCACACAGCAGTGTGTGAAAGCGGCCAAGCTCAAACAAGTTCAGCTCAAAGCTGGAAAAAGTCAGTAACGACAGCTCCTTACAATAGAAGTTCTCCCTATAGACCATCGCGATTCCTCCTCCTCGACCCGATGTTCTCGGGGAGTTTAGATATATGATATATGATAGGCATATGATGAGGGGAGAAGTTCAGAGAAGGCACTGTACTCACCAACATTCAGCCACGTCTCCGTAATAAAAAGAAAGTCCAAACCACGTGAGGTGATAAACTCCTTCAGAATGAAAGTTTTGTTGGTTAGTGACCTGACATTTACCAGGCCCATCTTGGTCATCCTGTTTAGAGTCGAGGGCGGGTTGAGATAAGGCCAGGGCACCCGACAAAGCGAGCGCAGGTTCTCCGCATTCGCCCCTCGCGGCCGGTGAAAAAGCGGAGCGCTACAATGCGACCGAGAAAATTCATCCGAGCCAACCACAGGTACCAGGCAGGGTACCACGTCCGTGAAACCCCGAGACATAATACAGTACTGGTCAATTCCATAAATCGATCGGAAGGTCTCAGGAAAACACGCCAAACAGGCTTTAAGCTTCACTTGGCGACCGCTGCGTTTGCCTCGGCGACGGGAGCGCTTTCTCCGGCGATCTGGACCTGGAACTGCACAGCGGTAGAGGTGAGCAGGTATTCCCGATAGCAGTGGGGGGAAGTGATTTTGCTCATCATTCTCAAACCGTGTAAAATTTTCCACAGCAGGCCGAAGGTTCAAGAGTGGTGATCATACACCAACAGAGAGTTAACTTTTTGAGTGACAAGTGACAAAAACAATAATAATCCAAAAAGCAAAGTCAGCAGAAAACGGCAAGCCACACACACCGGCGCCATCTTGGAACGTCACTGGAGCAATCTTCAGCTGGAGCAAACTTCATTTTACTCAAGATCATATGCATGCGACGTTAAACGAGCAAATACTTTTGCCAATATACTGTAGTGTATCTGACATGTTACAGTACATTAAATACAACACATAGTTATAACAATGAATCACACAAACAGCACTATTGAATTCTCAACCCAGAAGTGAAGTAGTTTTTCGATAACAGCGCAACACTGACAGCACTTGCGTTGCTGAAGCTCCACTTATAAACAGTTATCCAAAATACACATCTAAAGAGGTTCCATATATTACTGTATAGTTTCAAACCAAAGTTTTATTTTCATGCTTATTTCAAATACTTGACTTTGTCCCCATGACCCATGCTGGAATTTCTCAAGATTTCCTTCCAAAACGTGGAAAGGTTGCGCAGTCCTGTACGTTATTTTCGTGCAAGCAGGTGTGCAAAATGGTAGACATGTTCATCAGTCAAAGAGCAGCGCTTTGTTGTTGCATTACGTAAGAATATCATAAATGTTAAGATTGCCTGTAAATGAGCTAAAACAGCGCTTCAGTCCTATAAAAGGCTGGTTTCATAAGTAACTCTAAGTAGGTATGTCTGTTTTGCCTCAGCTGCTGAACATAACAAGCCTTCTCCACAACATCGTCAATCTTTAAATAAGAAGTACACGTTGAACATTCAAATTACTTATTGTCTTGACCAAATCAGGATTTTGGATGTAGCCAAATTCACACCACCAAGGACCAAGGACTGATTCATTGAACCACTTCTGGGCTCATAAACTGCTTTTTTCTCTTATCCAAAGTATCAGAGCCAACACTGCAGGTTCTATGGGTAGTTAAGTCTGGCTTTCCAAAATTGTTGGAACATCTGAGTAAAAATATCTAACGTAAATATTCCTCATTGAACCTTCCTGAGTTCCCCTAAAGAGAAAAACAACCCTTAAGTGTTCTTGGGTATTTTCTTTTTGGGATTATAATGTAATTTAAACAAGCAGATGGACTGAAGAATGGAGCACAATCAGAAAGAGGAGAACCTCTCATTAATCTTCTACTACCTGAATGACGGATATGAGGATTTACAGCATGCCAAAGCACTCGTCACCTCGGCTTGAAGCAGAATCTCACATGCTCTCACTACGGAGTCTCCAGAGGATGATGGCATGATAGGATCTGATTGATGTGAAGCATCTCAATGAGCTATGTAATGAGAACGCTTTGAATCTGGCACTAATCCTATAGGGGACTACTGTACAGCATCCTCAGCAATCAGCTGAGTCTCTCTTTCTTTTCACTATATAAAAAAATGCATGACTAGAAAATACTGTCTACACATACAGATCCTGTTCAGAACTTTGAACTTGGCGACCTACATATCGAAAGCTCTGGCTCCTTGTGTACAGTACATAGTGTTTACGCTCAGCAGCAGAGCTCACATTCACCAGATGGTTTCCCAGCATGCTTACTAAGCCTCACAAGCAACATGGCATTTCATTCTTACTCTCTCAGTCTGCTCAAGGGGCCACCTGCAAGCTTAAAAAACGCCATTCATCACCATGCTAAAATGCTAAAGTTTCTTGTGCGGGGAAGAAAATACGCAGCAAGGAATACAACATCTCATACCTCATTTGACAGAGCCAGGAGGCTGAACAGCCAGGATTAATCACTGCTCACAGTGGCTGTATTATCTTGTCTCGAACGTATGGGGTGATTTTTATTTTCGGCCTCTCATTCTAATGATGGGTATTACTCGGAGGAAACCGAAAACCTCCGGGGAAACATTTAAAGTCACTGAGCACCCATGTGTGTGTGTGTGTGTGTGTGTGTGTGTGTGTGTGTGTGTGGCGTGGTGGCTGTTCAGGGCATTGCCACCCTGAACAGTCGACGGGCTTCCTTCAACGGTTTGGTTTTTTAAATGGGCACATGCTTAATATTATTATTGCTTTTTATTCGTTTTATTAATGAATATTAAAAACACATGAACTAGAGGAGGTGCCTGGCTGTGTCATCTTCAAACAGGACATAAAACCTGTATTTCGCTGCAAGAAAAAAGGTTCCCTTGAACGGTTTGGTTAGTTAAAGTGGGCACATCCTAAATATTATTACTGCAAAAGTATCGCTCAATTTAGCTTGTCAGTTTTTATTTTAAAGCTGTATAAAGACAAAAACTTACGATTCTAAAATGCGGATCTAAAATCGAGTAAAAAATTTTTATGTAGGTTAAAATTATATTAAGCCATAAAAAATATGCATATGTGGGCTGACCGATTAGAGTACAAACCACTAGCTGTCTGCTATGCGTCACTTTATCTAACCAACTTACTGGAATCATTGTAGTTTAATTTACAACAATCGATTTAAAAGTCGACGCAGGACGGAGTTCAATAAAATGTTATTAAGTATCGTTCATTATTTATAATAGTTAATTTATAAAATTAACCTTAGCCACCTTAACATTTTAGGTAGGATAACGCTAAGCTAGCTAACTTGTGGTAACTGAGGTACGTAGGCACGTTACATCCAACAGCTAGCGCTATACAGTATTTATTCTTCCCATTTTTGGATTAACCATTCTTGGATTCCAAGATGGCCTTGATCAGGGCTCCTACATTTGAGTTTCAATAAACTTCTCTCCAGAAACCTACAGTACGGGTGATGCGACGGACAGTGTGTTCAGTTCTCTCTATACAGTCTATGATCTTTAAGCATGCTCATTATACCACTGCATTTGTAGGATTATTATTTGTCTTTGCAGGATCTAGAGAGCATTATAAAGTTCTGAGATGCTGTTCTGCTCAACATGGTTGCAAAGAGTGGTTATTTGTGTTACAATACAGATTAAACTGCAGTAGTTTGCCTATGCTGCTTTTACTTCTTTTATACATTTCAAGCAAGGTTTTTCCACCCACTCAACAGCCCCTTTCATGGTTTTTGGCGCCATTTGGTATAAACTCGAGAGGATATGGTCTGTGCGAATCCCAGGTCTGAAATTCTTAAATCAACCTATTTGACACATATAACCATGCCAAAGTCAGTGTCACTAAGAGTTATTTTCCCATTCTAATGAACGCTCCCGCAAGCATCCCACTTTTATTCATCCAACTTCTGCCATATGATTGACTGATGATATAATTGCATGAATGAGCACATATACAATCATTGTCAGTGAGTGAGTCTCATATTTGTATTATGTCAACTGTACTTTGCAATCTTTGTAATGAATATAAAATGTGCTCATGTTTATTTAGGACAAGCTGATTGTCATGGTTCAGCGAAAACTATTTACAGTAAGAACAGATATGAATGATGTACTCTGTATAATGACAATAAAGCCATCTTCTGCTTCCCTAAAATAATAATGAATAGAAAAGTAGGCATGGTTTAAAAAAAAAATGACACTTGGCCAATTAAACTTGTGATGCAAATGTTGTCTATGTATTATTCATTGTTTTGACAAATGCTTTCAGTACAAAATAGGAATTGAGAAGAATCTTACATTTTCAGCAAATAATTGCTGGAATTGATTCATTAGAACCATGTCTAAATACTCATTTATTCTCTGTACAGTTTATCCTGTACAGGGTCATGGGAGGCCTGGAGCCTATCCCAGGGGCCTCGGGGCAGGAGGCAAGGATATACACAGGACAAGGGGCCGGTCCATTGCAGTGCGCAAGCACACTCACACACTCGCTCACACACGACCGGCAATTTAGAATTGCCAATTAGCCTACACTGCATATCTTTGGACTGTGGGAGGAAAACTGAAAGTCTAAATAACTCATTTTAAAATTTTTATTGAAGATAGACTTTTAGGGAATTGGTGGCTCGGGGGTACTGTAGGTTTCTTACCAGCCATGTTCCCAATGTCTCAGCCCCAACCACTGGATGAAGTGCCAGTCCCAAAGCCAGATAAAATTGGAGGGCTGCAGCAGGAAGGGCTTCCGGTGTAAAACCTGTCTGCCAACATGTGTGCGGATCAGATGGTCTGCTGTGGCAACTCCTTGAATGGAGAAGCCAAAAGACTAACAACAACATTGAAGATAGACATGTGCACTAGAGAGAAAAGAAATATGCCACCAAGGAGGATCAAAACATGTAAGCCCTGTTTTCATCAAGTCTGGATTGTGTTTAATATGTATAGAGGTCATAGGACCATGGGATAAACTTTGATGACCAGATTCTTATTTAAAAGTTAAATCCAGAACCCTTTACAGTTATTAGGACTTTTGTGTTCTTTGATGTTTGATGTTGATTCCAGGTACTGTAGAACTCATTTAAGAAGCTTGAGACATACATTGAATGAACAACAAACAACAAAACACAGCTATGAGAGTAAAAACTCCCTTTATTTTTTCCTTTATATAAGCCCCTGCTACACTAATGCACTTATCCCAGACTTTCATTACCTCTTGGATAACATCAAGGTAGAAAATTTTCTTAGTGTGCCGAAGCCATGATCAGGCATCCTGCCTCTCGTCTGAAACCCTAGCTTTTTGAGAAATGGCTTGAAGCAAGGTCAGGTATTTATGGGAAATGTTGCAATAACTCTCAGCTGAGTATTTGTAATGTAAAAGTGGTGTTTATCAATGACTGTACATACATTTCCCCCAGACTGATGCACCTCTTCCGCAAGTTGGTGACAACTTATCTGTTGATTTTCAAGAATCAGGTGTTCCACTCGGTGAATGATCTGCTGTAATGGTCTTGATGTCTTCTGTAAATCTAAATCAATTTCATGAGAAATTTCATCACAAATCCATGTTTGACTTGACGCTTCATATAACATTGATAACAGATTCTGTAATGAATTACAGATGTACAGTGTTATGAGAATGGGAGGGAAAGTTTAGCCAGTATTAAGAGCTTGGTTTAATCTTGTTTTGGTCTGTTTTAATAGATACCGTAACTTTACAAAAGGAGACAATAGACCACAGAATGATCAGA
Source organism: Channallabes apus (assembly GCA_030522415.1). Taxonomy (NCBI): domain Eukaryota; kingdom Metazoa; phylum Chordata; class Actinopteri; order Siluriformes; family Clariidae; genus Channallabes; species Channallabes apus. The sequence goes on from CM060121.1 coordinate 24,732,399, forward strand.
ATATAGCTTAAACTCAGGAATAGCTTTTCCCTCATACCAAATCTGTACAAGACCTCACATGAGGGTAAAATTGATTTTGGAAACAGTTGTAGTGCAGTTGAAATTTTATATCATGCCAACCAGCAGCATGCCCAGGATTTCAGTTACCTGCACTAAAGAGAAATTTCCAGCAGAGAACAGAACATTGATTTTTATTGGACTTTGCACCATCATGATATCATCTTTCTGCCATTTTCAAGCCATTACCATGCTTGAAAATAAAAAAATAAAAAATCTTCTTTCATCTTCACCATACTACGAGAATGGCTGATACATTGGGTATAGCGAAACATATGAAGGCTTCCTTTTTTTTTTACATTCTTTCTTTCTTTCTTTCTTTCTTTTGCTCAGCATGTCCAAAGACCAAATCCTACACGGTATGCTCCCTACAGATGGGTGAGTTCTAGAGTAAGGGGCTAAAGCATCTCCTTATTCTGTCCTTTTATATGGACCACTATCTGACTGCCCTGAACTGGTTTTTATGCAGCATTAAAGTCGACTGAATCTTTTCTTTTGATGGTTAAGCTATTTTTGGCTTCAAGAAAGGCAGCTACCCGTAAGCTATCCTGACCAGGATAGATTTAAGTGGACTGCCGCGGTTTTCCATTTCAAACCATAGTTTGATTCTCTATATGCTGTGTCTTTGTAATTTTATCAGCGCAGTGCAGTGAGCTTGTTCAGACTGGTTTCCCAGCTCTTTGATTTTTTAATCTGCTTTGGGAGTCTGGGAGGTTGTTCATCATGGCTGAAAAGGATGACAATGCTGAGGTAAGATGATGAATCAAATCTTTTACCAAACTTCTCGCCGTCCGAAAGCACTGAGCCCGCCTCTCCTACTGTAACACCCCCGCTCTCAACCCTCTACATTTACATTTAGGCATTTGGCAGACGCTCTTATCCAGAGCGACTTACATTTTTTTTTATCTCATTATACATCTGAGCAGTTGAGGGTTAAGGGCCTTGCTCAAGGGCCCAACAGTGGCAACTTGGTAGTTGTGGGGTTTGAACCTGGGATCTTCCGAACCGTAGTCCAATGCCTTAACCACTGAGCTACCCCTGGCCTCTACCCATCCAAGTCCTACACACTAGGAATGTAACAAACACAAATAGCCTTAATAGTCCTTATATTTTCCCCATATACTGTAGCTAGTTATAAATCCAGTTAATCAGAACCTGTACCCTGGAGGTGCAAGGCGAAAATGCAAATCTACATTATGCTACGTAACTACTTTATGGCTTCACCACAATGAAACACCCTCTTCTTAACCTCAGAAACTCAAAATCTCCAGAAGATGCAGCTTGTACAGTACCACTTCAATGGCAGATAATATCATAACTCTAAATGTCTAGACGTTTCTGTAGAAACACAGCCAGTTACACAGTCCTTGTTACTGTAGCTCCGACAGCCTGAGCTCCCAAAAATGAACTTCAAAGTCACATTTTCCTCTTAAAACCTTTATCATGGCTAAATCTGCCAGCACAGCATTTCTATACAAGCCACAGGTTTCTACTTATCATGCAGCAGACTTGTCTAGAAGCATCTGCACTTGTATTGGCTTCGATCATTTATTCAGATTTTTATCCCTTCAGTGCTGCTGAAATCTCAAATCTGATTAGTCAGAATGTGTTGATTCAGTTTCTATTACAGCAGCTCTGACTGTAGTCTGGGCTGAATGGTAAATCGTGCTTAAATGTAATAAGAGGTCATTTTCACTGGCATGTACGGTGGATGATCCAAGTCCAAGTCTAATAATAAACAAGTTTTTAAAATGATGTTATGATGATATAGGCATTAATGTGAATCTTGTTGATTCTTATTTTAGAAGGATTTTTCAAAGGAGTCTCCGCTGTCAGCACAGAAATATAGTCATGCACACAGAAATATACCTTATGTAATGTTTTTCCCATATATAAACACCAAGATTCATTTCGATTCTGATATTCAGTCTGTGAAAGTAAACAATAAAACATGGTTCACACACAGTCGTACCTACTGTAGTATCATAACCTAATCTAACAATCAAATTTAAATATCTTTGTCAGACAATCATTGCCCAGGCTCCAGCATAAAGGTCTGCCATAATGATCTGCTCTAATTTGTGTGCTAACATTAAACACTTTTTAATAAAAATGCAATAGCTCAAAATTTATTAAATTATGTAATACCACTCCTAAATTAGCTGGATGCCTGTGACATTTACAAATCCATAAACCAGCAGCTGAATTAGAGTATTTCATACTTTTTCTATTAACTGCCATGCTATCACTCCTAATTATGGAATAAAATGGCTAAATGAAACTACTGTTGCAGAAAATCCGTTTATCATATGAAAATTCTAATTGATGGCATTCATTATTTCATCTTGCTTGTCATGGGTCATTACAGAATATTGGAAAGGAATTAATCTGTCAGTGATTGTCACTATGCAGTGGGTGAACACATTATTATTATTATTATTATTATTATTATTATTATTATTATTATTGAGTTCACCCACTGCATAGTGACAATCACTGACAGAATATTTTCTCTCCATTTATTCATTTCACGATTTAACAGACAAATATATGAGTGGTGTTCAAGTCAAATTGGGACTGGGATTATGACATTTTTTTGGAAAAGAAGGCGTAAAAACTGGTTGAAGTTCACAGATGCCTTAAAGCACTGTACTGTGATGAGACTCATAGCCGCAGTAAAATACTTGAATGGGACAAACATTTTTTGCAGAAGGCCATATGTTTATGAATGAAGATCCCGGCCAAGGTGGCTCGGAGCCCACTGCAGTCGTCCATGTGAACATTCAGCGAGTGGAGAGCCTGATTCTTGAAAATTGATGGATAACTTGTCGCCAACTTGCAGAAGAGATGCATCTGTCTGTGAGAACTGTTCATTCATGAACACATACCAGGAACGTGACTTGGAGACCTTGCTCCAGTACCTTCATGGTATTGAAGCACCAATAAAACCCTGGAATGAGTGCATTAGTGTGGAAGGAGATTATATAGAGAAATAATGTTTTTTTTTCCTTTTCAGAATTTTGTTCAAAGGTTCTGGTTTTAATAGAACGACCCTTGTAGCAAAACAATTGCAAATAAAATAACAGAACCAGGAGCATCATATCTAAGAAGAATTATCTCACATGATTAACACTAAGATCATTTGAATTGCTAGCAAATATTGTGACGATTCAGTTCCAGCAGCACTGTGTGCCATCTGTGGCCAAAAGCACAACCGGTCTCATTCTGCACTGCAGTTACAAGACATATGGTAAATCAGGTGTTTGAACTGTTGTTTATACTGTATATACAGTAACATACATACTGTATATATAAGTTCAAGCCATGATTTGTCATAATTGAGATGATTAAGGCTGGAGATGGCTTACAGCTAAAATCCACAATCTCAGAAAATTAGGATTGTACATAGAAAATTTCTCTAAAAAGTATAAGTATGCAAATGTACTCAGTACTTGGTTTGGGCCCATTTTGCAGCAGTTACTGGCTAAGCTATGGAAGCTATCAGCCTGTGGCACTGCTGAGGTGTTAGGGTGCTTCAATAGCGGCCTTCAGCTCTTCTGCATTGTTCGGTCTCATGTCTCTTATCTTTCTCTTGGCAATGCCCTGTAGATTCTCTATGGGGTTCAGGTCAGGCGAGTTTGCTGGCCAATCAAGCACAGTAATCCCACAGTCGTTGAACCAGGTTTTGCTGCTTTTGGCAGCGTGGCCAGGTGCCATGTCCTGCTGGAAAATTAAGTCAGCATCCCCATAAAGCTCATCTGCGGAAGGAATCATGAAGTGCTCCAAAATCTCCTGGTAGACAGCTGCATTGACCGTGGACTTAATGAAGCACAGTGGACCAACACCAGCAGATAATATGCTCCCCAAATCAACACAGACTATGGAAACTTCACACTGGACTTTAAACATCTTGCAGTGTTTGCCTCTCCATTCTTCCTCCAGACTCTGGGTCCTTTGTTTCCAAATGAGATGCAAAAGCTTCTCTTATCAGAAAAGAGGAATTTGGACCACTGAGCAACAGACCAGTTCTATTTTTCTTTAGCCCAGGTAAGACGCTTGTGACGTTATTTGTTGTTCGGGAGCGGCTTGACAAGAGGAATAAGTCTGTGTGTGGTGGCTCTTGATGCACTGATTCCAGCCTCTGTCCACACCTTGTGAAAGTCCCCAACACTTTTGAATGGCCTATTCCTGTCAATCCTCTCCAAGCTGCGGTCATCCCTGCAACTTTTTCTTCCACACATTTCCCTTCCACATAACTTTCTATTAATGTTCTTTGACAAAGCACTTTGGGAACATCCAACTTCTTTTGCAATTACCTTTTGAGGCTTTCCCTCCTTATGGAGGATGTCAATGATGGTTTTCTGCAGGTCAGCAGTCTTTTCCATGATTGTGCTTCCACTTAACCTGATTGAGAGACCATTTAAAGGCTCAGGAACCCTTTGCATGTATTACTTTCACCATTTAAGTTGCATTACTGAAATGAATGAACTTTTGCACGTTATTCAAATTTTTCGAGTTTCACCTGTGTATGTACAGTATATATACAGTGTATATCTTGCATTCTGCAAGATTGTGGTACTCTGAGATACTATGGACTATGTTCCGCGCCTCCATTGTCGAGGCGGCCGACCGGAGCAGTGCACGGTCAACACAGTGTATAGTGGGGATGGTGCGCTGCTGACCTCGACTCAGGACGTTGTGGGTCGGTGGAGTTCCTCAAGGCTCTGGATGTTGTAGGGCTGTCATGGTTGACACATCTCTGTAACATTGCATGGTCATCAGGGACAGTGCCTTTGGACTGGCAAACCGGGGTGGTGGTCCCCCTCTTCAAGAAGGGGGACCGGAGAGTGTGTTCCAACTACAGAGGGATCACACTTCTCAGCCTACCCGGGAAAGTCTATTCAGGGGTCCTGGAAAGGAGGGTCCGTCGGATAGTCGAACCTCGGATTCAGGAGGAGCAATGTAGTTTTCGTCCAGGTCGCGGAACAGTGGACCAGCTCTTCACCCTTAGCAGGGTCCTGGAGAGGGCATGGGAGTTCGCCCAACCAGTCTACATGTGCTTTATGGACTTGGAGAACGCATTCGACCGTGTCCCTTGGGGAGTCCTGTGGGGGATACTCCGGGAGTATGGGATATCGGATTCCCTGTTAAGGGCTGTCCGGTCCCTGTACAACTGGTGTCAGAGCTTGGTCCGCATTGCCGGTAGTAAGTCGGACCTGTTTCCGGTGAGAGTCCTGTTCATAATTTGTATGATTTCTAGGCGCAGCCAGGGTGTTGAGGGGGTACAGTTTGGTGGGCTCAGGATTGGGTCACTGCTTTTTGCAGATGACGTTGTTCTGTTGGCCTACAGCTCTCACTGGATAGGTTCCCAGCCGACTGTGTAGCGGCTGGAATGAGAATCAGCACCTCCAAATCTGAGGCCATGGTCCTCAGCCGCAAAAGGGTGGAGTGCCCTCTCAGGGTTGGGAGTGAGATCCTGCCCCAAGTGGAGGAGTTTAAGTATCTCAGGGTCTTGTTCACGAGTGAGGGTAAAATGCAGATGTGCGGGCTCTGTATTGGTCCGTCGTGGTGAAGAAGGAGCTGAGCCAAAAGGCAAAGCTCTCAATTTACTGGTCGATCTACATTCCTACCCTCACCTATGGCCATGAGCTGTGGGTAGTGACCGAAAGAACAAGATCGCGAATACAAGCGGCCGAAATGAGTTTCCTCCGCAGGGTGTCTGGGCTCTCCCAGATAGGGTGAGAAGCTCAGTCAACCGGGAGGGGCTCAGAGTAGAGCCGCTGCTCCTCCGCATCGAGAGGAGCCAGATGAGGTGGCTTGGGCATCTATTTAGGATGCCCCCTGGACGCCTCCCTTGTGAGGTGTTCCGGACACGGCCCACCGGAAAGAGACCCCGGGGAAGACCCAGGACACGCTGGAGGGGCTATGTCTCTCGGCTGGCCTGGGAACGCCTTGGGATCCCCCGGAAGAGCTGGAAGAAGTGGCCGGGGAGAGGGAAGTCTGGGCATCCCTGCTGAAGCTGCTGCCCCCACGACCCGACCTCGGATAAGTGGAAGAAAATGGATGGATGGATATAACTTATAACTATCAAATATAATGGTTGTCTCAACTTGATTTTCCTCCATTAAACATGCCTGCTGACAATCTAGCTGACATTAGACAAGTACACTACATGGACCAAAGTACTGTATTTTGCCAAACCTGTTAAATATTGACTTAACGTGTTTCAATTAGGCCCCTTGGCTTCAGCATACTAAGATACAGTGGGTGCACAAGCAGTATGCGACTTCTACCGTCACGGCCTACGGCGATAGCATTCGGGTTTGTGCGTTTGCTGGCTTTTACCGCTGAGTGGCGCTATATAACTATAGACTGACGCCTCAGGCATCAGTTCGTTCTCTCCAGGCTTAATGAGGCGCAGGTCGTCCACAGCTGCACGTCATTGCAGATAAAATAAAGTGAAACATTGTAATTAAACGAATTCATAATCACAGTAGTAACATTACAGTACAAATTTATAATTAAAATTAAATTCCGTTTTTTTAGGATCGAATTTAAGCAACGTAAACATTAACACACAGCCTTTTTATTATGCGTAATTAGAAAAGCTACACGTGTAGGGTCTTGTCATCTTATATTTTGTGTTCTTTAAATTTGTAGCTTTTATAAGACTCTACTTTTATTTAGGTGCACTCACAATGATGAAAAAACTTTATGATTTTGTTAAATAAATAAAGTAAACGGGGTTCTGTATTGATTTTGGTGAACTTGAGCGCGTCAGAAAATGAACCCAAACTCCATGTATACTCGCCTCACAGACGTGAAAAATATATACTTATAGAAAGAGAAATATCTGCTTTAATATAAACTGATGAAAAAAAATATTAGATTATGTAATTCGTATGAGAAGTGAATTATAGGCGCGCTCACTGCTGCGGAGACGACGAGATGACATGATCAGCACAGCCGAAACCAAAGGAATCACTAATTTATCAATGAATTATTAAAATGGTCAGAGTGAGTTTCCTGGCTGTTTTAACAAATATTTGAAGTAGATAACAGTAGCCCACATTTATAAAAGCATTTTTATTTATATAACACTATAAAAAAATAATCCTGCATTTATTTTTAGGTGTGCCCGCTGCACACCTTACTTGTGCTTTACTTAGTTCTTCAGTAACAAACCTATAAAACATGTACATCTGTATGAATAAATTGTTTAAATGTGATCAGTGATTTATGTAAATGACTCAGTTTAGATGTAAGGAAATGCTCCTTGCTAGGGACGCGCGAATGACGATTTGGTCTGCTGTGTGGAGACGCGCCCGTGAGAGGTAGAGTTAGTACTGTATATCATGACTGAAATACAGCGGCTCACATCGGCGTTCGTTTCTCCCAGCGCCGCATAGACATTATTTAACACATATAATATGTGTTTGCTGTATTTCTGGGAAAAGAGAAATCTAATCTCTCATATCGGCGCGCGCGTTCATCTGACTTTAGATCAATACTCGGCAAAGTTAAAGAGCGCGCAAGCTCTGCGGGATCACGCAAACATTTAACGTACATTGACTAAAAGGTTTATTCACAACCACGTTTCAGCCATTCACACACATGCATTGTGCTGTTGTTTGTACACACTTTCAGTTTTCCCCTTCTACTCTCCTCTTTCATCAAAAATGCTCCCGATATGAGCCGACACGAGCAGATTTGTTTCAGTCAGAATATTTATCAATCATAAAGAGAGGCGACATATACTTGCTGATTAAACACTGCATTTTTAAAGTGAAAGCGCGCGATGTGAGCAGCTTTAATTATTGATAATTAAATCATTATTAAATGGTGGACATAAACAGCAAAAAGAATAATATTATTTGATTATTATTATCATGTTCTTTTGCTGTTTGAGCGTCTGTGGATTCCAAAACTGACATTTTTACCGTTTTTTAATCACTGGAATGGAAGAGATTGAAAGTTTCCTCATCATAACGTGCCTTGTATTGTTTTCAATCGCTCGATACACGACCCATCATTTTTCATGCCATTTTACAAAGGGTAAATACACATGGAATAATTTAATTTGGTTTGTTTATTTATAAATTAAAATTAAAGGTAATTAAAAACAGTGTAGAGTGATTAATAACACTACATGTTATGGTAAGAAAAATCTCATTCCAGGGATTCCAGGGATTTTAGTTTCTCCGAGTGTATACTGTAGGTGAGAACAGCTTGGGGAGGTGTTATTTGCATTTGTATGTGTCTGACTTCGCAAAGCACACCTGTAAAACCTGTTTAAATGTAAATGCTCCTCGCTGCGCTCCTCGCTGCGCTGTTTGGGGGAGGGACCATAAAATTTGCGTTAGATGTTATACAGCAGCGCTTGTGTTTTTGTGTTATCAAGTACGGGCTAATGCTTAACAGTTGCGCAATTATATTTCTATTCAGTGAAGAAAAACACTATTGTTATTATTTCAATACATACTGTGCAGCTGTGAGAATAGTGGCAGGAATATAATGCCCTACGATTCACATTCATTTACAATATGTGCATCAATGTCCAACTTAAACCAAGCATGCGTTGCCATGCTTGGATGCTCAGTAGTGTGCAATGCAGCAAGTGCAAGCCAAATGCGAACAAATAACGAAATAAGAGAGCTTGATTATACTGCATAAACATCATTCAGTACAACTGAATCGCAGAATGCCCTGCGATGGATTGGCACCCTGTCCAGGGTGTACCCTGCCTAGTGCCCGAAGTCTCTTGGGATAGGCTCCAGGTCCCCTGCGACCCTGAACACAGGATTAAGCGGTATAGAGAATGAATGAATCGCAGAAAAAAATCTACGGTTAACGAATTAAGATGGTTATACAGCAAAAATATTATTTAGTACAACGAAATCTCTGTATCCTTTATGAGACGGCATAAATATTTAATACAACAAATTAAATATTTTGGTTTATATTCTGGTTTATATTATATGGTTAATGTATTTTGGTTTATATTGCAAACGAATAACGAATCAAGAGCCTGTGATTATATTGCATAAATATAATTTGCACAAATAAATCTCACTCTAATATTCACAAATGTAAGACAATATATTTTGGTTCAGTGCCAGACGAAGTGCGAGCAAATAATGTAATGAGAGGCCCCGATTATACTGCATACATCTTTTTTATTGATTTATTTTTTTATTATCTATTCTGGAAGTTTGCTCTATTTGTTTTAGTTATTTCTATATTTAAATCTTGATGTCTTAAACTCTAACAACTGTAAGTATTGTCGAAATAATTGTTTTTAAAAAGCCCTAGTGCTGTTGTTTGTGCTGTTTTCCTTAATAATAAGACTAAACAGATAAAAACAGAGAGTCTGTCTAAACAAAATAAAACCAATGTTTTCTAACTCATATTTTTTAAATATAAACATAAACATCATTCAGTACAACTGAATCGCAGAAAAAAAATCAGCAAAAATATTATTTAGTACAACGAAATCTTTGGATCCTTGATGAGACAGCATAAATATTTAATACAACAAATTAAATATTTTGGTTTATATTATATGGTTAATGTATTTTGGTTTATATTGCAGACGAATAACGAATCAAGAGCCTGTGATTATATTGAATAAATATTATTTTGTACAGACAAATATCTGAATTATTATTTTTTTTTTTAGATTTTTTTTTAAACAAATCTCTCAAAAATAGTAAGATGTATTTTGGTTTTATACTGCAAACGAAAAACGAATCCAGAGCCTGTAATTACATTGCATAAATATTATTTTGCACAAATCTCTGAAAAATGTTTTCTAACTCATATTTTTTTATATTTATAGTTTTTCATGTTTGTTGGACACAGTACTTGGATGTGTAAATTATCATAATTGTAGTATTTCTTCGCTACAACATATTCTTATGACTTTATTATGACTTAAGCTCTGAATATATTTAAAAACCGAGACGACGGAAAATGTCAATTTGCGCCACCTGGCGGTCATTTCACAAATTATTTTGAAATGCTACTGGTTTATTTTGGCCGGTGCCGCGTTTCCACGGCGGTGAGTGCGACGGTTATGAGCAGTCTGGTTGTCCACCTACTGTACTGTATCTTGAACAATTCTCTGCTTCCAACTTTATGGCAACAGGTTGGGGAAGGCGCTTTCCACTTCCATGTGACTGTGTCCCAGTGCACAAAGCAAGGACTATAAAGACATGGTAAGATGAGTTTGGTGTGGAAGAACTTGACTGACATCAACCCCATCGAGCATCGAGTGCTTGACTTTATAAATGCTCTACAGCAGTGTTTTTCAACCTTTTTTGAGCCAAGGTACATTTTTAATTGAAAAAAAATCACAAGACACACCAACAATCGAAACTGTAAATTTTTTTAAACTCTGTAGCCTATATTAACAATATATAGCCATTCTTATCGAAGTGTTTTGAACAGGAATCAAATAAACACTAAGAAAAAGTACTTTATGATCTTTCATATTTCTTCTTTCAAATAAAAAGTGCAATTAACAATATACAGTCATTCTTATCAAAGTGTCTTGAATAGGAATCAAATAAACACAATGAAAAGTCTTTTTTGATCTTTCATATTTCTACCTCAGTGTGAAACCTGGGCCTGTTTGGATGAACACAGAGCTGATATCCTGGCAGGAATTGAAGAAAGAAACAGTCTCTCTCTGTTTTTAGTTTTCATAGCAGTCAGGGTTGAGAAGCTCAATCACTAATACCCCTATCTCACCTATGCGGTATCGCGTGGTGGCCATAAGTACGGTTCATTATGAGTCACCGCGAGTACGTTTCCATCTTTCCGCACGAAAAATTAAACATGTTTAATTTTTTTGACGTTCCTCGCGGAAGTTTGCGGACCATGTAGAACTTCGTGGCAGCTGCAATGGCATATTATTCGCAGACTTATTAGTTTTCAAAAAATGTTTTAGACCAATTAGGTGAAATTTAATAATTTCCCACGGCACCACCTGACGACCTCTCACGGCACACTAGTGTACCGCGGCACAGTGGTTGAAAAACACTGCTCTACAGAATGAATGGGCAGGAATTCCAACAGAAACACTCAATAATCTTGTGGACAGCCTTCCAAGAAGAGTGAAACCTCTTTAAAATTTCCTTGACTATGGATAACAGTGACATACAGTGGTGTGAAAAACTATTTGGCCCCTTCCTGATTTCTTATTCTTTTGCATGTTTGTCACACTTAAATGTTTCTGCTCATCAAAAACCGTTAACTATTAGTCAAAGATAACATAACTGAACACAAATGTAGTTTTTAAATGAAGGTTTACGTTATTAATGGAGAAAAAAAACTCCAAATCTACATGGCTGTTAGAATTATTTTATATATAAAGGAGTTGATTCTACTCTCTTGTTCTCTTCCTCATAGATTTGATATTAACGTGTTAAATCTTTCCTGCTGTTATCTTCCTGTCTCCTCTTGCATCTGTTCTTAAAGGTGTGAACGCTCCCACGCTCACCTTCCCATACTCTCTTTATGTCTCTCTCTCTTCCCCTCTCTCTCTATCTCCCTCTGTCTCCTTCCCCCTCTCCCCCTAACTCGAGCCAATATCTTGTGATCTGTCTCTGCATGGACACCTCTATCTTCCTCTCCTTTGATTCTTCAGGATCTCACCAGGACATTTACAATGGTTCATGTTCTTTGTAGTAACATATGTCTATAGCCCAGGCGTTTGGTCAAATATATATAAACCCCATCTTTTGCTGTTAATAAACAGAGACCTTTCTGACAGACAACATGTGTGTGTGTGTTTGACTGAGTCTCTCCTGGCGCCAGAAAAGCTTACCGAAGCACAGCGGACAGACCGAGCAACTCGCCTCTTCTACTACAAAACTTTAGAAAAAACCTTACAATGGCCCTGTGTGAAAAAGTGATTGCCCCCCTTGTTAAAAAATAACTTAACTGTGGTTTATCACACAGTTCAATTTCTGTAGTCACCCCCAGGCCTGATTACTGCCACACCTGTTTCAGTCAAGAAATCACTTAAATAGGAGCTACCTGACATAGAGAAGTAGACCAAAAGCACCTCAAAAGCTGGACATCATGCCAAGATCCAAAGAAATTCAGGAACAAATGAGAACAAAAGTAATTGAGATCTATCAGTCTGGTAAAGGTTATAAAGCCATTTCTAAAGCTTTGGGACTCCAGTGAACCACAGTGAGAGCCATTATCCACAAATGGCAAAAACATGGAAGAGTGGTGAACCTTCCCAGGAGTGGCCGGCCGACCAAAATTACCCCAAGAGTGCAGAGACAACTCATCCGAGAGGCCACAAAAGACCACAGGACAACATCTAAAGAACTGCAGGCCTCACTTGCCTCAATTAAAATCAGTGTTCACGACTCCACCATAAGAAAGAGACTGAGCAAAAACAGCCTGCATGGCAGATTTCCAAGGCGCAAACCACTTTTAAGCAAAAAGAACATTAAGGCTCGTCTCAATTTTGCTAAAAAACATCTCAATGATTGCCAAAACTTTTGGGAAAATACCTTGTGGACCGACGAGACAAAAGTTGAACTTTTTGGAAGGTGCGTGTCCCGTTACATCTGGCGTAAAAGTAACACAGCATTTCAGAAAAAGAACATCATACCAACAGTAAAATATGGTGGTGGTAGTGTGATGGTCTGGGCTTGTTTTGCTGCTTCAGGACCTGGAAGGCTTGCTGTGATAGATGGAACCATGAATTCTACTGTCTACCAAAAAATCCTGAAGGAGAATGTCCGGCCATCTGTTCGTCAACTCAAGCTGAAGCGATCTTGGGTGCTGCAGCAGGACAATGACCCAAAACACACCAGCAAATCCACCTCTGAATGGCTGAAGAAAAACAAAATGAAGACTTTGGAGTGGCCTAGTCAAAGTCCTGACCTGAATCCTATTGAGATGTTGTGGCATGACCTTAAAAAGGCGGTTCATGCTAGAAAACCCTCAAATAAAGCTGATTTACAACAATTCTGCAAAGATGAGTGGGCCAAAATTCCTCCAGAGCACTGTAAAAGACTCGTTGCAAGTTATCGCAAACGCTTGATTGCAGTTATTGCTGCTAAGGGTGGCCCAACCAGTTATTAGGTTCAGGGGGCAATTACTTTTTCACACAGGGCCATGTAGGTTTGGATTTTTTTTTCTCCCTAAATAATAAAACCCCTCATTTAAAAACTGCATTTTGTGTTTACTTGTGTTATCTTTGATTAATAGTTAAATGTGTTTGATGATCAGAAACATTTTGTGTGACAAACATGCAAAAGAATAAGAAATCAGGAGGGGGGCAAATAGTTTTTCACACCACTGTATTTGTGATTCAAACTTGCGATCTCCTGTATCAATGATAGGACAAACCTTTTTTAATTGCACGACTTGGTTAATTTCATGTTCTACTGTATGTTTTTTTTTTTTATAACTATTGCCCAGACCCTCACAACTGTCTTTCCCAGTTAAAATGGAGGACAGATTATTTCTACACTTTGATGGTCGGCTGGCCAGTCTTTGTTTCCCACCCACTCGTTCTGATAAAGAGTCATTAGTAAGTGGGTGAGCGTGTGTGGGTTATGTTGCATGCTTAGTTTAAGGTCACTCTTAGTCACTCCTGTCAGACTTACAGCAGCAGGTGTCTCATGCCATGGACAGCGGAGTGGATGTTGGGCTCAGAGGAATAGGACATGTGGACTGTGCTAAGCCTGTATTAGTGTCCATTCACAACTGGCAATTTACAAATATTAAATGTTTAATGGTAGTGGCAAAGGATTTGATAATCTTGAATGTTTCATGAAAAAGAAAACCTGCATTGTCCATGGATGCTTTGGACAGTGCACCAATGTGTCTTGTTAAGGACCTATAAAGGTGAAATGTACCCTATAATATGCAGTATCTACAGTATACTGTAGGTTCTAAAATGTTTTTATTTTTTGGCTTGTTTCTCTATGAAACGTTTAACAGACACAGAGGGTTCTGTAACCACTTGGCAAGAAATAAAAATATCAGACATTTCGACTTGTGCTGGATAGTCAAAATTTTGTAACCTTTAACACCTAAGGCCTTTCTTCAGGGAATTGAAAGATCCTATGGCCAGTAAAACTGCTGTTACTATTAGGTGTTTAAAATTGAGTTGGATAATTAAATAAAAAATCCTCATACAGTACACTCTTAGAAAAAGCTTAGACTTAAAGCCTTAACAGGTCTTTGGTTTGTCCTCCAGGGAGCCATTAAATGCCAGAAAGGGCTCTGTAATGGATTTAGAAGTCCCAGAATACCTAAAGAACTCTTTCATCCGTAAGATTATACCACTAGGCACTACTAATTGACGTAGATATTGGAAAATTCCTCCTGTACTCGTGCAGACTCAGCAATCAGTTCGATCTAGAACTCCTAACTGGTTGTCCCTCTGCAGCACTGGTTTCCATGCTCGATCAGGTCTGCTGACTCAACTATCAGCTAATTATCAGTGTGTTTGGTTCTACTGTATGTAAACCTTTTCCAATTAATAGGTTAAAACTGCATGAGTAATCTAATATAGCTTTAAAGAAACTTTATTGTATTGTACTGTATTGTGTAGAATATAATGAGTGTGTGTGTGTGTGTGTGTGTGTGTGTGTGTGTGTGTGTGTGTGTGTGCTCTGCGATGGATTGGCACGCTGTCCAGGGTGTACCCTGCCTCGTGCCCAGAGTCTCCTGGGATAGGCTCCAGGTCCCCGCGACCCTAAATACAGGATAAAGCGGTATAGAAGATGAATGAATGAATGTGTAGAAAATGCAGTGCTTTCACATTACATGTGGTAAAGAAAAAACGGAAAAAATAAGTGTGTTCAGCACTGGCGCTTTGCACTTCCAGGTTGTGGGTTCGATTCCCACCTCCGGGTCTGTGTGCATGGAGTTTGCATGTTCTGCCTGTTCCACAGTGCTTGGTGGATTTTCTCCCACATTCCAAAGACATGGAGATTGATGTTCCCAAATTGCCCAGGAACATTTTGAGCATTTGTGTACAGTACAGGATGTGTGCACTGTGATGCAGAGTGTCACCTGGAATCCCCCTCCCCACTAGCCTTGTTGAAATGGGGGGTTCGTTGGATAACAACTTTAGTTGTGAAACGCAGTAGGCAGTCGGTTAGAACTGAGTGAGATGGTTTCTTAATTGAAGAGAAGCACTCAATGGGTTGAAAGAGATCTTATTTACTGAAGACTTTTCAGGGATACATGCGTGTGGTTTCTGAATGAATTAAACAAGAAAAATAGACTTAAATATGAATACAACAGTACCAAGTAAACAACACAACATAACACTATGTTCCTATATAACATAGGCGCTTATACTCTAAGTGACCACCAGAGGGCAGTATCGGCACATAAGTGCGGCATAGCGGCCGATAAACACGGCTGTACTACCGGCAATAACAGTCATGGCATATCGCTCAACACTAACAAGAAATAAAAGCGATAACTTACTTCCTATGTACGCACACTGTAACCCAGTATAAACATCAACTTCACACATTAACTGAAATAACTAAAGGGAAGCTGCTGAACTCTCCATGTTCTCATATGCACTGCATCTCTCTTCCTGCCTGCCATCTAGCTCCGCCTCCTCATGACATGGCAGCCATGCTGCAACTCTGATTGGGCAGGATCTGCTAAGTCTTAAAGGGAACCGGGCCTTTTGTACAGCCGCCCCCGAGTTCAGGAACTGAATTCGCTCATCTAACAAAAGGTCTGTTTCTGGTCTTAGTTATCCTCGGGTATGGTTGGAAGTCGGATGAGACGGGCCACAACTCGTGTAAAGGTCTTCCCCTTGACTTCTACACTGGCAGTCCGAACGCGACCATCAGCACCTGGGAAAACCTTAGTGACTCTGCCTACTGGCCAGAGGGCCCGAGGAAGTTGGGGGTCGATGATTAAGACTACATCTCCGATTTCTATCGCCTTCTTCTCCGTTCTCCATTTCTGGCGTGCTTGGAGACCTGGTAAGTAATACTTCAGGAAATGTCTCCAAAAGTGGTCTGAAAGCAGTTGACTGTGACGCCAGCGTCGCCGACTTAGAGTCTCCGATTCCTGGTAGATTACTTGGGGTAGTGACGCGTCTCGACGGCCAATCAGGAAGCAGTATGGGGTGATCGGGTCAGGGTCAGCCACGTCAGAGGAGGTATACCCAAGAGGCTTTGAATTAAGGATGCCTTCCACTTCAATCAAGACAGTCCTCAACACTTCTTCAGTAACAGTCTGGGCTCCAATGCTTACTCTCAGAGCTGCCTTGACCGAGCGGATCTCCCTCTCCCAGCATCCGCCGAAGTGCGGAGCACTTGGTGGGTTGTAAGTGAACTTGATCTGCTGCTCGGCAAGATGGCTTTGTAATTCGTCTTGGAGGGTGGCAAAGGCCTTATTCAGCTCATGTTCCCCTCCCTTAAAATTGGTGCCTTGGTCACACAACAACTCATACGGTTTGCCTCGTCTAGCAATAAACCGTCGCATAGCCATCAGGAATGAGTCAGAATCAATACTAGTGAGAAGATCTAGATGGGTTGCTCTTGTCGTCATACACTTAAAGATTATGCCCCACCTCTTCTCATTACGTCGGCCAATCTTAATGAGGAAGGGACCGAAACAGTCCATGCCAGTCGAGTAGAAAGCTGGGCGGAAGTATCTCTGTCTAGTGAGGGGCAGATCAGCCATGAGAGGAATTTCTGGGCGGCCCTTCCACTTCCTACACTCTGTACATTGGTGCTGGTGTCGACGGACAGCTTCTCGCCCTCTAAGTATCCAGTACATCCTTCGTATTTCTGCAAATAATCGCTCGGTACCTGGATGGTGCAGCCTCTCATCATAGTCCTTTATGATTAGTACTGTGAGTGGATGTCGGGGGTCAAGGATGACTGGGTGAACGGCATCCTCTTCCATTACTTCACAGTGGCGTAGACGTCCTCCTACCCGGATAAGTCCGGTAGTAGCATCAAGCTCTGGGGAAAGGGTTATCAATCTGCTCATGGATGATATAGGTTTCCTAGCTGTCAAACGACTCATATCATCAGGAAAGGACTCGGTTTGAGCTTGGCGGAGGACTGCATTTCGAACGTCCATCTTGATATCAGCACTGGAGGCATAGGCCGCCCCATGAAGCTCCTGTCCGCAAGCGTCCAGGCACTCTGCCAGCGTGTCATAGTGCTGCAGCTTAGATGAGGGTGCAGTCGTGGTCACTAACCCAGAAAAGGATGAGGGTCTTAATTCGCAGCTTGGCTCTCCAGACGATAAAGCAGGCTGCTCAGGCCAACTATCAGGGAGTAATGCAAGGAATGTCGGCCCCTGGCGCCACCGGCTGCTGGTGGAGAGTTCCCGCAGAGGCTTGCCGCGAGTGATGTCGTCTGCTGGGTTGTCTGCAGATCTGACATAGCGCCAGACAGCGGATGCTGTCATCTCCTGGATGTTTGCTACTCTCGTTCCCACAAACACCTTGTAACGACATGAGCGAGATGTCAGCCACGTGAGCACAGTGGTCGAGTCAGACCAAAGTGTAGTGGAGCGAATGGGAATGGTGAGCTCTGCGGTTATAAGCTGGGATAGTTGCGCTCCGCTAAGGGCGGCACATAACTCTAGACGTGGTATGGATTGTTGCTTGCGTGGTGCAACGCGTGACCTAGCGGCAATGAAGGCCACTTCGACTTGGCCCTCGTTATACTCTGTTCGCAGGTAGGCCACAGAGCCATACGCCTGCTCAGAGGCGTCGCAGAATACGTGGATATCATAGTTGCAAGGTTGATGGGCTTCTTGTGGGTGAGAGTAGCACCTGGGGAGAGATACCTCCTCTAATCCAGTTAGCTCCTGTTCCCATTCCTGCCATAATACGAGCAGGTCCTTTGGCAACTGTGGATCGTCCCAGTCACGCCTTTTGTCCCACAGGCGCTGTACCAGAATCTTAGCCCGAGTGGTGTAAGGGATAAGATAGCCAAGAGGATCATATTGGCTTGCTAGTACTCGGTAAATCTGACGCATAGTTACTGGGGAGGAGCGTTTGGCTCGATGCTTATAACGGAGTGTATCGGACTGACAGTGCCACTGCAGTCCGAGTGTGGACTCATGTGCATTTTGTTGTCCTTGACTGAGCCAGAGGTCACAGGTATTGGATCTGAATTCAGTGGGGAGGTGAGTAATCACTGATGGACAATTACTGGCCCATTGTCGAAGCTCAAAGCCTCCAGTAACCAGAAGTGCTCGCAGATGATCAACTAGGTCTTTAGCCTCTTGGGGGGAGGGGAGACTGTGCAGGCAATTGTCAACATAAAAGGATCTCTCAATTACCTCCCTGCATTGGTCTCCCAGCTGACTGTGATCCATCACGTGTCTCTGCAGGGCATATGTTGCACAGCAAGGACTGCACGTGGTGCCAAAGGGAAGCACCTGCCACTGGTACACATCAGGGGGCCTTTCAGTCATCAGATCTCGCCACAGAAAACGGAGCAAGGGCATGTCACAGGGAAGCAACCTCACCTGGTGAAACATACCACGGATATCACTGCTTACTGCGACAGGGTGCTCTCGGAAGCGGAGCAGTACTGCTAGCAGTGATGGACCTAGTGTAGGTCCTGGAAGAAGGAACTCATTAAGGCTGTGGCCTTCAAACCGGAAGGAACAGTTATAGACGACCCGGTTCTTGCTATTGTGCTGCACCATATGGTGGGGAATGTACCATGACTCGGTAGCGCTATCCACCTCGCTTGCTCTCAGCTTGGCCACATAACCTGCCCTTTCTAATCTGACAATCTCGGCTTGGTAGGCAGCCGCCTGCTCTGGGTTCTTAAGGAGTCTCTTCTCGACGCCCCTGAGGTGAGGTAGAACGGCTTCCTTGGGCATAGTCAGG
The DNA here is from genome assembly GCA_030522415.1 of Channallabes apus. NCBI lineage: Eukaryota > Metazoa > Chordata > Actinopteri > Siluriformes > Clariidae > Channallabes > Channallabes apus. The sequence continues at coordinate 24,751,333 of CM060121.1, forward strand.
GGTGGCATACTCTGGGTCCGAAGAAGCGGTGTGGCGTACCGCATCGTACCGTCTACTTCCACTTGCACAGTCTGGTCCTGCAGAAGCCTGATGGCTTCCTGATCTAATTTGGATCGTGTCACTACCTTCTCACTGCGGTAAGGAATCATGTCCATCTCCCATAATCTCTCAACATGAGCAAACAAGTCCGCGTTGTGGACAGCGGATGTGAAGAAACACTGTTGTGTGCTGATCTCACGACGAACCTCATGAGAAGGACCTTGAAGGGTCCATCCGAGGCGGGTTTTAACCGCTGCCGGACCTCCTGGTGGGCCTAATCGGACTGGTTCCACTGGCGTGATGAGATGTGGACAATCTGATCCGATCAGCAACACGGGCTGCACGCTATCCATCGGCTGCAATGGAAGACCAGCTAGATGTCTATATCTCTGCTGTAGGGAAGCCACCGGATAGGTATGTTCGGCGAGGCCCAGTCTCTCAGCTGTAAATGCACGCTGGATTAGGTATTTCTTGTGAGGTTGAGACACGGGTGATACTGTGAAGGAGACAGCCGCCCCATGAAGCACCTGCTGTTCCTGCCTCACTGTGCGCAAGATCAGGTCTTCTGGTTGGCCCTTTAGATTCAGCTGCTTAGCCGCAGCATAGAGGAGGATCGTCCTCTCGGATCCATCATCCAACACTGCGTATGTTTCCATGGATGCATTTTCATTTGCAAGGATCACTTTACTAACTTTCAAGAGGACTCTGCGACTACCAACAGCACGGTCCGCATACAAAATGTCTTTTGTCGTACTCACAAGACATGAATTCTCCTTAGGTTCCGTCTCTGCACTGGTAATCCCCACTCGCTCATTCAGGTCATGTAATATAAATAGGTGTTTCCTGTTACAAGTCTTGCAGAGAGCCTTCAGTGTGCATCTGGATGCATGATGATTGCGGCCACACCGCCAGCACCTGTTATTCTTGCGGATCCATACCTCTTTCTGTTCTTTAGTCAGCTCCTTGAAGTTGGGGCATCCATTAAGGAAGTGACTAGCATTGTCACAATAAGGACAGTAGGTGCGGGACTTCTCTCGGTTCTTGAACAGGTTAGACTTGGGCTCTGGCGCGAGTGTTCTACATTCGCTGACAGCAGTGGGCTCCTCAGCACCCAACAGGATGCTCGTAGATCTGTCGGTGGGCTTGGTATCGTGACGGCCTTCCCTTCTCCTGATAGGTACGGTTGGGGCATACATGACTAATTTTGCAGTGTCATCTTGGACCTGAAGCTCGTATTCTAACCAGTTTGCAAAGTCGAGAAGGGTAGGGACTGTGATTCTGTACGGGTGAATGTATCTCTTAAAGCTGATCTGGAGTTCGTGAGGAAGCTTACTTTGGAGTCTGGACACATGTGAACCGCATTCTAATTCCGCTGTTCCTTCTGAACCCAACTGCTCCAACATACTCACTAATGAGCGCACTCGCAGGGCAAAGAGCTTAAATGCTTTCACATCACCTGGCTTAAGATTGGGGCCTTCCAGAACTTCCGCGATGCTTCGCAGGACCAGCTTGTGTGGCTGACCATACATCTTCGTGAGAGCGTGCATCGTTTCTGTATAGGGTCTCCCTGAGTTACAGTAGGAGTCTGCCACTAACAATGCCTCTTCTAGCTTTAGATGATCAGTCAGAATCTGATACTTGAAACGCTCACTTGCATCTGCTGGCAGAAGATTATCTAGTGCCATCCGTAGTCTGGAAAACTGCCTGGGGTCGGCTGCTGTCAGGCTGGGAATAGTTGGCTTAGGTCCTCGATATAACTGCTCTTGAGCACGCGGCACCTCCATTCTAGGTGTCATCTGAGAATGTGAGGGTAAGCTGACATCTCCCTCCCCCGGGGGCTGACCCTTTCGAGTACCAGTCGTCACAATGTCGTACTGTCGTGCTCCTTCAGACTGTGGTGTGTAGGTATATGGCCGCTGATGGACTGTGTAATGCCTCTCATCATCATGTGGAGACCTTGGAGAAGGTGTAAGGTCCTCCATCAGTGTCAATGTGTCACACTGAGTGAACTGTGGTGGAGGAACTTCGTCAGCGTACGCTGCCGAATCTCTCCGACTACTGACAGATGGTGGTACATGAGTGCGAGGGGCTGGTACTGGTGTCGCTGTGCGACGAGGGGTCTCCAATCTAGTGCTGAATTGCTGGATTTCCCGTTTCAGCCAGGCGTTCTCTGCCTTAATCCCTCGCAGCGTAGACAGGATCTCTGGTAGAATGCGGCTGCGAAGCTCATCGTTATCCCTCTTCATTTCGAACCACATAGACTTTATATCAGACAACTGTTGAGTTCGAAGTAAGTACTCTCCGGGCTCTGGTGACACATCTAATGGCCCTGGCCATGCATCTCGGATGACTAGCTCGTCGGTGTACGAGAGCTGACTCCGCGGGGATGACGATCTTGAGACATTCTCTGATATGGGTGCAGCTGCTTCCATTCTAGCTTCATTCGGAGGTATAACTGATGGCACTCTCCTCACCGAGTCAGTTCCTCTAACTTGATAATCTGTAAGATATGTAGGCGGCCTTAGTTGTCGTCTGGGTCGGACAACAGGAGGATCTGACTCATGATGGGATGTCATCTCTCTACGGTGATTCACAATCCGGCTCGAAGGACCACTTGAAATGGGGGGTTCGTTGGATAACAACTTTAGTTGTGAAACGCAGTAGGCAGTCGGTTAGAACTGAGTGAGATGGTTTCTTAATTGAAGAGAAGCACTCAATGGGTTGAAAGAGATCTTATTTACTGAAGACTTTTCAGGGATACATGCGTGTGGTTTCTGAATGAATTAAACAAGAAAAATAGACTTAAATATGAATACAACAGTACCAAGTAAACAACACAACATAACACTATGTTCCTATATAACATAGGCGCTTATACTCTAAGTGACCACCAGAGGGCAGTATCGGCACATAAGTGCGGCATAGCGGCCGATAAACACGGCTGTACTACCGGCAATAACAGTCATGGCATATCGCTCAACACTAACAAGAAATAAAAGCGATAACTTACTTCCTATGTACGCACACTGTAACCCAGTATAACCATCAACTTCACACATTAACTGAAATAACTAAAGGGAAGCTGCTGAACTCTCCATGTTCTCATATGCACTGCATCTCTCTTCCTGCCTGCCATCTAGCTCCGCCTCCTCATGACATGGCAGCCATGCTGCAACTCTGATTGGGCAGGATCTGCTAAGTCTTAAAGGGAACCGGGCCTTTTGTACACTTGTATATAGGATAAAGCTGTATAAATGATGAGTAAGTAAGTGTTAAATATGGTGTGTGAAAAGCAGATGTATGCTGAGGTAGTTCATTCTCAGAGCTAAAAGTCTTTCTAATGGAATGCAGTTGGTAAGTCTGTTTTTAACAGACTTTCAAACTCTATTGTGCTTTACAAACCAGAGTTAGATTGAGTTCCATCTGCATAATAAGCTGAAACAGGCATCCTGAATGTAATTTGGCACACAAATTGCAAACAGGGAAGTACGGAGATATATTAAGCAACTGCAGTGAAAAAAGGCAACTTCCACCTGCTCCCTACTGTACTGTATGCCCCCATACCTCCCCAACCCCATGACTTTATGTGTCATCAATCAACATGTACCTGACATGAGTCAAATCTTGTCATTTACCTAATTAACCACTAATCAATTTTAAACACACAACCTCATGGTTAAACACATTATTGCAGTTAAATCAGTAATTAGTTGCGTCTTGAGCTTAACACACCCATCTGTCAATTTTATCGTAAAAAACGTTTAGATCCGTCTCTTTCCACACGGTCCTTCATTTAAGCTGAAGAAGCTGTGTAAAACTGTGTAAACAAAAATCACAAAAATAAAGCGACATTAAATTCCATAAAATAAATGTAAAAAAATAAAGTAATTGAAAATGTATAAAAAATATAAAATATATAAAATAAAATAATACAGGTATAAATGTATAGAATAATACATAAATGATATAGATAAATGTATAGAATAATTTTTATATATACCCAAACCATGTATTTGTTTATTTATACAGTTTATTTACACAGTTCATACATTTTTAGATATTTCTACTTTCTACTTTATTTTATTTTATTGCAACCAAACAACAAGATTTCATATTTTGCATTCATTTTAGGTCACAAATAGTCATGTAACCATCTCATACTGTGACGAATAAAAATTTGAAGTTTGATTTGAATTTGAAATAGACTAGAATGTCTGGATTACAGTAGTAAACAATTATTGCCACATTCATCACAACCTGAATAAGGCAGGCTCAAGTACATATCTACTCAACACGTGCTGTTCGAAGATAATGAACATGTTAACTCATTTAACACAAGTAAACACAAAATGCAGTTTTTAAATGAGGGGTTTTATTATTTAGGGAGAAAAAAAACCCAAACCTACATGGCCCTGTGTGAAAAAGTAATTGCCCCCTGAACCTAATAACTGGTTGGGCCACCCTTAGCAGCAATAACTGCAATCAAGCGTTTGCGATAACTTGCAACGAGTCTTTTACAGCGCTCTGGAGGAATTTTGGCCCACTCATCTTTGCAGAATTGTTGTAAATCAGCTTTATTTGAGGGTTTTCTAGCATGAACCGCCTTTTTAAGGTCATGCCACAACATCTCAATAGGATTCAGGTCAGGACTTTGACTAGGCCACTCCAAAGTCTTCATTTTGTTTTTCTTCAGCCATTCAGAGGTGGATTTGCTGGTGTGTTTTGGGTCATTGTCCTGCTGCAGCACCCAAGATCGCTTCAGCTTGAGTTGACGAACAGATGGCCGGACATTCTCCTTCAGGATTTTTTGGTAGACAGTAGAATTCATGGTTCCATCTATCACAGCAAGCCTTCCAGGTCCTGAAGCAGCAAAACAAGCCCAGACCATCACACTACCACCACCATATTTTACTGTTGGTATGATGTTCTTTTTCTGAAATGCTGTGTTACTTTTACGCCAGATGTGACGGGACACGCACCTTCCAAAATGTTCAACTTTTGTCTCGTCGGTCCACAAGGTATTTTCCCAAAAGTTTTGGCAATCATTGAGATGTTTTTTAGCAAAATTGAGACGAGCCTTAATGTTCTTTTTGCTTAAAAGTGGTTTGCGCCTTGGAAATCTGCCATGCAGGCTGTTTTTGCCCAGTCTCTTTCTTATGGTGGAGTCGTGAACACTGATTTTAATTGAGGCAAGTGAGGCCTGCAGTTCTTTAGATGTTGTCCTGTGGTCTTTTGTGGCCTCTCGGATGAGTTGTCTCTGCACTCTTGGGGTAATTTTGGTCGGCCGGCCACTCCTGGGAAGGTTCACCACTGTTCCATGTTTTTGCCATTTGTGGATACATTTACATTTACATTTAGGCATTTGGCAGACGCTCTTATCCAGAGCGACTTACATTTTTATCTCATTACACATCTGAGCAGTTTAGGGTTAAGGGCCTTGCTCAAGGGCCCAACAGCAGCAACTTGGTGGTTGTGGGGTTTGAACCTGGGATCTTCCGAACCGTAGTCCAATGCCTTAACCACTGAGCTATCGCTGGATAATGGCTCTCACTGTGGTTCACTGGAGTCCCAAAGCTTTAGAAATGGCTTTATAACCTTTACCAGACTGATAGATCTCAATTACTTTTGTTCTCATTTGTTCCTGAATTTCTTTGGATCTTGGCATGATGTCCAGCTTTTGAGGTGCTTTTGGTCTACTTCTCCATGTCAGGTAGCTCCTATTTAAATGATTTCTTGATTGAAACAGGTGTGGCAGTAATCAGGCCTGGGGGTGACTACAGAAATTGAACTAATGTGTGATAAACCACAGTTAAGTTATTTTTTAACAAGGGGGGCAATCACTTTTTCACACAGGGCCATGTAGATTTGGAGTTTTTTTTCTCCATTAATAACGTAAACCTTCATTTAAAAACTACATTTGTGTTCAGTTATGTTATCTTTGACTAATAGTTAACGGTTTTTGATGAGCAGAAACATTTAAGTGTGACAAACATGCAAAAGAATAAGAAATCAGGAAGGGGGCAAATAGTTTTTCACACCACTGTATAGTAAACATGGCCACAACAGAAAAAATAAGACAATTCTTTAATATTATTTTCTCTGACTAAGGGGCAGTTCAGCCATACAGAGCAATGCCATTTACATACCCATGTTACTAAATAAGGGCAGAATTAGCCTCTTTACTGGAATGATGTGAATGAGATTTACACAATATAATGTCTACTCTCTAAATCAAAGGCTTTTCAATATCATAATAAATAGATGCAGATAATTCTGGCAAATCTGTTGTTTTTTTTTTCCGGGCCTGTGGAAGCAGCTGCTAATCATGCGCGCTTCTCTTTTACCTCCGATCATGCCTCTGACCAACACTGTCTATCGTGATTGGAATTGTCAGATGACCCTAAGAGCTCATGACAGCTTTAGCTCTTCTCTTGTCAAGGGCTTAGAGCAGATCCAGGATTTTTGCCTCCTGCATGGTAGGCTTTTTCCTGGAGGGCTTTGTGTCAACATGGCCCAGTAAGCCAGAATCTCACGTGTTGTTGCGTTAAACACAAGAGCCTCTAGCTCCTGACAATCAAGCTTAATTTGGCTCATTTATTTTTTCCATGAGCAAACTGGAGCAGTGGTAAAAGTAGAGGTACAGTATGTTTGTAGTATTCTTGCGTGGTAGGACTTATTGTTAGGACAGGATTACCCATTACATACTGTAGCTTCCACAGTTGACGGCTGTATCAGACTGTATCAGCTGACTTGACCACTGGAATCAATCCTTAAATGCTTATGAGGACAAGGTACACATAACTATATCTTTCACGATTTCAAGCCCTTAAACACATTAAATTCAAAATGGAATATTAAGGATCGACATTGCAACATTGCAGTTGTTGTTGTTGTTTTTCTTTTCCTGTTTCTGTTAGATAACCCACAGTGCCAAACCCTCTCATATTTGATTTGGCACAGGTTTCACGCTGGATGCGCCTCCTGATGAAACCCTCCCATTTTATCTGGCTTACGACCAGCATTATTAAGTGCACTGGCTTGTGGGTAAAGCAGGAAACTGTTACCCAGGCGTGAAAAAACCCCTAACATGACGAAATTAAACTTTGCATTTTGTTTAAATGGTCGCAAGTTAATTATAGATATCAATGTGGATGTTTTCATTTCATGTGAAATGTCTAACAGTGTAACATTTAGATGTTACTCCACTTCGTAGAACTAATGTAACCCCAAATCAAATGTCTTCCATAATAATGTTGGATGGTTAACAGTTCTAGCTTTTCCTCTCTAAGAAATAACTGCTTACATAAAATCACAGGTGGGACAAAAAGACAGTCCGATCTATTGGGTACATGACCACCACATGGTTAACTAAACTGATTTTGTTGGCCGAATTTACCATCATGACTTAATTTTCAACCATCTATGAACATTTTTTAGATAGTTGAATAAACGATCCTTAACAAAAATGAAATGGAGAAGCCAAAATAAGCAATAATTGACTTTTCATTTCTTACATGGACTCTCATGTTTTGTTGAGAGAGAGAGAGAGAGAGAGAGAGAGAGAGAGAGAGAGAGAGAAGTGATGCACAACTGCAAATAGTTAAATGTCTATCTAAGTGAGGGCCAAGCTTCTCTCATGACTTTAAACCTCATGATGTTTTTTTATCTATTTATTTTTGTGTACTGTATGTTGGTTGGTTTTCACCAAAATGGCCCAAAAACCCACAATACTTGCAACATCAATGAATCATACCACAATGGGCCTACTTTCTTTCGGATTTCCCTACGAGAGAAAAGTTTGAGGCTTAGAACAGGAAAAGGGGTTTGAAAAAGGGTAAATATAATGATGGAAAACCATAAAGTTGGCTTTTAATCCCTATGTCTGAGTGTTGCCTCATAAAGATTAAGCCTTTAAACTAAGAACAAGCCTGCTGCAGAGGAAAGATGCAGAGGAGTCACACCGTTTAAAACATGTAATAAATAAACAATCAAACTATTATGAGCTGACACAAAGTCTGCATTTACTCGTGTAATCACTCTTTTAAAGATGATAAAAGAAAAGATGATAAAGGAGATATGTATACTTCACCGTCAACTGTACTGTACATATCTCCTTTATCATCTGTATGTACAGTATTATACCTGTATGTATTGTGTACAAGATACATTACAGGCCAGTGAAACTCTTTTCCTTTCAGTTTATCTCAGAATCTTATCTTAGTTTAAGTTTTCACTCTATATTAGATATAATTTTTTTACAGTATAAATCTTAAAGCATAATTTATATCGCTTTATAATTAGATTCTTCTTCTTCTTATTATTATTATTATTATTAGGGCCCAAGAACTACAGGGTGCACAGGATCCACTTGTTTTCCTAAGGATTATTGTTTTGTTTTTTTCCCATCATTTTGGGCCGTAATATGCTCAAAAACTCATGAAAATTGCGATAGCGCAGGGTTCTTGGGCCCGCTCATCATTGCTTGCAACTATATTTCTTCTTCTGCTTATTATTATTATTATTATCTGACATCATCTGGTTCACACTTCTCCACCAACTCATATCTTTTCATGACTTGCAGAGATAGATTTCAGTTGGCGATCAACAGTTAGAGAGCAGTGTTAAATTCTTATAGCTAAAAGGTAAGAAAAATAAACCGTGGTGGCACACAATCCCGAGAAAGGTACAAGATTTACTTTTCACTTATTCTACTTTAGAATATCAACTGATGTCCGGGTTTCAGGGTTGAATCCTGAATTGTGTTAAATAGAAATTTATTGCATTATGAAGGATGTATAATCTCTCGTTTAACACAAAAAGGAGTGTAAGGAATTAGATAAGGGATTTTGAAATCATTGTTGTGTTAGAAGCTAGTTCGAACAACCTGGACGGTTCAGAGGCAATTCGGAACGAATTTTATTACCGGAACAGCAGTTATTAAGAAGACAAAGCGTCTTCTTTCGTCCGTCCCTCCTTAAAATCCATTTTCTTTACCCATTTTTCCGATAAAACTACCCTTTTTCCGTAAGACCTTGTTTAGTGTCTGTGATCTTACACAGGTAATATAACGGTATAATATTATTATTATTATTATTAAAGGCTTATTATTATTATTAAAGGCTTATTATTATTATTAAAGGCTGGCTTGATAATATTCATTCATTCATTCATCTTCTATACCGTTTTATCCTGTATTTAGAGTTGCAGGGACCTGGAGCCTATCCCAGGAGACTCAGGGCACGAGGCAGGGTACACCCTGGACAGCGTGCCAATCCATAGCAGAGCACACACACACACATTAAAACCCCTGTATAATGGGGTTTTGCCCACTTCATTAACTTGTCACCTTCTTTAAAATTGCTACATGCAAGTACAAGGTCCTTGCTTTGTGCGCCTCATGTGCCGATATGTGTATCATTTCACATATTGGATAAATGGGGTCAAAATAATATCAAGCCCCTACTCTGAGTTCACTGTAGCTTCTGAAGGAAAGGTAATTTTTATATCATAATGAGAAATGAGAGATGAGAGAGAAAGAGGGTCTGTAAGAAAAAATTACTTGCATATTAATGCAACAAAATGGTCATAATGGATTCACAACACGTTCATGAACTCGTTGTATGATTGTTTTCAATTATGGTTTTTAGCAGCTTGGTGGAGAGGTATTAATGGTTACCATTTTTTTATTAAAAAAGGGATATAAGTGTATGTACCGTATTTTATCATAATTTTTGCTTTAATGTTTAAATCTCTGGGAAACGAACCCAGAGGTGCAGGGCAACCACTAAGCCACCGTGCTATGTAGTGATGTTTAATCTTCATTCGGCTAGCTTGAGAGAGTTTTCCATATGTTCCCTAGTGTTCTCATGTTTCCATATTTTCCATATATTAACTGATGCTCCATATCCCTCACTCCCATAACTGTCCATGCTCTGATTTGAAGTATTCTTAGCAATGTTAGCAAATTGTTACAAGTATGTTTGGCGAAAGCACTTTAGTCCGAGCCCTCCCGGGACTCATAAAGAATGCCATAAAAATATATATCCAAAAAAAAAAAAAAAAAAACATAACATGACAGTTTATGAGAACTATCTGTGCAATTTTCACTAAACCAAAATTTCAGACTAGGCGGGAGCAGTACTCCATGGAACAAGCGCTGACAGGCGTTGACTTATTGGACCAGTTTTCAAATTGTATCTTTAGGTACTTTGCAGCCTGTCAGAGTAAAACAATTGTTCCAATTTATCTACATACTATAATTTAATTTGAAGAAATGAGGGATGGTTCAAGACTAGTGTAGATGATTTGCAACCCTCAACCAGGATCACCACCAGTCCCGCAGACTCTAAACTGCAGGCATTAAACTGCATGAGTAAAGAAAAAAAACCTTAGGAACTTACAGTAAATGACAAAAAAATTATGTCATATGAGCACTAGGGCTGCAACTAATGATTATTTTAATAATCGATTAATCTGTCGATTATTTTCTTCTTCTTCGATTAATCGCTTAATCGGGTGAAGCCCAAAAACTAAGAAAAACATTAATTTCCAACCCTTTATTTGAAAACAGAACTAGAAATGTTAGAAAGTGCACAGACATGTTGCTCCTGTTATAATAATAATAAATAAAATAATTGATTATTTTAAATAATAAATAATTTTAAGAATAAATTCAAGTAATGAAATACAAATGGACTTACACAAAAAACATAGAAATGTATGCCTTACATCTGCCAAATATATACAGTGGAACCTTGAATCGTGACAGAGCAGTTTCTGTGTAAAGCAGAGAGAAAGCGTGTATGTGTCTGTGAAGGTGAAAGTAGGAGGGGTCTGTGTGTCTGAGGCACGGTGTCCAATGATGCGCGCACGCACACACACACAGCAGGCAAAGAGCAGGCTGAGCCTTGACCAGAGAGAGAACATGGATTGTTAAATTCAAATTCAAATTTTATTTGTCACATACACAGTCATACACAGTATAAAATGCAGTGAAATGCTTACACGTCCGCCAGTGACCTTAAAAAGAAAATAAAAACTTGTACGTAAAATAAATATCAATAAAAGGAAATACTAAAGAAATAAATGTAACTAGTAAAATTAACTGTACAATAAGGGCATAATAAAATATTATTATAATATTATTAGAAATATAGGGGGGGGGGGAGTATATATATATATATATATATATACCAAGTGACCATGGTTGTGCAAATATGCATGAAAGGTGACTAGTGAAAGTGACATGTGCAATTGTCCAGATGTATAAATATTTAGTGCAAGTGTGTATGAATGTGTCCATGATTGTCCAGTCAATGTTGTGAACTTAAAAAGATGTTATTAGTCCTGTGTGGAGGTGTGATTGCGATTGTTAATGTCTCTAATGAGACTTGCTTTTGCTTTACACATGCGCTGTACACACACGCATTCAAGACACAAAATAAAACATGTTTTACACACACAGTGTTATAATAAACAGTACACGTGTGCACGCATGTTGATTATACCAGTAAGAGATGAGCACTAAGACCCAGCAGCCTCCGCCATGTATCTTTCCTCTACCTCCGCTCATATTCTTTTTTATTTTAGCTCCGCCCTGTCTATGAGGTGCCGAACTCTGCTAGCATCAGTGCGCGAGACCGAGTGTGTTCATTCGGCTCCACGCGCAACTAAAGTTTTTTTTAATAATCAAATGTCTCTAAATTCAAAATAATTATGAATAATTAGCATTTTCAATTATTACTGTTTAAAGTCAGACAGTATAACGGAGAAAAATTTCAATTTAAAGGCACATATAAAATCATCTCTCCAAACTTCTCCAAAGTTAGCAACTTGAATTTTTTAATGAAGAAACCTCGGTTACTTCCATGTTGCATAAATTTCAGAAGTAACTACTTTGGCACACACATTTTCTGTATTATATATATATATATACAGTGGTGTGAAAAACTATTTGCCCCCTTCTTGATTTCTTATTCTTTTGCATGTTTGTCACAATTAAATGTTTCTGCTTATCAAAAACCGTTAACTATTAGCCAAAGATAACATAATTGAACACAAAATGCAGTTTTTAAATGAAGGTTTACGTTATTAAGGGAGAAAAAAAACTCCAAATCTACATGGCCCTGCGTGAAAAAGTGATTGCCCCCCTTGTTAAAAAATTACTTAACTGTGGTTTATCACACCTGAGTTCAATTTCTGTAGTCACCGCTAGGCCTGATTACTGCCACACCTGTTTCAATCAAGAAATCACTTAAATAGGAGCTACCTGACACACAGAAGTAGACCAAAAGCACCTCAAAAGCTAGACATCATGCCAAGATCCAAAGAAATTCAGGAACAAATGAGAACAAAAGTAATTGAGTTCCATCAGTCTGGTAAAGGTTATAAAGCCATTTCTAAAGCTTTGGGACTCCAGCGAACCACAGTGAGAGCCATTATCCACAAATGGCAAAAACATGGAACAGTGGTGAACCTTCCCAGGAGTGGCCGGCCGACCGAAATTACCCCAAGAGCGCAGAGACGACTCATCCGAGAGGCCACAAAAGACCCCAGGACAACATCTAAAGAACTGCAGGCCTCACTTGCCTCAATTAAGGTCAGCGTTCACGACTCCACCATAAGATAGAGACTGGGCAAAAACGGTCTTCATGGCAGATTTCCAAGGGGCAAACCACTCTTAAGCAAAAAACATTAAGGCTCGTCTCAATTTTGCTAAAAAACATCTCAATGATTGCCAAGACTTTTGGGAAAATACCTTGTGGACCGACGAGACAAAAGTTGAACTTTTTGGAAGGTGCGTGTCCCGTTACATCTGGCGTAAAAGTAACACAGCATTTCAGAAAAAGAACATCATACCAACAGTAAAATATGGTGGTGGTAGTGTGATGGTCTGGGGTTGTTTTGCTGCTTCAGGACCTGGAAGGCTTGCTGTGATAGATGGAACCATGAATTCTACTGTCTACCAAAAAATCCTGAAGGAGAATGTCCGGCCATCTGTTCGTCAACTCAAGCTGAAGCGATCTTGGGTGCTGCAGCAGGACAATGACCCAAAACACACCAGCAAATCCACCTCTGAATGGCTGAAGAAAAACAAAATGAAGACTTTGGAGTGGCCTAGTCAAAGTCCTGACCTGAATCCTATTGAGATGTTGTGGCATGACCTTAAAAAGGCGGTTCATGCTAGAAAACCCTCAAATAAAGCTGAATTACAACAATTCTGCAAAGATGAGCGGGCCAAAATTCCTCCAGAGTGCTGTAAAAGACTCGTTGCAAGTTATCGCAAACGCTTGATTGCAGTTATTGCTGCTAAGGGTGGCCCAACCAGTTATTAGGTTCAGGGGGCAATTACTTTTTCACACAGGGCCATGTAGGTTTGGATTTTTTTCTCCCTAAATAATAAAACCCCTCATTTAAAAACTGCATTTTGTGTTTACTTGTGTTATCTTTGACTAATAGTTAAATGTGTTTGATGATCAGAAACATTGTGTGTGACAAACATGCAAAAGAATAAGAAATCAGGAGGGGGGCAAATAGTTTTTCACACCACTGTATATATATATATATATATATATATATATATATATATATATATATATATATTATTCATTCATTCACTCATTTTCTATACCGCTTAATCCTGTGTTCAGGGTCGCAGGGGACCTGGAGCCTATCCCGTCAACTTCGGGCTCTAGGCGGGGTACACCCTGGAGAGGGTTATACAGTATATATTATATTATATTATATTATAATATTATATATATATATATACACCAATACTGTTTTGGCTGAAAACATCACGTGAGATAAAAAAAAGAAAGAAAAGTGGGATGTTTAGTACAATATTTCAAAACCAGCTACACCCCAGTAGTTAATAAAGGCAATATTCTAATTCTAATATGTAATTATGCAAACGCCCTGATGAGGCACATAAAAGACGATTACTGTATGTGAACATAAAACAAAAATGTAGAGACATGAGCGTGCATTTCAAGGCAAATGCTGTTTAAATTCTGTTGGCAAATATCAAATATAAAACATCCTGATTGTTTTAACACACTAAAGCGTAATTAAGATAAACATTTGATTATAACTTAGAAATGGATATACTGTATATTGGCCTTCAGCTGAGAAAAACACCAGCTTCCTTGAATTTAATATGTTTCTTCTGGTTACAGTATGTTGTGGCTCAGTGACCTAGTGGTTAGAGCGCTCAGCTTGTGATCGCAAGGTTGCAAATTTGTGACTCAACCCATGCGCCTGGCAACAACCTTAGGCGTGTTGTTTAGCTGCATCTGTCACTAAGCAATATAACTTAGGTACCAGCTGCATGGCTGGAAGTTAAACCGGCATGTTACGCGATATACTGGCACTGTATTTGTAGCTTTGTGTAAGCTAGTGTCTGGCTGAGGGCTTTGGAAACAGAGATCTGAGCTGCCCTCTGGGTCCACGTGGCCCGGCAAGGACTTTACCTACCTTCTGGTTGTAATAATCTGTACATGTAACCACCATTTATATAGTACAATGAATTTGCATAAACGTTGTCCTGTATTTTGATCTCCCGAATTACATATTCATTCAGACAAACATGGTAAATAGACAATAAAAAATGGACAGTACAAATATGTGGAAAGACTAACCTTAAACTCTTTAAGTAAACAATTTAACAATTTAGGGCTTTATATATATTTGAGTTAAAAAATCTTTTGTAGGTTGTGGGAGTTTTTGCATGTGACTGTAAACCTCTGACTCATGAGAATATTCAGATCAGTTAATCTGATTTAACACGTTCCAGCGATTCCCATATACTTTGGTGTTTAGGGACACTTGTAATCAAAGATCTGATAGATTTTCAAGTTACACACTCACATCAATGCTTGTTAATGTGGGCAGGGAATTTATCATTCACACAAATGTATTGTGTGCTTCAGTTTGCATAGCTTGGAAATTCCCTCTCCTCGCATCCAAGAATCTATGCTATTCCCAGTGGAACAGGAGATTTTCCTTCACAAAACTGCATTTAAAGACATGGCAATAATATGCGCTTCTTAAGCACTAGGAAAGAAGGAGCTTTCCGTTTAAGAATGGAGTGGCAGATAATCATACCAGCACAAGCACACTGAACATGTAATGAAAAATCTCATGTCTCTGTTAGACTGAGAGATTACAAGAGTATCTTGTCAGATCGGGTGCCAGTGATAAAGATGAAATTGTTTACCAGCAATCTGTGGGTAAACATTTCCTGTGGTGTGTCATGGCAAGGATGTAGCAGTTGTATGATGGTCTATCACCTTATAACACTGTTCACTCGTCCAGTTCTGTATCTTTTCCCAGAAAATTTGTTTTTCAGATAAATCTAGTGTAAAGTGAGGATGTCACAGCCTTGAAGATACGTACATCAGATGAAGCTCCTCAGATACAATAAGATAATTGCTAATTGTCATTTAATTTAATTGACATCTAGATGCCCTTATCCAGAGCGACTTACTTCTTATCTCATTATACATCTGAGTAGTTGAGGGCCTTGTCCAAGGGCCCAACAGTGGTCTTGGGGTTTGAACCTGGGACTTTCTGACTACCCCTGACCTATATTAACCCTTATATTATAATTAACACAATATCAAAACCTGGAAGGTTAGTGCTGAACCACCAATTTTATGGAAGAAATGTGGTTAAAAAAAGCAACAAAAAAAATTGTGAACGTGACAGTGTGACGAGAACTTACAGGATTTGGACTAAACAACTCTGTTGCCAAAAGGGAACCACTTAGTTAGTGAGACTATACAAAAGGCTTTAATTTGGTAGGAGGCAAAAATCTTGGAATTTGGTACAATGTAAAAGGGTTGTGTAGTCTGATGAGTCCAAATTGACCCTATTCCAGAGTGATGGGTGCATCAGGGTATGAAGGGAAGCAAATGAAAAATAGTTAAAAGCAAACTCTAGTGCGACAACATTAGTGAAAACAGTTGCAACACTTAATCCGCCCAATTTACAGTAAGTGCATGATCAAAAGAGCTAAAAATAAAAGTTATCACAAATTATTGATGGTATAAACTAAACATTAAAAAAAAAACTTATTTATGAATTCACTCATTTTCCATGCATGTTTATTTATTTCTGTGCTTTCTACAGTACAGTATGTGCCCTTGCATTTTTGTACGTTATTTCCCATCCCCAATTTTTATTTTTTTTAAGAATTCAGTTCTGCCTCTATTTAGTCCCTGATCAATTTAGTTGTTTTGCTTTGGATTGTTTTATCTTGTTTTGTTTTGCTTAATTATATGCACAGTGAGCCCAAAGTATTAACTAAAAAGCATGGAAATAAATAGGAAAGAAAGTGTGTTATCTACTATTTAAGTTTTTATAAAAGACACAAAAGGTTAGGGTGAGTGACGTGTATGGGATTCTTGCATTTTCTTGTACAACTATAACTGTACGTTGCATTCAATTGGTATGAATTTTCTCATTTCGAGTGTTTCAGGCAGATGCGTTTCAATCCAGCAACACTAACGAGCAGAGAGGTTTGACACTGATATCTTGTAAACAACATTTCTGGGAGGCAGTATGCAGGCATAACTCTGACCGACTTCCCCATTCATAGTGAATCCTGGCATTATGGAATCGCAGGCTGGATTAACTCTCAGCATGTAGCTCTTTAAACTCAAGCTTGTGAGCGGTCAGAAAAATAGAAGGGAATCAGCAAGCAATTGCTCTATTCACAGTTAGGAAAATCACTGCTTATTTTGTATTCTCTTCATGCCATGGAAATGGGACATGCGAATCATGCTCTGTGTGCAGGACAGGGGCACAAAGCATGGCAGTGATGTTCCTTTGATCTGAATCCCTGGGAGCACTGATAGGTCAATTCATTAATCCAGGGTCACCCTTGTAAAATGAATTATAGGACTTAGGGCTACTGGGTGTTTTATTATATTAAGAGCATCATGTTGAGTCGCCATCAGACTCCCATAAAAGTGTCCTTTGCTTTATTAGAATTATGGCATCCGCGTGCGTCCTAAATCACAAATCACTGGACATTGGCACTTCATTCAGGTGGAGGCATAGACAGGTAGATGCAGTTTTTAAGTCATTATTTAATTAATTAAGGGAAAAAAAGCTGCCCGAACTTCCCTGGCTCTATATGAAAAAGTAACTGGGGAATCAAGAATTATTTAACCACTTTTTTTTTAAATAACACACTTTCTTTCCTATTTATTTCCATGCTTTTTAGTTAATACTTTGGGCTCACTGTGCATATAATTGCACCTGTTGAATCAAGAAATCATTTAAATACAATTTGGACAATTTCCCACTCTTAATCAATAAAGGCATTCTTTTTAAATGTACATTATGATCATTATTTTTCATTTTCTTGCTTCTAGGCTAAGTTAACTTAAATTATGCAATTTTCCTTGTGAATTCATGTACATTTACATAAAATACCTAATTTTGTCAAGTAAATGTAACATGATTAGATGCAGTTGCAGTTACTAACTTGAAGTAAACTGTATTTGATATATAAACAAGCTAATATACTGTAAATACCAAACGATTAGTCATTATTACTACCTGCATGTAGACAATATATTTAATAAGTCTTCTTTTCTTGCAAGGTCTAATGTTGCTCAGTGGTGGCGGCATCAGCTCTATCACTGACATAAAGTTCCACTTGTGCGTTTATTTATTTCTTGCCTTACGAATGCATTTGCTTGTTGTTTCAGGAAATTTTCGTTGCTGTCAAGGAAGAAACGGTTGTATAAAATGTTGGCTTAATTTTATCCCTTAACACATAAAGGTCATCACTCATGCACACACATTCACATGTTCATTCACACCTTTAAAAGGGTTGGAGAAAACATGGAATTACACAAACACAGTGAGAAAAGGGAACCTTCTGCCAAGACCCTGCAGCTGAACCATACAACCGTCATATACAGGAATAGATTCATGAAAGTAATGGAAATCTGTTTTCAGTCTGAATTTATTACCCGTGAATTTATATTCACGGTGTTATGAATAGAGAGAGATTTATTGTCCTATTGTTTTTCTCTCCAGGTTCAGGTGTTTTCCATGTGGATCACACTATTCTCTGGGGCTGCAGCTGAGCTTACATGTGACACAATACTCCTGCTCTCCACCAACCTCACAGGTGAGTGTATACTTTTCTGCTGTGTGTTTTCTGATCTCTTTATGCTGCATTACACTTCCATAGACCAAGGTTATGTTCAGATGATTCTATTGTACTAATGCTTGAAGGTGTGTGTGCCTTAAAATAAATAAATAAATAGCCAGGGTTAGCTCAGTGGTTAAGGCATTGGACTACAGTTTGTAAGATCCCAGGTTCAAACCCCAGAACCACCAAGTTGCCACTGTTGGGCCCTTGAGCAAGGCCCTTAACCCTCAACTGCTCAAATGTGTAATGAGATAAAAATGTAAGTTGCTCTGGATAAGAGCGTCTCCAAAATGTAAATAAATAAATAAATAAGAATTTGCTGGTGGATTTATTATAGCAGGATTGACAGATCAGCAACCAAAAACATGTGATAAAATCACAACCAATAGTAATATCAGTGGCATCACAGTTACTGTAAATGAAAAAAATGTTTACAACAGAATGACATGCAATATGCAACACTGAAAGAATGCACAGTACAAGAAGAAAGAAGAAATAAACTCAGCAACCAGACATACAATATGTATACCAGATTTGTACCTTTATAACAATTGTATTACAACTGTGTGAAATGATGCATTGATATGGAAACATTGCTGTGCAGGTGCATGAAATGCTAGCTCATACTACAAAGTAGAGAGCGACAAAAACATATACGCAAATGCATACAGTACTGCAGCCTCTCCCTATGCTTGGTTTAAGCAACATAAGCAAAGTGATGGTACTGTAGAATGGAACCACAGCAACATGAAAACATCTCTCCATTAAAAGTGAAGGGGAAGCAAAAGCTTTGGATTAATTAATGGAAGCTTCAATTAAGATCATGTAAAAAGATGTTTCCAAACTTTTTATACATCACCGATCAGACATAAAATATATTAATAACACCACATAACATTAACACATCAGCATTGATTCAACTATACCCCAATAAACTGGTGACAGGACAAAGGCCAACTCGTCTGGTCTGATCCAACAAAAAAGCTCATGTACTGTAGTAGCACATATTGCTGACCATGATACAGAGGCACCAGCACACCCGGTGCACCACAACCCATTTTTGCAAAGGTAAAAAGCCCAAGTCCATTGACTTGGCCCCCAAACTCCCCAGATCCCAATCTCATCAAGCACCCATGGGATGCATTGGACAAACAAGTCTGATCCATGGAGGCCCCACCCCACTACCCAAAGAATCTGCTGCCAACATTCTGGTGCCAGATACCACAGCACATGGAGTCTCTGTGAAAGAGCCTCTAGGTAGCACAAGAGGAACTCAAAATCCAGGTGGATTTAATGTTAATGTTTTTAATGTTATACATGATCGGAATATATTTAACTATCATGGTCATGGTAGGTAGGCATTAAGACAACACAAATTTGTCTTGCCACTTGGGAGTACCACCAAAATATTGTTAAAATACTCACACGTGCATATGAGAAAAAAAAAGAATTTTTTTGCTCTTTTTGTAAACAGTTTTTTTTAATTATGAAAAGACTTTTTATGGCCTTAGGATTTGACATTTCTGAAAAATGAAAGCTAAATGTATTAAATTCAGAGTTAAAAGCAAGTTGCTGTCAAAACAGCTGATACTTTGGCATTATAAAAGACATTTAAAAACACTTTAAAAAGATGAGCTTTAATTTTTATTATTATGTTTCTCAGTTACATGATAGACTGTTGTTTTTATCGTATTATTTTGAATAGCAAGCACTTGTTTGTTAAGGCTATGCTTAAGATTTAAAAAAAAAAAAAAAAAAAAAGGAAATTAGAAGGAGTGGCTTGAAACTATTAATCTCTCAGTCTCATATTGTTTCAGGCTTGTGAATTTTACCTAGCCTATAGGCCTAATACTTATTTATCACCATATGTACTGCTGACGATCTGCATTATTAACTCTTGGTGGGCTTATGATGAATTATGGAATGTTTTACCCAAATACACTGCATGTAACCAATATTTTCCACACGATTAAAAGCTGACATCTTGCTGTGAGCCACACACTTTATAATCCCTCACTTTAGCCAAACTGCAACTTTTGCAGATTTAAAGCTCAGAGGGGAAATAACCTCAGAATTAGCTCTGAGCAGGGAAAATATGCATGTTGACCTGTGGTTGAAGCCATATTTCTCAAAAGAAGCCCCTCTTTTTTACCCTATTTTTGCAGTCACAAAAGTCTAGAAATTAATGTAAATTATTGGCAAACTGATTAATTATACTAATTCTATATACAATATATATCATGCACCAGTAAACTGATGACAGGATCATGGGCACCTAGGCTTACCCATGCCTCTGGGGCCAAAGCCAGCCTGTCTGATCCAATCCCATAGAAAAACCAATGCAACTGCTGGAAAAAGTCAATGATTGCCATGAGAGAAACGCACTAGAGCACCTAGTGCAAAACAGGCAACTGGGGCCCAGCAGGCAAACAGCTGAAAGCTGCCAAGCTGACCTCCAAACTTCCTATATCCCAATCACCCATGGGATGTGCCGAACAAATAAGTCCAATACACCGCAAACCATAGCAAACCCCCAGGAGGTTTTGTGGAGTCATTCCCCAAGCAGCGACAGCCACCCCAGTGGCACAAGTAGAACCCAAAGTTTTGGTTTTATTGTTATGGCTGATTCTAAGTGATGCACTGTATGATGAACGTACACTAGCATAACTAAAAGTTATTGTGTAATACCTTTATTCATTAAATGATTGTCCTCAAAGATTAACCAAGCCCTGATACATGTATTGTATCAGCTCTTTGGAAAGCTACAATTGTATAACTTTGTGATTGTAACTCCTCAATTAGGTTTGAGTGCTTAAAAAGCTAATAAACCTCTATATTGACAATTCACTTCCCTTAGGCGCAGCTTAACAACAAATCAGCTCGACAGGGCCAAAAGGGATTGTTACACAAGCTACTGTATACAGTTGTGCTTCCATCTTGAAGTAGATTGCTCAACCCAAACAAAACTTGCATAAATCCCATTTAAAAGTAGTGATAGCACAGGTAATTCAGAGTTATGAATAGTCAGATTATCTGATTTACACTAAAACTAATTAAGTTCAGGGCTATTGTGATGTATCAATTTATTTTTATCACCTATTGCTTTTAATTACAGCTATGCCGGAATTCATAATTCTATCTTATCATAGTAGGTTATTCTCTTTACTTTTGTCTGAAAGATAAAGGTTTTTAGTCAGACAACAATGCTAAATTAGAGTCTGCGTTGTATATTTCATATGTGAAAGACGGACAGAGGGAATAATTGATTTGTTTCAGGGACAAGCCATATGTTATTCCAAAGCAGCAGAGTCATTATCAAAAACCTCTTTATTTCCATAATATCTCCAGCGACAGCTATGGGCCTGTTGATCCCAGCATACCGCACACAAACCTGTGATTACCTGCGAGTGTGAAGTGTCACACTTCAATTAACATTCATGTGATTGGCATCTATTCACAGTGATTCAACCACTTCACCACAGCAATCAGGGGCTTGTTAACACTGGTCCTCTAGTGCATTGCACTTTCTGTTTAGCCATCAATGTTTTACACGAGATTGTACAGATAATTGTATGGAAAAGGGTTCATTCTAAATGTTGTTACTTAGGTAGATCTTTGTAGTTCCAAGGTAATTTTCCAAAGGGCTTATGTCTGGACAAAAGTGAAAATATTATACGACGATATATAGAGTCAGCCAAAAAATCTATACACATTTCGGGAAAAGAAAAATTGTATGCTATATATTGAATTATATTGTAATATAATATTATGATAATACAGGTCCTTCTCAAAAAATTAGCATATTGTGATAAAGTTCATTATTTTCTGTAATGTACTGATAAACATTAGACTTTCATATATTTTAGATTCATTACACACAAACTGAAGTAGTTCAAGCCTTTTATTGTTTTAATATTGATGATTGTGGCATACAGCTCATGAAAACCCAAAATCCCTATCTCAAAATATTTGCATATTTCATCCGATCAATAAAAGAGAAGTGTTTTTAATACAAAAAAAGTCAACCTTCAAATAATTATGTTCAGTTATGCACTCAATACTTGGTCGGGAAACTTTCTCGAGAAACGGAATCAGAGGGGTATAGTTGACGTCCAGGAAAAGAATAATCCAATGGCAATCGTAAACTAGCTCTCTCTCTTTCTCCATATACAGCGCTGCTTTCTTCATCTCCCCGTCACGAACGTCATGCCGGTTCCGGCTTTATACCGGCACACGTGACCTGATAGGTCATCGGGGTTCCCTCGCGGCACAGCTGCGCATGCGCGCGTGAGCTTAACCCCGGAACCAAGGCACCGTTGCCATGGGGACGAAAATAACCGAAAGGGGTCAGTTTGTGTGTGCAGGTGAGCAACATTAGCTCCTTCCCTTTTCCCCTGCTGTTTAACCGCCCCTTTATGTGGCCGCACTACAACCTCTTGCTAGTGCAATAAATGAGGCGAACCCCTGGTTGAATGAGCACTGATTCCTAGAGGCGAAGTGAGCCCATGCGCCTCATTGGAGAGGGCAACACTCTCACCCAGTGTAGTGTCGGCCGCCCCTGCGGCCCCAAAACATGTAAAAGCTGCTCTGATTTACGCCACTGGCTGATGCGGTGGACATATATCAGAAGATCACGTACTGGCAAAATGGCCCTGACTAGCCCAGGGGCAAAGTCTAGGCAGGATGGGGAGACTGACAGATCTCCAATCCTCTTAGAGAGGTAACAGCCATTAGAAAAACCATCTTAAGGGTCAGAAAACCTGAAGTGCTGACTCTAGTGGTTCAAAAGTGTCAACTGGGCCTTTGAGCAATATAGCTAAAACCGACAAAAAAAAGGACCGTGGCTCTAGTGGGTGCCCTCAACCATTTAGCTCCATGAATGGAACGGGTAACTAAAAGGGTATTTTCCCACAGTAACCCCATCGATCAGGATTGGCAGGCTGAAATAGCAGTTAAATACGTCCTGAGAGTACTAGGGCACAAGCCCGAGGACAACTTTTCTTGCAGAAACTCCAGCACTGAAACAATTCGGTAGTGGACTGGGTCTAACTGCTTCGTCATGCACGACTTTTCACATACATTCCTTCTGAGGGCATAAGCTCTTCTAGGGGAGGGAGCCCTCTAGAATAGTCTTAATTATGCCGGCTGGAAGACCAGCTTGACTTAGACTCCCGAGAGCAGAGCTATCAGGAAAATGAATATAGACGTAACCTGGGCCACATACGGGCCAAGGTGCCCAACCCCATGGGGGGCTGGAAGAGTCAGAGAGCAGCAAAGGGGACATTTGCTGATCTTACGAGGCAAAGAGGTCCACCTCTGCTAGCTGAAATCTCTCCCAGGTTGACTGACTACTTCGGGGTGGGTTTTCCAATCCCAGTGTGTCAGAGCTTGACTGGACAGTACAATTGCTCCTCATTCATATGCCCTGAAATGTAAATCGCCCTGAGGGAGAGGAACCTGGTGCGCTAGCTGTATAGCGGCGCGAGCACAGTCCGCACTGGGACATGGTAGCCTCTCAACTGCTGGAGGAAGTGCTTTAGGGCCAGAAATAGAGCCATCATTTCGAGGCAATTGATGTGACGTGCGAGAATAAGGCCTCTCCAGCTCCCTTGGGCTGGACAGTCATCTAAGACCGCACCCCGCGAGGGAAGCGTCTGTCGTTAGCATCTGTGACGACAAGACGAACTTACTGTAGAGTGGGACCAGAGTCAGAAACCGGAGTCTTGAACCTTTATTGGGGATTGGCCTTAGAGTGAAATCCCCTGTGTTGACCACAACTAGAAATTTTCTCATGTGCAGAAGGCCCAAAGGTGTCACCGTGGATACAGCTGCCATGAGAGCTAAGATTTCTGGTCTAGCTTGGTTTCCTTGTAGAATTGATTCATTTACTTTTTTTCGTTTACAATCCTAGAACCAAAGATGAGCTAGGCCGACATGCTGATGTCGAAGCGCTAGCTACTGAGACTGGGCCAGCCAGTCGCTATGTACAAACCGGATTCCAAAAAAGTTGGGACACTAAACAAATTGTGAATAAAAACTGAATGCAATGATGTGGAGATGGCAAATGTCAATATTTTATTCAGAATAGAACATAGATGACAGATCAAAAGATTAATCCGAGAAAATGTTTCATTTTAAAGGAAAAATATGTTGATTCCAAATTTCACGGTGTCAACAAATCCCAAAAAAGTTGGGACAAGGCCATTTTCACCACTGTGTGGCATCTCCCCTTCTTCTTACAACACTCAACAGACGTCTGGGGACCGAAGAGACCAGTTTCTCAAGTTTAGAAATAGGAATGCTCTCCCATTCTTGTCTAATACAGGCCTCTAACTGTTCAATCGTCTTGGGCCTTCTTTGTCGCACCTTCCTCTTTATGATGAGCCAAATGTTCTCTATAGGGGAAAGATCTGGACTGCAGACTGGCCATTTCAGTACCCGGATCCTTCTCCTACGCAGCCATGATGTTGTGATTGATGCAGAATGTGGTCTGGCATTATCTTGTTGAAAAATGCAGGGTCTTCCCTGAAAGAGATGACTAGATGTTGTTCTAGAACCTGAATATATTTTTCTGCATTGATGGTGCCTTTCCAGACATGCAAGCTGCCCATGCCACATGCACTCATGCAACCCCATACCATCAGAGATGCAGGCTTCTGAACTGAGCGTTGATAACAACTTGGGTTGTCCTTGTCCTCTTTGGTCCGGATGACATGGCGTCCCACATTTCCCACAAGAACTTCGAATCGTGACTCGTCGGATCACAGAACAGTCTTCCATTTTGCCACACTCCATTTTAAATGATCCCTGGCCCAATGGAAACGCCTGTGCTTGTGGATCTTGCTTAGAAATGGCTTCTTCTTTGCACTGTAGAGTTTCAGCTGGCAACGGCGGATGGCACGGTGGATTGTGTTCACTGACAAAGGTTTCTGGAAGTATTCCTGAGCCCATCCTGTGATTTCCTTTACAGTAGCATTCCTGTTTGTGGTGCAGTGTCGTTTAAGGGCCCGGAGATCACGGGCATCCAGTATGGTTTTACGCCCTTGACCCTCACGCACAGAGATTGTTCCAGATTCTCTGAATCTTCGGATGATATTATGCACAGTTGATGATGATAACTGCAAAGTCTTTGCAATTTTTCACTGGGTAACACCTTTCTGATATGGTTCCACTATCTTTCTGCGCAACATTGTGGGAATTGGTGATCCTCTACCCATCTTGGCTTCTGAGAGACACTGCCACTCTGAGAAGCTCTTTTTATACCCAATCATGTTGCCAATTAACCTAATTACTGTTAATTGGTCTTCCAGCTCTTCGTTATGCTCAAATTTACTTTTTCCAGCCTCTTATTGCTACTTCTCCCAACTTTTTTGGGATTTGTTGACACGGTGAAATTTGGAATCAACATATTTTTCCTTTAAAATGATACATTTTCTCGGATTAAGTCATCTACAGTATCTTCTATTCTGAATAAAATATTGACATTTGCCATCTCCACATCATTGCATTCAGTTTTTATTCACAATTTGTTTAGTGTCCCAACTTTTTTGGAATCCGGTTTGTAATTCACTTGCATAATTGCATGGCATGGTTGCATAGTGATTAGCACTGTTGACTTCTACCTCCAGGGTTGAGGTTCGATTCCCAGCTTGTGGCCTGTGTGCATGGAGTTTGAAAGTTTACCCCGTGTTGTGCCCTTGAGAAAGGCCCTTAACACTCAGGTACTGTATATAATAAATAAATAATGATCAAATGTAAGTTGATCTGGACAAGGGTGTATGCCAAATGCTGTAAATGTTTGTATATATAGAATTTATTTAGATGAACTGAACATTTACTTAAGGAAGAAAAAAAAAACTATTAGTATCAAGTGCATCAATACACCAACGTTCTCATTGCTGTTTACTACTTACGGTGAAGTATGCCATTTGTGATGAAGTCTCTAATAGTTTTAAGTGGCATTTACTTGCCTCTCTCTGCTATGAGATGTGTGACACACAACTACTGTACTAGCTGCACTAGCATTTTCCTGTCAAAGAGGGAGGAATTTGCAGATCTTAAATCTGTCAGCTTTAAGAGCAGTAATAAACAAACCTGGCTTTACAGGGGTTTTGTTTTTCTTTTTTTTCCCCATTCTTTAATGCTCTCCATTCACACTTGCAGTGCTGAGTTGATGAGGCTATGCTGAGGGCTGCTTTAACCACATCACCTTACTTCATCAGTGCTCAGTCATCTGCACGGTGACCATCTGGTGCTGTATTAATAAACCACTGATTCACAAACATGACTCTGGGTTAGAGGTTGCATGGATTATTTAGAATGAGCCGACTCAGCTTGTGCCATGCTTACCTTTATCTGATAACATTATTAATGACTGCCTGTAATGTATTTTATAGAAATGTTGGCCACTGAGGTGACTTATTTCATGCAAACCTTAAATAAATAGATCCCTTTTGCGGTATAAATTAATACAATGTGCTCATTATTAATAAGAAATTTAAGAAAACCATGGTAAGCTAAACTCTTACTGCAATACAAATTATAGTATTTACAAATGTGTATTTACAGCCTAAAGCTGGTTAATGCAGTTACAATAGCAGTTAGCTGTTTACATTTGGATAAAATTAATTAGGTAATGTGAAGCATTCCTACATTACTCCTCACAATATATATATATGGCTAGTTAACAATATTTTGCTTCAGTTATAGTCAGCTAGCTATTTTGTGTTGTTTTCATGGTGATTTTTGTTTATGTTGTCTTTTTTTGTTGTTGTCTTTTTTAATAGTTTCTAGATAGTTTGGTTATTTAAGCTAAGCTAACAATATTTTTTGTTAGCTATCTAACTATTTTGTATTGTTTTGATATTGATGATGATTGTGTATTTTGTCTGTTTTGTACAGTTTCTAGAAAGTGTTGTTAATTTATAGTGCTAACTTGTTGGCTTCGCTAGTTAGTTAATTAAGTGTCTTAGCTAATTGTTATGGTGTTAATTTATGTTGTATGTAGCATCTTGGTCCTGGAGAAATGCTGTTTCATTTCACTGTGTACTGAACTGCATATGGTTGAAATTAAAGTAAAAGTCTATCTGACTTGACTTGATATTAAAATAAACTAGCTGATCTAATATAGTAATAACTAGCCTTACAGTAGCTGCACAGCTAACTGTTTTCACACTTACCAAAAAAAAAAAAAAAAGTATGCATATATCTTAAAACTGAACATCCCATCCCACATCCTTGTACATTAATATGTAGTTTGCTGTTTTAAGAGGCTCAAATCTTTCGTGAAGGCTTTTCACTGCGCTGTGTGGATTTGTGCTCATTCAGCCACATGAGCATTAGTGAGTTCCAGTTCATCCCAAAGGTGTTCAGTGGGATTGAGGTCAGAGCTCTGTGAAGGACACTTGAGTTCTTGCACTCCGACATTAACACACCATGTCTTTATTGAATTCATTTTGTATACTGCCATTGTCATGCTGGAGTCTCTTAGTTCAAGTGAAGGGCAGTTGTAATGCTTCAGCATACAAAGACATTCTAACCGACTGTGTTTGCGGAAGAACCTCATACTTTATGGGTGTCCACAAATTTTCTCTCATATAATGTATAGGTTTTTCAAAACAAATAGTTTGTGTAAAACAAGCTTACCCAGATAGCACTCTCACGTCGCGGAGACGTCTATGCGACGTCATCTTTTTCATCTGGCAGATGTCGCCGAGACGTCCGTACCAGATGTTAGAACGACGCTTAGCCTACCGTACAGTACGTATTTAAGACGTAAATGAATTAAAACGTCCCTGATCCGCTCTTTAGACAATGTTAATCAGATGTTCATACATCTGACAATTGTCTGGTTCATGTCGGATAGACGTCGTTTTATTAAAACACCCCCCTCCCATTATTTTAATTAAATACCATCGGCACGCCTATAATGCTCCCTAATTTTAAGGGTTAACCCCTAGAGGGCGCCAAAATGCCCAGTGGTTTTGGTTTGTTTTATTTCTTTGTACAGTAGTTTAGTTGAAAAAGACTTCAGTTCCCAAGATGCACCTCGGTCAGGTGACGTAAGCATTCACCTGAACCAAGGAAAGCAATTAAGTTGATTATAAATAGCCTGACTGAACTTCAGTCAGGCGTCTAGCTTTTGTTGTGGTTAATTTTAGTTATGTTGGTTGTGTTTTAGAGAGCTGTTAAAAGAAAGACTCATAAGTGCTCAGAGAGAAAGAACTTTACTTTTGTTTTGTTTATCTTAAATAAAAGACTATATTGAACCGCCAGCTTGCCTCCTGCATTCATGCCACGACCATGCCGACACACACCCAAGAAACATGACACTAATGGATGTTACAATGACCAAATATGATAATAAATAAATAAACCACACTCTCAACTAATAATAAAACACAGATTCATTTATTTTTTATAAAAAATACATTTAATAACAAGCAAACATTTGATTAATTTATAAAATGTATCAATTTGAAAAGATGTACAAAACATAAAACACCACAAATAAGTATTAATCATAGGAAAAAAGAATTTACACCAACAGAAACGTTTTGTACTTTAACTGTACGACTTTTAAATATGACCGTTAGATACGGTTGGTCAGGAAACTCTTGAAGTCAGATGCTGACAGAACACTTTTCAGTCACAAACTGCTGTGAAAAAATACAGAGATAGATATTCAATTAAAATTATGCTTAATGATACTTAATTTAACAAATGAATAATATTTATACTTTGTTCCTCTCACTTCACAACTCATGAGAACAGACCAAAACCAGAACCGAACCACAGATTAAGCACGCGCATATAACCGTCGGTATTTTATGTGTGATCGAAAAAACAAGAAATAGCTTAAACCAAAATAACGTGACTAAACATCGCTAAACAGCAGGTGACATTTTCATTCATTCATTCATTCATTTTCTATACCGCTTAATCCTGTGTTCAGGGTCGCGGGGGGCCTGGAGCCTATCCCAGGAGACTTCGGGCACTAGGCGGGGTACACCCTGGACAGGGTGCCAATCCATCGCAGGGCACACACACATGGTACTGGTTAGCACGGTTGACTTGCACCTTCAGGGTTGGGGTTCGATTCCCACCTCGGGTCTGTTTGCATGTTTACATGTTCTCCCCATGCTTGGTTGGGTTCCTCCAGGTACTCCTGTTTCCTCCCACAGTGCAAAGACATGCAGATCAGGAATAGAAATCGGTGTTTCCAAATTGTTTGTAGTGTATGTGCCAATCATGCGATGGATTGGCACCATGTCCAGGATATACCCTGCCTTATGCACTAAGTCTCCTGGGATATGACCCTTGGCCCACAATGACCCAGTATAGAAGATAAATGACAAGCAGTATAGAAGATAAATGAATACAATTTTATTTGTTTGTGGCTAAATAACAATTTGGTTTAGCTAGAGAGCTTATTTATTGGTTTGTTTTTGTGTTTGTTTATGTGCATATAAAGTGCAATGTAAAGTGATGGTATCTGAGAAAAGGTTCCTTTTGGTCAAAATCTGAGGTACTGTGGGAAAGTGCATGTCTCCTGCTCATACAGTAGTTACAGTAGCAGGCACTAATATTCGTTAAGCTTAAGCTATATTAACCACTTGGTTTACAGTTGTGATTGAATTGCTTACTCTTCCACAACATTATTTATTATTACAAAATAAGTAAAAATCTGTGAGCTTTCTTTACATAAATCATTTAAATCAATTTATGTGCTGCAACAATGTTATAACACAGTATCATCTACTGATACTGTTAAGATTTAAAATTGCTGACCCGCCAATATTTTTTTAAATATGTTAATACTTTCCTGGGCTCATATCCAGACCATGATCGCCTAGTTGACAACCTCTTCCTTAAATAACAAGCTTCTAGACTTTACAAATACTTTTTTGGTAAGAATGACTTTTTGAGTTTGTTAATATTACACAAAATACAGCTATAATAAAGTTCACCTATTATATACCACAAGCTGAAAGTCTAAGTTCTGAAAAACATTGGAGTGATCCTGAAAAACTTGGTAGAGCCAGGAGTGAGAATGCCCCCTTCCCGTTTGGGGATGCACAGTCATGTTTGGGGATGCCCCTTAATAATCCAACATGACTACACACCAGTGCACAAAGCAGGGTCCATAAAGACACAGATGAGTGAGTTTGGTACGGAGGAATTTGATTCTGGACCTCAACTTTATAGAACACCTTGGGGATGAGTTAGAGCTGAGACTGTGAGACAGGCCTTCTTGTCCAGCATCATAAATGTGCTTCTGGAAGAATGGTCAAAAATTCCCATAAACACACTCCTAAACCTTGTGAAAAGCCTTCATAGAATAGTTAAAGCTGTTATAGGTGTAAAGGGTGGGCCAAAATCATATTAAACCGTATGGATTAAGAATTAAGTTCATATGCATGTGAAGACAGATGAGACGAATACCTTTAGTACATACAGTATATACAGTATACAGTACAGTGGCTACCCAATCGGAATGGTTATTACTGTCGCACTTACCGTCGTTTAAAGGCAACAGCGGCCAAAATAAACCAGTTGAATTTCAAAGTCATTCGTAAAATGGCCGCCAGGTGGCGCAAAGTGACATTTTCATTCATCGCAGTAAATACAACAGTGATGGTAATTTCCACAACAAACTTCGTCACTTATCTAGAGCTTTCTTTCAAAGAAGTCGAATGGCTTATTAACGTGACTGGGGCTTGTTGTCTTTAAGTGTCTGAGTGGTGCAGCGGTTAAGTCCTCGCCCTTTCATGCGGGAGATCCGGGTTCGATCCCTGGGTTATGCTGTTTTATTTTTAAAAAATGTTCTTTATTTTGCTCAGCATACTATAGAAAAAACAGCAAACAAACAAAAAAATCATTGTGCCTGGTATAGGTTTAATATTCAGTGCGCACCGTTTGTACGCTCTAGATAAGTGACGAAGTAAGCCTGTAATAATAATTGCACGTGTATTTGATCTGTTTTCAACTTGGTGTTATTTGATCTTATTGGTTTAGAAATTTATATTTCAATAAATAGTAAACTTTCGTTATAATTTTGTTGACAAGTGGGGCTTGAAAATTCTCCCACCCCTTTAAGTGGGGAATGACAGAAATATGGTAATTTATTTCACTTAATAAATCTACTATAAATTTAAAGAACACAAGAAATAAGATGACACAAAACCCTACACTCTTCTTTTCTAATTACAAGTGATAAAATCTAAAGGCTCACTGTGTTAACATTTATTGTGCTTAAATTTGATCCTAATAAGATTTGATTTAATTTGAATTCTACATTTGTACTGTAATTTTAGTACTGTGATTATGAATTCGTTCAACTACAGTGTTTCACTTGATTTTATCAGCTACTATGTGTAGTTCTAAAGGAGCGCGTCTCATTAATCCGGCAGAGAATGAACTAAGGCATGAGGCGTCAGTTTGTAGTTATATAGCGCCACTCAGTGGTAAAAGCCAGCAAACGCACAAACCCAAATGCTGTCGCCGAGCGCCGCAACGGTAAAACGAACGCTCCGATTAGGTGAACACTGTACATACACAGTGGGGCCAAAAATGTATACACACATTACTAGTTATCTATGCCAATTTTGTAAAACTTTATGTATCCATGTATTTCATATACTGTATATATATATTTAATTCATTCATCTTTTATATCTCTTATCCTGTAAAGGGTCATTGGGGACCTTGAGCCTATCACAGCAGACTTACTCTAGTGCACGAGGCAGGGTACACCCAGAACAGGGTGCCAATCCATCACAGGGAAAAGCCAATTTGGGAATAATCTGCATGTCTTTGGGGTGTGTAGAGGAAACTTGAATACCTGGAGGAAACCCACCAAGGATGTGGAACATGGAACTCCCAACCCACAGACCACTGTCAGGGACCTTGAGATGGATGGATGGATGGGTGGATGGATGATACATATTTTGGGCAAAAAAAAATAAAAAATCCCTAAGGAGAAAAGAACATAATTTTTTGTATCATCTTGAATATTATACAGTTGATACAAACGTTCTAAAAAACCCAGGTTTTTGAGATGATAAACAATGAACCGAATAAATAAATAAAATTTTCCACCTTCAATGTGATACTGTATACTGAATCATACAGCACAATTCAAGTGAAAAGCAAAGAGAGACAGAAAAAAAGACTGTACAGTAGTGACTAATATTTAAAGGTTAAAGCCTTTGTTCCTTTATCCATTGCTTAAAATATACCAACTAGGAACATTTTGATTTCATTGTTCCAATGTTCCACAGGCCCCCAGGGATCATGTGGTAAAAATACAGACAGTGCATACAGTTTCCTAAAGAAAAAAACACACGTTTTACTAAACTGACACAGATCAGGCACATGTGCAGTATTTGATTTGTCAACGTGTGGTCAGTTTAGTAAACTGTGTGTTAGGTTTGTCAATCCATGTGCATGGATTCTGCCATAACTATTTTTCGTACCACATGACACCTGAGGGAATCCATAAAATTTTATAAATTTTTCCTTGCAAAAAAATCTTCCTGATCAATAAAAATGTGAAGGGATCTCTGGTACACAGAACTCAAGTCATTGCACAGATGGTTGATGAGATTTAGATCTGGGCTATTGCAAAATATTTATCTTCATCTTCTGAAGCCATTACTTTGTTGAATTGGATTTGTGCTTTGGGTTGTTATCGTGCTGGAACTGGAATATTTTCCTCATCTTCAGCTGTCTAACAGAAGCATACAGGTTTTGTGCCAAAACAGATTGGTATTTGGAGCTATCGATATATAATATGGTACTGTATTCCTTCAGCTCCTTTAATATTAATGTAGGTCTCTTGGTAACCTATCTGAGAAGTTTTCTTCTTGTCATTTTATCAATTGAAGAGGGATGTCCTGTTCTTGGTAATGTGACTGTAGTGCAGTGTTTTCTGCCCTGGTTGATGTTCTTCATGGTGTTCCTTTGGAGTTCTTTTAAATACCTCTCCTGATACTTTTCCTGTATA
Organism: Channallabes apus; assembly: GCA_030522415.1. Classification (NCBI taxonomy): domain Eukaryota; kingdom Metazoa; phylum Chordata; class Actinopteri; order Siluriformes; family Clariidae; genus Channallabes; species Channallabes apus. The sequence continues at coordinate 24,784,551 of CM060121.1, forward strand.
TGCTGTATAAACTCTGTGCACATCACGATTCAGCAGTCAGACAGAACCAAGAGAATCCTACATTATTTATCTTTATTTAAAGTTAATCACAATCATCTAATTGATTACACCATGATTACTTTTAACAATGAGTTTGAATGTGATTTGTTAATTCTGAGTTGAGCTACATGACTCATTATGAAAGGGTGTACAAACATATACAACCAGAATATTGTTAAGTTTGTATTTATATCCAGAGGTGTCAAGTAACGAAGTACAAATACTTCGTTACCTTACTTAAGTAGAAATTTTGGGTATCTATACTTTACTGGAGTAATTATTTTTCAGCCGACTTTTTACTTCTACTCCTTACATTTTTAAGCAATTATCTGTACTTTCTACTCCTTACTTTTTAAAAACAGCCTCGTTACTCTATTTTTATGATCAGAACGCGCAACCCCTCCGGTCGCATGATAAGAACGCGCACAACGCCCCCCCCCCACCGTCACATGATCAGAACGCGCACAACGCCCCCCCCCTCGTCACATGATCAGAACGCGCACAACGCCATCCCCTCGTCACATGATCAGAACGCGCACAACGCCATCCCACCCCCCCCCCCCCACGTTGCATGATCAGAAAGCGATACCTTAATGCTTTTGTCGCCCCTTACGGTACTTTTACTTTTATCATTTAAGTAGTTTTGAAACCAGTACTTTTAAACTTTTACTTAAGTAAAAAGCTTGGGTTGATACTTCAACTTCTAAAGAAGTATTTTTGAACCCTAGTATCTATACTTCTACTCAAGTAATGAATGTGAATACTTTTGACACCACTGTTTATATCCCATCTGTAATGTTTTTTATTACTGTACTATTATTGCTGATCAATTTTGTTGGATGCTATATCATGTTAAAAGTGGAAAAAAGTCAGACATGATTTACAGTATCTTGGCTTATTTAGTTACATCACAAAAACCTTAAATTTTACACCAGGGTACAGTATGTTGATTTTTTTAATATTCAGAATGTATATTTTTTAATACTTCCAGCATCCACATAAAAATATATACAGTAGTAACTTAACGTGTTTCTTTTTATAAACTCAAAAAGCTTAGGTGGGCACACACACACAGCACACAGCACACACACACATGTGGCAGTAAAACAGCCTAGTGATGAGCTCATTATGATGTTTTGTCTTTTGATGATACTGTAGGGGATTGCTGATTCTTACTTGTTGCTTCATTTATTAATTTGATGTTACAGCTAAGAGTGTAATTATTGCTCCACACTCCCTACAGATCCCTGATTACGACTGGTATCTTGCTTATTTGTTTGTAATGCTCCCATGGTTACGACATGCTGGTTTCAATATCCGTGTCCATACAATAGATTTGATTTGCAGCTTTGGTGTGAAAAGGGTGCAAAAGGTTGATTTTTCAAAAATATTGAAAAATCTCAATTTTAGTTTAATGGTTTGCTAGAATAGAACAGAATGAATACAATATAATACAATATAATGTAATAGGTATGGGTAGAAAAAAAGGTGGGAAACTATGAAATATGATCAAGGTAAGGTGGACGATGAAAAAACTATGCTATGCAATATTCTTAGGCTCACTGTTTTTTTTTTTTTTTTTGGGGGGGGGGGGTTGTACAAACTTTATTTTATGACTACATTATTAGGTCAGTACAAAAAAATTTTAGCAAAAAATAATTATCTTACAAGGAAAATATCTTTGGGCCAGAATAAAAAAGCAAATACCACATTTTTAAACAACAACAACAAATAATAATAATAATAATATTATAAAACTGTAAATCACATCACTACCAGGTTTGGCACTGTAAATGCTTTATTGTAAATGCTGGTGCAGTGAAGTTTGATCTGGGAAAAAGTATTCTAGGAATAACTTTTGCAATTTTTAAAGCTGCTTTAACAATAGTCAGATGTGGGTAAAAAATTATTCACAAATTCAGGAGGTAAAAACACAGTATTAGTGCTGATTTTATTTGTTTTAGGTCATACATATAATGGAAAAAATGTGTGTGCCAAAGAAGTTTATGCAACATGGAAGTGACCAATCTTGCTTCCCTGAACATTTCAAGTTGCTAACATCCGACGTTTTGAAGCATTATACTTTCTTGCTTTAAACAATAATTATTTAAAATGCAAATTATATATATTTCTTTATGGGTGTTGATACTAAAAATTGTGTCCGTAACCATGTCAAGTTGCAATATCTTAACAATTTCGCATTTTAGAATTATACATTTTTTTAGGATCATGCCATTTAATGTGAAATCTAAATTGGCCAAGTTTGACCTTAATGACAATTAAGATCAATTGAATTTGAATAAAAAGTTCCACAAGCTACATAAAAGGGCATGAAATTGTATTTAGCAAATGTGTTTCTTTTTATTTGATAAGAATACAGTATAAATGTGTATGCATGTTTACAAAAAAAATAAGCATGGTTTGGGAGATAAGAAGCATTAACTATTATTTAAAAAATGGTGTTATACAGTGGTGTGAAAAACTATTTGCCCCCTTCCTGATTTCTTATTCTTTTGCATGTTTGTCACACTTAAATGTTTCTGCTCATCAAAAACCGTTAACTATTAGTCAAAGATAACATAATTGAACACAAAATGCAGTTTTTAAATGAAGGTTTACGTTATTAAGGGAGAAAAAAATCTCCAAATCTACATGGCCCTGTGTGAAAAAGTGATTGCCCCCCTTGTTAAAAAATAACTTAACTGTGGTTTATCACACCTGAGTTCAATTTCTGTAGTCACCCCCAGGCCTGATTACTGCCACACCTGTTTCAATCAAGAAATCACTTAAATAGGAGCTACCTGACACAGAGAAGTAGACCAAAAGCACCTCAAAAGCTAGACATCATGCCAAGATCCAAAGAAATTCAGGAACAAATGAGAACAACAGTAATTGAGATCTATCAGTCTGGTAAAGGTTATAAAGCCATTTCTAAAGCGTTGGGACTCCAGCGAACCACAGTGAGAGCCATTATCCACAAATGGCAAAAACATGGAACAGTAGTGAACCTTCCCAGGAGTGGCCGGCCGACCAAAATTACCCCAAGAGCGCAGAGACAACTCATCCGAGAGGCCACAAAAGACCCCAGGACAACATCTAAAGAACTGCAGGCCTCACTTGCCTCAATTAAGGTCAGTGTTCACGACTCCACCATAAGAAAGAGACTGGGCAAAAACGGCCTGCATGGCAAATTTCCAAGGCGCAAACAACTTTTAAGCAAAAAGAATATTAAGGCTCATCTCAATTTTGCTAAAAAAACATCTCAATGATTGCCAAGACTTACCTTGTAAGACTTACTTACAAGGAAAATACCTTGTGGACCGACAAGACAAAAGTTTAACTTTTTGGAAGGTGCGTGTCCCGTTACATCTGACGTAAAAGTAACACAGCATTTCAGAAAAAGAACATCATACCAACAGTAAAATATGGTGGTGGTAGTGTGATGGTCTGGGGTTGTTTTGCTGCTTCAGGATCTGGAAGGCTTGCTGTGATAGATGGAACCATGAATTCTACTGTCTACCAAAAAATCCTGAAGGAGAATGTCCGGCCATCTGTTCGTCAACTCAAGCTGAAGCGATCTTGGGTGCTGCAGCAGGACAATGACCCAAAACACACCAGCAAATCCACCTCTGAATGGCTGAAGAAAAACAAAATGCAGACTTTGGAGTGGCCTAGTCAAAGTCCTGACCTGAATCCTATTGAGATGTTGAGGCATGAACTTAAAAAAACTGTTCATGCTAGAAAACCCTCAAATAAAGCTGAATTAAAACAATTCTGCAAAGATGACTGGGCCAAAATTCCTCCAGAGCGCTGTAAAAGACTGAAAAAGATTGCAGTTATTGCTGCTAAGGGTGGCCCAACCAGTTATTAGGTTCAGGGGGCAATTACTTTTTCACACAGGGCCATGTAGGTTTGGATTTTTTATTCTCCCTAAATAATAAAACATCTCATTTAAAAACTGCATTTTGTGTTTACTTGTGTTATCTTTGACTAATATTTAAATGTGTTTGATGATCAGAAACATTTTGTGTGACAAACATGCAAAAGAATAAGAAATCAGGAGGGGGCAAATAGTTTTTCACACCACTGTATGATCTTAATTGAAAATTCTAATTTTCAGTTACTGTAGGTGAGATACTTTTAAGCTTGCATACTATGTTTTGGCCAAATACAGCACATTAAACATTCATAAAAAGAGAAGAGAGAAAAAAAAGAGAATGATACAATAGAATAGAATAGAATAAGTGTTATTAAAATGTCAAAATAAAGATTCTGTAAGGTTTATTTGGTAAGGATAAAGGTTTGATAGCATCACAACCTATTTAACCTACACCTGGAGAGTACTTGTGTATGTTTTAGCCTTACTGTTTACTGTCTAATGTCTGTTCCTGTTATGCAATGCTGCGGTAGAACTGCACTTTCGCTTGGGGTAAATAAAAGATTTATCCTAGCCTCGCTTTGCTTATCTAAATCAGTCCTTCTCATTTTATATTTCCTCTGTTAATAATCATGATAGTTGTATTGTTTTAAGTAGGACCACGTTATAATTTAGTTCCTAAAGAAAAGCACCTATTTACTGTTGTTATGCAGCCTTGAAACATGTTACAGTGGTTACAAAATTGGAATGGCGATCTCGCCGCGTATACCGCTGTTTAAAGGCAACAGAATAAAATAAATCAGTTGCATTTCAAAGTCATTCGTAAAATGGCCGCCAGGTGGCGCAAAGTGACATTTTCATTCATCGCAGTAAATACAACAGTGATGGTAATTTCCACAACAAACATGAAAAATCTGAACCAGACCTATTAATGTGTACTGTACAATAATGAGTAAAAAAAAATTATAGTAGATTTATTAACTGAAATAAATGACCATATTTTTCAAGAGAATTTTCAAGCCCCACTCATCAAACAAAATTATAACGAAATCGGGAAAGTTTACTATTTATTTAAATATAAATTTATAGACCAATGAGATCAAATAACACCAAGTTATTATTATAACAAGCTTACTTCGTCACTTATCCAGAGCTTGCTTTATTAACCTTGCCTTATTTAACGTTACTTGGGTGCATAGTATTTAAGTGCTTGCTTGGTGTAGCGGTTAGAGCACACGGTCAGTGATACATAAAGCGCCGGTTCGAATCACGAGGGATGATGTTTTAAATTTTTTTATTTTAATTATAGCAAAATTAAAATAAAAAAAATTGTTGTATTTTGATTTTGCTTCAGCATACTATAGAAAAAACAGCAAACTCGCACGCAACCAGTTTGTATTCTTTAAATTTAGGGGAGTGACGGCTCGGTCTGCTGCTGCTGCGTGTGTGTGTGTGTGTGTGTGTGTCATTATACTGATGAAAAGTGGTGGCCATCTGCAGTACCGGGAGTTTTGATTTACGACAGCTGTTTACGGCAGTGTAGTCCAGTGCGGGAGATGCATTGTGGGTAATGAAGTCCGGTGTTACATCTGTTACATTTTTGATAACAATAGTTTTTTTTACAAACATTTCTAAACCAATAAGATCAAATGACACCAAGTTTAAAACAGATAAAATACACGTGCAAATAGTATAATTGTATAACAGGCTTACTTCGTTACTTATTTAACGCTTGCTTTCAAAGAAGTCGAGTGGCTTATTAACGCCACGGAGGTGTGCTATCTCTTAGTGCTTGGTTGGTGTAGCGGTTAGAGCGCTTGGTCAGGGATTTACAAAGCGTCGGTTCGAATCCTGGATGATGCTGTTTTAAAAAATTGTTCTATTTTAATTTTACTCAGCAAACAAACAGCAAACAAAAAATTTTATTATTCAGAGCACGATATACAACCGTAATGAGTCCCATGTGACCAACGTATTTAACCGTGATGAGTCCATAAAATCAGTAGCAGCTAATAATTACTAATTACTTTAGTTAATGCTGCTACTGATTTTATTCCAGCTTACCTGTTCAGGTTGATTGCGATTCTTTTTAAAATATTGTCTCAGTTTTATATGTTGTTCGTCTTGATGTTTGTCTTCTTTTCACTTGGCAACACTCAAATGCAAATTATTCACCGTGAATCAGCTGTTCTCACCTATCCATTCAGAGAAACTGAATGAGCTGAAATGAGCCTTTGTTTCACGACCGCGACACCCCTCTCTCTCACGCACATACAGTACAGAGTAGACCAAATCATTACAGTACATACTTTATCCAACGAACATGAAAAATATCCACATAATGATGAGTTAAGAAGCATTGCTTAATTTTCGTTTAGACAGACTGTTTGTATCTGATTATTGGTATTATTAAAGAACAGCAGCACAAACAACAACACAAGGGCTTGTACAGCAAAGAGTTAAATTTGTAACAGTAAAAGGCATCCGAATTTAAATATATAAATTACTAGAAACAAATTGAGCACACTATCAGAATAAAAAAATAGAACAAATCAAATGCTTTTTACACATACACAAGGAGGATAATGATACCGAGTTTATATTAAAATATCAAATATTGTAATATTGTTTTTGTGTTATTATAAATAATGAAATGCAGTAGGCTGTTATGGTCATCATCAAAAGAAAATATATTAAGTAACAGATAATATTAGGTTTATATTTCAAATTAGATAAAATGCTGATTTTCCAGCAGTAAAATTATTGTATCTCTACAGTTTACAAAACCTCCGCTGCGTGTATTCATTCACAGTCTCCAGAGCACGCACAGAGAAATAGGAGACTGTGGTTTAGGAGTGGATTGGAGAGAAGAGAGCTGTTCAGTTACTATAAAAAAAAATAAAAAAAAAAATATATAAAAACATAATATGATCTTTTTGAGTTATGAGGTTTTTTTTATTATTATTATACATAAGACAACCTTTCAGTTTTGTAAATATTCTAGTTATAGTGTGTTAAGTTTTTCTTTAGGTTAAACGGTTTTGAGAATTAGACCATCCAGCTAAGATCAATATTATGTCGTTGATTGATAAAATCTGGATTAAGGATATTTTATTTTGTTTTATTTATTTAATTTGTATTTTTCATCTTCCCCCCCTGAGGGATTGCCACCTTATTGTGGTCAGGGGATTTGCGTGCCTCAGTGCTTGGATGTTTACCGAGGGCTCAAGGGAGGTGTGTCTGTGTGTGTGTGTGTGTGTCTGTGTGTGTGCGCGCGTGCGCTGTAGACTGTGCTTTTTTCAGCGGATTTTTCCGCTACCGCAGATCAGTTTATCAACTTGTAATATGTAAATTTTAGGAATATATTAACATGTGGAGACATCATTATATGTTGAATGGAACTTGTAAGCCTTTGAATGGTGTTAAAAATACTTGCAAAACAAGTATTGCAGCCATACATTGGAGGGAACTTCTGAGGTGGTCAGTGATTGATGGCACGGTCGGTCGGAGGGGGTTGTGATCACACCTATAGATCTTTTGTTCTAGGCTATCGGTCAAATATCTCTCCACTTGGAAGCAAAAACATGCAAGGGATTTCAGCATCTCGACGCACATACTAAGCTGTTTATAAAGTAGACACTGTTTGTTTTTTCATTTTGTAATCTTTCCCGTGTTTACCGTGTACTGTACAATGTATATTCATTTTTTAATGAATTACTGTAAATAAACTACACATTCCGTTGATTTACCAGAAATGACTTTTCTGTTTTTTGTGTGTGCTAAACTAAACTTCAGGGTCAAAGTAATAGCGATTTTATTTGAAAAGTATTATATATTTACAATGCTGATAAGTTCAAGCTTAGATTCATATATAAACTGCTTCAAAGTCTTTCCACCCCGTGACCGCTGAAATCCGACAGACGCAGGGCTCAAGGGAGGTGTGTCTGTGTGTGTGTGTGTGCGCGCGTGTGTATGTGTGTGTGCGCTGCAGCATGTCATTTTCAGCGGATTTTTCCGCTACCGCAGATCAGTTTATCAACTTGTAATATATACATTTTAGGAATATATTAACATGTGCAAACATTTAAGGGTGCGCTGCCCTCTCTTGCCCCTGCGTAGAGCCTACACACACACACACACACACACACACACACACACACACACACACACACACATCTATCTATCTATCTATCTATTATATAAATACACATTTGGAATCTGCATCTACATTTTCTGTTACAAGTATAGAATTAGGTTCAGCTGAGACTCATGATCAATGGTGTTAGAGTACTTATGTAGTGATAATTATTTTCAGCCAGATCATTAAAACTAACAATGGACTATGACACTCTTGTTTTACACACATTGTTTTAGCGATAGTTTCACGGAAGCGAGTTCAGAACTAATCTAACCAAACCAACAAAAAAACAAACATCCGAAGCTTCAAATAGAATGAACGAACTAATGAAATTGATATATATGTAATTGATATACTGTATATACAGACGTGTGTGTGTCATTTTAATTCAAATGAACATTTTAATGCTTTCTGATACACTTATCAACTTATCGACATACACTTATCAACACAAACTCTCCGTGCACGCACACACACAATCTCTAAAAAATTAATATTAATAACATACATATACAAATAAACAAAAATATAAACGTCTATATTGAAGTCTACGGTGAACGCAGAGTCGGCTAAGCACACGTGATGACGCGCGCGCCCTCACCTCTGTTACGGCTGCCTACAGTATTTGGCCAAAAGAATTATAATAATTGAACGATATGCCTGGTCCTGGAAAGAGACATCAACAGTCCGGCGCTGAGAAACGAAAGAACCGAAAGAAAAAAAAGCCTAAGATGAAGCCCGTGCATCAATTCCAGAAATAAAACTTTACTTTATTCTGTCGACGTTAATAATGTAATAACGTAAGATTAACGTAAAATAACGCAAATTTCATTTAACAGCAGGGGGGACAATAAATATATATTTTTATAAATGTATTGCATTGTTTATGTTGTTTACAGTCAAGCCATCAACATACAATAAAATGTAAACATGAGATCTAAACTAAAAACTGTGCTCCCCGTGCTGGTGCTGGCAATATCATCTCTGTGTTCTGCTGTCTCCGGCTCCCTCCCTGGTTCTGAATCTGCCCACTTCCTCTACTCTCACTGTCTCAGAACAGACTGACTCCTGAAGCAGAAAAAAAATGCAGGAAATTATGTTTTCTAACATGCGTTAGATAGTTTTTTTTTTATCACTCTATACACAATACTTTGCTATTTTTATAGATGTTGAGCATCGTGAGCAAGTCCGAGATCATATTAACGTTAATTATCACCAGCCGGCATTAATAGCACACGAGTAACGTGAGTTGGACGCACACCAATCGATTCGACTATGGTTAATCGCTCACTCCGTAGGCTCCCTGAATAGGCGGGAAAGGGATGGAACCGCGCATTCGTCCCGGCAGGAAAAAAAAACTAAACAGATCTAACAGATGAGGACTCAGATTAATGTGCAAAAAATATATAATAAAACTATATAAGTCTACATAGCCTTTATAAGACTCTACCTTAAGCGCACTTAAAACATTTTAGTTAGTTTTAAAATAAAACAATTTTAAAACATCACTCGGGATTCGAACCGGCGTTTGTAGATCACTGGCCGAGTGTTCTAACCGCTACACCAAGCGGCCACTTAGAGACAATGCACACCAGAGACGTTAATAAGCCACTCGACTTCTTTGAAAGCAAGCGTACGTCTTTGATAAGTAACGAAGTAAGCCTGTTATAATAATAACTTGGTGTTATTTGATCTTATTGGTTTAGAAATTTATATTTAAATAAAACCCTACACACTTCTTTTCTAATTACACGTGATAAAATCTAAAGGCTCACTGTGTTAATATTTATTGTGCTTAAATTTGATCTTAATAAGATTTGATTTAATTTGAATTCTACGTTTGTACTGTAATTATAGTACTGTGATTATGAATTCGGTCAACTACAGTGTTTCACTTGATGTTATCGGCTATTACGTGTATTATTGAGGCAGAGAATGAACTAAGGCATGAGGCGTCAGTCTGTAGTTATATAGCGCCACTCAGTGGTAAAAGCCAGCAAATGCACAGCAAATGCACATCCCGTAATGCGGCGGCGACGTTACATACGACGCTCCGATTTTGTAACCACTGTAGTTCCTCATATCACTTAAACAACTATAAACACTCCACCAGATCCTCATATGTTACCTCTCTTCAAGTCGCTAGGACAAAGAAATTTAATTTGTCATATTCCTTTTAGCAAATTCAAATCCTATTAACAGGCCTTCAGCAAGCTCATTAACCAGCCTCTAGCTGGGATAGAAAATGTGCAGTCTTTTAAATAGTAAAATGTAAGAGATTTCACATAGAAGAGCTTTTACAACACTAGACTTTTTGATTCTAAAATGAAGGTTTTTTTTTTCTTCCTAAGTCATCATCCTGTCAGACCTTCCCTGTCTGCACTCCACTGTTTAAATGTATGACACATTTCTCTGCCTGTTAGATAGCTTATATATTGTGTCTCTCCTGGCAGGTTCTGTCTTAAGTTCAAAATTGCATATGTTACGCCAATATTTTATGTAGTTTTATGGGATGTGCTGCTAGACAATTTCAGAGCACTTTTGGACAAGTTTTGGAATGAATGGTAGCCTTGACGTGTTTCTGAAGTGGCAAAGTCCTGGAGACGAGAACCAGACTTAAAATGGAAATAGCCTCCTGCATGACACTACATACAGTAATAGCAATATTAGTAGTAATATTATGCCTGGTCAGAAAAGTAGCCATTATACAGTAGAGGGTAAAGGTATGAAGTTGGCCTTCATCAAGCAAAGTACTGTATATGCTAAAATGACTTGAATTGGGTTAAGAACTTCTCAATGGATTACTCAATCCTGGAAGGAAGTGCTGAATCTTAAAGTTGGCAGACATGCAAAATGCAATGAGAAATCACAGAATTGGACTTAACAGCTGTGTGGCAAAAAGAAAAGCACTTTTTTTTTTTACTGAGGCTAATAGGAAATGCTTTAAATTTGCTAGAGAGCATTACAGTTTGGATTTGGGAGCAAATGAAAAAAGTCATGTGGTCTGATAAGTTCAGAATGTCCCTTTTCCAAATTGATGGGCATGGCAGGGTAAGAAGGAAAACGGACTCTGAAATGATCATAAATAATGCTCACAGTACAAGCCTCCAGAGGCATTGTTATGATTTCGGGTCACTTTAGTTGGTCAGGTCTAGCCTCAACATTATCTGGCAATAAAATTAAGCCTGCTAATGATCTGACTGTACTGAATACCCAGGTTATTAAATCAATTGAGTTTTTCTTTCCTGAAATACCATGACTTACTGTAAATTGTGAGAGTGTTTTTGGGAGCATAAGGAATTATTTTCACAACACTCTATGTCATAATCAAAGCTAAAAGCAGTATTGCTTGTTGAAAGAATGTTCAGTATGAGAAAATATATTTTTTGAATAAATATACTTAGCAGGTGGGTGAAATTATTGTTCAGGTGGGATTATCCCCTAGAGTGGGATTTGGGCATAAACTGTTTTTGGTGGGGTGCAGATCTTCAGGGTATTCATGTGGAATTTGGATGTGGAATCATTCAAACCATACAAACGAGTAGCAAATGAATTACAAGTGCCGCTTTGAAAAAAGTTTTCCTGATAAGTGGATTTGTGTCAAGAAAAATAAATAAATATATAAGTAAAAAAAGTCTTGCATACAGATCTTGCACATAATTCAGTATGCATTATATGAAGACAAAGCCGTGATAATGATGATGTATGCCAAAAAAAAAATTCTAGAATTGATCCTGGCATTAGACTGAAGGATAAGGGCTGAGTGTGGAATCTCTAAAATGTTAAAAGATTTCTTCTTGTTGACATCTACATTCGGAACCTTCACACAATTCTCACAGAAATCAGTTGCTATTATATGAAACCAGTTAATATTTTAGCTCATGCTTTTACTTTATTCAAGTCCTCTCAACATGAGCATACAGTATACAGTTCTGTATAAATCTCGCGCTTTCTTCTCTCTCGTTTCTGTGCCAGGTATCTCTCAAAGATCATTCCTTGGCCCTCTTGGATTGTAGAATTGATATGCTTATTATTGGACATGATGTTATCTGTTGGCACTAAAATGTGTGGCATTAGGAAAATATTTACATTACATTATGGCAGATGCCCTTATCCAAAGTGACTTACATTTTAGTCTAATACCTTAACCACTGAACTACGCCTGTCCCTACATACTTGACACAGATTAAAAAAATAACGATAAATATAAAGTAAAAAAAAAAAAAGTTCTAGTTATTACCTATAAAAAGGTGTTACTTTTTAACCATACTCACTCTTTTTAACTTTTGATCCCTAGTTGTTGTCTACAGTTGTCTACATTTTTTAAACATCTTGCTTTAAAAGATCTTGGTTATACTAAGTTCCAGTCTGATCATTGTTCCATATTTAAAATGGCTTCCTTAAAATTATTATAATTTAAAACATGCATCAGCTGCAGAAAATTAGCATATATTAATGACTTTGTTCACTAGTTATTCAAACTTACATGTGTAAAGCTAATTTTACAGTTTAAAACTTTGCTCTGGGTTCTTACCTAATATCCAAGCTTCATTTGTAAAGGATTGTAAATCTTGGCTTACAGTACATGTTCAGGTCCATTAGCACTGTATTGTAGTCTCTAGGGTTGTTTTTGCTCTTGTAAGAGTCACTGTGTTTGGGGATGTGTGAAAACTTATTTAATTTAATTTTATGTAGGTCAACTGAAACTCATGCAGTCTCAAAAAGCAGAATTTGCAGTCTCAAATTTCACACAAAAACGCAGAAAGCTCTGAAGTTCAAAAGTCTCCTGAGTGAAGAAAAAAAAACTCAGGACATCTATTTAATTCTAAAAAAAATTTCTTAAACTCAGGTCCATATTCTTGTCTCTCAAATACTTTAAAGTGACACAATGGTTATGCTGGCAACACAGTGGCTTAGTGGTTGGCAACGTTGCCCTGCACCTCCAGGTCCTGGGTTTGAGTCCCGTGTGGGGTCTGTGTACGTCTCCCTTTGCCTGATCTAACAGTCAAAAGACATGCAGATTAAGCTATCTGGCACTTCCAAATTGCCTGTAGTGTGTAAGTTTTGCCCGGAGGTCCTACCACGGTCATACAAATGGGAATACAGTACATACAGTACAGTGGTCACCACTGGCCTTCACTGTCCCTTGTTGGGCTACAGAGGTTCCTACAGTAGATGCATATCATAGTATATATAGTAATTTTGCCATAAATTGAAATACATTAGCCATGAATACATATTTTAAGGTCCATGTATTATGTTTGAAGTTACTACAAAACATTAAGTCATGGGCTTCTTTGCCACTACTTTGGTCACCATAATGATCAATGGCTACAAAAGACAAAAGCTCAGCACCATCCCTTAAACACTTGGTGGAGTTGGATGGTAAAAAACAATCAACAGTAAAAAATGCTTCACTGTAAGAGCATTTCCATTAGTCCTGTCAATCAATTTGGTAAATTTTATCTAGTTAATCACAGTCATACATGATTAATCATAATTAATCAAAATTTTTAAATACTCACATTTACATGTATAATAAATATGCAATGGGAGAAAGAAATGCATGACAAACTGGTACAGTAACAGTAAACCGTTATGCTGTTTTATGATATCTAAAAAATTTTAATTTAACAAATTTTAAATGATAATTTATTGAACGATAAACTCCTTGCATCGGCAATTGGCTAGCACTTACTTTTGCGAAATGTCTTTCTTCTGTTTTTAACACACCCAGAGTGAATGAGTGCAGTTGCCATTTGTCATCGATTACGTAGATGTGCCTTTTTGCCGAGGTACTGTAGTTATGGTTACTTACTGATGTCCAGTGGCTTCCAGTAAGTGCAATAAAAGTAACTGCTGCCAATTTCTTCTCTTTCACAGCCTTTTTGAGTGTTTGACATTTAGTGTATTCTTGTAAAAATAGTTCCCCTTGGACGCAGCTTGAGCACACAACTTTGGTTTCATCCAAGATTCTCTCTGGAACCTTTTCATAATGAAACTTGCTGTTCAGTACACCTGGGGATGTTTTCTCAGTCATGGTCTACATCCAAATCCATAAACAAAAGAATCCATAAAAAAGTCCACCAATTGCTATTTTCTTGTAATTTATACAAGCTGGTATTGTGTATAGTGTATAGCTTGTCAAGATTATAACAGGTCATGTGACCTGACAGCTTATAACAAAGGGTCTCAATCATATTGCGTATTTTGTGATATCCTTGCTCTAAAACAACATGATCATTATATGGTTTAAAGACATTGACTTGGGTTTAAAAAATTTTTTCTTTTGCCTGTTTGTTTTCCAGCTCGCACCTTAATACTATGGAACCAGACAACAAGCTCAAGTAATGCCACAGGTACTGTACATTTACCCATATCTTTACTGTGCTGCTAATTTGCTAATTACTGTAACTAATTATAATCATAATTCTTATTGTTGTTTTAAACCTTAATGTGCATTGGGTCATATTCAAAAATGAGTGAAAAAATCAGGTAAAAAATATAGCTCTTTTTTTTTCTTTTTACAAAAATGAAGTACTTCTATTATTTTTGTTTATCGCGATACAGAAAAACAAATAAAACAAGGCATAGATGATTTATTTAATGATTTGTGCCATAATGTCATATTTATATATTTATTTTGCTTTTACTTGGCACGCCATAAATTTCTTTTGGTGTGTGTTCACATTCAAGCCATACATTTTAGGCTAAAATAATGTTTCCATCCAGTAGTCAGATAGGTGCACTGAACTTGATTATTACCAGCCAGAGTGAACAATGCAAAACAAAGACACACTTATTTGTACTGAATAACTGATCCCTGCCTCCAGAATTCTGAGGTCTAAATACTGATGTGTGTAATTTTTTCCTCATTCCATTATCTATAAATACTGCCTGCTATGTATGATTTGAATCTGCCGGCTAAAATGCGAGTGTGAACTGTTGAAGTCTGTTTGCTGGAATTCTCTTTCAGTAATCAGTTGATTTTTAAGCTCTAATGCATAATATATAGCTGTATTTACTATATTCCGGTTGATGTTCTACTTTTCTGCTTCAGATTTAAATCCTAAACAAATGCATGTATGCATACACACATACAGTATACTTGTGTGTGTGTATATATATATATATATATATATATATATATATACACACACACAAGTATATATATATATACACACACACACACACACACACACACAATGGCAACGTTCACATTAACATTTATATATACTGTAGAGAAATGCATTTAACATAACATATTTTTAATTAGTATTATTGGCTATTTAAAAAAAAACATGTAATGATCATACTAAAATAAACAGGTAATAGATATTTGTCTGATGTAATTAAATCCAATTCAGGCTAAAAAGAAACTATATCTCAAGGAAGTTGCAAATATTTAGACTTCAAAACACTTTGAATGACTTTCTGTCATATTGAATTTTCACCTGCACAACACACAAGATGTTATATCATTTCTTCCTAATGCCATCTCAGGGAGTTTTTCCTTGCCACCGTCGCCGTCACCCTTGGCTTGCTCATCAGAGAAATTTCATTCATTCGTCTCATTATTATCTGCACATTTTTCTCACACATCCACACCTCCAATTATTTTCTTTTCTATAATTATTATTATTTGTTTTTATTTATTTATTTTCTATTATAATTTTATTTATTTATTACTTTATATATAATTATTCTATATATATATATATATATATATATATATATATATATATATATATATATATATATATATTTTTTTTTTTTTTTTTTTTTTTTTTGTTTTTTTTTTTTTTTTTTTTTGTTAAATTTCTTTAATTTTTGTGAAGCTGCTTTGAGACAATGACCATTGTTAAAAGCGCTATATAAATAAAATTGAATTGAATTGAATTGAATTAAAACCATCAGCAGATATTCTGACTTCTGGTTTGCTGTTACCATAGACCTGCCAGCACAATATGAATTACTTTCAAACATTACTTTTTATTTACATGTAAACATACACTCATTGGTTTCGTTTATCGCAATTCTTTGCGATACAGATAATTTTTTCGATATATTGTGCAGCCCTAGTGCTGACTACTTGACCTGTCTACGCACACATAATGGCAAAAAGTCACATGAATTCTTATCTGACCGTTCTCATTCAAGTCAGACAGTATATCTGTCTAGGACAACATACAACAGTGAATCAAATACAATCTGCAAAATATCAGATTGTACATAACTCCTTCACTGTGTACTGTTTACATATGCAGATTATTCTACACTGCGACAAACGCACTTCTGAATGGATGCTAACTGTATTGTGTTGTCTTGTACAGCACCATACATGTGCAGTAAAAATAATTTAATTGAGATCTAATCTAATCTAATCTAATCTAATCTAATTTGCATTCAGACAGCCATAAAAATTACATCTGTGTGATATAATGGTAAAATTTAAGTAACTTTAGGCTGGTGATGTGAACGTTCCCAATGACACTCAGAAGAAAATAAAATGTAAAAAAGTAAAGAATGACTAAAGCCTCTACAAAAGTCGTAAAATAAGACAGGCTTGTAACTGTAAAAATGGAGTTAAACCATTCACTTCTTTGTTAAACTGAACAAGAGAAACTGATTTGATTGGATACAGCAGTAGCTCTTTGCTGTATTAATTTAAACCTTTTCCATTTTTTTTTTAACAATTATATTGTTCCTTGCTGGGTTATTGCCTGAACACCAGTAGTCACAAGACACCAAAAGTATTTCTGCCACCCACAGATCAAAGTATATAACAAAATATGATGAAAACTTTACTGATACACTGCGTGAGTGACTTATCCTGCATACTGTATGCTTTCAAATCGTTAAGAATTGATGACTTTTAAATCAAAGCCAGCGTGTGGGGTGTTAACATCTTAGCTTAGATTTATTCCGTGTGAACTGCTTTCTCTGGTCCTTGCCTCTTTAATTATTCGAACCTCTGCATATATATCACGCTGTGCTTTTTTATCTCCTCTTTGATGAATGGAGGAGCAGGTGGAACCATGTCATACTGCAGCAGCAACCGATTCAAAGCTAACGAGCAAGGAATACGGACGTTTCGAAATGATATTTCTGTCTATTTCTGGCTTATGACGATGTTCCCTCTGTGTGCATGACATCAACGTAGGAATTGTACCAGAACTCCTTTAGAAATCACGTTTATTCATGGTTAGGGTGGAGGTAATTAAATGGCACTGAGTTGCATTCCAGATTTCACATGAATTATTCCCCATGAAGAAGCTCCATTAAAGGCCCAACCAAGAATCAGAGCATTGGCTCCATGTCAAGAAGAGCATAAATTGATTCATGATGCGTTTGATCAAGCACAAAAAGGGAAAACTCATCTGTACTGTACTATGTTTTAGTTATCAGTAACCATAATTAAGTAACATAAAAGTCAGTAGATCACAAATTAACTTAAGTTTTATAAATGATGAGAAATAATCATAGGATATGAAATTGACTTCTCATGCTCCCATAACCTGCTCTCTCTTTCACTCGTTAAGGCCTGGAATATGGCTCTGACATCAGGGAATAAAACCTTCATTGATGTGATTTACCCTGGTCATTCAGTACATTCGCATAGTCTTATGACTTAATTTTATTGCCAAATAAGGCTTCTAAGCTTAGACCTGACCAACTGACTTGTACAGTACAAAGGCTTGTTTTATTGTTTTATTCAATTCTCTTCTTACCGCTCTGGAATAGATTATAATCTGGACTCATCAGACCACATGACTTGTTTGCATCGCTCAAAAGTCCAGTCAAGATGCAACTTCATCAAGCGTTCTTATGATATCCATCATGCTCAGGTCATTCATGATTCTTTTCGACCTTGGATCTTTTGTGAATGCTTCAGCCCAATCTTTCCAGGTTTTGATAATGTGTTAGGTGATTCTTAAACCTGTTCCAGAAATCTGAAACTTTGACCAGGCAGTGTATAACAACTACTGTACCAGTGGGAAGAGTGAGAGCACCTTTTTTTTTAACACACGCTACTGCTTTATCCTGTATACAAGACCATAAGATCCATATTCTGGCACATTGAGTCTCTTCAGGCTGGTAATGTGAACATAGCCAATGATCTACTCAACACTTTCTCACAAAGTGTACATAAGTTTCAACTCGGAATCTTATTAGATGTACCAGCCGGCAAATGATTAAAATCCCATCATGAAACTCACCCTGTGGAGACTGCACAGGAAACATTGTTATATAAGACGCAGATCTGAGCCAAAAGGTATTTCACACTCTGCTGTGCGTAGCAGATACCGGGCACAGTGAAAGAAGAGATTTCAACTAAAAGAGAGAGGCTGAGACTCAAAGGAAAAGATTCTTTTGATTAAAAAGAAAACAAACTAAAAAAAAAAACAAGGTCAGTGAGGGCACTGAAAATGCATTGGTATCAGTGAAAACACCAACAAAAGGAAAAGGTACTGTATCTTGAACATCTCTAAAAATGCTGGGTCATGACTTTTAATACGTCGTGTTTCGGCCAACATCTAATTCACATGACTTTATTATGCGTTATGTATGGTCCAGTCCAGCGAAGATAGACTGTAGCACACATGAACTAAATTACTATGTGAGAATGACAATTTTGCAGGGTAAAATTTCCCCATGGGCAGGGGGATTCATAAATAATATTTGGGCTGTACTATAAATCATCAGAGGTGGAAAGTAATGAATTACATTTACTCGCATTACTGTAATTGAGTAGATTTTTTTGTGTACGCCTACTTTTTAAAGTAGTTTTTAAAATCTGTAATTTTACTTTTACTTAAGTATGTTTTGTTTAAAGTATTGTACTTCACTACATTTTAAATTATATTCGCTACTGAGTAAAAAATAAATTAATGAAAATTAAAAATAATACAAATAATACAACGGGGAAGGAAAAAAATTGCACCCCGGAAACCACTGCACTGATTGATTGATGGAGAACAAACGTGTTAAATTCACAAGAAAGATGGAGACGGACAAAACAGATGTCAGAGATGCCGACACAGCTGAAAGTGAAATGCCAACAAATGAGGCAAAGCCCTGGTCATATTTAAGCGACCACTTTGATTTCAAGCACAACAAAGGGAACAGATTTATTATGCAGGGGTGTTCCATCCCCCATCCCACCCCCGCTGTTAAAAAGAAAAAAAAAAGTAACCCAGTAACTTTTACTCTAAGTAAATTTTTAATGAGCTACTTTTTACTTTTACTTGATTAGATTTTTATAAGGGTAACTTTACGGTACTTGTACTTCAGTAAAAGTTCACTAAAGTAACAGTACTTTTACTTAAGTACAACATTTTATTACTCTTTCCACCACTGTAAATCACTGACTCGTTCTCTCTTTCTCCAACAGGTTTGTTCTGTAATATGTCTATAGATGGCATCGGGACATGTTGGCCCAAGAGCAGCGCCAGGGAAATAGTAGCACGTCCGTGTCCTGAGACCTTCTTGGGTGTCCGCTACAACACCACCAGTGAGTCCAGCACCATTTAACGAATGAAGCAAAGGGAGATACACGATCGGATTCTGTCATTCGTGCATTCTGTCCATTAAATGTTTTAAGCAGGATGGCACGGATTAATCAGGGCAATGTTAAATCCAATTCACTAAAGGTGACAACCTAAAATTCAGACTAAAATTAGTATTTTATTAATGTCTGTTTAATATTGCCACTTATCGCTAGTTATTTTTTAATTCACTCCTTAAATATCAAATTAAACCACAATAGGTTTTTAAAAAATATATTTTTACAGCCATGCAGCTGAAAAATGTTTTTTTTTTTTTATGCCTAGGATATCTTATTATGCTCGACCACATGACCAAATTGAAACGCCAAATTAAAACTTCTTCAAAACATTGTTACAGAAAGCAATGATTCTAATCTACAGGTTCCATGTGATGTAATCCACTGAATTAAGAGTGTGCCTTGGGAATAAATTGTTTTCTGAAAGTGCAAATCTTTCTTGGAGCAGAAATCACAGGGGGGTTCAAGTCAAACTGGGACTGATTGTGCAGAATAGCATAACACAGTTAAGAAAGTTATGTCTCTACACAAATGAACGTACAGTAGAGTATTCCAGCGTTTCACTAGCACTTTGATACTATCATGGTAGAAAGTTTTATCAGTACGCCGGAGCCATGACCAGACTTCTAGCTTCACATCTTGAAACTCTAGTTCAAGGTTCAAGGTTTTTATTTGCCAGTGCAAATAGTGATACCTGTATGTGCAGACAAACAGAGAAATTGAAATTGATGTTTTCTACACCTTCGTTCACAAGAAATTTCATCAAGTCCCGGTCTGACTTGAACGACCCTTGTACGGTGCATATACAGTGGCTTGCAAAAGTATTTGACCCCCTTGAACTTTTCCACATTTTGTCATATTACAGCCACAAACATGAATCAATTTTATTGGAATTCCATGCACGTGAAAGACCAATACAAAGTGGTGTACACTTGAGAAGCGGAATGAAAATCATACATGATTCAAAACTTTTTGTCATGAACTAACCTCGGTGACCAGAAGACGTAGCTTAGCGGTTAGCCCAATGTAGCGTGGATGGTAAACCCAAACGCGGAGTAACAGCGAGTAGGCAGGATAACCACGCGATTTATTCTAAGGACTCTCCCGAAAACGGAGCAAGGGAAAAACACAAATTTAACCCGCGTCCTAAAATACACACACAACGATAGGAAGCAACAACCAAAAGATAGTGAGTACTCACGGTTTGATGAACGCCAACCTGAACCGACGTGGGCCGAACTCAATGACTGAGTGGTAAGCCAACGTTTGTTTACCTTTTTATACTTCCTGGTTTGGCGCCCGCCTTACTTCCGGGTCCTAGTGCCGGGCGCAGATTGAGTGTGTATGACAGTACCCCCCTGTCCAGGACCGGCTCCTGATGGTCCTGGGGTGGAGGATACCCCGCGACGGTAGTCTCGAATCAGGTCGGGGTCGAGAATGAACCGGGCCGGGATCCAAGACCGCTCCTCGGGGCCGTAGCCCTCCCAGTCAACAAGGTACTGCGTACCTCTGCCCCGAGGGCGCGAGTCAAGGATTCGGCGTACGGTGTAGGCGAGACCGCCGTCGATGGTCCGGGGAGGAGGAGCTGGGGGGGTGGGTGGATCATGGGTGATGTGATGAATGGTTTGAGTTGAGAAATATGGAATACTGGATGGATCCGGAGTGCCGCAGGCAGTTGGAGCCGGTAGGTGACAGGGTTGATACGATGAGTGATGCGATATGGTCCGACGAATCTGGGGGAGAGTTTTTTGGATTCTGTGCGGAGGTGCAGGTTTCTAGTAGACAGCCATACTTTGTCACCTACGTGGTACAATCGTCCCGGTGGGTGTCGACGGCGATGTTGGATGGCGTAGCGGGTGTTGGCTTGTTGGATGGCTGCGTTGGCGAGGCGCCATATCCGTCGACACCTACGGACCAACTGTTGGGCCGAGGGTACATCAACCTCCGGTTCTTGGTGTTCGAACATCGGAGGTTGGAAACCATGGCACACCTCAAATGGGCTTAGCTTGGTGGCGGTGGAGACGTGAAGGTTGTGTGAAAGTTCCGCCCAAGTGAGGTGGCGGGCCCAGGAGCGCTGACGATCTGCCACGAAACACCTCAAGTAGCGCTCCAGTTGTTGGTTGGTCCGCTCCGTCTGACCATTGGTCTGAGGGTGGTAGCCAGATGAGAGACTACAAGTGGAGTTGATCAGACGGCAGAAGGCTTTCCAGAACCGGGCAGTGAACTGGGGCCCCCTGTCCGAGACGATGTCCTTGGGGAACCCATGCAGTCGGACTACGTGCTCTAATATCAGCTCGGCTGTCTGTTTAGCTGACGGGAGTCCGGAAAGGGCCACCAGGTGCACAGCTTTGGAGAAACGATCCACAATGGTTAAAATGGTGTCCTTATTTTCTGAAGCCGGCAGGCCCGTGATGAAATCAACGGCAATGTGCGTCCAGGGCCTTCGGGGAACTGGGAGCGGGTGGAGTTCCCCGGGTGTTGGTTGGTTTGTGTCCTTGGCCCGGGCGCACACTGGGCATGCCTGAACGAACTCATTGACGTCCTTGGCCATGGAAGGCCACCAGAAGGCACGGCGGATGAACTGGATGGTGCGTTGGGTGCCTGGATGTCCGGAGATGGGAGTGGAGTGACCCCACTGGATGACCTCCGTTCGAAGGGTCTCTGGAACATAGAGTCGTCCAGGCGGCACACCTGCCGGTTCGTTCTCCGCAGGCTGTGCCTGGCGAACCCTGGTCTCCAGTTCCCAACGGAGTGGGGCGATGATCTTTGATGGTGGCAGGACAGGCGCGGGGTCCGCCCGGGGGCTGTCCTCTTCATGTTGTCGTGAGAGGGCGTCAGCTTTGATGTTCTTGGACCCCGGACGGTAGGACAGATGGAAATTATACTGCTCGAAGAACAATGCCCACCGCGCCTGTCGAGGGTTCAGCTGCTTAATGTTGCGGATGGTGATGAGGTTCTGATGATCGGTCCAGATGAGGAATGGTTCTCTGGCGCCCTGGAGCTAGTGTCGCCATTCTTCCAATGCCCACTTTATGGCCAGCAGCTCGCGGTGCCCTACCCCGTATCGCTGCTGAGTGGAATAAAATTTTTTGGAAAAGAAACTGCAGGGGTGCAGCTTCTGGTCTGGACCTCGTTGTGAGAGGACCGCCCCGGCGCCCACATCCGAGGCGTCCACCTCCACAACGAACGGTTGATCTGCATCCGGGTGAAGGAGAATGGGGGCGGTGGTAAATCGATGGCAGAGTTCATGGAAGGCGGATATGGCCGTAGGGTTGAGCTGGAAGTGATGGGGCGAGAGTCTGGTCAGAGCAGTTAAGGGGGCCGCAACTGTTCTGTAGCCCCGGATAAAGCGACGGTAGAAGTTCGCAAACCCGAGAAACCGTTGAAGCTGCTTGAGGGTCTTGGGTAGGGGCCAATGACGCACAGCCTCTAGCTTCTGCGGGTCCATGGCCACACCCTGGGGCGAGATAACAAAACCCAGGAACGTGGTGGAGTGCTCGTGGAAAGCACACTTTTCCAACTTACAGTACAGTTGGTGGGCGACTAATCTCTTTAGTACTGCTCTGACGTGTTGAATGTGTTCGGTGAGGCTGTGTGAGTAGATGAGTATGTCGTCTAGGTAGACGAATACCCATCTGCCGAGCATGTCTCTGAGGACATCGTTAATAAACTGTTGGAAAACTGCTGGTGCGTTGCAAAGTCCAAAAGGTATTACCAGGCTTTCGTAGTGTCCTGTGGGGGTGATGAAGGCCGTTTTCCACTCATCGCCCTCTCTGATACGCACCAAGTTGTAGGCACTCCGGAGGTCCAACTTAGTGAAAATGGTGGCACCAGAGAGAGCGTCCAGGGCAGAGTTGGTAAGCGGCAATGGATGTCTGTTCTTAATGGTTATGTTGTTGAGCCCCCGATAGTCAACACATGGGCGTAGGTCACCGCCTTTTTTCTTCACGAAGAAGAACCCCGCGGCGGCAGGCGATGAGGATGGTCGGATGGTGCCGTTACGTAGGGCCGAAGATACATATTCCTCCATCGCCTGAGTCTCGGAGGTGGATAGGGAGTAGAGATGGCCGCGGGGAGGAGTGGAACCCGGCTGAAGGTCAATCGCCAGGTCGTAGGGGCGGTGAGGCGGTAGGTGAGTCGCCCGTCGCTTACAAAATGCTTCAGCCAGGTCCTGATAGGCGGCGGGAATGGCGTTGGTGTCGACGTCGGGGGCCTCGGACTCCCTAGAGCACGTCCCAGCCGAAGCCCGTAGGCAGATTCTGAACAGGTCGGGCCCCACTGTAGGATCCTGTTTTGATTCCAGGAAATGAGCGGATCGTGCTGGAGAAGCCACGGGTGTCCAAGTATGATTGGTGGTGATGAGACGGAGGTGAGGTGAAACTGGATTGATTCATGATGCTGACCAATGATGAGGGTGATGGGTTGAGTCTGAGTGGTAATGGGGCTGGAGGAGAGGGGCCGACCATCGTAATTTGATGTAATTTTAACAGGCTGGGATAACGCTTCAAATTCCACTTCCAGACTTTTGGCATAAGAAGAGTCAATGAAGTTACCTGCAGCCCCGGAGTCGATGAATGCGGTACTTCTGACCCGTTTGTGGCCAAACTGGAGGTGTACCTGGACCGTGAGACGAGAGACGCTAGGTGTGGTAGCAGAGAGGTGAAGATGGCCCGGTGAGCTGCTCCCAACGCTCACCGGGCCTGGGCGTTTCCCTGGCGACGTGGGCAGATGGCTCTGTGGTGCTCTGCCGACCCACAATAAGCACAAAGTCCTTCTTTAAAGCGTCTTTCTCGTTCTTCTGCGGTCAGGGATGCGCGCCCTAATTGCATGGGTTCCCCGGCTCCGGTGTAAACCACGGCAGTAGGTGGAGAACCAACATGTCCTTGGGAAGTGTAGGTAGCTGACTTTGATGGACGTGAAGTGATGGAGGTGAAAGTGGGTGTTGGCGGCAGGGTCTTAGGGGCTGGCGTCGGACGAGAGAGGAGGCGTTGGTCGATCCGAAGGGCGAGTTGGATCACTCCCTCCAGCGTGGCAGGAAGCTCTCGCCCAGCTAATTCGTCCTTAATCCTTGAAGTCAGTCCCTCATAGTAGGATGTCCGGAGCGCTGCATCGCCCCAGGTGGTCTGAACGGCGAGAGTGCGGAACTCGGCGGTGTAGCGACTCACAGACGATCCTCCCTGCCGCAGGTGATAAAGTTTGGTGTCGGTCTCCACCTCGCCCGCAGGGTGTTCAAAAGTGAGCCGGAGTTGATGTGTGAACTCATTGTATGAGTGGGCGGTGTCTGTGTCTGCTTGGAGGACTGCCGTGGCCCACTCAGCTGCCTGCCCTGTGAGCAACGAAACGAGGAGAGCAATGCGTATCCGATCGGTGGAGTACTTGATGGGATTGAACTCAAACACCAGGTCGAGCGCCGTCAAAAACACACTGCACCTCCCGTCCGTGCCATTCCATTTCTCTGGTAACGATATAAAGATGTCAGAAGAGGGGGGGGGAGGGGGATGCGGTGCCGTGGCCGCCACGACAGGAGGCCGGTTAGCCGCGCTGGCAACAGCCGCCCGAAGATCCGCGTTCTCCCGCCTGAGATCCGCAACCTCGCGGCGCAAGGCCGCGATGTCTTGGACGCTTCGGCGAAGAGTAGCGACCTCCTCGGTTAGTCTATTAACCAGCACGGTATGCCGATCCACCACGCCGCAGAGGCGCACGTGATCCGCTGGGTTCACCGTCAGAGACTCAGTCATTCTGTCATGAACTAACCTCGGTGACCAGAAGACGTAGCTTAGCGGTTAGCCCAATGTAGCGTGGATGGTAAACCCAAACGCGGAGTAACAGCGAGTAGGCAGGATAACCACGCGATTTATTCTAAGGACTCTCCCGAAAACGGAGCAAGGGAAAAACACAAATTTAACCCGCGTCCTAAAATACACACACAATGATAGGAAGCAACAACCAAAAGATAGTGAGTACTCACGGTTTGATGAACGCCAACCTGAACCGACATGGGCCGAACTCAATGACTGAGTGGTAAGCCAACGTTTGTTTACCTTTTTATACTTCCTGGTTTGGCGCCCGCCTTACTTCTGGGTCCTAGTGCCGGGCGCAGATTGAGTGTGTATGACACTTTTTTTACAAATGGATAACTGAAAAGTGGGGTGTGCGTAATTATTCAGCCCCCTGAGTCAATACTTTGTGGAACCACCTTTTGCTGACACATTTGACAGTGGGGATGGTGTGTTCAGAGTGATGTGCAGTGTTAGTTTTCCACCACACATAGCGTTTTGCATTTTGGCCAAAAAGTTCCATTTTGGTCTCATCTGACCAGAGCACCTTCTTCCACATGTGTGCTGTGCAAACGGGACATCTTATGGTTTTCTGTTAACAATGTCCTTTCTTCTTGCCTCCCTTCCATAAAGGCCAACTTTGTGCAGTGCACGACTAATAGTTGTCCTATGGACAGATTCCCCCACCTGAGCTGTAGATCTCTGCAGCTCGTCCAGAGTCACCATGGGCCTCTTGGCTGCATTTCTGATCAGCGCTCTCCTCGTTCGGCCTGTGAGTTTAGGTGGATGGCCTTGTCTTGGTAGGTTTACAGTTGTGCCATCCTCCTTCCATTTCTGAATGATCGCTTGAACAGTGCTCCGTGGGATGTTCAAGGCTTTGGAAATCTTGCACTCTAGGTGCACTCTATTTAGTCATTAGCACTCATCAGGCAATGTCTATGGGCAACTGACTGCACTCAGACCAAAGGGGGCTGAATAATTACACACACCCCACTTTGCAGTTATTTATTTGTAAAAAATGTTTGGAAGCATGTATGATTTTCGTTCCACTTCTCACGTGTACACCACTTTGTATTGGTTTTTCACGTGGAATTCCAATGAAATTGATTCATGTTTGTGGCTGTAATGTGACAAAATGTGGAAAAGTTCAAGGGGGCTGAATACTTTTTCAAGCCACTATATATATATATATATATATATAATTTTTTACATTGTATTATAATAATTATAAAATATATTAAATATTTACATTCTTCTTCTTCTTCTTATTATTATTATTATATAAATAATTAAATTAGATATACAGTAATAATACAATATTTATATATCATTTTATATAGTCCTTTTTTTTTTTTTTTTTTTAGAGTACATTAGTACATCTGTGGGACAGTAACACTGGGGATATCTCACACAACATTCCTCCCTCTCATGCAACATTTAACTGGGACTCCACTTAGAGACAAGCTGAATGATAGACCATTCTTTGACCTTTTGATTGCATCAAAAGCTAAACAGCCAGAGAAGTTATTGCTGTGTGTGTGTGTGTGTGTGTGTGTGTGTGTGTGTGTGTGTGTGTGTGTGTGTGCGTACTGTATGTGCGTGCCTGCCTTACTGTATGTGCTAGTGCGTGTGTGCTCTACAATATGTGGTTACACACACCATTGTAGATACCCCAAAGTCCCTGGCATGGGTAGATAAGGACAGAAATAGCTGTGGCTGCATGTGTGATCTGACAAATGAGACTCAGGTGGTAGATTTTGTGTGTGTGTGTGTGTGTGTGTGTGTGTGTGTGTGTGTGTATTACTGTGTCATTTAAATAAGAAAGGGAAAATAATGGTACACTGCTGAAGTAATACTAGACACCATAGTCCCTGTGGACTGAGGTGTCAAGTTGTTACAAGGGTTTCATACAGTAGTTGCATGTTGAACATCCTCCTGATCCAGTTGTCCCTCTTTCTCTCTGTGGATCTCCAGATGGTTAGAGGTTTTAATACAACTTCAAATTACGATAAAGGTAAGATTAGAGTGATTGTCTGTTTTTCTGCTCTGCTGTGTTGTAGCTAATTGTGTCATAACAGGAGAAAAGTGATGGACTGCTCTATATGAAACACTGAATAATCCATACCCGGGTGGTGTTATACAGCCGGACTTGAAGCAGAGGGCAGATTCCATTGATTCCAATGTTTTTTTTAATTGTAATTTATGATAACAGCACGTGCCAAAACAGCACATGTTTCATTTCTCTTACTGTATATCACAGTGACTTGCCAATTTCTGGAAGAACTTGGGATCTTGGTGAATTTGTGATTCTTGAAGCCATGGAAGTTGCAGTTGAAGTTATTTTCATGTTCCTCATCCATCTTCTCTTTGGTTATTATCATCCTGAAATATGGGAAAGTCCTACCACTGCTGTATAAATGGGAATAAATACTGTACAATGGTCACCACTGGCCTCCACGGTCCCTAGTTGGACTACAGAGTTTTCTAGAATGGATGGATGGATCGATGGATGGAAATTTGAGAAATTATTTGCCTTAATCTTGTTGGCTATTGTAGAATCATGCAAAGCAATCCAAATGATTTCCAGGTCATGGCTGCTAAAAGCCTCCTTTAGCTTTCTCCAAACATACAGTGGTGTGAAAAACTATTTGCCCCCCTCCTGATTTCTTATTCTTTTGCATGTTTGTCACACAAAATGTTTCTGATCATCAAACACATTTAACTATTAGTCAAAGATAACACAAGTATGACACAAAATGCAGTTTTTAAATGAGGGGTTTTATTATTAAGGGAGAAAAAAAAAACCTACATGGCCCTGTGTGAAAAAGTAATTGCCCCCTGAACCTAATAACTGGTTGGGCCACCCTTAGCAGCAATAACTGCAATCAAGCGTTGCAACGAGTCTTTTACAGCGCTCTGGAGGAATTTTGGCCCACTCATCTTTGCAGAATTGTTGTAATTAAGCTTTATTTGAGGGTTTTCTAGTATGAACTGCCTTTTT
The DNA here is from genome assembly GCA_030522415.1 of Channallabes apus. Lineage (NCBI taxonomy): Eukaryota > Metazoa > Chordata > Actinopteri > Siluriformes > Clariidae > Channallabes > Channallabes apus. The sequence goes on from CM060121.1 coordinate 24,812,949, forward strand.
AAGGTCATGCCACAACATCTCAATAGGATTCAGGTCAGGACTTTGACTAGGCCACTCCAAAGTCTTCATTTTGTTTTTCTTCAGCCATTAAGAGGTGGATTTGCTGGTGTGTTTTGGGTCATTGTCCTGCTGCAGCACCCAAGATCGCTTCAGCTTGAGTTGACGAACAGATGGCCGGACATTCTCCTTCAGGATTTTTTGGTAGACAGTAGAATTCATGGTTCCATCTATCACAGCAAGCCCTCCAGGTCCTGAAGCAGCAAAACAATCCCAGACCATCACACTACCACCACCATATTTTACTGTTGGTATGATGTTCTTTTTCTGAAATGCTGTGTTACTTTTACGCCAGATGTAATGGGACACGCACCTCCCAAAAAGTTCAACTTTCGTCTCGTCGGTCCACAAGGTATTTTCCCAAAAGTCTTGGCAATCATTGAGATGTTTTTTAGCAAAATTGAGACGAGCCTTAATGTTCTTTTTGCTTAAAAGTGGTTTGCGCCTTGGAAATCTGTCATGCAGGCCGTTTTTGCCCAGTCTCTTTCTTATGGTGTAGTCGTGAACACTGACCTTAATTGAGGCAAGTGAGGCCTGCAGTTCTTTAGATGTTGTCCTGGGGTCTTTTGTGGCCTCTCGGATGAGTTGTCTCTGCGCTCTTGGGGTAATTTTGGTCGGCCGGCCACTCATAGGAAGGTTCACCACTGTTCCATGTTTTTGCCATTTGTGGATAATGGCTCTCACTGTGGTTCGCTGGAGTCCCAAAGCTTTAGAAATGGCTTTATAACCTTTACCAGACTGATAGATCTCAATTACTTTTGTTCTCATTTGTTCCTGAATTTCTTTGGATCTTGGCATGGATCTTAGCTCCTATTTAAGTGATTTCTTGATTGAAACAGGTGTGGCAGTAATCAGGCCTGGGGGTGACTACAGAAATTGAACTCAGGTGTGATAAACCACAGTTAAGTTATTTTTTAACAAGGGGGGCAATCACTTTTTCACACAGGGCCATGTAGATTTGGAGTTTTTTTTCCTCCCTTAATAACGTAAACTTTCATTTAAAAACTGCATTTTGTGTTCAATTATGTTATCTTTGACTAATAGTTAACGGTTTTTTGTCACGTTCTGCTATGGTGTTGGACTGTGGGCTTGGTGTTGAGGCATAGATGCAGAGGGGATGCAGTGAAACAAAAGAGTCTTTAATGATAATCAAACAAACATGAACAAAACATGAACTAAGAGAGTTGGCTTGGAGCATAAGAAACATAACCCAAATACTTAGACGTAAGACTAGGGATTACATACATTGATTCACAATACAGACATGGGATACAAACTGGACAAGACAAGACACACGAAACAGTCTAACGGACTAAACATTAGGGACTATGCATGCAAGGGATAAACAAACACAAGACAGGCTTGGCTAGGTCTATTGGCTGAGCTGCACATTAGCTGCTAAGCTAGCTCATAGCTAATCAGACTAATGGCTACACCAGCCAGTAGCCTGAGACACAAGGGAATGAACAGACAAGGTACACAGCAGACTAGGTTATGAAACAGACTAAGAACTCTAAAGGTTAGTGGCTAAAGATGTTAGTACCTAAACAGACTAAGAGCTAAGCAGACAATGAGACTAGACAGACACGAAGACTAGACAGACTAAGATCTAGACATGTTAGTATCACCCTCATTAGTATTGAAACAGACTACTAGCTAAACATGCAATGGGGGTTACTTACACAAAAGGGTAAACACAAAAGGCTAATTCTCCTAGAGGCTAATCCTGCTAGGAGACACAGAGACAAAGAGACATAAACTAAATCAAAGCAAATACAAACTTAACTTAAAGTGCTCCTGAAACCAAAAGCCAACTATCATGAAATCAAACTAAAACAAGGAAACAAAACCCACATAACAGAAATTAATGCTCGACCCAGTTTCCCAGAACAAACAGGTATTTATAAAAGTGCTAATGAGCCTCCTCAGTTCAGGTGAGTATCCATGTCACCTGACCGAGGAGGCTTCTGGGAAACTGAGTCTAGGAACCAAAACTACAAAGTAAAAACACTGCCCTCTAGTGGGCAACCCTCACATTTTTGATGAGCAGAAACATTTAAGTGTGACAAACATGCAAAAGAATAAGAAATCAGGAAGGGGGCAAATAGTTTTTCACACCACTGTAAATCCATCAAGATGTATGGCATATGGTAAAAGTTAATTTATCTTTCACCATCTGCGGTTATTTTTCTGATTACACTTTAGTAGGGCGTTTAGCAGCTACTAAATGTCCGTCTATTCCTGTCATTAGGCCTACAGTTGTGTTTATGAAGCATCTTTGCTCACGCTGTTTGCTTTTCAAATTGTTCTTTTTAAAACACCCATAATTTTGCCTCCTAGGGTTTCATTTAGCTGTTTTGAAATCTCATATGTCATAGAGATGATTGTCAGACCTGTTTTTTTTATACTGTTAGTTGGCAACAAAGTAAGGAATAAAAAAAACAGTAGATTATGCTATTACAGTACAAGACTCATAATGAGAAACTTGGAAAAAACACAAGCCGGCAAGCACTGTGGTGATGTTAATTTGGCAACGTTACAGACACCAGGACAACATTGGAATTGGGTCGTTTTTGTAAGCTAGAATTACTTTCATGAAATGATGGCAGTGGATTCATGACGATGGGATAATGTTGAACGAATGCCAGAAACACGAAGTTGCAAAAACAACTTTAAAATAATATTACTACCAAACTGATAAACTGAGTAGGACTTGAACTCCAGTCTCTGCAGGGAGGTCATTGCATGCTTATCACTCAACCCCTATGGAGCATGATATCGATGCTAGAAAACCTTTTTTGTATATTGGAAATTCTCCTTTATCCTGTATTCAGGGTCGCGGAGGGCCTGGAGCCTATCCCTGGACAGGGTGCCAATCCATTGCAGGACACACACACACACACACATACAGTCACTCACACAATCATTCACACACTACGGGTAATTTGAGAACACATTGTTTTTGGACTGTGGGAGGAAACCGGAGTACCTGGAGGCCATCCCGCAAGTCTATAAACCAGCCCAAGTAAAAAGTATGCCAAGTACTGTATATTAAATCCTAGCATGCCAAAACATACTTAAGTGTACTTGCTTCAGTCTAATGACTAGTTTACCTGAATTTAGCTATTTTGTAACAACTAAGTTTGTACTAAGTGTATTTAAGTTGTAATTAAATTGTACAAAAGCACAATTTTAAGTGTTTTAAGTATACTTTTGTGTGCTAAAGTGGAACAACTTTAAGTATACAGTGGAACCTCGGATTACGAGTAATGCGGTTTACGAGTGTTCCACAAGACGAGCAAAGATTTTCAATAAATTTTTACATGAAAAACGAGCGTTGTCTCGGTTTACAAGCACCGAGTATCATGTATCATGCATGCGCTTCTTGTTTTGATGCCGAGCGTCACATCATCACAACTGAGCCAACGGTTTTTCTCTCTCTTGCGCTGCGGAATTGTAGGTAATCGTCTCCCCTGCTGGGTTGAATACGTGTGTGTGTGTAATGTGCACGCACACACACACACACACACACACACACACACACACACACACACACACACACATTAATGGAAACACTATTTTTAAAACCGTTTAAAAATTAGCAAGGAACATCGCTAGTCATGCGTGAGCGCATACTGACTGAATCATTGCTGTAAAGTAAAACAACAACAACAAAAACAAATTAACCAAATCCTTACCTTTGAAAACAGTAACGACAGAGCAGAGTGTGTGTGTTTGTTTGGGAACCTGAGAGGAGTGAGGCTGTAAAGCCGAGACCTATCGTCTCCCCTGCTGGGTCTTAGTGCTTGCAGAGTTTTTGAGTGTGTGTGTGTGTGTGTGTGTGTGTAAGGCAGAGAGTGTGTGTGTTTGTTTGGGAACCTGAGAGGAGGGGGGCTGTAAAGAGGAGCGAGTGTGTGTGTGTGTGTGTGTACACACATACACACACTCTCTCTTGGCTTTATAGCCCCCCCCCCTTCTCTCAGGTTCCCAAACAAACACACAGAAACTCTTCTTTGTCGCGATTGTTTTCAAAGGTAAGGAGCTGGTTAATTAGGGGTTTTTTTGTTGTTGTTGTTGTTTTATTTTACAGCAGTGATTCCATTAGTATGCGCTCACGCGAGTGTGACTAGTGATGTTCCTTGCTAATTTTTCAACGGTTTTAAAAACGGTCTCTCCGTTAATGTGTGTGTGTGTGTGTGTGTGTGTGTGTGTGTGTATGTGTGTGTGTGCACGCATGTCCGCACATTACACACACACACACACAGACAGCGCCTGTGTGCACAAACGGAAACACTTATCTGTCGGGATTTGTTTTTACGTTTTTTAAAGGTAAAGTGCAGGTTAATTTGATTGATTTTTACTTTATATTTTGTGTTCATTATTTTTCTGTATTTATTTTTTGGGGCTGTAGAACAAATAATTTGAGTTTCCATTATTTCCTATTAAATTTGGTTTACGAGTGTTTTGGAATACGAGCCCATTTCTGGAACGAATTATTCAATTCACTTTTATTTATATAGCGCTTTTATTATTATATTATTATTATATTATTTTATTATATTATGCTCGTAATCCGAGGTTCAACTGTACTTAGTACACTTAAAGTATATGGCTGTTTATGTACTAACGTGCATACCTGACAGTAATTAATGAAATTTAAGTATATATTTAATGTATTATAAGTACATTACAACTATTTTTACTGTGTTACTCATATACTATGAGTTATTGCAGTAGAGTTATTGCAGCAGTAGCATGCTGTAATACTTCTGGTCAATTACAAATACTAAAAAAGCACACTTAGTGGTTAATACAAATATACTTTATTATATAATCTAGTGCACACAGTCTTCTATAATACTGTATTGCAAATGTATTATCAGTACACTAAAGGTGTTTAAGATAATTTACAAATTCTAAATGCATTTTCTACACTATAACATGTTTTTGAAACACATTACATACTGAGGTTATTTGTGTTCAAAAAATGTCAGGTTGTCTGCAAAACACACAAACTAAAATTTAAATTGTTGTCTGAACACAGACAGACATTAGTATTCGAATATACTGTACAGGTACATTCATTCATTCATTCATCTTCTATACCGCTTAATCCTGTATTCAGGGTCGCGGGGGACTTGGAGCCTATCCCAGGAGACTTCGGGCACTAGGCGGGGTACACCCTGGACAGGGTGCCAATCCATCGCAGGGCACACACACATACACACACTCACACACCCAATCACACACTACGGGCAATTTAGGAACGCCAATTAGCCTAACCTGCATATCTTTGGACTGTGGGAGGAAACCGGAGTACCCGGAGGAAACCCACCAAGCACAGGGAGAACTGTACAGGTACAGTATTAGTTTAAACCTGGTGTGTTGATTCTGTTACACAGAGACTGAAAACAGGCCGAGACCTACGGTGCCATTATACCACAAGTATAGTACATAAGATTTATCAATTACACATTAGACAATACATTCTATAGCTTAAAGTATGTACTTAATTACAAATTACCTAACAAAAACCATAAGATTTACCTTATGCCGATGAAAATAAAATAATAACGATACGAACTAACGCACGCGATGATGCGGCTTCCAGCCGTTAATTCAAACTAGAAGCAGAGAACTGCGGAGCCAATCAGAAAATAGACAATCCGAATCTGCCCGCCTCCAGTCTCTGATTGGCTGGTGTGGGGCTGGAATGGCTGGAATAGTTGCAGAGTTATAACGCTGCTGCAGTTTGTGTATGTGTAGCTTTATGATAGTGAGCAAGCAGAAGAGTGAGAGAGTGCAAACATAAATGATCTTGAATGCGCAAAAGTGATTTTCAGCGCACAAAACCGAGTTTGAGAGCGCGCGTGGGAGAGAGAGATTCAGCGTGCAAAAACGGATCTAAAAGCACGCACGAGAGAGTAGTGCACTAAATATAAGCATAAATAAATACATATGAATAAATACATTTAAATTTAACTGATAATATACTATGACTACTATATATTAAAATTTCTATTCTAATGTATACTTTCTGTACATTTGTACAATGATTATTTCAAGCATATTTTTAAAGATATATACTAAAAATACATTGAAAAACAAGTTTAAATAAGTGTGCTTTGGAAATTAGACCAACCTTTCACTTAAAGTATATTTTCCAATAATATATCTTTGGAAAGTGTACTATAATACCATTATTTTGAAGTATGTTTAAAGTTTAAAGCAGATGTTAGTATACTTTTTATATATTAACTGATGGTAGTTAACTTTTTGTTAGTATATTTGCAATGTATTATCGAAGATGTCAATATATTTGTAATACATTTGTAAGTGTATTTTTTTCACAGGGGATTATAGACTCTTGTTCTTGTATGATCCTCATATTAGATCATACAAGGACATACAGTATAGACAATAGAGTTGGGTGAAAATTCCTTGTCCTGATATGAGAAAATTTGGAGGATAATGAGGATAATGATGAGCACCATGAAAAATACCAGACATATATATATTCAATTGGAAATCAGCTAAGACTTTAAAGACTTTTAAAAAAAATTAGCTCTTAATGTATGAGATGTGTTCTAAAAAAACAGATGTGATGTAGGTTGTACATAGTAATTTGGGAGCTGGGATGCACATCACAGTAATATTTTCAAAATGGATGACATTAGAACACTAAGAGATGCATGTCATGAGATACATCCATTGTGTGTGGGAAGCTGTTGCCTCCATCCTACTTTGCAAACGGAATTCTAATCCCTGTTAGAAACTTAACGCACCATGGATGTGCTCAGAATTTTTTATTGCTCTGGGCCCGGTTTCTCGAAAGCTTCTTATCGCTAAGTAGTTCTTAAGTTATACCTTAACCTCTCTCTTAACGTTATGGCGCATTTCCCGAAACATTCTTACTCTAAGTATCTCTTAGCTAAGTCACACGTTCGTAAGGTTGGTCTGGACCAACCTTAACTCATACTTAGCGTAGTTTCAGCTCAAGACGCTAGTCGCCGCCACTGAGCAGCAGTCTTTATAAACCAGCGGTGTATGCAAACACATTATGGCACGTTATCAAAGTCGTATTAATGATGGAATATACTGTAGACCTGTTTAAGAATTTTATTTTATTTGATATCAGAACTAATAGAGTGACTTTTAATTAGCCTATTTCATAATGTGACTAATGCATTAAAATTGGCAATCACTTTTAATATAAACAGGTGGCGAACAATTTGCGAGCGATACAGCGTGTTTTTGTGTTAAACTGAAGACGGCGCCGTCCGTGGAGCCGTGTGGGTCATGTACATTTTTCCTTTAAACAAAACTTCAGCCCTTTTCATATTTTCCCCGTGGCCGTTATTTAAAATAAATAAATAAAAGTTTTGCCTTCCGAGGCAACAGATTATGGAGCTTCTTGAGCTGCTCAGACCTGCGCGTGCCAGACCAACGCGTCGTACTTACACTCCCCGTCCCGATGTCCAGCTGCTCGATGCTTTTTGTTTAAAATATGTTTCATTGATCATTAGCCATTATCCATGACTTTATGGGTTTTTCTTTTGACATGTTTTATTTTTTAGGAAATTTGATTTAGTTAAATGAGAAAATAACCTTGGGAGTTTCAGACCACGCATCCATTAATTTTTCTGGGTGATTGTAATGTGTAATACCCCTATTCACTTATGCGGTTTGACTCGCTGTGAGATGCAGTGTTATACCCCTATCTCACCTGCGCGGTCTTGCGCTGTGGCCGTAGGCTTGATCATGATTCACCCTGTGATTACGTTTCCATCTTTCCACGTGAAAAATTCAACGTTTAATTTTTTGCTGGTCTTCGCGGAAGCTTGCAGACTTTGCAGAACTTCGCGGAATGTTAAAGGAACGTCGTGGGCAATCGCGGCAGCTCACGGAGATGAGTCTGGCCACACAGGTCAGAGAGGGGTATTAGGCACCGTGATCCGCCTCGAGTGACCGCCCGACGGTCTGCGAAGATCTGCAAGGTCCGCGAGCTTCCACATGTTAAATATGTTTATTTTTTTTGCGTGGTAAGATGGAAACGTAATAACAGCACCAAAACTCGCGCTGAATCATAATGAACCGCAATTATGGCCCCGTGTAGGTGAGATAGGGGTATTAAACCTCCACTCTGTCATCTCATCGTATACATTCCATAAGTGCGCTATACAACCCCAACAACTGAAATGCTTCACATTGTTTCTGAAGCTGGTGAAGAGTGTATCAGCTGTTTGTCCATCAACTACTGTATGATTGGATACCCGGTTCGCTTCATGGCCACATGTTACATGAAAATATTAGCGACAGTTTGGTGATTTAATTTATATATTTGTCTATTATGGCATGTTATTGATATGTTAACCCATGTCGAAATAAACGCTATTAAAAGAATTTAGTGCAATGTTTAATTTGCATAGAAAGTGCCGTCTTTCTTAACGCTGTCATGAAAAAGGAGTCAAAAATCGATTCCTGAGCCACCGATGTCCGCTAATTCAGGACCTTCACTGTAGACAGCGCCTTGTAACGTCGGACGTAAGAGGCAGCGACTTAAGAAGACTCCTAAGAGACAGTTCGAGAAATACACTTAGAAAAGTTATCACTTAATGTAAGATATATCTTAAGAGTCTTCTTAGCGCGCGAATAGTGTGCGTTATCGAGAAACCGGGCCTTGTTCATTTTGTTGATTTAAGGTTGTATTTGCAATGTTGTGTTTGTGTCGTCCATTCAACGTTTTCCCAGGCTCCTCCCCATGGTGGACATCATCACGATGTTGTTACAACTATTACAATAATCATCTAACATTAGGATTACACCTATCCTGTTTTTATTTATATATATTTTTTATTGAAATTAAAGCATGTTCAAAATGTCCAGCATGATGAAATTTATATGAGCTTTTCTGTGTTCTAGCTGATGCTTTTCTGCTCCAGATTCAAATCAGAGGCATGCATGCATGCGCACACACACACACACACACACACACACACACACACACACACACACACACACACACACACACACACACACACTCTAATAGGAATCAAGATAAGTGAAGCAGCAGTCAAGGAGCCGACTTGGGATGCCAAGCCCAGAACACCCCACCTACCCATAATTATGCAGACACACAAACATACACACACACCATTCCCAGCAATAAGAAAGCCCAGTTGCCGAAAGACATGATAAGCCACCGTAAATCCTCCCCTGGGCCTTTGCTACTGTTATCTATTCTCTCTAGATGTTATTCAGTGTGTGTGTGTGTGTGTGTGAGAGAGAGAGAGAGAGAGAGAGAGAGAGAGAGAGGTTGTGTGGATTGTGTGAGAAGTGTGAACAGTGTGTGGGTGGGAGAGCACAGAGACACATTTCTGATGAATGCATAGTGGGTAATGCATCACTTTAATCAGCAGCTCATATTTTCACTCACACCGAGTAATTACTCGCTAAGAAAGGTTCATATTCTTGTGAGCCACGCAGTCATAATGATTCACGGACACGCAATACAGCTTTCACAGATTTAAAGTGTATTATGTCATTGGAGTGAGGACTGGGTTTACACCAAACAACCTTGTATTGTTTTTTTTTTTTTTTAACTGCAGTGAAATGGTGCAGTGGTGGTTATCATGGTCCATTTGACCAAATGGTAATACATGTGGGTGTACATGAATTGTGGAATATTAAATACATAAATACATAAAACACCTGATCATGTGCATCTGTGCTATTTCTTTGCCTATGTGGACTATTTTGGTTTGCGTAGTTGGTTAAAAAAAGAAGGAAAGAAAGATGGACTGCGGCTGGTTCTGCTGGAACTAAGCAACAAATTTTCTTATAAAACTGCACAAATCGTACCTGAGCTTATATTTTAAGCAAAGGTTCATCACAGCAATTGTTGACTTTGTTTCATTCTTATCGTCTAAACCACTTTATCCTGTTGCGAGGGGCCTGAAGCCTATCTCAGGAGATTTACAGTAGGGCACGAGGCGGAGCACACTCAGGACCCTGTGAGACTTGCAGTCTTTGCGACTTTAGGAACATTTTTTGAGTCTTTAGACACTTTATTTTCAAATGTATAATTTTCACAGTACTGTTCCTAAACCCATGGCGGCGCGTTGGTGTAGTGGTTAGCACTGTCGCCTTGCACCTCCAGGGTCTGGGGTCGATTCCCGTCTCTGTGTGCATGGAGTTTGCATGTTCAGCCCGTGCTTGGTGGGTTTCCTCCGGGTACTCCGGTTTCCTCCCACAGTCCAAAGACATGCAGATTAGGCTAATTGGCGTTCCTAAAAGTATGTGTGTGTGTCCAGGGTGTACCCTGCCTAGTGCCCGAAGTCTCCTGGGATAGGCTCCAGGTCCCCCTGAACACAGGATTAAGCGGTAAAGAAAATGAATGAATGTTCCTAAACCCAAGATTTATGGGTTTATGTAACTTGCTCAACTTTAACAAATTGGCTGTGATGGTTGATTCTCCTCTATGTTATATGAATTAGGGGTGTAATAATCCACATAACACTAAGAAACAAATATTCCTACCTGTATTTTTATTAAAATGTAATACCTTTGATTCCTGTGAGGCAGGAATACACCCTGGGTTGTACCCTGGCACCATGAGCACTTTTACTGACACATTTACTCAGAAATGCATTTTCACATTGGGGTGATTTCTATAGACGGTCCCATGGCATGTTCTTGTTAGGTGGGGGAAAAAACTGAAGAAGAAAAACATGTGAAACTGTACACAGACAGGAAACCTGGAGCTGTGCACCACTACCACCTGCACCACCTTGCAGAGTTTTGGCCCCAGTATGCAGAATAGCGTATACTTTTGCAATATTCTAGGTGTTTTTAGCTTCTCCATCCAAATGGAGATATAATATAGATTTGTTTGAGAGAGAGAGAGACACTTTAGCTTTGCACCGTTTTGGAGTGAATGTAAAAGTTATTTTCTTATGAACATACAAATGAATTATTGATTCAATGAAAGAGAAATCACAAAAAATTATTGTATATTGTGAATTTTAGTCGTTAGAAAGAAAATGGGCAAGAAAAAGTTGGTACATCGACTTATAAAAGAAAAAGAGCATCGGAATTTGTGCATTTTTAACAATAAATCTTTTTATTTTTGAAACATCAGGTGGTTAGTGCTGCATGTCCTTATGGTCATATCTGCAGATCAGCATTCATACACCTCCTTAAGTTTTTCACAAAGCTTGATAAATCAGCTCAACTTAAGACAGCTGTTTCTTATTAAACAAACTGTACTGCATAATTTCCTATTTGAATTAGATTAGGTTTACTTTGGGAGGTGGGGTAATGCAATTAAAGTGTCTCAGAGATTTTAGTTCCATCCATCCAATCCATCATGTCAGTATTTTTATTTCTTATTTCTTATTTACAGCATGTGCATGTACATGTCTAGAAGGATTGAGCCACGTAAAATGTCTCTAAAACAGCTAATAAAAACACTACAGGTAATATCATTCCTGCCCAAAATAAAGAGTTTGTATAGTTTTCATTACAGTATATCCTGTGGAAAAAAAGAGATGAAACATCATGGCCCGTAAAAGAACTGGACAAACTCTCTGCGACGTCATCCATTGGTTTTCTGAAAAACAGTTTTGAAATGCAACTTTGTAGGAGCTGACTCTGCCTAAATCCAGTTAATCCATAAATGGGCAGAATGATCAGAGCCTGGCTGTTAGTTGTAACCTGCCTACTTACCCGACTTACCACTAGCTGGCTAGCTAAGCTTTAACTTAGCTGAAATGCAAGATGGCTAGTTTTAATTTATATGCTAACTCCAGTTTGCATTACTTTAAATTCCAATGTTCAACCCCTAGACGTTGGACCATGGCAACTCCTACGTTTCTTGTGGTGAGTTAAACTAAAATGATTCCTGTTAGCTGATTAGCTACTGTAAGTGATACATACTGTAGGAGTGTCATACTGTAGCTATGTAGCTGTCATTCAAATCGGCCATCTCCTATTTGTACTTAATTTTATGGCTTAATGCAATCTTAACCGATGAGTCAATCTAGCTCTGGAGACAATAAAATTAGTTATTTTTATGCCAATTGCAAACATGTTTGTTGTAAAGTTGGACATTTAACATGGGAATCTATAGGGATTGACTCACTTTTGGAGACTGCTTCTAAAGGCCACTTGAGGAGGTGCACATTCTAGCATTTCCAAGTTGGACTCACTTTTCAGAACCAATGGTTGCTTTCCCTGGGAAGCGTTCACTCTTTATTCAACCAAAAATAAGTACTAGCTAGCTAAAACTACATAAAATATGCATGATGCTTAAAATGTCCCGTCAGAGAAATTACTTAAAAATAAAAAAAAAAGAGGAGACTTAGGCACTTGGCGAGGTCCACCCTATCATTTCCAATCTGTCGAAGGGAACACACAAATACACACACATACAGTACACACATTCACACAGCGGGCAATTTGGGAACGCCAATCAACTTCATCTTCAGGTCTTTGAACTGTGGAAAACTGGAGTACCCAGAGGAAAGCCACCAAGCACAGGAAGAACATGCAAACTCCATGCACACCAGGCCATGGGTAGCTCAGTGATTAAGGCATTGGACTACGGTTCGGAAAATCCCAGGTTCAAACCCCACAACCACCAAGTTGCCAATGTTGGGCCCTTGAGCAAGGCCCTTAACCCAGTACAGTGGTGTGAAAAACTATTTGCCCCCTTCCTGATTTCTTATTCTTTTGCATGTTTGTCACACTTAAATGTTTCTGCTCATCAAAAACCGTTAACTACTAGTCAAAGATAACATAATTGAACACAAAATGCAGTTTTTAAATGAAGGTTTACGTTATTAAGGGAGAAAAAAAACTCCAAATCTACATGGCCCTGTGTGAAAAAGTGATTGCCCCCCTTGTTAAAAAATAACTTATTATTATATAACATTATCCACAAATGGCAAAAACATGGAACAGTGGTGAACCTTCCCAGGAGTGGCCAGCCGACCAAATTACCCCAAGAGCGCAGAGTCAACTCATCCGAGAGGCCACAAAAGACCCCAGGACAACATCTAAAGAACTGCAGGCCTCACTTGCCTCAATTAAGGTCAGTGTTCACGACTCCACCATAAGAAAGAGACTGGGCAAAAACAGCCTGCATGGCAGATTTCCAAGGCGCAAACCACTTTTAAGCAAAAAGAGCATTAAGCCTCGTCTCGATTTTGCTAAAAAACATCTCAATGATTGCCAAGACTTTTGGGAAAATACCTTGTGGACTGACGAGACAAAAGTTGAACTTTTTGGAAGGTGCGTGTCCCGTTACATCTGGCGTAAAAGTAACGCAGCATTTCAGAAAAAGAACATCATACCAACAGTAAAATATGGTGGTGGTAGTGTGATGGTCTGGGGTTGTTTTGCTGCTTCAGGACCTGGAAGGCTTGCTGTGATAGATGGAACCATGAATTCTACTGTCTACCAAAAAATCCTGAAGGAGAATGTCCGGCCATCTGTTCCTCAACTCAAGCTGAAGCGATCTTGGGTGCTGCAGCAGGACAATGACCCAAAACACACCAGCAAATCCACCTCTGAATGGCTGAAGAAAAACAAAATGAAGACTTTGGAGTGGCCTAGTCAAAGTCCTGACCTGAATCCTATTGAGATGTTGTGGCATGACCTTAAAAAGGCGGTTCATGCTAGAAAACCCTCAAATAAAGCTGAATTACAACAATTCTGCAAAGATGAGTGGGCCAAAATTCCTCCAGAGCGCTGTAAAAGACTTGTTGCAAGTTATCGCAAACGCTTGATTGCAGTTATTGCTGCTAAGGGTGGCCCAACCCGTTATTAGGTTCAGGGGGCAATTACTTTTTCACACAGGGCCATGTAGGTTTGGATTTTTTTTTCTCCCTAAATAATAAAACCCCTCATTTAAAAACTGCATTTTGTGTTTACTTGTGTTATCTTTGACTAATAGTTAAATGTGTTTGATGATCAGAAACATTTTGTGTGACAAACATGCAAAAGAATAAGAAATCAGGAGGGGGGCAAATATTTTTTCACACCACTGTATAATGAGATAAAAATGTAAGTCGCTCTGGATAAGAGCGTCTGCCAAATGCCTAAATGTAAATGTAATGCACACAGACCCGACACACTTTATATGTATAATAGAACCTTATAATGAGGTTCTTCCATTTTAGTAAAAGTTTGATGTAGAACATCTTGAGAAAAGATGTGGAACTGATACTCATCCAAAGAATTGTTTGGTGGACCTTTATTGTAAGAGTGCATTTCTGTTTTACGGGACTAGACGTAAAAAAATCATATTTGTTTTGCCAGTTTGCAGAAGCACTGCTTACAAATCACAAATTAAAACAACACACCTGTGCAAAAACAATGGCAAGACATATCTTCATTCCCAATGCAATGCTGTTCTGTCCAAATGGCTGCGTAACTTTAGACAGCAATTCCTCCGCACCATAACCTCACACTGATCTCAAGCTTTTATCTAGCGCTTCATTCACTGGTTCTTTTTAAGACGTTCTAACACTTTTTTTTTCAAGGTACCAATGCCACACATTGCTTTCTCACTCTTGCTGGGTTAAAAGTTTCATGGAAAACCTTGTGTATACACAGATACAGAAGACACCACAGGAGGTGTTGTGTAAATATGGGCAAATGGGTAGTGGTTTAGGTATCAGCCTACTGTACCTGCGTGGGTTATAGGATGCGTTAGCTGTTCGGTACTATTTTTAACACGCCAGATCGAATATCGATTCATTGTCTGAGAAGCGCTCAGAATATCATGAGGTCACATATCGATTGTGGCCTGCTTGGAATGTTGACCGGAGCAATGCAGTAACATAAATCGTCTTTAGTGACAGGATGCCGACTTAGCTTGCCACTGCTGATGAGCTAGAAGTGCGTACATTAATGAGTTACCCTCAAGCCTCATTTTTTAATGAAGCTCTTAAAACCCAGAGCATTTCAGCCATTTTTTGTTTTGCTGTTTTAAAGAAAATATGAATAAAAATATATACGGCTCAGGATCGTCAGCACCAAATATTTTAACTATACAAAAAACTATTGCAACGTAGCACAGATACACATGAAAAAAAATTATGTTTTTTTTTCTGTTGTTTTATGGCCATGAGATTTCTACAGTACCATATTCCGATCTGACAAACTGTATCTTAAAACCCAAATGCACAGTTTGAAGACTGAAGCATCCCAGTTAACATACACTGGCAAGGCTTTTATATATTTCACAAAATTAATTAATAATAAAAAAAAATTATATATATATATATATATATATATATATATAATTTTTTTTTAATCAATCAATCAATCAACATTTATTTATATAGCACTTTACAGCAACCTAAGTTGAACCAAAGTGCTTCACAACACTAAAAATGACAATAAAATAGCAATAGAAATATAAATACAGTAACAAAATAAAACATATAGTTATAAATAAATAAATGAACAATTTAAATGAAAATTATAGACACAGTAATAATAATAACAACAACAATAATAAAAATAAATAAAATAAAATTATAAAATTATAAAAAAGCATAAAATCATAAAATATTAAAAGCCATTCTAAATAAGTGGGTCTTTAGTTGTGCTTTAAACAAAGGGAGGTCCGTAATTTTGCGTAACTCAGGTGGAATGGTGTTCCAGAGTTTAGGATCAGCGACTGCAAAGGAGCGATCACCCCATTGTTTGCATCTTGACCGAGGGACCACTAGCAGGTTTTGGTTTGCAGAATGCAGGGCTCTACTTTGGTGATAAAAGCTTATAGTCTCACACAAGTAGGACGGTGCCAGACCATTAATCACATTAAAAACAAACATCAAAAGTACCGGAAGCCGGTGAAGGGAATACAAGATTGGTGTGATGTGATCATTTTTACGATTGTTGGTCAGCATACGAGCCGCAGCATTCTGCACAAGTTGCAGAATATGTAGACGAGCTTGAGTGATTCCCACATAAAGTGCGTTGCAGTAGTCTAAAATCATTGATCTGTGTCAATTTTGTTAGTATGTAAATAAAAAAAAAAAGAATTAACGCAAACTTTGCAGGAGCCATTCACTATACAGTAATTTGTAAAATGACATGGTACTTGCAACAACCGGTAGCTTTTTTGAATATTTACACGGTGTTTACTTCCATATTTATCTGAAAATAAGCATAAAACCTCCACACTAGTGTTACAAAAAAAAAAATAATGTGTTGTGCGCTCTGGGATTTAATATGGAGCAGCACACACTCTCTGATGAAAAAAATACTAATAATTCACTGAGGGTGAATCAGCATTTCAGTTTTGGCTCATTAGAATTATTTTTGACAGTCTTTCAAATATTAAATTTGCAATTTATTTCAACAATGGCATTTCCTTATTTTAATTGTGGTTTAGACCTTTTTTGCTTTGTTTGCTTGATCATTTGATAATTTGAATGTTTTTAACCTTCAAATTGTGGTGGCTCAGTCGGTTAAGGCCGTGAGTTACTGTGTTACTGATCGGAAGGTTGGGGGCTTGAGCCCCAGCATTGCCAAGTTGTCTGCTCCAGGGGTGCTGTAAGCTGGCTGACCCCAGTTTCCTAATTGGGATATGCGAAGAAAACATTTAATTGTGCTGTAAAGTACATGTGACAAATAATTGAACATTCTCTCTTCTCACATTCTCTTACTTACATGTTTACTATTAAGTTCTGGATAATGTTTTAAGGAGCAAACAATACACTAACAAACGAAATACCATACAGTCAGCCTGATTCTGAAAGTGAAATGTTTAGTATAAGCCTCATTTCTCCACGTATACTAGAAGAGGGTGTCTCTCCACTGAAGTCATCTAACCTTAAACAGAAATTCTACTCTCTCTACTGTATCTATCTATCTATCTATCTATCTATCTATCTATCTATCTATCTATCTATCTATCTATCTATCTATCTCTGTCTGTCTGTCTCTTAATATCTCTCTTTCCATATACACACAAACTGTATATTAACACTGGAAAACTGTTTTAGCTTGATGCTGTGAGTTTGTTCTTTACCGATGTATTGTCACAAATCTAGAAATGACTAACTATGGATTTTTTCCCCCTAGATAACGTCTACAGAGAATGCCTCGCTAATGGAACATGGGCAAAGAAAGGGAACTATTCTCAGTGTCAGGAAATTCTCAATGAAGAGGTAGGGACATGCACACATGGGGTCTCCTATCCGACAAATATACAGTACAGGGGTTTACTGCAATGGTAATAAAAATTATTTGTTAAATGTGTGATGTTTGCAAATAGCAGGGGTTTAATGATGCAATAATGCAGACTGTTCTTCCTAAAAATACCACTTATATTGCATAAGATCCAATAAACACATAACCTTAATCAAGGCTGCACTCTGTCTTCTGAAAAAGTACCTGCTATAGGGTTTTTAAAGTGATGCATTTTTATGCGGAATAATAATATTAGCATGTGAGCTGGTGCTAAAACCATTGCTTTTGCACGGACGTGCTCATGTACACAAAGACACACACATTCTCAGATTTGAGACTTTATTATTATTATTATTATTATTATTATTATTATTATTATATTTTTAGTATTAATAATGTGATTATTATTGTTGTTGATAATACTACTACTACTACTACTACTACTAATAATAATAATAATCAGTGGCGGCTGGTGCAAAAAAAATTTGGGGGGCACAAACAAAATTTAAATTAAACTTTTAATAATCGTCTGCAAATAGCCATTCATCAGGTGATTAAGCATCATTACTACTAGTATAAAATACAGTCTAGATTTTTTTTATTGTAAATAAATAATATTAAGAAATACAGCGGAATAGTGTGACTAAATTATTTTATTTAACTATTAAAATAAATAATTATGTTAAATAATCACATGTTAAAGTAGCATTCTTCTCTGCCTAACTTTAAGGGG
The DNA here is from genome assembly GCA_030522415.1 of Channallabes apus. NCBI lineage: Eukaryota > Metazoa > Chordata > Actinopteri > Siluriformes > Clariidae > Channallabes > Channallabes apus. The sequence continues at coordinate 24,830,950 of CM060121.1, forward strand.
GCGGCGCCCCTTATTGACCGGCCGCCACTGATAATAATACTAATAATAATAGATTTTGAGAATAAAGCCATTTCTCCATTTTAATGGAGAAAAAAAAATAATATGTGATTCATGGGAAAAATTATGCAAAAATAAAAAAATTATAATTTTGTAAGAATCTTGTGCTGTAACAACGGATAGCCTTACAGTTGAACACTGATTTCTCCATCAACAAAAGAGAGAGAGAGAAAAAACTCTGTTCTGATGTGTATTTGTCAATTTATTTGAGAAAAAAAAACACATTTCATTTTGTTATAATTTAAAAGGGCGAAGAGTAAACAGATTTTGCAATCTGTGTCATTATATTAATTTTTTTTATTAATGTACTGAATGTTTTAATCAGCTGAAAATGTTAACATGGGACACATGTTCAGGTAATAAATCAGTTATAATAAATTCATGGATACAGACTTCATAGCAAGTGCAGTAATGCAACAAGATTGTAAGTCTATCATGAAGAAAAGAGGCAGCACAGCTTCGAGTTGGTTGGAAGAATCATTAGCTGCCACGGATCCTAACAGAAATCGTGAAAAGAAAAATAAATAATGTATAAATTCTTTATTTCTGCTGTCTGTTCTTTGGTTGTCTGCTTTTAAAGTGAACATTTAAGCAGCATAGGAGGAGTCTGTCTGTAGGGAGGCTCTTAAAAACGAGAAACCCTTCTGCGTCCGCAGTATTAGATTGGGCAGGGTTCAATAATTCATCGGCTGACAGTTATATAGCAGGAGGGTGGGCTTCAACTGCCATTAACTCCATGTAGTAGGCTATTACACCAAGCTATTGGGTTTTCGTCATCTCATTTCTGGAATAGTTGGCGGTTGTTTGCAAATCATGCCCTCTTTTCTTCCCACACATTGAGTGGTAAAATTTTTTTTTATAAAAAAAATCATCACTTGCTTTAAACCAGGGCATGAGATTTTTTTTAAGAGCAGCAAATTTCAAGTAATCTCCTAAATTGTCCTATATAAGAATGTTTAAAAGGGATATTAAAAAAAGGAAATATTGCTGAAACAGCATTAGAGACCGCTGAGTCCTCTTTCCCAGTACTACTGCATGATACAAAGTGCTTGCTTACTTGTCCACACAACAACTGGGCTTCACATTTTATCATACGCATCAAAGATATACATCTACAGAGCTTTTATTTTGTTACCATACTAAACACCATCAGCACAGGCGCAGTATGACATGTTTTGTGAGTCTTTACATTTTGAGCAGGTGTATTGTGTTCTGTGTTTATTTGTTTATGGCATAATTGAGTATGAATAAAACGTGATGTCTGCTCGTAACATATGCAATGCATTTTCAGATATCAATCACAAATCAAAAATACCATTAATTTGCTGTATTTTTCTAATTAAAAAAATTATTGATGTGGGGTTTTTTTAAGTATGTAATTTCATAAGTACAACTACAGGCTGATTTATTTATTGTGCCAAAATTCGATTTGAGTGTTTATATTGCTAAATCACACAAAATTCACACTGCACCTCCAGGGTCCGGGTTCGATTCCTGGCCAGGCTCGATTCCCGTCTCTGTGTGCATGGAGTTTGCGTGTTCTCCCCGTGCTTGGTGGGTTTCCTCCGGGTACTCCGGTTTCCTCCCACAGTCCGAAGACATGCAGATTAGGCTAATTGGCGTTCCCAAAAAATTGACCATAGAGTGTGAATGAGTGTGTGTGTGTGTGTGTGTGTGTGTGTGTGTGTGTGTGTGTGTGTGTGTGTGTGTGTGTGTGTGTGTGTGTGTGTGTGTGTGTGTGTGTGCGCGCTCTGCGATGGATTGGCACGCTGTCCAGGGTGTACCCTGCCTCGAGCCCTGAGTCTCCTGGGATAGGCTCCAGGTCCCCGCGACCCTAAATACAGGATAAAGCGGTATAGAAGATGAATGAATGAATGAACTATCGAGCAACTGTAGAAATTACAGTCCTGAACTATCGAGCAACTGCAGCCAAGTCAAGAACTCAGAGAAACAGCTGTCAACACCAGTCGAGGCCAGAACTGTCTTCATGGTAGATTGAAACCACCCCCAGACACCAGACGCATCCCAAGAGACAAACGGGGTCCATGTGATGAGATCTCCAACCAGAAGCGTTGGACCTTAGACAGGTCCGGAGGGCAGAGGGAGTCTGGATCACTGGCAGCTCAGGAACAACATGTGTAGCTCGACAGAGAGAGGGAAAGAGAGAGATGGGGAGAGAGAACAGGAGAGGGGAGAGATAGATAGATAGATAACAGTTAGGTATGGTCGCAATCACATAATGTTTAATGTGAATGTATATTTAGTGTAGAGTGCAAGCAGAGACTCCGGCAGGACTAACTATAACAGCATAACTAAAAGGGAGAGCCAGAAGGAAACACAAACATGAGGGCTCCCTGAGATGTAAAGCAAGCAATCACCTCACTGTCAACAGACCTGAGTGATCAAATGAGAGTGAGGAAGACAGTAACATATCAGTTCACCATAATACTCTACGTCCATGAGTCCCGCAGATCTGCTCCTTTACCCAAGACAAATCTACTTATAAAAATGCTTGATTAAATAAATAGGTTTTTAGCCTAGACCTAAACACTGAGACTGTGTCTGAGTCCCGAACACTATTTGGAAGACTATTCCATAATTTTGGGGCTTTGTAAAAAAAAAGCTCTGCCTCCAGTTGTAGTGTTCATAATACGCGGTACTGACAAGCAGCCTGCATCCTTTGATTGAAGTAGGCGTGGCGGATCGTAAGACACTAGCACAGGTGTGCCCAACCAGTCGATTGCGGTCGACCGGTCAATCGCAGACTGCTTTCCAGTCGAGAGTAAACTGCTCTGGCTTGTCCTTTCTCTTTCCATGCCTCAAACGTCAAATAAAACAATAACCTTTATAGACATAGTATTTCTTGAGTAAAGAAATGCTGTACTTATTTTAAAAAACAGTTCTTTATTTTCCCTTACAAGATCACTGTTTACGTTCAGCTCTGCGCTGAAAATTTAAACAGATGGAATTAGTGGCTGACTTTGAAATCGCATACTAACATACTACTCATTCTATTTCATGTAAATATACAGCAGAAATTGTAACGATTGCTGTGTCGGCGTGTTTGTGGCATGAATGCAGAGGGGAGCTGACGGTTCAATAAAGACTTTGATTATAGGTTATTCACTTAAACTACGTAAACAAAAGTAAATAAGCTCTTTCTGAGCACTTACGAGTCTTTATTTAAATATAAACAAAACCAACACAAACATAATAAGGCAACAAAAGCTAGACGCCTGACTGAGCTTCAGTCAGGCTATTCATACTAAAATAAACATAATTATCTTTCCTCGGTTCAGGTGAACGCCTACGTCACCTGACCGAGGTGTAACCTGGGAACTGAAGTTTAAATCATAAATACAGAACAGAAAGCAAACTACAAACAAAATCAAACGAGCGTTTTGGCACCCTCTAGGGGTTAACCCTTACAGTACCCCCTCTTCACTGGAGGCCCAGGACTACCACCCCACTGTTTCACCTTTTTCCTCCTGTCCTTGAGGCTGGGTGACGGAGCTGGCCTTGGGCTTGTGATTGCCCTCTGCAGAGGAGCGGGCGCGACGATCTCGGCGCCTGGCTGAGGAGAGGGCGCGACGATCTCGGCGCCGGGCTGAGGAGCGGGCGCGACGATCTCGGCGCCGGGCTGAGGAGCGGGCATGATGAGCTGGAGCATAGCTCGACGGCGGCGGCGGAGCTGAAGCGAAGCTCGACGGTGGCTGCAGAGCTGGAACGAGGCTCGGCGGCTGCAGAGCTGGAACGAGGCTCGGCGGCTGCAGAGCTGGAACGAGGCTCGGCGGCTGCAGAGCTGGAACGAGGCTCTTCGGCTGCAGAGCTGGCGCGCTGTCCTCGAAGCCTGGAGGAGGCAGAAGGATAACGCTCTCCAGGTCGCACGTAGGCAGTGGAGGTGGAGGAAATGCGTCCTCGTCGCTGTTCAGCGGCGCATAGTTCTCCACGCTGAGCAGAGGCGGCGGGGGTGGAGGAAATGCGTCCGCCATGCTGCCCAGCCACTGCTGGTATTACTCCGCGACGAGCACAGCCGGAGGTGGTGGAGGAAACGCATCCTCGTCGCCATGCAGCAGCGGCGCGTAGTCCTCCATTTTGAACTCCGGAGGCGGCGGAATAGGAAATGCGCCCTCGTCGCCGTTTAGCTGTGGCGCGTAGTCAAACAATGCAGTTAAGTACATCCTGAGGGTACTGGGTCACAAGCCCAAGGACAAGCTTTTCCCTTAAGAAACTCCAGCACTGAAACATTTCGGCTGTGGACTGGGTCTACCTGCTTGGCACACACTTGCTGCAGGGGAATACCTCTTGCTAATCCAATAGATGAGGTGATCCCCTGGTTGAATGAGCCCTGATTCCTAGAGGCGAAGTGAGCCCACGCACCTCATAGGAGAGGGCAAAGCATCTACTCGGTGTAGGGGCGGTCGCCCGCCAATGACGGCCCCCAAAACATGCAAAAGCTGCTCTGACCTACACCACGAGCCGATGCGGTGGACGTAGATCTGAAGAGCACGAGCTGGATACAGTAAGTGAAGTCTCTCCTGCTCCGAAGCTATAAACGCGGAGGACAGGAGGCTTCAAAAACAATAGGGTGCATGTTGGGTTTATGGAGCTCTCGGAAGATAGTTGAGAGAGGATGCAGTTACATACGTCCTGAGAGTACTAGGGCGAGGACAGAGGACAGAAACTCCAGCACTGAAAGAATTTGGCAGTGGACTGGGTTTACCTGCTTAGCAGACACTTGCTGCAGGGGAATACCTCTTGCTAGTGCAATAGATGAGGCGATCCCCCTGGTTGAATGAGCCCTGATTCCTAGAGGCGAAGTGAGCCCATGCGCCTCATAGGAGAGGGCAATAGGATCTCTCATCCAAAACATGTAGAAGCTGCTCTGACCTACGCCACTAGCTGATGCGGTGGACGTAAATCTGAAGAGCAGTAAAAGGCGAAGTATATCTTGCAAGGCAAGAGGTCCACCTTGCTACATGAAATCTCTCCCTGACTACTTCGGAGTGGGGTTTCCATTTCCCGTGTGTCAGAGATAGACTGGACAGTACTACTGCTCCTGCATTCATGCTGGAATGTAAATCGCGCTGAGGGACAGGAACCTGGTGCCCTAGCTATTAGCAGCACGAGCACAGTCCGCCCTGGCGATAATATATGAGACTGCCATAGTGTTGTCCACCCGCACTAGGACATGGAAGCCTCTCAACTGCTGGAGGAAGTGCTTTAGGGCCAGAAATAGAGCCTTCATCTCGAGGCAATTGATGTGCCTCTCCAGCTCCCTTGGGCTGTACAGTCATCTGAGACCGCACCCCAGCCTGTGAGGGAAGCATCTGTCATTAGCATCAGCGACGACAAGATGAACTTAGAGTGGGACCCAGAGTAGAAACCGGGGTCTGAACCACATAGAAAGGGTACGAAGCACCTGGCGCGTAACCCTTATTGGGGATTGGCCCTAGTGAAATCCCCTGGTTCTTAGCCAAAACTTGAAATGCTCTCATGTGCAGAAGGCCCAAAGTTGTCACCGTGGATACAGCTGCCATGAGAGCTAGGATCTCTGAAAGTGATGGTCACTTTCTGGTCTAGCTTGTTTTCCTTGAGGGTGTTGAGAATGGGTTCGACACGAGCGGGAGACAGCTGTGCCCGCTTACGATCAAATCCCATATGGCACTCAATGTGTCCTCTGAACAGGACATAGAACGCTTTCGTGGCGTTGGGTCTCAATCCTGAGAACATAGGACGACATGCTGATGTCGAAGCGCTAGCTACCGGATGCCCTGGGACTCTCGTAAGAGCCAGGACTAAATCCATGCATTTTGTATATGTGCGGGTGAGCTAGACTAATGGAAGGACCCTATACTGGTAAGCTTCGCCCCTGAAAGCGAACCTCAGGAACCTCCTGTGTTGTGGCAATATTTCTGTATGAAAGTAAGCGTCCTTAAATCGATTGTCAGGAATCAATCGCTTGTTAGGATTTGAGAGCAATTGACAGTCAACATTTGAAGCTGTATTTATTGATTTTCAGGTAGCGGAAGAGCCCGCAAAATCTGAAAAATTGGACGCAGCCCCCGTTCATCTTGGGAACCAAGAATACCGACTGAAGTAGCCTGACTCACTGTCTGGTAGGGGAACATGTTCCATGGCCCTCTTCCCCAGCAGCTTTTGTCAGCAGATGCGCACTTTCCGGTTTCATGGAAGTGGAGACCACGCCATTGAAAACACAGAGGGTGAAGTGAGAACTGAATCCTGTAGTTTCTCTCTCCAGTTCTTAGTACCCAAGGAGATATACTTGGCAGTAGCTTCAACGCTGCCAGTTTCTCAGAAAAGGGCAAAATTCTCGGCGGCTTGGTTAAACGGGGGGGATGTTAGATGTTCGGCATCCTGAAGCATGCCAGGAAAAAACAGAAGAACTAACAGCTTATTGGAGACTGGTGTTGCCCGAAACACCAGCGGTGGCGGAGCAAGAACACCGACCTCCTGGGGGTGCAAGGGAGAACACTTCATTCATTTGAAAGGAATTCTGGGTGCCTCTCCCTATTGGGGGGGGGGGGCACCCCCATTTTTTATTTATTTCTGTAGCTCGGCATAATTCCAATATGCCTTATCTTGAAGAGCCCGCCAGTACTCAAGTCTCTCAGCAGGCCAGCCTGGTAGGCCTGCAAAACCACCATGGTGTGCAGAGGAGCACCAAGCTGACCTACTGCCTGAAAAGCTTTTCCCTCCAGGGAAGATGAAAGTCTATACAGCTAGAAAGGAAGTATAAGCTTTCCAGGAAGGATGATGTCCCAGGAGAGAGATAGCCTGTGAAGTGTCTCTTCTATCTGGGTGTCATCATATAACCACACGCTTCCACATCAACTATATCTAAATAAATAAATAAGTTGATGGCAGGAAAAACACGGGATGAATAGAGCTTACTCCATGAAAGTGTTAACTCATATGGAGATAGCTAAGAAAGGGGAGGGAGCATCGTTGAGGCTCCGCCCCCCGGCCACCCGACAGAACCTGCCGTCTACTCTTTTTAAGTGCTTAAGGCTATTTCCATCTCCGCGGAAGCAAGAGAGGAATTCCCGTGATGAGAACGCGAAAGAAAGGAGCCTACCTCCGTCTGCCGCAGCTCTGTCAGATGCATGAGTTTAAGCCAGGAATGCGTGGTGGCTTGAAGCTTCTCAAGGAATGTGAGGCGCACGCAGCACTTAACCGAAGCAGTGTAGAGATCGCCCTCCGATATGGATTATCACACACGGAGGGATATCTAGTTTAAACTCCACCATATTGGTGAGTTAAACACTTTCTTATTTTGCTGGTTTAAACACAGACACGCTCACAACAAGGCGAAGACAAATGATCTGAGGTTTGTCGCCGGCTCACTAGTATTTATAACCTGTAGCTGCGTCTAATCAGATGACGTCACCTGACCGAGGTTATATATAGCCAAAAATTTTGCGTGTTTGCACACATGCTTCACAACGGCAACAGGACAAAATGGTTCCCATAGCGTTTTCACGCAGCATCGAGAGAAGCCTTTGAAAGGGAACTGCAAATTCAGAATACGGCTCTGGAGGTCTGTAAATTATAATTAGTGGAATCGACTGAGCTGACTTAATATACTTAAATACACTTATGTTACTATAAAGAATTTTAAATGAATTAAATTTGTGTTCGTGTTTTTGTACGATAGACAGATTGTCATTGTGAATAACTGCGACGCCTCCTCCTCTACCAGTTAACCGAGGCTAGTGTATGTAGCTGTATCCAGGAGGACTAGCTTCTTTTAAAGCTACATAACATACTCGTCCTGTTTATTCCAGGTTTCAGTTAAACAGAGTATATCAAACTCCTGATCCGTGATAATTTCATTAAAAATAACTGCTTTAGATGCAAGAGATCTAATATTTAACAGTCCTAACTTCAGATAAGAGGTGCCGGCTCCGCAGTGTAATCCGAGTTTGTGGTCTTTCTGTTAATTAAATGACTAAAACAGAATTTCTGAGTCTTTATAAATTTTTGCTTAGCTCGGGGAACAGACACAGTCTCAATATGATGAACCCTGAGTGATGACTAGTAGACTGTCTGTCTGCTCCCTGGCCTGGGCTCTGGATTGTCACCGATTAACTAGGCCTCTTCACAGACTATGAGCTATACTACAGGAAATGAGAGCAGCACCTTCCCGAGTGGGATGGACACCGTCCCGCCCTAATAGGCCAGCTTTGCCCTCAAAGGTCTTCCAGTTGTCTAATGGCGCTTTTCCACTGCATAGTACAACACGACACGGCTCAGTTCTACTCACTTTTGGGGGGTTATCCACTGGGACCAGTACATAGTACCTGGTCCTTTTTTCAGTACCACCTCGGCCGAGGTTCCAAGCGCGCCGAACCATTACCAAAACGTGACGTGTAAACACGCTGGTCACTGATTAGCTGGAGAAAATCGTCATTACTGTGTCACTGAACTTGCGACACGAGACACAACAGAACCGATATATTTAGAAACAGCCAGAGAAGGATCGGACGCACCTTTTTGTATTAACCGTCGGCCTCTTTTGAAACAAACTCCTTCGTCTCGCTGTTAAAAACATCCACATGCCGAGAATGAAGAACACCATGCCGTCGATATGCTCCATTGTTGTGTGTTTGTTTGTGGCGCGTTTACGATGACGTCACGGCAGTAGCGGCGCCGCGCGCGTGAGTAATCCCGCCCACGCTAAAGTGTTACTACACTGCAGTGGAAGTGCAAACCGAGCCAAACTGCGCCGAACCGAAGTGAGTTGAACTGAACCGTGTCGTGCCGTTCTATGCAGTGGAAAAGAGGCATATGAAGCCCACATTATTCTTAATTCTTTATAGTTCTTAAGGCGAAAATTCGTATTACGATGCTAATTTTTCCCAAAAGAAATAAAGTAAATGCAGACAATCGCTTTCAACCACCTAAATATCTTACCATTATTACCAATTTCCATCACTATAACCATATTTTGCGTATAAAAAAACTATCAAAACATTTTGAAAAGACATTAAACCTCACTTAACCTTAATTTATGATTCTTCTTGCCACCCGTTGCTTTTTCAGCCATGTTTTCTTTCTTAATTTCCACTGAAATTGGGTCCCTCACCTTCATGCTATAATCCTTGCTGACTTTCTTGGTATAAAATCGTAAAATTTGTAAACTTTGTAAACCACTGACGAAACATTTGTATACCAAAAATGCTTTGTATGCAGATGCAAATTTATTGCAAAATTTTAATACTTAAGGGGAAAATTGGTAAGCGCACTAATACAGCACTAATACAGTATCATATGTGCAGTTATAGAAAATAAATAAACACTTTATAACCCATAAGACCAAAGAATTCATCTACTGTATGATGGTTTTTAAGTTACCTTGTGTTAGATTTTTTTTTGTTTGTCTTTAAATGGCGTGAAACTTTTATCATTTCAGATTAAACTGTAAAACTTGCATAATCTGCAAAACCGGAACAAAGCTAATTCTCATCCGCATTCTGGTTCCTTAACACAATTTTACTTATTGAATTAGAGCTACAAAGATGATCAGACTTCGGTTTAGTCATTGGTCATTATTGAACTCCATACTTGACTATTTCCTTCATCTGTAATTCATTAGGCACTTTATTAGTTCAGTCACATGTGTTGGATTAGAAATGGCAATAAACTGTGCAGGCTTGTGGCCGGTGTCAGTTACAAGCTTTTGGTCAGCGCTCATCTATTCATTCATTCATTCATCTTCTATACCGCTTTATCCTTCTATTCAGGGTCGCGGGGGACCTGGAGCCTAAGGAGGCTTAGGGCACAAGGCGGGGTACACCCTGGACAGGGTGCCAATCCATCGCAGGGCACACACTCATACGCACATTCACACACTCATTCACACACTACGGTCAATTTGGGAACACCAATTAGCCTAATCTGCATATTTTTGGACTGTGGGAGGAAACCGGAGTAACCGGAGGAAACCCACCAAGCACAGGGAGAACATGCAAACTCCATGCACACAGAGACGGGAATCGAGCCTGGCCGGGGAATCGAACCCAGACTCTGGAGGTGCAACAAAATATTACAACAAAATGCATTCATCATCTATTTTAAGGATTGAGATGCTATTTATGAAATAATTATAATGAGGAGCAGTATAGGCTGGCATACAGACATGTAGGTTTTTTTGTTTTGATGAATTTACAAAACATGCAGTTCCAGAAACTAAGAACTGATAGCACTGTATGTGCTTGCATACACATTCTCATATGAGTCGAAATATGCAAGAAGTCTACCATGTCACATCTCTGTGACTTTTGGAAATCTTTTCCCTCCGCTTGAAATGGGTGAAATGATTGCATGGCTGTGTCCCAGCTTGTCCCTGGAGACTTGGGTAACTTTGCCTGTTTTTTCTTTCTTTATTTTTTCAAAATTGTCTCCAGACAATTCTACTCTGAATGTATTTTATGTGACATAACATCTTATAAACACACTTTGTAAAATTAAGTTTAAATACATACTCAGAATTACCTATGTTGTTGTTGGTCTTTCGGCTGCTCCTGGCAAGGGGTCGCCACAGCGGAATATCCAGTCCGCACTACAACTTGGCACAGGTTTTACGCCGGATGCCCTTCCTGACGCAACCCTCCCATTTTATCTGGGCTAGGGACCGGCACTGTATGCAGTGGCTGGGGTGTAGGCACTGGCTGGAATCGAACCCGGGCCTTCCGCATGGTAGGCGAAACACCTACCACTGAGCCACCAGTGCTCTATACTCAGAATTACCTATAAAAACCATAATTAGTAAAAGCCCATATTTACATTGTACTATTGTAATAAAGACACTACTGTTGGTCAGGCATTTCTCTCAGCTCTTTCACCTGCACCTAATTTTCCGGATGAATATAGAGATGTCCCCCTTGAGGTGTGCATCAATTTATGTGTCACTCAACAGAGCCAAACAGGGCAATAATTTCCTTGTGTAGTGCGCGGAAGATACAGAAATTACCGTAATGCCCCTACAAGCCGCCCAATACACACACACACGCGACAGTGCACATTTCATGGCTTACTCAAAAAGATGCTAATCAGCTTATTTTAGCTTTAGCCTTTTTACTATTTTTACAAACTCTTTACATGTACAACGAAGAGTACCAACACTAGTATATACTGTATTCTACTCGTGATGTGAAGACAAAAAGAGAAGAAAAACAATTATTTAAAACAAAAGAGTCAATTTCCCCCCCCTTTTTTACATGTTAATGATTTTTATGCAAACATTGTCCTTTTTAATAATTAATCCTTTATTATTATTATTATTATTATTATGGTCATGATTCATTTCAATCATTTCCTTTTAAATAACTGAATCAATCCAAACCTTGGTAACTTGTGATCTAGCTTGTTATACATTATGACAAAAGCTACTTTTTTTTTTTTTTTTTTTAACAATGATCAGATTTCCAGATAATTCAAGCAGTTCTCAGCCCACAAAATCAAATATATATTGATCTATAATGGAGATCGTCTATAAGCAATAACTACAGTATGATGTCATTGCTTTGGGGTCAGTGGTATTACAATTCAGACCAATAGACTTACAGTTAATTCTGTAATTACTGATATGCTTAAAGGAACATAATTATTTCTCCTTCTACATATGTCTATTTTATTACAATAGCATTTAATTGTAAATAAAATAAAAATAAAAAGGTAAAATTTTTTACTATTGTTTATTATTATGTATTTTTATTCACCTTACATATTTTACTTGGGTTGAAATGCAGTCTTTGATTGAAATACGTTGATATACGAATAATATTTTTAGTGCAGATGTGCCCAGTTGTTTGCAACTCCATGATTGTTTGGAGGATAAAATGAATCGTAATTTTGGTTGCCATTTTTCAACATTAACAGACACCCATAGTATATATAGTATGTTATATTAAGTAGCATACAATCTGAAACTGAAGTAGACTTGACTGCGGTCATACATTATATCAGAAATTTTAATCATAATGTCAAAACACACCCTATGATTAACATTTGAAAAGCCCTGTGAACCTCTAAAGAACTTTCGTCACTTGTTTACTTTCTTGACCAATGTCCTCCATACATGGTCACTGTCCACACACTGGTGCATGGCTCCTCACATGTAGAGTCATGGTCATATCGCTTACTTCATTATTATTAGAACTTTGTCCCAGACTAGGTTTGATAAGTTTTTTTTTTTCATCTTTCTGATGTTTTTGATTAGATATGATCTTTAACAAAACCCTGGAGACATTCAGAAATGTTTTATTTTTATTCTATTTGTGCAAAAGGTTGACTACACTGGGAAAAAGGAGTATGTGGTCTAGTCACATATAAAAGACAGTATTATATACAGTTTATATAACTGTATAATTTATATAAATGAATTTAAATTACTAAATTAAACCAATTCCAAGAGGATGTTGGCACTGATGCAAAGTATTACTGTAGTGGTAAATGTGCATAGTAAAAAACTTGCAGTAGTGTAGTATTGCCTTTGTTTTAGTTTATTCATGGTGTTGAAAACGATGATGATGAAATCATGTTGGAGGTACCAGAAAGAATCAATGTAACAAACTCAATGTAAATTTAATTTGTTTTTGTTTTTGTTTTTTTTCACTGTAAGTTCAAGTAGTTACAGTATATGGCTTCTGATACAGTAGCAACTGATTGCACCAGAACTGATTTAAGAGTTTCACAGTATTAAAAGTAAATACTAATAGTAGTCACTTTTTTATTGTTTTGGTGAAATCATTTTGTAAACTATATTATATTGGCTATTGTATATTTCGTGGGTTTTGGTGGCACCAAGACACAACTGGTCCTCTGGGGCGTGGCTCCTTTGGACCTCCTCCATTGTCTCGCACCAGGTCGTTGGGAGCTGTGGGTTGCAGAGTTGGGCCTCTTTGTCCATCATATACCATGGGTGCTTGATCAGATTGGGATCTGCGGAGTTTGAAGACTTTGTTGGTGGTATTGGGCCCAACATTACTTACCAGTAAACTGGTGACAGGAACATGGGCATCCATTCTCATCCATGCCCACAGACTGGCCCTTGGTCCCTGTGGGCATGGGTGAGCCTTGGGTGCCCATGATCCTGTCACCAGTTTACTGGTCAAAAAAATAAATAAATAATCGAGGTTAATGTGTTTATTATGTCTGATGAGTGTACTCCAGAACATACACAGTACTACAGGCAAATTTAATTTAATATTACTATTGATATCTTAAATGTGTTTAAGGGACAGAGTAGTGAAAGTTGGCATACAAGATATTACAGCAAGTTGATAATATATTCACATTAAGAAAGAAAAATTCTAAATCGTTTGGGCTGAATCCTTAAAAAAGTAAAGGCTCAGGGCTACTGATTAGAATGCCACGAGTTCGAACTCTCTTCAACAGTGCCAAGCTGCTAAGGTCATGACCCTAAATAAGACCGTTAACATACCCTTTGACCCTGTGCTCTAATCACAGCCTACTAATGACCTGTACTGTATTTGTATTCTGGCCAGTATCTACCCACATATAAGCAGCAAAAATGCTTTTCTCATATTGTGCATGAGTATTGTCCATGGCACTGTCTGTGGGATTTGTCTTTGGACGCTATAATACAGTCTCAGATATTCTGGTAACATAAAAATAACTGCATACTTTTTTCTTTTACTTTTTTTTTTGATAAAACAAATTGGGGGAAAAAATAATTGTTTTGCTGGTAGCTGTGAAAAATTCTATCAGATTTTGAGCAATTTGCTTTGAGCAGCTTTATACATAAAATACCCTAGGCATGAAAAAATAATTTTAGCTGTCACCCAAGCATCTATACCTATGATCGATGTCTGTCTGTTTTTTTTTCTGTGCATTTAAATGTTTGATTTTGAAGAGCAGGAGATATCGATTGGTTTGGTGGAACTGTTGGAAATGTCTGCCCATTTTTATTTATTTATTTATTTATTTTTAAACAAGTCTGCTCTATAACTAGGAGCCAGCTTCAGGACCCGCATCAGTGAAATGAATACATCTGCACATTTCTCATACCTGATGGATCTGAGAACACCTTGGCAGATACAGTAGTGCCTGAGCCCGAAATGTCATTCTACTTACATAAAACCCTGTGAAAAACAAGCTTTTAAAAAAATAATTGATCGACTAAAACTGGTAGAATTCCTTTTAACATCGACATTCTGTATGTGCTTGAGAGATATTTCATCGTGCTTTATGTTTTATCTGAATACCAGGTTTTATTGAATGGGAAGAAATTGTACTGTGTGTCACAGCTGTGCTCTTGATCCAGCTGCACAAATAACCAGGCCGAAAGCGAGACAATTGGTTCGAGCTCTACTTCGTCTTCTGCTTCAGCTAAAGGAGTTATTTGTTTGTTCCCCTCTCTCTTTCTTCGAAGAATTTTTCACTCAAGTAATGAGGTCACACTGATTAATCGGGAGGTCCGGATTAATTTTGTGCAGCTCTGACAGTGTTTATAGCCGCAAGACAAATCACAGGTTTATATTAAAGTTTTTTGAAAAAGGGCAGGCGAACTGAAAGAACAACTGTTGATAGCGTCTACAACATAAAACAGGAACTTACTTGCCTCAGACAGTCCACAGACAACTTTAAACAAACCTATAAATGCATTTGGAAAAGTTTAATATGGTGTTCTTTAGTAAAGCTCTAAAATAAGGGATGAAGATCTTCAAGAAGTGCTATTAATGGAAACGTTGTTGTGACAGTACTGAATGGAAGATATTGTATGATATTTGTAACAGGCAGCATCAGTATATGTGTTCATTCTTGCTGCTGCTGGACAACTCGCTCTCACTTACTCGCTCAACATCTTTACCGCTTTATCCTGTGTTCAGGGTCGTGGGGGGCCTAACGCCTATCCCAGGAGACTTAGGGTATGAAGCAGTGTACACCATGGACAGGGTGCCAATCCCTCTCTGGGCACACACCCACATTCACAAACTCACACCAATTATCTGGAATTAACAATCTGGAAACACCAATTAACCTAAGACACAAACCTTTGGACTTTGGGAGGAAACCGGAGTACCCGAAGGAAACCCACAAAACATGGGGAGAACATGCACACAGAGACAGGAATTGAGTCTGGAGGTGCAAGGCGACAATACTGTACCAACCGCTACACCACCATGATGCCTACTTTTGTTTAAAAGGTTTATTTTATTTGAATGGTTTTTTTCTTTCCCACTAAGTACTTGGGTATGTACCCCCTTGTGTGTATGTTTTAGTCTGTGCTGCTGCAGAACTACAATTTTCCTAAATATTAAGTTAAGTCAAGTCAAGTCAGGTCTTGGGCAGGAGTAGCTTAAAGGTTGAGGCACTGGACTACTGATCAGGAGGTCCCAAGTTCAAACTCCACCACCAAACACCACCAAGTTGCTCCTGGCCCTTAACCCTTCACCTGCTCAAATGTGTAATGAGATAAAAATGTAAATCAGTCTGGATATGGGTGTCTGCCAAATGCTGTCACAAATTGATAATGTTCCTATAACAGTAAGTCATGGGGTGTTTGATTCCTAACTTTAAATGTTTGTTCCTTTCCCAGAAAAGCAAAAGTAGTAAGATTTAGTAAAAGGAATTATAGTTGCTTCACAATACAGACGTTTAAGGATGAGCATTTCAGGCTTTCTAATTAAAAGGTTTGGGACTCTGTATACCCTCTTGTTGCTCCCTCTATTTCCCAGGTCATTTAAGCACTTAATTTCTTTTGCTAATCCCATGAGGTGTCCAAACATAAAAAAGCACTTTCACACATGGTAAGGTTGATGCGCTCTCAAGGATTATGGTAAGGCAAAAGGCATGACAATGGGGCCCGTGAGATTTGTCCATTCCCTAAAGTGACACGGTGCTAATGCAATACTGGATTAAGCATGACCCCAGGTGCTACTGAGAGACTGACAGCAGGTCTTGAAGGATAGTGACATACACTGAAAGACATACAGTAGGATGTCATGTCTACTGGATAAAAGGTCTGTGGAGGTTTAGCTTTGAAAATTGTAGTAAAGTAATGAACTGTAACAGGTAGCTTGAATTAATTTAGGATACTGAAGATATTGAAAGAAATTTTTAGGAATAAACAGTACAAAAATGACAGTGAAGATTCTCAATTGTCCACATGAAGTTGTCTGGAAGTTACTGTAAGTCAAGTCACCTGGACTTATTTTGTTGGTTTGAAGTATTTCACAATGCGTCCAATTAGCTTCTTCAGTTTGAGAAAGGTTGGATAGGAACCCCAAATATATTTTCCAGAGCCTTGAATTAGGCTTCTTGATGGGCAGTATAAAAGGAGGAAATTATGTACACATACCTTAGAGGCCTTAGACATGACTTGTCTACCAGTTTTCCACGCTGTCCTTTCATCCCACCCCAAGATGCCTGCGTACACCTCACATATCTACCAGGGCCAGGTGTAGCTCAGTGGTTAAGGCGTTGGACTACGGTGCGGAAGATCCCAGGTTCAAACCCCACAACCACCAAGTTGCCACTGTTGGGCCCTTGAGCAAGGCCCTCAACTGCTCAGATGTGTAATGAGATAAAAATGTAAGTCGCTCTGGATAAGAGCGTCTGCCAAATGCCTAAATGTACCAGGGAGACCAAACCTTTTGACCCCTTCAGGGTAACAAGGGAGTACAGGACCCTTACATGCTAACAAATCCTCCCGTTACTTTCACCTTCTACATTGTCCATCAGTAAGAATATTTATGTAAGTTGAGAAACAGCCCTAGAAGATATATTTGGTGTCCAAAGCTACTTGGAAGAAATGCTAAATATGTTGAACCAACCAAAGTATTCTAGTTGACATTACTCAACTTCCAGACATAAGAAATGAATTGCAGTTACCTAGTACCGTCATACTGTACTAACTCCTTGGCATCATGCACCATAGTGCACATTCATTAGCTTATGTGTACCTGCAAGGCTCATCATGGTTCATAAAATCTGTAACAAAAATTGTGACCAAGGAAATTGGGCTTTACTGCTTACATTTGAAATACTAGCGACAAAAATATACAAAGCCTACTGGAAGTAATGCAAAAGCAGGCATTACGTTTTCAATAGCTCACACAGGTCGTTCAAATTGCACATGATCAAGTAACTTTTCCTCTATTCGATGGTACTACTTAACATGGATAAAGAAGCTTAATGATGGGGAAACTATCATCTGTACACATTGCTCTTGTCAAGGGTGTCATATGCGTAAATATTACGGAGAGTTACTCTCCCAACAGTCAGTTAATAAAAAAAGTTATGCAGACTTTTGCACTGCTTTCAGTACAGCCTTTGTAATATTTAACTAAATATTTACTCCAGACAGTACTTTATACAGTATTCCTGTTTATTTTATCGCTCTTTATAATGTCTACACCATTGACCGTGATTGCACCGCACTTCCACTTTAATTCCACTCAATGTAGAAGACTGTAACAACACATCCATGATCTTCTTACTGTATCTTTCACTGTCATGTTTCATTCCGACAGCCTTCCTGTATGTGTTTATCCCTTTAATTCGCTGCTGCTTCATTCATTCAACCATGGCATATGTTCTCTCATAAGTTCTCAAATAGCAGGATTTTACTAGTGCTAGAGTGACTCACCCACATGTTTAATCTCTGCCTCAGGCAGCTGTCTAAGATGAAAGGACATTTTGTATTTGCAAGAATTTTGATGCAGGACATCTCTGATATTTGTCATTTCCAGCACTTGCTGTTTTTCCCCCTCGAACACAAATTCACACATGATACAATGGTTTTGATCAAAGGCATATTTAACTTTGCATTCCCAGTAAGGGCCTTCCTAGAAGATCAAATTTGTCCTAGTCTCGCTTGTTTGTCCTGGTCTGATTAAGAGCACAACACCATGCCGCTAGACTTGTGACATGCCCTTTATTGTGAGGAAATCAAGCAATTACGATCATATTCAATAGCATATGACAACACGGAGGTACTGTAGGCAGGCAATTAGTAATTATTTGGGATTTTTATTGTCTTGCTTAATTTTCATATGGGTTAATTAATATCACAAGCCCTTGACCTGATTAATGATTTATGGATCAATCCATTCTTATTTAGCTGGATAATGTACTAATAAGTCCAATTAATGTATATGTTAATAGTTTTTAAATGTGTTAATACATTTTGTAGACCCAATCAAACATGTGCTTCCCAGTACACAGCAGATGGTTTGTAAGGATTTATTCTGCCGATTTTATGTCACTCTGGAAAAAGACATGGTGGAAGTAGTTTTATTTTGGAGCTTAATAGATAACTGGCAAAGCTTTGCACCAATTAGGCCATTGGTTCTCTGTTGAGAGAGCGGTACTGCTTAGGCTACGACACTGCTTTCACATTCTTGTGAAAAAGTG